>CM042428.1:28934603-29562103 GCA_023631565.1 Gymnocephalus cernua
TTGGGGTGGACTTTGGGCTTTTTCACTTTGTAAACCTATAACATGCACAAAAAAGGAAAAGGGATAAGCCAAAAAGTATAATATGAGCACTTTAACTTTTAATCTAGCACCATCATCAGGTCAAAATATGTATGTGTTGTAATAGTTATAACACAAAACTAATGGCATTCCCATCAGACTCAGCTGTACTTTTGCTTTTAGTGCTAATTAGCAAATCTTAGTCAGTCCCTCCAGAAAAACGCGGAGTTTTTTTCTGATTGTTGCGGGCAAAAATCCTTGATTATGCGGCACATTTTCTTCAAAAATGCGATGGAATATGCGGGATATTTATGCAATTTTATGTGATGAAATTGCAGGAACTTGCAAAAACTGCGGGAACTTGCGGGAACTTGCAAAAACTGCAGTTTGATGAAAAAGAGAAAAAAAAGTGATTCCCCCGTGTTCCCACTAGGCGAATTGACGTCACTTCATAACGTTCCCATGGCAACAGGGGAAAATGGCTGCTCTTGTGTGAAGTAAACGCAACATTTTTCTACTTTCTGCTGAGATATATGTGACAAAAATGCGGGGATTATGAAATCATGCAAGCTCCGCATATTTTGCGCAGAAATCGGCAATTTATGTGGCGAAAGTGCGGCGTATTTGAAAAAATGCAGCCCCCACATAAATATGCGGACTTTGGCTGATTATGCATTGAATTATGCAATCGCATAATCACGTTTTTCTGGAGGGACTGCTTAGTATGCTCTCATGTGCTCTAACTCCATTGTCTTTGTAAGGTAAAACACACAGCGGCCCTGTGGCGAAAAGCTGAAACAAAATCAATTTTTGGAGAAACGCAACCCGACATCGCGTTGCGGTGGCCGATCAAATAACCGGCGATCAGACAAAACACAATGGGGTGTGACATGTTTCACCAGTTTAAAACCCACCACAATGATAAGCCTTGTATCCTGGTTAGTTATTGAAAGTAAACATGTTTTTATAATCTGTCGATGCAGACAGACAATCAATCGTAGGACACCAATGGACCATTTAAGTGACATTACCACACTGCCGCAAAACCCTGCACTTATCGCTGCAACGCCTGATTCGGTGTTAATGCAGCCTGAGGCCGAAACTATCTGCATGACTAGACATTTCAAGGAGTAAGGGAGACAGTATGCTTTTTGGAAAATTGGGTGAAATTTGGGTAAAATGGCTATCCACATAAATGTGCTTTAACATTCAGAGAGTTTGCTCTGCCCTACATGCCACAGTGGTTCTGCTTCAAAACTGCTGTGATTAAATGTATCTCAGTAACTCTTGCGACTGAGATGGGGACTGAGCATCTTAACAACTTGATGTGTCATGAGCCTAACTCCATTATCAGCCTAACGGAGGCTAAAAAGCCACCAGCAGGCTGCAGCTATCTCGGTGTCCTATCTGTTTCTGTGGCAGGTGGGAATGATGCTTTTCTCAGTTGCTGGCCTTGCTCTGGTTCTCCTCGGACTGGGTTGTTAGATAGGATGGTGTCAGAAGAGATAGGGGCAGAAGGCAGCTCTGCAGACAGCTGGTAATGATGTCCTCTCACATACTGCACCCTGTGGATAATGGCTGTGGCGAGGCCCAGTTCATAGAGCAAGATGAAGCAGAATAGTCGGCGTAACCGCGTCCAGGGTGCAACCGTGTGAACGGCCTTGTCTACTCATCTTGCTCTGATTCTAGGCTACCACGGCTGAGCCAGCGTAGCGTGCAGCTCATTTCACACTGTGATTCTCTTTCTCTTATCTAGATCTGCTAGCTGCCAGATTGAGTTTAGAGGAACACAATTAAGTAGCCTATTTTTTCCAGATGTGATGAGAAGTTACAAGATTGGATTTTTAGTGGCAGGAGTTCAGCTTGGCCTCAAATCCAGCTCTGGAACAATAGCATTCATGGCGCCAGAATACATGCATCTCTTTTATCATTCTGACAGAGCCTAATGATTTCCAACTCCAAAGAAAACATTTTCATTTTGTGAAATTCTCTTTCAGGAGCAAGCAGAGTTTTGTAGGTTTCACTGCTGATAAAAAAACTAGACCGTGCTATAGCTGATGATGGCTCCACACCTGTCAGTGTTCTCCTTATGAATTTCTTGTGTGCCCTCTCTGTGTGACAGTGAGGAGCCGAGCTGTGGTGTCAGCTGCTTCATGGATAAGGACATCATGAAGGCCCGAGAGCCGGATAGCTCAATTACACAGCACTGCTACTCCTGTAATACTAACGACAGATTGACTGGTCGGATGGAGATATTTAAAGGTGTACAGACACACACTCCTTGCCCAATGCATCAAGTCCTCAGTTCAGCCTGACCGCTTTTGTCATTTTGTGTGTGTGTGTGTGTGTGTGTGTGTGTGTGTGTGTGTGTGTGTGTGTGTGTGTGTGTGTGTGTGTGTGTGTGTGTGTGTGTGTGTGTGTTTTCTCTGTCAGGCCCTGCAGTGGACAGTGCTGACTTGCTAGGGAAAAGAGAGGAGGAGAAGGGGAGTGGAAAAGCCAATTAAAGGAAAGATCACTTGTGTGTCTGCTGGAGTGTCTCTGAGAGCCTCTCACAGTTAACCTTTCCAGCTGGAGAGTGAGGAAACAAGAGAGGAACGAGGGAGAGGATGGAGAGGAAAAACTGTCCAGGGAGATCAGGCGTTTCCACTTTAATGGTCCCTCAGTGTTAAAGTGAAGCTGGTTAATTTGCCTTTCCTTCTTTGGGTGCTGCAGGGTTTAGCTTCTGTCAGACCAGCGTTCGGCAAGAAACTTATGCAGGAATAATAGAGGCCGCATTGATGTGAGATATTGTGTGTGTGTGTGTGTGTGTGTGTGTGTGTGTGTGTGTGTGTGTGTGTGTGTGTGTGTGTGTGTGTGTGTGTGTGTGTGTGTGTGTGTGTGTGTGTGTGTGTGTGTGTGTGTATTGCTAGGAAAAGTGTGTGCTATCAAGGTAGATTTTTGGGGATTTTTTTGTTTTTCTATAGTAGTTGATTTGATTTTACACTTCCACTGCATGAGCTGCTGTTGCCTTTGTGAGTGTGTGAGAAAGCACAAGTGCAAGTGTGTGGTGTGTGAGTTGTTGCTATATGCATTTGTGATTGTGAATCCAAACACATTGGGGGCTAAATTAATGGGTATGTGTGTTGGGGGCAGGGTTGCTACTGACAGTGTGTGGCAGCATAAATTGGGGTTAGATTAATGCGATGCAGATCTGCCTCTGTGCTCTGACCCTCATCAGGGCAGAGATGAGCTGTGTGTCTCAATTAACCTCGGCAGCACAAGGAAAGAATGTATACAAACACACACACACACACACACACACACACACACACACACACACACACACACACACACACACACACACACACACACACACATACACACACACACACACACACACACACACACAAACCAGCGCTGATACACAACATACATAGATGTGATCAAGCTAGTGCTCAGTCCTCTCAAACAAAGAGCCATAACAAACACTGTATGCATTAAGAAACAGCTACAACGTTGTTTACAAGTCTTCAATCTTGTATGTGTTTGGGGTTGGATTGTGCATACAGTCATGGTGTCAAGTAAGGAAAGTAGGACCAGTAGCATGATCCTCTCCTCTCCTCTCCTCTCCTCTCCTCTCCTCTCCTCTCCTCTCCTCTCCTCTCCTCTCCTCTCCTCTCCTTTCTGTTTCCGGTGAGTGTGAGCGTGAGCGTGAGTGGTGGTGGCGGAAGTGCGAGTGGCGCGGAGATTCAAACTGTTTCTGTCCCTGTTTTTCGGAGTTTTCCGACTGCATTTTCAATCTGTCTTTTTGTGCATGATCAGGTAAGTTTCTTTCTTACTTTTTGTATTGGAGTGTCTGCTGAGGAATCGGGTTTTCGGTCGAGCGTCTTTTTCGGGAGGAATGGCGTCCTTTGAGACGCCACCTCCGACTCTCCGGCAGGGAATAAGAATAGTACCCCCGGAGAATAATGTTACTGTGGAGGAGGTTCTGTTGGCGGTTGGTGAACAGGTAGGCTATGACAAGCTATCTTTTGCATCCAGAATGAACAAAGCAGTGGTTGTGTTTATGAAGGATGAGCAGCTAGTGCATCAGTTGATTGAGAGCGGTGTGTTTATCAGAGAAAGTTTTGTGCAGGTTTCCCCCTTATCAACTCCATCTACGCGAATCACCGTATCCGGTGTTCCGCCGTTTATATCCAACGAGTTGTTGGAGAATGAGCTTCGGAGGTTTGGAAAGTTTGCCAGTGGGTTTAAAACTGTGACTTTGGGATGTAAAGATCCCAAACTGCGACATGTGCAGTCTCTGAGGCGGCAGGTGTTCATGTTCCTGGACTCGGCCACACAGACGCTGGAGGTGTCTTTCAGAGTGAAGCATGGTAATGGTTCTTATATGGTGTATGCAAGCTCTGGACAGTTGAAATGTTTTGAGTGTGGAGATGTGGGACACAAGCGTGTTGCTTGTCCCCACAGACAGCAGGCGCCGTCTGATAGCGAGGCTGCGCCGGCTGATGGCGAGGCTGCTGCGCCTGATGGCGAGGCGGCCGCGGCTGGGGCTGGCGGCCCGGGGTCGGCCGATATCGCACCCGGTGCCGGGTCCAATGTAGATGGAGCAGCTGCTGATGGGGGTGTGGCGGCAGATCACGGCGATGCGGTCAGCGGCGAAGCGGTTGCGAAATGCAACAAAAGTAATGTAGAGAAGCAGAGCCAGTCTGAGCAGCAGCAGGTTCCGGCGCCACAAGAGAGTCATACTGAGTTTGTTGGTGCTAAAGTGCAATCACAGTCAGGAATTACGGTGGAAGTAGCCTCCACTAGTATCCCGAGAGGTCACACTGTGATCACCGCTGATGAACAGGGTGCAGGGCAGCTCAGCAGTCAGGCATCATGTGCTAGTGAAGACATGGAGTATGATTCAGAGTCTGATACAGTTTCTATTGGAGAAGTTAATCTGAGCACAGATCTGTATTCATTAGAGGAAATAGATCGTTTTCTGAATGAAACATTTAAAAGATCTGTGAAAGTGACTGATTACTTCAAAGACACAGAAAAATTTATCAAATCTGTTGCTGTACTGAAAAGACTGGTTGGTTTTGACCTGTTGGATAAAAAGAAACGCTATCGCCTAAAAAAGCACATTACAACTATAAGAAAGGAAAAAGGATGTAGAACTTCAAAAAGACTAAGAACTTCCAATGGTCATGACACTTAATTTATTTTCCTCTTTATATTGTTCTCTGCTTGTTTCAACTTGTCTGTTTCTCTTTTCTGACTTTTCTATGAGGAGCCTTAAAATAGGATCTCTTAATATCAATGGTGGGAGAGATGGGCACAAGAGGGCTTTAATCTCTGAGGTCTCTAGTCAGAAAAGGATCGATGTGTTGTTTTTGCAGGAAACACATTCTGATCCAGCAGTTGAGACAGAATGGGGTATATGGTGGGAGGGTCCCCATGCTCTTAGCCATGGCACTAATGTTAGCGCAGGGGTTGCTGTTCTGTTTAAGGCAGCTGCTAATGCAAACATTATATCATCCACCGAAGTAGTAAAGGGACGCCTGCTGGTTGTCAGGGCAGAGATAGAGAGTTCGGTGTTTTGTTTTGTTAATGTATATGCCCCTAATCAGGGATCAGAAAGAGTGATTTTTTTCACTCAGTTAAAAAACGAATTAAGTAAGTACCATCAGGATCAGTTGATTGTTGGTGGGGATTTTAACTGTACTCCTGATTTCACTGTGGACAGGATAGGCGAGGAACCTCACCCACTTTCAGCTCAGAGCTTAAACAGCACCATTAAGCAGCTGGATTTGGTAGATACATGGAGGGTTAAACATCCACAATCGCGACAGTACACTTGGGTGAGGGTCATTAATAATAGGGTGAGTGCAGCCAGACTCGACAGGATTTATATTTCAAAAAATCTTAACTCTAGACTAGTCCACAGTAGGATAACTCCTGTTGGCTTCACGGATCATCACTTTGTTTTTATAGATTTGATCATCTCGCCAGGTAAGAGGATTACGTCCTACTGGCATTTTAATAACAAACTTTTACAAGACAGCATGTTCTGTCACACATTTGAGCATTTTTGGAAGTGCTGGAAAAATAAAAAAGCAGATTTTAAGTCTTTGAAGCAGTGGTGGGACGTTGGCAAGGCGCAAGTTCGGGTTTTGTGTCAACAGTACACCTCCCATTCCACTGCTAAGATCAATGCAGTTGTAATGGAACTTGAAGCCAACATTAGAGGTATTGAGGAGGTTTTAAATAGAGACTCTGACCCTTCTTTAGGGCACTTGTTGAAAAAGAAAAAAATGGAATTGAGCTCTTTCCTGAACGAGAGGGTGAAGGGAGCTCTGGTCAGGTGTCGTTTCCTCCAGTTAAAGGACATGGATGCCCCAAGCTCCTTTTTCTTTGGTCTGGAGAGATCGGTGGCACAGAGGAAACAAATGACATGCCTTCAGATCCCAGGGGGCAGAGTAACCACCAGTCCGGGTGAGATGAGGAGCCATGCGAGGGAGTTCTATGCAGACCTCTTTGGGGCCCAACAGTGCAGCATGGAGTGTCGTGAGGAGCTCCTGGAGGATCTTCCTCAGCTCAGTCCGGACGAGAGAGCTGCTTTGGACTGCGAGCTAACGCTGGAGGAGCTGACAGCTGCGGTCAACCAGATGGCCACAGGAAAGGCGCCGGGGATAGATGGTCTCTCCGCAGATTTCTATAAACAATTCTGGAAGACTATTGGACCAGACCTTCATGAGGTTATGCTGGAGGGGTTTAGAACAGGTTTTCTTCCGGTTTCTTGTCAGCGAGCGGTGTTATCACTGCTGCCAAAAAAAGGAGATCTGGCTTTGCTAAAGAACTGGCGCCCAGTTTCCCTCCTCTGTACGGATTATAAGGTACTCTCCAGAGCATTATCCAACAGATTGAAGAATGTCCTGGAATTAATTATACACTCGGACCAAACATACTGTGTTCCAGATAGGTCGATCATGGACAATATTTTCGGTGTTCGGGACATTCTTGATGTGTGTAAAATGTATGACGTTGATGTTGGCATTGTGTCTTTGGACCAGGAAAAAGCTTTTGATAAGGTGGATCACTCTTACTTGTTTTCTGCACTTAAAGCTTTTGGTTTTGGTGATGGTTTTCTGTCTTGGGTTGGTTTGCTGTACAATGGGGCACAGTGTTTGGTGAAGACAGGTGCAGGGCTGAGCCGGCCCATTCCTGTGAATAGGGGGATAAGACAGGGTTGCCCTATCTCGGGACAGCTATACACCTTAGCAATCGAGCCTTTACTGTGCAGGATGAGGGCTCGACTCAGCGGTCTTGTCCTGCCTGGGTCCTCGAGCATTGAGCGTCCGCTTGCGGTTTCAGCCTATGCAGATGATGTCAATATTTTTGTCTGCAGCCAGGAGGATGTTCAGAGTCTGCAGGATGCTCTGTCTCTGTATGAAAGGGCCACATCCGCAAGGGTGAACTGGGCCAAAAGTGAAGCCTTGTTAGTAGGTCAGTGGAGAGATAAAGTGGTGCCCAGTCTGCCAGGGGGACTTGAGTGGGGAAAAGAAGGGTTAAAAGTTTTGGGAGTGTTTTTGGGTTCTGAGGGTTTTGTCAAGAAGAACTGGGAGGGAGTGAAGGAGAAGGTGTGCGCTCGGTTGTCTAAATGGCAATGGTTGCTACCCCAGCTGTCGTATAGGGGAAGAGTTCTGGTTGCCAATAATTTGGTTGCCTCGACCCTTTGGCATAAGCTCATTGCTATTGTGCCACCAAGAGGCCTGATGGAGGACGTTCAGAGGACCATCGTTGATTTCTTCTGGTCGGGGCGGCACTGGGTTCGGGCAGCAGTGCTCTACCTGCCTGTAGCTGAAGGGGGCCAGGGGCTGGTGGATATCCAGTCTAAAATTGCCTCCTTTAGAATCCAGACTGCACAAAGACTATTATACAACTGTGGCCCCAGCTGGCTGGATACAGCCCGACTGCTGCTGAGGAGAGCTGGGCGATTGGGATACGACAAGCAGCTTTTCCTTCTAAAAACTGAGGATATGGACCTCACTGGGCTGACATCATTCTACAGTTCTGTGCTGCAGGCGTGGCAGATACTACAATTTTCTCGTGATGCAAATGAAATTCCGGGAATGTGGCTGTTTGAAGAACCTTTGTTTTTCAACAACTTTTTAAGGACTCAAACTCTACAGTCTGCCAGCCTGAGGGCCAGTCTCAGAGGGGCTGGGTGTACTAAACTGGGACACCTGATGAAGATGACTGCCGTGTCTGTTGACGTCCTAAGAGTGAGTAGCAACATCACCTCCATTAGGCTGATCAACAGGGTGGTGAATGAGGTTTGTGCTACCCTAGAGCAACATCAACGAACTCTGGTAGAGAATCAGACCCTGTGTGATCAGTGGAGTGAGGGGTGGGAGTACAGTTTCCCCTCTCTGACCATCACCCCATCTGTGGGGGAATGGCGGGAGGAAGCAGGCCAGCTACTGTCTTTTTCAACCCCTCACCTGGACAAGTTTCAAGATGCAGGGAAGAAAGCAATTTATTATACCTGCATAAAGGTCCTGAACCTGCGGTCTTTGGCTGAGCTGAAGGAGTCGAGGTGGACTGAGTTTTTTGGTTCAGACGTTTCCCCGAAAGGCAGTTGGCGTTCCCTGTACAAGCTGCCCGTGGAAAAGCGGGCAGCAGACCTTCAATGGAGGATTGTGCATGGGGCTATAGCTACGAACAGATACAGAGCGCACCTTGATCCCGAGCTAGGGGAGGGATGTAATTTTTGCCTTCAGGTGGAAACACTAGAACATTTGTTTATTCAATGTCCTCGGCTGACAGATCTGCTAGAGATTCTTAAAAAGTGGGTTCAGGGTTTTGGAGAGGTTTTTTCTTTGGAATTGTTCATTTTTGGTCCAAAATACACAAAGCAAAAAAAGACTGTTCACATTCTACTTAACTTTTTGTTTGCAACGGCAAAGTTGGCCATCTGGCTAACACGCAGGAACCGGGCTCAGGGAGCCGGTAGTGTAGAGCCAGTGCCGGTTCTGGAAGGACTGGTCAAGGCCCGATTGAGGGTGGAACATTCTTACTACCAGATGACGGACAATTTGCTGGTGTTCAGTCGTGTGTGGGCTGTAGGGGGAGTGTTGTGCTCTGTGGGGGAGGAGGGGGAGTTGGTGGTTGGTTTTTGATTTTGGAAGAAGCACATAGTTGTTTTGATAGTATTTGTTGTGTTTTTTTGTATAGTTTGTTTTTTCTTTGTCTTGTATTTTGTATGTTGACTTCTATGTTTGTGAATCTTATCTGAAAATGGTCCAATAAAGGGACTTTGAAAACCAAAACCTCTCCTCTCCTCTCCTCTCCTCTCCTCTCCTCTCCTCTCCTCTTTAATTGTATGCATGGCACGGAGATCCCTGCAGTGCTGCAGAATGATTGCAATTAAGGGAATCCCACCTTCTACCCTCCTCCACCACACACACACACACACACACACACACACACACACACACACACACACACACACACACACACCTCTCCAGTCCTCCTTCTACCATTGAAGTCCACTGCTGCTGGTGTGAAGTAGCACACCACCACCCAGACTGAAGTGTTCTTAATCAGGCTAGAGAGTCACACATATATTTCTTCTCCTCCATTCCTCCTTCACTGTCTGCTGTCTTTCACTGGATGCCTTTTTCTATTTCTGCCTCCCTCTTCCTAAACACACAGAAGATTGAAAAGAAGAAAGAGCAGGATGCTTGCTTTACATGTGAATTCCAAGGATGGCAATCCATATAGGATACAATGAAAGACTTATCTATATAGATTATAATAAGCAGCAGAGTCAATTCGAATTTTATCGTTGCCCAATCACAATAGGTGATGAGAATGAGCTGTTGCTTTTATTATCTCAAAGCACAACCATGCACACTACCTGCATGCATTATCAACAATCAAATGTGGACAGCTGTTTGGCAACTGTTGAGAAGTGAAATCAAGGAGTGTGTCTTACGAGGTCAGAAGAAAAGACATTGCGCCTCCCAATGGTGAGAGACAGCATTGCATGAGTGTGAGGCAAGTAAAGCTAACTGAGCAGAAATGTACAGAAAATGAATGTAGGGTGACATAGGGAGCACGTTAACAAACTCAACCCTTTTATTTTAGCAGACATGCATGTAGGGCATTAATGGTATAACATAATGAAATCAAAGGGAAACACTCAACATGAAATTGGGGATTTCTTTGGTTTTTCATTGGTGAGTCATTCTCCTAAAATCACAGACATATCAGCTTTTACACTTTCAATGAACACATTGCTGACAGAGGAGTAGCAAATAAAAAGATGTAGAGTGTGACACCAAAGATGGTGGAAGAGTGTGTGTTGCTATTTGTCTCTGAGTTTCTGTGTGGCTGGCCCGCAGACTGGCCCAGATGTTGGCTAATTAACACCAGTGTTAAAGACGCTCTTCATCTTGGTGATTAAATAATCAAATAATTAATTCATTAAGCAGGGGCTTGCACTGCCTCTTATGATTTCTGGCACACAGCCTGTCACGGTGGGAAGAATAAGAGAGAAGAGGTGCAGGAGAGTGGGAAGCAGACTGCTGGGAGACAAGGAAGGGCCAGAATGACAAGAGGGGAACTCAGCATGTCTGACAAAAAGGTGTGTTTTACTATAAGATCAAAATGGCATTGGTCATAGATACACATACATTTAGCAATTTTAAACCAAACGGTGCGTGGTGGCAGGGAGAAGAACTGCTATTTCCCATTGTGTTAAAGCTAAAAAGCCTTCATCAAACAGATTAGACTGCAGTGACGGTGCCAGGGAGCTCTCGCACTAACAAATGGTCATAACTTCAAAACTCCAAACGCACACATGGGCCACTATTTATATGTTTCATTATCTTCCAAGGCAAATTAAATTAAACAAAAGCCAAATGCGGTGGAGGTAAAACTTCTTCATCCGTGTGTGTGTGTGTGTGTGTGTGTGTGTATGTGTGTGTGTGTGTGTGTGTGTGTGTGTGTGTGTGTGTGTGTGTGTGTGTGTGTGTGTGTGTGTGTGTGTGTGTGTGTGTGTGTGTGTGTGTGTGTGAGTGAGTGTTAGAGACACAGACAGAGAAAGAGAAAGATCATCTCTCATTACGCGGAGAGAACATTGCCCCACGTTAACAGAGTCAGACCAGACAGATAGATGGAGCCGAGATATGAGCTGATGGGGGCCAGCAGGGAGGAGAGACACAGAAGGATGAAGAGAGTGACAAAGATGTTTCATTACGTTTATTTCCACTGGTGTAAGGTGGTAGCATCAGCTGGGCAGGACGGGGGGGGGGGGGGTGGTAGGGTGGAGGGGGGTAGCATGCACCACCTTCAAACAAAGCCCTCACACACACACACACACACACACACACACGTCCAGGCTTCCGCAGCCCTCATTTTAAACACTCCTTTAGCCATAATCATTTTCATATAATTCACTTTCATACAATTCCTTCTCCTAATCATTATCAGGCCCACTAACGTCTTAATGACTTCATAAATTTAAGCTATAAAAAGTAATGGAGAAAGACAAATGAGATAATTAGGAATAAATCTTAGTGGAAAGCCATTTATCAAAACATGGAGAGGCCCTGAATATTCCCCACCATTAGGCTCTGCTGTAATTAACACGGGCTCTCAGTTATGAAGGAAACCTGGTAGCAGAGATATTAAGATCCAAAAGCCTCACTGTTATTAAATTGACCGATGAATCTGCGACGTATAATATGATGTGGATTATTAGGATCCTTTTTAATTAAAAAGAGCGTTACGTTTTTTTTTTTATATATTTAAATTTTTAACGCTTTAATGGTGGCTTGAACTCATCTCTCTGTGGTTATGGGGCAATGAGACGGAGAGAAAGAGTAAAAGAAAGAAAGAGAATGAAACAGAGGGAGAAAGAAAGTGAGTGAGTGTGTGGGAGAGAGAGAGAGCAGCAGCGCAGAGAAAAGCAATCTCTCACACTCATACTTTCATACTCTCCTTTGGTGGAGACTATGTAAGTACATGAGAGAAAATGGTGTTCTAATTTAACAAACTCCTAACTAATGCATATATGGACTAATGCATATACAGACAAGACATGATTATTTCTTATTATCTTTAAAAGTGTAAAATGTAATGTAATGGTTTGCTTTGATTAGTGAGAGTAAGAATCAAATTCAGCGTTTTTTTTTCAAATTAAAAACTATACTTCTACACTCTTTTCTTTCTCTCTCTCTCTCTCTCTCTCTCTCTCACACACACACACACACACACACACACACACACACACACACACACACACACATTATCTTCTCCTTTGTCCTCTAAGGATATTCAGCCTTCCTATACTTTCAAAAGGATTTCATCAAAAAAGTTGGGCATTTTCTTTCCCCCCTCCCTTGACCTTCAATCTGGTTCTGGTTCTTAAACAATGCGCCCCGTTTAATTTTATCACATCTCCATTGGTTTTTATTTCCGTCCATACAAAATGTACTTAATCTTCCTGCGACTTATTTTATAATGATAATATGAATGTGTTGTATTTGACAGGATAGCCATGCATATTCAAAATCATTTTGTCCATATCAACATTTATAGAAATAGTTTCCTAATATTACACATATTTTCCTTTGGATGAAAACATTTTCAACAATGGTATAAGGCCTTGAAACATTCCATTACATCCAGATAAAATAACTGGATGTATTCCTTTTATGACATCAACTGTAGATAAAAATGGAAAATGGAAAGGGAATGCATATTTTTATGCAATGTTCTGTCTTGTGTTCACTCTGAACTCAGGGACAGATGGTCTCAGTGGGAGAAGAAGAAGAAGAAAAAGATGCCCTCGTGAATATGTGTGGGCTTCAACATATAGAATCTGTAACATGCTTTAGAGGGGAAGGTACTTTGCTGCCTTATGCAAATTAGCTTCATATAAATGACATGCCAACCTCCAATCACTGACCAATTAATGACCTTCGGGGGCATCTTGTGACACATCAACAGCACTAATTTATACTTGACAGGTCCCCTGGTGCGTGCCGGCAAAGTTTATGTGTGTGTGTGTGTGTGTGTGTGTGTGTGTGTGTGTGTGTGTGTGTGTGTGTGTGTGTGTGTGTGTGTGTGTGTGTGTGTGTGTGTGTGTGTGTGTGTGTGTGTGTGTGTGTGTGTGAGAGAGAGAGAGAGAGAGAGGTGCCCTTCTGCACCAGTTGAGCTCATTACCATGGAAACCCAGTTTGCAGATGTGTGGGTTTGTGTCACCAAAGAGCGTATCCTCATCACAGCATACAGCTTGTGTGTTTTTAATTCCATTTGTATATCATACCACGTGTGTGTTTGCATGTTTGATGTGTGTCTGTGTTTGTCCATCTCAGTCCAGATTTGGTCAAGCTGATCTCTGCTACTGTCAACGCTCTATCAACTCCATCATGTGCCATCAATCATTTTAGTTAGTACATCTCTACGTCTGACTCTTCTCTGTGTGTGTGTGTGTGTGTGTGTGTGTGTGTGTGTGTGTGTGTGTGTGTGTGTGTGTGTGTGTGTGTGTGTGTGTGTGTGTGTGTGTGTGTGTGTGTCTCATTCATTCCCTAACTGCCTTATCAGACTTCTGCACCAGCAGCTCTCATTAGAACATTAATTGAAAAAGTGTAATTAATCCTGAGAGGTGGTTAGACTGGACTCTGGCCATAGAGAGAAAGAAAGTGAGAGAGGGGTGGACAGAGAGCTGCGTGTTTAGTATGACCCAACACTGCCCCCTGCTGTTGCGTCATAGTGTCTCTGCATCTCCTTGCAGCCTGGCCGATGCTGCTGCTTCTCTTCATTATCTATCAACTACACCTACTATTTGTCTGAAATGTCAGATTTAAATTGTTTTTATATTTAAGTAATTAAATCACACTGAAGGAAATATTTTATTGCAAGGATTACAAAAACAGTATGTAGTTGTTTAGTTGCATTTTTATATTTAAAAAAACGGAAACCACACATCATTTAGCCATAAGGATGATGTGTATCCTGTTCTTAACTCTATGTATATCTTTAATGCTACGTGTATCTTTTTGCTACATTTCTATTCTGTGTGTACTATGTGAGCCACGTGAAAGATTGCCTTGCGATGAACAATAAAGTTTTTTCAGATTTCTGATGATGGCAGTGGAGCGAGAAAAATCAAATCTGCATAGCCAGAGCTCATCTATGTTGTGTAATGGGCTATAATCTTTAAATGATATGGTAGATTGAAATTAATCTACCATTTAACAAAAGTTAACAAAAAAAATCAATTGCTAAAAATGACATTTTTGGAAGAAAAAAAAAGACCATTACAAATTCCATATTAAAGTTTTTAAACACTCAGGAGAGATTTTATAACAAGAAATTCTGATTTGTGACCAGGTGGGTTTAATAGTCAGTTATTTTCTATTGTTGATAGTGAGATACCCACAGACACAAAGGTGGTCACTAAGACTATACAGTAAAATGAGGATGAGGAAATGGAATAAAACCGAAATAAATGAAGAGAGGTGTCTTGTTCTGTCATGCCCCCTGTGGAGAGGAAAAGGGTGGCGAGCCGAATGAGAGGGATAAGAAGGAGGAGCGGAAGGCCTGCTCTATTATTCTAATCCTTGGTTGTGTCTGGGTGACCTTTGGAGGGATGATTGTTTCTCATTTAGGAGTGTGAGGTGTGATCTTCCCACCCGTTTGATCCCACTCACCTGACCTTTGTAAATTGGCTGTTAAGCATATCGCAACTCGACCCTCATGCCTCACACATGGCCTGTCAATACGCAGCCTCACCCTAATGAGTGTTTAGGCACTTAGACACACACACACACACACACACACACACATACAGACACATACACACATGTTTTTAGATAGGTGCCTATGGATCCTGTTTTGTTCATCATTGCATGTAATTCTTATAAAAATCATTGCTATGTTAATTTAGACCATTTTTCTCTTGGCGTGAAAAAGGGAAGAAAAATGTCATAGGATTTTGTACATATGTAATGTTTCTTGTCATACAAACTGCGTGCACAGATTTTTGGTTACAGAATGATTTATATGCATATGCATGCCATCAAAAGAAAAGAAAAAAACATAATATATTTTCCATTGTGCCGATCACCTTTTCTAGGCTTGGTTAATAAGTGGCAGCGCTGAATGGCAGTGAGGTGATTTTTCCATCAGACTGATGAGAAGAGAATTAAAGCCCACAGCTTGGGGTCTGCAGCACCATTACAGAAGGAAGAAGGTCTGAATTAATTTGGCCTGGCCACGATTCTAATTAACAACTCAATCCTGCACAGCCAGAGAGAGAGAGAGAGAGAGAGAGAGGGAGAGAGAGACAGACAGACAGACAGACAGACAGACAGACAGACAGACAGACAGACAGAAGGGAGGGGGGAGGGAGAAGGGAGCAGGGAGCTTATGCATTGTGTGGAAGCATCTCTCTGTCCTGGCAAAATGTCAAAAAGATTGGTTGATCTTTAGTCACACACCATACACTATACTTTTGCAACCTCTAGCCTTTTCAAATACCCCATATCTGCATCTCAGATTTTTTTTAATTATCCAAACATCTACTTTTACAGACCTCTGTGTCTCTCCTTTCAATCCTCTGCCTCTGCTCAAACTCATCCTGCACCATGTTCTCTGCTGCACATTGCACAGCGCGTCCCGTGGTTCTCTAAAGCTGTAGGCTTACGGGGGACATTTCCCTGGATTAAAAGGATGATTTCATTAGCCTCCACGGGTGTCAGGTTTCAATCTGGGGATTAAATCCTGCAGATTAGAGGCCAAGGCTATTCTCCAGCATCTCATTAATATCTAATAGCATGGGAAATGTAATTTGGAAAGCCTGTCTTTCTGATTACTAAGCAAATGTATGCTTTGCTCTTTAAGACCATAAATTGGGCTTTGAACACTGTCTCTGTCCAGGGTTTAGCCCTCATCCCCAGGCAGGGTCACACAGGCAGTCTCCCTCACAGCCAGACACATGAAGCACAACTCAGGAAGGTCAAACTATGTGCAGCAACTTTTATCTTGCTGCAAGCCATGTTGATCAATATTCTCTAAATGACCAACTAAATTCCGTAATCACAAAGCGTTACTGAAGCCGTACTAGGCCACAGCACATCTCAGTCTCGAGGGGGATGCCTTCTTCTTCCTTCCTCACAGAACATTAGAGCGCTGTCCCGTCAGCCTTTTCTGGCCCGGGCCGGTCCCCACAGAGGCCTGCTCTGAGTGCTATGTGCCTCCTGTCAGTCAGAATGCCCCTCAGCAGCCTCCCTCACTGATGAAGTATGGACAATGGAGAACAAGGTGGGCGCAAGGGGAGCCAGCTGACTTAATGAGCCAATTTCTCAGATAATAAGATTGGTGGATATGCTAATATTTCTACCTTAAGGAGATAATTATGATGTAGAAGATAGAATATTTTATCTTAAAGCGACAGTGCACTGGTCCCAAACCTATCTCTGTTTTTTTTTCTCAAGGAGGGTATGGGGAGGAGAGGAGTGGAGAGGTGGTGGTGATGGGGGGGGGGGGGGGGGGGGATGTTCAGCTTTCTATGTTTGAGCAGTGGGACAGTAGAAAAACAATGCCAACAGAGCCTTGATGCTTTTAGTGCGTCATGTGTTTTTGGGCTGAGCCTTTGATCATGTTGAGCATTTGACACAAGAAGAAGAGGCAGGGGACTTTCAGCCTTCATAAATATTTATCTCATTACTGCGGGCTAAAAATCACAGAAGAAAGGATAAGGAGATATCAATTGATCTTTATTGTTAATTGACCCAAAAGTATACTCTTAAAAACGGAACAACAAAAACATTGTTCATCGCCTTATTCTCTCGCTGCCCCCTCCTCCCCTCCCTCTTGTGTTTTAGTTTCTGATATAAACTTAGTCAACTTTTTTTTTTCTGTCCTCAGGCTCGTGTAACAACTTGCTGGTAATTTTGTTTTTGTGTTTAACTTTCTTATCGACGCCAATTCCCCCCAACTCAATTCCCCAAATGGAACATGCTCCGCCACCTTGATGTGTATAACTAGAGGTTAAATGATAAAATGTGTTATTGAAATGTAGGCCTGCTGATTATGGCTGTAGTTCGTGGCCCATTCCAAATAGCCAGGGGCAGACAAGAGGGAGAGATAGGGACCTTGTGGGTTAACAGTTTAATAAAGGGGGAGGGAGAGAGACGGATGGAGTGCTGCTAGTCTAACTCTTTCCCTCTCCCTGCTCTTTCACTCATTCCCTCTCACTCTGTGTTTTTCCATTTTAATTAGGCCATAACAAGCTCAATCATGTAATTAAGAGCTCAGCTGGACCAGAAAACAAGTCAGCCATTAGCCCCGACCAGCCCAGATTACCCTCAGCAGCTGCTAAACTGAAGGATATATAATACACAGATGCCCACATATGGAAGTGTCACAGATTGGATAAATCACTCCTGTTCTACTTCTTCTGAAAACTTTAACTGTTTGAAAAATTTAAGACACCACTAGTTCTGTAGAAGTCTGCACAAATATTTTGACAAAAAAGTTTTTGTATCAACCAAGGTTTCAACCAGCCCTAGGTTAAACCTGCACTCACATTCACACTTGACAGCATGCGCGCACGCACACACACACACACACACACACACACACACACACACACACACACACACACACACACACACACACACACACACACACACACACACACACACACACACTCTGTTTTTGTACTGAGAGAAGTCTCTGCAGTGACAGGTATCCCCCAGGTGTTTTGTTTCACAGAAACACTTTATTTTCTTTGTTCCTAAAAAGTGCAAAGTGAGAGTGATGGCATGATGGCATTTTTTTTTTAACACACGGACACACACACACACACACACACACACACACACACACACACATACAGACTGGCACATACAAATCTCTTTATCAGACTGATGGATGTAAGCAGCTCCCTCACCTCCTCTCAGTGAGCACTGCTGCCTTTTGTGCCTCCCTCCAGTGCCAGCGACGCCTAATAGAATTCATGTATATGTAAAGATTCTTGCATCCTATTATGTACAATAAACTGCTTGCTTTATCCGTGGCAGCACCTGTGCATGGCACAATCTGCCAAACACACCCTTTCCAAATCAAATTTATTTAGTTAGACCTCCATTGAAACCCACTCATGTAAGCTATCATGTTACACTCTGATCTGAATAACTACAGGCGGGAATCTAATTCATTTCATATTCACAGCTCTGCTGCACCTAGCCCTCTAACAGGCCTGTATCAGTAAATTGTCAATTGTAGATGCGCTGCCACGCAACATTACAATGCAAACAAGGTTCGTTTTCAAACACCTGATTTGAATAAGCTCAACAAGGAAACATATCAGGCGGCGCTGCTTCAATGGTCTTTGTATTGCTTCCAGGAGAGGTGAGGGAGGAGAGGAACGGAGGAAGCAGACGGAGGAGGTGCGGGGACACTTTTGCAGGCAGGGTGATGCTGGGCCGATAGCACCTGAGGAATGGGAGTTAATTTGAATATGGCACCTCAAGCCACAATGATCATTATCATCACCAATTCAATGAAATAAATGAGAAGAGGGGCTCCAAAAATAGCGTTCAGAGCCTTTTGTGCATAGCAGGTAGGCCCAGTGGGGGGGGGGGGAGGGAGAGTGTTCGCTAGCTCATTATCCAGGGCTGGGCTGAGGGAACGGAGAGATCGAGAGAGAAATTGCATTAATGTGACCACGGACACTCTTTTCATAAGCACCCCCCCCCCCCCTCTCTCTCTCTCTCTCTCTCTCTCTCTCTCTCTCTCTCACTATATGCCCTGTTTAATTTGAGTGCCAGCGAGAGGTAATTTAGCCCTGCTGCTGTCACCTGCAATGAGGCCAGAGATAGGGGTGTGAACTGTGAGAACAGATTGAAACTAGTGATGCTTGAGACCTTTCCTTTCACTCACCTCAACCCCCCTCCATCCCCATCATCTTGTCACCTCTATCTCTCTATATTTCTTCATACACTAAACGCTAATAGCACTCTTTCAATCTCACTTTCTTCTTTATCCTGCATCCCTCTCATCCCTTGCTAGTCCTGTATCGTTGCATGCTCTCTTTCTGTGTCCCCTATCTGGTGGCCCCCACCCCCCCATCCTCACCCATCTCTCCTTTCAGTTGTGCTTCACTGTCCACTCTCTTCTCCAGCCCTCTTTCCGTCCATCGCTCGTCTCTGTCTGAGGGTATAGGAGATGGTGTTGGTGAGTCATCCTGGCAGTCATTTGATTCATGCTGCTCCAGGCTCTCATCTCCCCGGAGAAATTACCAGTCATTTTAATCGGACCCACGTCTCTAATTCATTACACAACCCCATCCTGACACACACACACACACACACACACACACACACACACACACACACACACACACACACACACACACACACACACACACACACACACACGGAAAAACCTCTCAGTCAGATAGCTACCTTCACATAGTCACCTCCGTCTTTGGTGTCAAACGGCACTTAACATCCCTGTCAGTCACACATATTCAGAGGAGAGCTGAAGGAGAGAACGAGAAAGAGGAAACGGGGTGGGGGGGTATTTAGCCTGCAACTCATTTCTCATCACTTTCCCACACCGTCTATTAGTTCTCCACTTAGTCCTCTCTTCTATACCATCTGTTCTTATCTGTCTGCCTTCCTAAATGAGTTCCCTGCTTCTCTTCTCAAATCCCATCATCCCATTCAAAGTACTCACTATTAAATAGATGCACTGTTGGCACTGGAAAGTTGAAGGTGAGAGGTTTGGTGTTCAAAAATCAATAGTGTAATAATTTGGGAACAGGAGGTTGTGATTTTGCTCTAAATTCTCACTACTACTAGCACTACTTATCTACTGCTCCTTGTTGCATGATGGACATATGGACTTTCAAACACAGGTGTAATTAATAACATTATTAATGGCTGCATTCCATTTAGCAGTCCTAGTTTCAGGGCCTTGCTATTGTGCATGCTGACTCACATATTTACTTGTACACTTTGATGGAGCATTAAAGTTATTAGTTACATATTTAATCTTCCTGCTGTGTCAAGTCAGAACATTTGCAGTGGCAAAGGTTCCTGTTCTTATCCGGTGATTTACACAAGGACATCTAGAGTTTTAAAGCCTAAAGACATTGTCTGCTCTGACTTTCTCAAAGTTCTCTATGGAGTCATCTCTCTCTGCTATGTCAAATAAACATTTCATGGGGGGGTCACGTTATTGCTAACGGCCAATATTGAATACATTAATTTAGTTGCAATGTATTTTAATGATCAACTAACCTTTCTTTTTCTGATTGATCATTTAGACAACAAAATGTCAGAAAATAGTCAAGTATGAAAAAAATGTGCAGACTATAAAATGTCGGAAAATAGTTCATCACAATTTCCAAGAGCCTAAAGTTACATCTTTAAATTGCATTTTATGTAAAAGTCCAAAACACAAAGATATGAAAAAAGCTGCAAATCTTCACATTTGAGTAGCTGGAAACAGCCACAATTTTGCATTTGTGCTTCATAAAGGACTCATGCGATTAAGCAATTATCAAAATTGCCAGGTTTGCCTTTGTCTACCTGTTTCACTGGCCAGGCTGTATTCAATCTGTACATTGTCAAGGTTTTCGTAAGCTTTTTGTCCACATGGTTGTATTGTGTAGGTGCATTTTTGGGCTAAATTACTATTCAAAATATTTACAGTAGTTTCTGACCAATGGGTAGCCCATCTTTTTTGTTGTTGTGTATAAGTTGGTTGTATCTTTCGTTTGTTCTGGTGGTTTTTAAATAAAGATTGTTGAGTCACGGAGTTATGGGAAGTTGACTGACATGACTCTCTGCGTGCTCCTGCTTTAAAAAATCCATGTTGTTTGAATATTTTCAGGAACATTTGAATTAGAATTTGCACTTGTATTGATTTTATGGCACATAAAGCTCTTTTTTCTTTTGATTTTGTCATGGCCAATTCAGACTTTCCTGTTGAGGGAATTGTTATTTTATATTATTTGTGGAAGACAACCACTTTGGGTTTAGTAGCACCCATGTGCTAAAATAAATAAATAACATTTGTATGTGTTATTATCATTATATAATAGTGTATAATATATAATAGTATATAGCCTAATACAACATTATTCCCTTTAAGATTTCTTTAAAATAATTTGGCCCTAATGCCGTGGAAATAATTCAACACAGTGAAACATTAAACGTTACAGTTATTAATACAAGGAAATGCGCTTTAAAAAAAACAGATAGTGAAACAGCTGATTACTAGGTCATAACTCATAACACATAAATCACACAATACAAATCAGACAAATAAATCACCCTGGAGAGAAACGACATCCTCAGTATGATAAGAGAGGCCCACGCAGGACAGAAAGATCTGCATGAAGAGACAGTAACAAGATCACACTAGATCACACTGCTGCAGCTTCACCGACAACATAAACCAATTAAAACACACACACACACACACACACACACACACACACACACACACACACACACACACACACACACACACACACACACACACACACACACACACACACACACACACACAACCTCTTGAAACTGAACAGCAGGGTTAAATCCAGGGTGAAAATACTCAATTTAGTGCTTGATGTTTTTTCTCTAATCACACGGTCTTGGTGAATAAAAAGTAAACTTTAATGGCAACTTGCAGGTCATCATCATCATCATTCCACCCCCCCCCCCCCCCCCCCCCATACACACACACACACACACACACACACACACACACACAGGTGTGTATGTTATGTAATGTGTGTTTACTGGGGGCCAGAGGTAAGTAGCCATGATAGCATAAAGGCCAGATGGGCAGTTTGCTGATGGGAGGTTCGTGAAGGGGAGGGTTAGAGGAGAGGGGGCCACCGTGTTGGAGCCAGCTGGGACAATAGGAGAGGTTTCTCCTGGCTCTAATTAGCTCTTTACATGGAGGAGAGGTTCATGGTGTGTCAGTCGGCCTTCTCCATCACCTCCTCTCCTTTCCACCTCTCCTTTCCTTTTCCTCCTCCGTTGTCAGGATGGAGCTGTGATGGGTCACTGATCAGGATTAATGGCTATGTCTTTTTGATTCTTTTTTTCTCACTCTTATCCTTTATCCTTTTATAACATTTCCCTTCCCTCTCAATTTTATTGTGGAAGGAAATTAAAGATACTGCGTGGTTAATTGCAGAATTTACCATTTTAATCATTTCATTTGAACACATAGATACTTATCATGGAATAAAATGAAACAAACACCTCTTTTAAGTTCCCTCCTATCCAAAAAAAGTCCCCCTCCGTTCGTCCTTCTGCACCGTTAACTCCTCTGTCTGCCATCCTTTTTAAACATTCCTGAAAGCAAGCCAAGGTGTACAGTTGACAGCAGGCTCTAGTGATTAAGTCTTTCATTGGCTAATTAGCCCCTACAGCAGTCGCACACAGGCGAGGCAAACAAGGACCGACTCACCAAACGATCAAAGGCACAGCCTGTCAGGAGGCTCAAACACTCTCTGTACCTGTGGGACAGTCACACACACACACACACACACACACACACACACACACACACACACACACACACATACACACACACACACACATGTATTTCACCTGTGGGAGATTCCCCCGTGTCTCTCTCTGAAGTGATGCGCGCGCCCGCACAAACACACACACACGCACGCAGGGACACTTTTTAACAAGAAAACACTCTCTTAGACACTCACACACACACTTTCTCTAAACACAGTAATCAGCACTGAAAAGAGAGCAGGAGAAACAGAACAAGGAGGGAGACCTATTTGTTATCCCACAGTGTCTCCCCAACAGAATATAGATTGTTTTAATATATATAAAAATAAATAAATAATCAAATATCTTCAGTGATGTTTCACAGATGGCATCATTTTGCCCCTCCTCAAAAAGGACATCCAACATGTTGTATGTAGTCTATGTTAAATGTATACAACAAGGCCTATAACATTATGGCTATTCCATTTTATTAAATAGATTGACTATTAGATTACAGCCCTCTCTTTTATAAGGTACTATTATATAATGTTGGGAACAGTTGATAAGCAGTTGACGTTTCTCAGTAGGCCACCATGGCTTTAGTTCCTTAAGTGCATTCTGCTTTTGAAATAATGTAGGGCCCTTAACCCACTTTGTATAAGACTGCATAAAATGCTGGTCAATTGCCTCAATGACGTTTGTGACAAACTAATGGTTTAAAATTTTAGATTTTGAATGCTGTTGATGGACACCACAAAGGAAGGAGCACACTAAGCATAGGAGCCTCGGTGCTAGTAGCTGGCCCACAGCACTAAAGAACAGTAATGGTTCTAATTCCAATAAAGAGGAAAAATCCAAGGTCACACTGTGAACTTCCTCCCCATCAGAAGACTACAGAGACTGGCTGGGAGAGTGCATAATATCCTCACAGCTATTTTTACCCTCAAATTAAAATCTATGACATGTTGAAATGACTGCAGTGTGCAAGAGGGGTATTCAAAGCAGACACTAATGACGCTTATTAATGGCGTGAATGAAGTCTTGACAGGTCGTGTGTCATTCTGCAGGCAATGCTCCACTGGCATAATGGCTAATGTAAGTGGGGATAATTATATATATTATACCCTGTCTTATGGTATTTTGGCAGGAGTATGAGGAGCCAGGCAGTTAGAGAGGAGAGTGAAAGCGCTTGCTCTTTTTGAGACAGACATGTGCATGTGTGTTAGTGTGTGCACAAGCACACACGCGCGCACACACACACACACACACACACACACACACACACACACACACACACACACACACACACACACACATATGTGTTTACCCCCATCTTCAGAAATGGTCCAAGGGATGAATAATAGTAAGACAACAGCACCAAACAGTGGTTGAACAAGATGCCTGCATAAAGAGACAGGCATCAGAGAAGCAACAAACACAACATCTGTGTGTCGTTCCAGTCAACAATGTGATGCTCGGAAACACAGGACACTGTGTTTGATGGTGCTGAATGAATAAAAAGTATGCACATGTATATGATGCATTGTGGTTTGCTTGCTTGGTCTAAGAGAGCAATGAGCAATGACCATTAAATCCACGTCAGAGGCCCTGAGCTGTCAGGGAGCGCCTCACAGATCAGAAGAGAGGATTAGGAAAGAAGAGCAAAAAAAAGGGAAAAAAGTTATTAGTTAGAATTGAAACAATACTAAGTAAAAAAGTCAAATAGAAAAAACTAAAATAAGATTTATTATGGTCATTATCAGAATTATTATTATGAGTATGATCCATATTTTCAAAAAGAAAGGGAATAACTTATTTTTATTCAAAAATGATTTGAGAACCTTTCGACATAAAACAAAAAACAAAGACTACTTCCTGTTAATAGTAATTGCACCTTTATTATATCACAACTATGATAGAGAGCAATTAAAAGAAAAAAAGGGTGATATTGTGTGACACAATTAAAATCATAAAATAAAAATCAATCATTTGCATGCCGGCTTTATTTAAATAAATAAAAGAATATTTAAGATTAGTCTTATGGCTGTTTACAACACTTTGTAACTCTTTTCTTGTTCTTAATAAGATGATGATAATGATGATCATCGTTGTTGTTGTTGCAAAGTATAAAGTATCTTCGCATTATAAACTTCACTATAATAGAGGAAGACTATATCACATTGTATTATTCTGGCTTTAGTTTCATTGAGTTAAATACAACTTTATGTATCCCTATAAGGGCAAAGATATACAGCAGCTTACCAACCAGGTCAACTCATACAGTTCGGTGCAGTGCAGTGGCTGTGTGGACAGCCAGGGACAGCTGCGAGGGGCCAGAGGGAGGTGGTGGTGGTGGTAGGAGGGTGGATCTCTCCTCTCTGTGATGTTGGCGGGAGAGAATTTGCTAATTGGAGGCCCGGCAGTAAAAGCTGTTCATTAATGCCTCTGCCTCTTGGTCCCCCTGCTCAAACACCTTGCCTCATTTATTTCTGTATTTACCCACTCCCCCCCAATCCCAACACAGGACCTCAGAACACACCAAAGGTTTAACATGGAACGAGGGGAAAAGGATGGAAGAAGGAGAGAAAGAGAGGTGGGGAGGGGGGGGAGAGAAAACAGAGAGAGAGAGGGCGAGAAAGGGTAACTTATGCTCAGTGGGAATTAACAAAGCACTTAGTAATTAAATCTAAATTGACATTCTGGTAATTAGCCTCTTGATTAGGAGCAATAACACAATTAGCCAACCAGTCTTTGCTAATTGTTAATTAGTATAAGCAAAGTTATTGTGTGTGTGGCAGAGGGAGGCATGTAAAAGAACAAATGTTAATCTGTCTCTCTTTCAACAGCCGCGTCCCCTTTCTTTTTTCTTGCTGCCTCTCTATTGAGCTAGCAGACAGGTTCATTGCCTTTCTCTTCATTGAAGCTGCATTCAGAGGCAGCAGTCAGTAATTAGCTGAAAGTCTTATCGAGGATATCATCAAAAAGCAGGCTGAGCCGTGCTGGCACATCTCCATGTCTCTCTACCTTCGTCGAAACATTCCTCCTCTCCGCTAGTGCTCAGCGAGGTGTCATACAGGGGCTATTTGTTCTGAATAAAGATGTGATGTGGATTAAATACAATTATGAAAGAGGAAAAGAAGCCACGGTGCTGGAGATGAATCTTAGGGAGATGTAATTCATCTAAAAGGTTTTGGTTTATGAGGCAGAGGAACAGAACACCTCATTAAAGCCAGGGAGAGGAGAGAGGACACAAGAAAATAGATGAAGGGACAATAAAGATGTTCCAGGAAGTCAAATTTACGTTGGCCACAGGTGAGACATGGGTTATTTTCAATTAAGATGGATTTAGCAGAACAATGCATTTCATTTACACAAACCCAAAGTAAGTAAGGGCTAACTCACCCAGTTTTTAAGAGATGGACAGGAACTGTGAATCTCTTTCAACATGTACATCCCTGCATCTCTTCACTCATCCGTTCATCTGTAAACACAGCAGTTGCACTTCAGCTGTAAACATTGCTGTACCATTAATCTTCTGTAACTTGGCCAAATGGTTGGTATGCTGGTTAAGACGGTGGAAGATACACACTGGTATCAGCAACTCATTGTGTTTGTGTGTGTGTGTGTGTGTGTGTGTGTGTGTGTGTGTGTGTGTGTGTGTGTGTGTGTGTGTGTGTGTGTGTGTGTGTGTGTGTGTGTGTGAGTGTGTGTGTGTGTATGCATGTGTGCCTGCAGATTAGCTGGTCTCCCAACACAAATATTTGGCAGCAGGATGAGCTGTCTCAGGATGCACCAGAACATGAAATTAACCAGGAAAGGTGAAGGTGCCAGCAAGAGCTAAAGCAGCCCTGCTGAGAGGAGTAGAAGGAGGTGTACTGGGAGAAAGAGGTGGAGGGGCAGCTGCTCAGCCCCACCCAAAAGAAAATAAAAGGAGAGAAAGGGAGGGAGATGGTAGAAAAGTTAGCTCTGCTTGCAGTAAATTTATACATGTATACTAAATTTCCTGTAATGAAATTTGGAGATGAAAAATGCAAAAAGTGAGTGTGTTGGTAAGTGTGTGTGAGTGTGTAGGTGTTATAGGGTCTGTCTTGTGCCGAGACTCCTGCTGTGTCCCACCCACTGTGGCTCTAATTGGATCCTTATTACCAGGCCAGCCTCCATCCCAGGAATGATGGATTCATACCACGCAGAATTCCATTAATCATTCCTTATTCACAGTCCACTCTGAGGAGAGGGCAAATTCATTTCTTGTCGCGCCGAGCGGCCACCATAATGAATATTCATGAAAGGAAATTTGGGGTCAGGCCTAATAAGGGAGGTAATTTGTAATTTGCGCTGTTCCCGCTCGGCTCTTGTTCGGCAGGTTAACCTATAGAACAGGCAGACACATGCGGACACAGACACCGGCACAGACACACTAGAACCCACACTTAAACATACTGTATTTTTACTCCAAACCTACCGGGTGCCAGCAGGAGTCATGCACATATTCAGTCTTAGTTTTTGAGCATTAGCCTAATATTATAGCAATATTATGAGGAATGTATGCTGAATGTCACGCCAACAAAAACGTGTGCAGAAAAGTGTGCCTCTTGTGGCTTTAAACCATGGCTGTCTTTGTTCTTCCAAAACTTCAGATACATGAGCTGAAAATGCTGATATGTTGTATTTTAATTCTCAAAAAGATGTACTGTGTGACCCCATAAGGATTGAGGCCACACTAACCAAACAAAAGAAACTCAATCCAGCAAAAATGTGATTTAGTGAAGACTACTACTACTGCTGCTACTACTACTACTACTGGAGCCCTACAGCTGGAATAAAACAAAGAATGAAAAACGGCCTTAATTTTTGCAAAATGGCGGATCCTCTCTGCCTGACCAAATAAGCCCTGTAGACTGTTGAACACTTTGTGAGAAATCCCTTTTAAATAAAACAGCTGCTTTAAGAGAAAAATAACAAGCTCCTTCGCTTTGCTTTCACATCATAGCACTTCACCCCCAAAAGCATTTTACTACTCCTGAAATTATGCCCACCTGGCATCACTTAAAGTCACTTAATTAATAATGTATCAATACATTTGAAGTGATTAAAATTCATGACCAGAAAGTGTTTTTAAAATAGTGCCCTTGTACCCTCAGGGTGTCCAATCAGTGCATTGCGTTCGTTAGATCAGGAAGGAATAATTAATTGTACCTGAATGTTCAGTGGGGTCAGGCAGTGGGGGCCTACCGTCCTATGTGTGTGTGTGTGTGTGTGTGTGTGTGTGTGTGTGTGTGTGTGTGTGTGTGTGTGTGTGTGTGTGTGTGTGTGTGTGTATGTGTGTGTGTGTGTGTGTGTGTGTGTGTGTTATACATACAGTATATGTGGAATAGAGGGACTCTGGCTGTCTGCATACTGTGAAGGTGTTGTGGATTTCCTGGAGACTTACCATAACCATAACTGCTACTTGCCTAATCCTAACCTTAACCTTAACCATAACCTTAACCTTACCCTAACCTTAAACTAAATCTTCACCCTAAAATGTGGGTGACTTGCATTTTCTCCCCAAAAGGAAGGAGAGTTCTAACTGATCTGACACTCTTTTTTTTCAAATTAAAAACTATACTTCTACACTCTTTTCTTTCTCTCTCTCTCTCTCTCTCTCACACACACACACACACACACACACACACACACACACACACACACACACACACACACACACACACGCATAACCACACTTGTTGTTCCTGCCCTTCATCTTTGTCACCATCATCAGCCTATGTTGGAAAGGGGAACAGTAATCATGATTTAGACGTGATGTCAAATACCTGTCACTCCCCCTCACACAGACACACACATGCTTAACATGATTGACAGCTAAGAGGCTCCTTGCTGGGTCATCATAAGGGTTAGCACATGCTCAGGGAGACACATACATGCATACACAGGTGGATAGTAACTAAGTAGATGTACTCCAGTATTGTAGTTATGTGATGTCTTGAAATGCTGGTTATTTATTTGAGTATTTACATTTTGTTTGTTTTTACAGCACTACAATTCAGATGCAAGTAATACCATACTTTTTACTTCTCTATATGTATCTAAGTGCTGCAGTTCCATCATCATTTTATATCCAGAATATATGATCAATTTTAAAAGAAATCTAATCAATCTAAACTAATTAATAAGACCAGTCATAAAGTCATATTGAGATGAAAACACCCAAATGTAAAAATGCTCCATTACAAATAAAGATTCTGCATTTAAAATTGTAATTAAGTACTGAAGTAATATCAGACAAATGTACTCAAAAGTAAAAGTACTCATAATGCAAAAAGACCCTTTTTTTTCTTTTCTTTTTCTTTTTCGTTTCCTGATTTAATAACATGTAAACAGTAATTTAATGTTGTCCAGGTGGAGCTAATTCTAGCAATTGTATTCACTGTTGGGTAGTGTAATCTATAGCAATGCATATTTCATCATGTTTTACCTATGAAATCTTGATCTGCAAAGTAACTATAACTGTGTAATATTTCCCTCAAGAATGTAATGTAGTAGAAGTCTTAAGTACATATGATAAATGCACAGTACTTGAGTAAAAATACATTCATTTCAGTTACATTTCACTGCCCATTTTTAAGAAACACACTAAAAATATTAATAAGATTTATTTATTTTTTACATCCACTACTATGTATTTAATCTTAGCACCACCTGCAACATTAAAATGCTGCTAATTTAACACTGAAAGTTTACTTATGATATGTACAGTACATTTTAATGCTGATATTTCCTTGTTTTTGAGTTTTTCTTGTAATGCAGTATTTTTTCCATTTTAAACACAGATGCAAAGATGCAGGTCAGGTACGGGGGAGTACTAACCTGTTTTTGAAGACATTCAAAATCAGCACCATTGAGCTGAACACTGAAGGAACCAGAGGAGGGCAGAGGGGTGATAGAGATGTGCCTCTGCAAAGAAAGACAAGTGCCATTGAAGGTCTAAATAAGAAAGTGTCTAGCCATAGAGGTGAGCAGACTGGTCTGTGTTTCTCCGTCCTCTCATGTATAATACATCTTTCTCTGTTTCACCCCAAGGTTCAGAAGCCCAGGGCCCCAGAGACCAACACAGTCTTTTAAAGATATGTGCTCACTTAATCACTGAAGAAAAGGGCCCCTAGAGCTAGCCTAATATTATAATTAATTAATTCAACCTAAGAGGGGTATTAAATTTCCTCCCTCTTAGGATATCAGCTGAATACATTGACCTTTGTGGAAATCGCCCTCTAATTCGAATCAGGTTTTCGAGCCGCTCAGACTAAACTTGTTTCTCTTTTCTTGTGTTTTGGTTTCTTTTGGAGTTCGTGCAGAAGAGTCAGAAAGCTTCATATGCGAGGATGAATCTTGTGTGTGAGGGTACATGTTTGTCTCTGTATTGTGCCTCCATTTAATGTCTTGTGCATCTCTGAATGCAAGCTATGTTGTGTGCATTTCCAAGATCATGTGTGTGTGTTTCTGAGCACACACACACACACACACACACACACATATATATATATATATATATATATATATATATATATATATATATATATATATATAGTTGTGTGTGCACAAAAGTGCATGCGAGTGTGAGTGATCCCTAGTTTTATCTCCCTGCTGTAACACAGAAAAGAACAGAAACTTTTCTTATTACCGGAGAGAGTGGTGGAATAGCAGGCAGCTAAGTCTCTGTCTATCTCTGTCTCTCTCTCTCAGCGGTGTAGCTGACTCCCCAGTGTACTGCAGGTCTTCAGTAACTCTGACTGAAGTTCAGAGGGGTTAGGTAGTATACTCAGGAGGAAGGGGGGAGACAAGAGGGGGAGGAGGAGGCGGGGGTTAAGTAGGATTGGAACAGTGGCAGTTTTAAAACAGAACTTTAAATCTCCACCTACGAGAAAGAGAGAGAGAGGACAATGGCGTCATGTGGCGTGCCGTTATCTTCAGGTCTCTGAAAGGCGGGAGAAGAGAGGATGAGAATAAAAAGAAGCTTGAAGAAGGGCATAAATGTGATAACAGCTGTAGGCAATATAATCTATGTTGCTTTTCAGGGAGGTATGGAAGAAGAAAAAAACGCCAAATCTTTGCGACCTTCAGATTTTAAGTTCAGCGAAACAACTTCTCTCTCTCACAACAATGCCAAACGAAATGGAAGAGGATTTGCAAGATGGATGGATGAATGGATGAGTGGATGGCTGGGTGGATGGATTGGCAGATAGAGAAACAAACACAGCAAAAGAACAAATAGATGTCAGGAGCTTAGGTTTGAATGAATCCTGTGCACCAGACCATTAGTCAGTCAGTAATCTTCATGGTTTTTTGGTTGTCAAGGACAATGTTAATGTCCATCATTTGAGGTCCCGCACAAGATAAATTCCCAGTGTGAAAAAAAACCCTGCAAGGAAGATATGATGCAGGATTTGTCACTCTTATAGCCACTCCATCAGCTGCCAAAGGAAAGGATGGAGTGTTTAACCTTCAAAATGTGACAAATTCTATGTCAGATGCATTATTTATCTTAATACTGATAAGCTTAATTTAGCAGCTCTCCAACCAACCCACAAAACTAAGAGACATTACAGTATTTGTGTTCCATCTTTGATCATTCAAACAACAGTTTGCCCATTATGTTCCCGGGCAGCCTGCCGGTGGAATTTAGAGACAACACCATGTCTTAATTTTACAGAGGTTGCACCAGATGCTCTTTCTGTCAGTGGATGACATTCACTGCAATTCCAAACAACATATTCATTTTCAGTGCTAAGAAACGTCAGTCAGGCCTTGTCGGTTTTCTGCCTTAACTGTGTTGTGGACCACTAACTCCCCCTACTGGCCATCTAGGAGGAAAGACACACTTTTAGCATCTGAGGAGAAATTACTGTAAGAACCCAGGATACATGGACTTCATTTGGTGCAAAATTGAATTTCATCAATAAAGAAGTGACCCTGAAATTATTTCAAATTTATTTTCCATGATGTTGGGAGAGATCTAAATTAGCTTTTACAAAATGTATTTTTTTTTCTTTTCTTTTTTACACCTTGGAAAACAACCAAAAGTCAAAGACACAACTGTTTTATCATAGATGAATTTTTAGATTTTAATCTAAACTTGCGGCAATACGTGCATGTGCAATTAGTGACTCTCAGCTCAGCACCACATGCCTTTCTCTATCTTACTCTGTGCAGGCTACAGTAAATCTCTCCATACAAGTCACTCCTCTTCTCTCTTCTGCCTCATCCTCTGCTGCAGTCTGAGCAAAAGTCAGAATGAACGATAAAGACCCAGACCACAGCCCACCACCCAGTCCTCACCTCTCCTGCAGCTCATCTCTTCACCACCACACACATGAAAAGACTGATCCTTCCATGCCACTGTTAATGGCGGGGACATTATTTATCTCTCCAGACAATTTGAGCTCCTTTTCTTTCAGGAATAGAGGCACGAGGGGTTGAAGGGAGTCAGCGAGGAGTATTAAATATGTAGAGGTGATGATGGACAAAGGTGCAGCAGTATAAAGAGGGGCAAGGAGAGGTGGGAATGAAGAAGGACAGAGGGTGTTCGGCGACGGCGTCAAGGCCGAGTTAGTTAGTGGAAGAGTGTGAGAGGGACAGAGAAAGAAAGGAGTAGTCGCCTTGATGTTGGATGGGTGTTTGTGAGCTCTCAGTTTTGACCTTTTAAAATGACAAAGCTACTTTTACTATGTCTGACTGCCTTTATTCAACCCTTTTTAACACTCAACTGAGAGCCAATATAAAATTAGAATGGTTCTGAACTGGAAACTTGTGTATGTAAACACACATTATTTAGCCTATATCCTAATTAATACCTTTGAAAATAGATTTGAGGAATAAAGAGTTTCAGAGGTGCTCCAAAAGCTTTACAACAAACTTGAATGAGCTGATGAATTATGGAGCTAAAATCAATGTTGTGTCATCGTGCCATCTTCATTAGAGGCTTTTTGATAGCGGGCCATCAGGTCCTACAGGAGTATGTATGCCTGCAAGAGCTATAAAAAGTGTCTCCAATCTCCATCCGTGTGGTAAAAGACAGTATTTTTGGTGTGACTTCCAGTCTGCCTGTCAGGGAGAATGTACGGTGAATGGCCTGAGAAGAAGAGATCATAAAGCAGACTGTGATTGACGGTATCTTAATGGAGGAGGATGGATCAATAAGTAATATCAGCAGGTTTTAATTCAAGGCAACACACATAAACCTTTACCAACTTCACAATGTCACTCAGTGTTCATAAAAGTTTTCTCCACATCCCCTCGGACAAAAAGATAAATCCATCAAAACGTCGTCTCAGTTTTATGGTCCTCCCTCCTCTCTTCTTTCCCTCCTTACATCTCCCCCCTCATCTCCATTTTGATGTCTGTCTATTAGCAGAGGGTGAGGCCTTTCCTGCTCTCACATCCAGGGGCTAAATTAGCTCAATCAGCCCCCTTTCACCTCTCTTCCGTGGGCTTCAAGCTGAGTGACATACTGCTCCCCTGGGAGGGAGGGAGGAAGGGAGGGAGCGAGGACACATACACACATATGGAGCCCAGCAGCCAGAAGAAGACTATGGAGGGAGGGAGTTAGGGTGGCAGGTAGAGGGAGACATTGGGGTGAGGAGGAGAAAGAATGAAAAGGAGGATTGGTTAGAGGAGAGAATGAAGCGTAATTTCTCCCCGCTCAGATAGAGGATCCATCCTCAGCTCAGAATAGAGCTCCGTGTTAAATATTAAGAGAAACCTCAGTGATTATTTTACTTCTCCCTTTTCATCACCCTCTGCATAGCACGGTGGTGCTCAAGGTGCTGTGCCAAACCCACTTCATGAGGACCAACCATCAGAAAAAGAGGTGATGAGTGTTTCTCAGTGTCCCTCCTCACTCCACAACCAGCAAACTATGCCAGGGACAAACTCTGCATTCCCGTGCCAACATCGTTGAAATTGCACTTTCATGTTTGATTTGTCTCAACCCTTCCCCTCTCTCCATCTTACTAAACAGCCACCCAAGTATCTGTGGAAGTGCAAGGCAGGCACTTCTGCTGCGGTAATAGCAGTGCGTGTATGTGTGTTGGGGGGGTGGGGATGGGCGAAAAGGTGGTGATCAGAGTGAGCCATAAGATCTACTCTTTGCAGCTCTACAGGGATTTATTAGACTGGGGAGTACATTAGCATCATAAAGACCCAGGAGAATGGGCCTGTGGATGGGCTGCAGAAACCACCACTACACTGTAACATGCTCTGCGGCATCAGTGAGTGTGTGTGTGTGTGTGTGTGTGTGTGTGTGTGTGTGTGTGTGTGTGTCTGAGGAATAAGATTACCCCGATTTAAACTTAAGAAAGGCTGTTAAATGGTTTTATGGATCATCCTAAAGCAGCCCAGTACTAATACATCAGGAGATGATGGAGAGAGCTGCAAAAAAAAAAGTAGAAAAGAGGCCAAAAACCTCAGAGAAAACAGGGTGATTTTATCAGATTGGCACCAAGAAATTTGTCAAAATCTTTATATTTCCCCTTGTTAAAGGTATGCACTGGGAATGCTGTCCAGCTATGCTGGGATTTAATGAAAGAGTTCTAATTCACCAGGGGGAAAAAATGCAATCAATATCCCCAACAGTTGATGCCGTTTTCTACACAAAAACATACTGTGCATCACTTAACTGTGCTCGCCATTTGTAAACAAGCAAAAATTGAAAGGTTGAGAGGTTTCACGGCAGCTCAGTCCTTTCTGTGACTGCTTTGACAGTGGTATCGCCTATAGGCATGACAGAAGAGTTGAAGGAGTCATGGGGACCGGCGTTTTCTACAATATAGATCTCTGGTGCTCCCTGGTGGACATATCATGTATAAACATTAATTTATCTGTCTGCCAATACAGTACGTGCAATCTATTCTTCAACTACACTCCAACGTTTTAACTGTACTGTCACAAAATCTATCTCTCAGAATAGCCAAGTTTCACATTCATGTTTTTTTTTACTCCTAGTTGGGTTTTATTTATAAATGGTGAAGGAGCATTTACAATTTATTTAGATGGGATGCATGTGCAAATTTGAGACCAAATTTTCTCATAGGCTACACCTTATGAGGACATTGCATTGCCGTGCATTCTTTACCAGGAGACTTACACTAACCTTAACAAGTTGCAAACCTAAAATTGAATGGTTACAGATGAGACGGACGTGTTTTCAGGCAGAAATATTCTGCTTGGAATAATTATTTGTGCCTAATGAGTTTTTTCTTCCAAAAATCAATAGATAGATAAAATAAGACTTTTCATATTCCTGAATTGCGATCATTCTCCAGAATCTAACATGCTAATATTGTTCATTTCAAAAGCGCACAAGATGTCTCCTACTTAACATTCTCAGTGTATGTGCACTGAATGCTTCACATTCCCACATCACACTTGCTGGACAACACTTGGCTTCAAAGCTAGTTGTAAAGTGTCACACAATCAGCTCATACATACACATATTAAACTCGGACTAAAGGCGAGCACAGAGAAACTTTCTCTTCAGCAGATGAATTTAAAAACAGGTCAAACTGCACATACCATCATTATGCACAGTGAGGGTCAGACATCTAAGGAGTGACACTAAGCAAAACACATTTTTGAGTGAATGGAGACTTTGACCTTGTGGGGACCAGATTTTGGGCGCACACGCGCACACGCACACACACACATTTCTCAAGTCACATCAATAAAAACACTAAAAAGCCAGTGAATGGATTCTGGTAAAATATTTTATATTCTCAGTAAAATCAGAACCACTTTTCCCTGTGTAGTTTGCCTGCAGAGCGCCCTCTAGTGGAAGAGTAGATGAGGCCTGAGCAGCTCTTTGGAGTGTTGGCTGGGTGAAAGTACAACAAAAGTCAAACTGTGGCTGATAGGGAAAAGGCACAACTCTGGCAGACAGACAGAGACCAACGCAGAGTCAGTGATACCACGCCATGGCAACCACAACTCCTATATCTCAGAGTTTATGTGAAGTCAGTCGTCTTCCACTCTCCATGGAAGCCAGTCAGGGAGGAAGAAGGCATGGCAAAAACGCCGACCTGCTTCGGTCTGACCAGAACCAGTTGTAAAGCTTACATTCATACAATGAGCAATTTCAATTCAATCAAATCAAATGATCAAGTTTCTGTTTGGCTCCAAAAAGTTAAAATAGAGATAAAAATAAAAACCCAATCATATAAAAATGGCATCATAAATGTACAAAACCTCTTCATAAAGTCAGTTGAAATCTGGAAGTTTATAAACGGCAACTTACTCCTTCTCCAATAAAACATTGGTGGCTTCTGTGCCTTTACAGTGTGCATACTGAAAATGGCTCTGAGAAAAAAATGGTAGTTTTGGAATAAAATTGAAATAGAACTAAAACAAATACAAATAAAATACATTTAAGTGGCTTAGTGGCATATAACATCTGAAATAAATCTTATTCCATAATTCTTCCATGTACAAAGTCAAAACAACAATATAGTTTCCAGTGCTTTGGGAGATATAATAATAAACAACAAACTATAATAATAAAGAAAACAAACACTTCTTTTAATCAAAAAAAAAAAAATCACCATCAACGTTTTTTTTTTTCTTCTACTTTTATCAGTACTGATCATAAGCTATATCAAATCAAAGCCAAGCCCCAGGTCTACCACAGCAGAGCTACAAGTCAGGTCCAACTCAGCCTTCCCCAATCATCGCCGTGACAACTGTAATCAGTAGGATAGCAGATTTCCATTAGGTGGCACTTTGGACAGCTGACCTGAGTTTCACCTCTGCGGCTGGCAGCTTCACCCAGCTCGTCCGGGGGAGAGACTGAAGCACAGGAGACTTGTTTACAAGCTGATTTGAAAACAGCCTCAAGGCTGCACTGTATGTATTGTTTGTATGTGTTCATCATGCATGTGTGTGTACTAGGTGATCATCTGCACGTTTAATGCATGCCTGTTTGTGAACCGAGTGAGAGCGTGAATGCATGCAAGTGTGTGCTTTCACAGTGAAGACTACACTACTTAAGCTGCCAGCTAAGGCAAACCAACTCCTTCTCTCTACAGTAGTAAACCCTGTCACCAAATATTTCCTTCACCTGGGCCTCTCATGCAAGCTGGGCCCTACAAATTCAATTAGTGAGAGAAAAATTAAACGTTTATCTCCTGCAACAACAAAGGTATAGATGGTACAGAAGCAAACTCTAAAGCATTTACAGGCATAATTGAAGTTGATATTAAATCTACCCTCTGGTTAGGATCTCCAACCTATAAAAACACACCTTTGAAGAGCAGCAGCTGCAAAAATGAAAAGGCACATTGATAGGGGTCATCAGCCGGACACAGTTCAGGTTAACATCTGCTACTGCTTAAAAATGATCCGGCTTGTGTATTCTGTTACAGTACCTGAGTATTTTGACACCTCACTGTTGTGGACGACACGCTATATTCTGGAGACCATCCAAATGTTTTCTCTACTCCCTCAAAGGTCATGGCAGTGTCAAGTGTTGAAAGGTGTAGAAACTGGGGGACAGCAGTGTGTTTGCATGTGTTTGTGAGAAGACCACAATTACAGCTAGAAGTGGGGTATATATAATAAATTAAAGGGGCTTTGCTGAAAGCTGGGTTATCTGCCTCCTCCAGTGAGTTTTAAAATGTTTCCTAAAATATGGACACTTGAAGAACACATTTCAGCTTAGCAGGCTAACACAGATCGTTGTCAAACACCAGACAGCTTGTGCTAGAGGCTAAAACCAACACTGGAATAACAGATGGTGGAAGAGAACAATGTGACTGGACTGCATCCCCTTACGATCAATTATGCATGCAGGACCATGAAGCTATTTCCATTTTATTCACTATCGCTTACTCAATCATTTATGGTTACTAAAAGAGGTTGATGTAAGGAGAAAATAACTTGTCCTCTATCAAGTGAGACAATGCACTCGGTTGTCCTTGTATCTGATAACGTCAATCTAATTAACCGCAGGTTTTGTCCCATGTTCAATTATGATTCAGAGTCACCTTTATGGTATGGAAACAAGGCCACGTGTGCTATATAACTCCTGACCTGGCAGCGTTGGTTCACCCCTTGTAAATGCTCTGTTGGGCAAAGTTTCAAGCTGCACAGTTTATCTCACATGCGCTTGTGTGTGTGCGTGCAACATTTGCACTATACAGAATATTTTCAACTGTGTGAGGGCAGTGTACCTTCTTTTGCTTGTATCATTAAGGGGAAATAATTGTACCACAAATGAGTGTCATTGGTGTATGTTCAAATTGTGTGATGTATATGTATACAGTATATGTGTGTGTGTGTGTGTGTGTGTGTGTGTGTGTGTGTGTGTGTGTGTGTGTGTGTGTGTGTGTGTGTGTGTGTGTGTGTGTGTGTGTGTGTGTGTGTGTATGGGGTGTGTGCTGGGTGAATGATGTCATGTCCGGTGGCAGATGCCGTTCTGCCCTATGTGCTGTAAATGTGTTGTGCTGATGAACTGTCACTTTTTATGCTTTTTTACATTTTTACTGCAACCTTTCTGAAACCTCTGCATCTGCATGTGCTTGTGGATGCATTTGTGCGTGTGAATGTGTGTGCGTGTGAATGTGTGTGTGTGTGTGTGTGTGTGTGTGTGTGTGTGTGTGTGTGTGTGTGTGTGTGTGTGTGTGTGTGTGTGTGTGTGTGTCTCTACAGTATGTCTCCATCCTCTATGCTGAAGCTGGATCTGCGGCTGGAGTCGATCGAGGCTTCAGGCGACATCGCAGAGAGCAGCGGGTCTCCTCCCATAGGGGACAAGGGCTCGTCCATCATCAGGAAGCCCAACTCGCCTCTTGTCCCCTGGACGTCCAGTCCGCCCAGGTCGCCTAGCCCCGACATGCCATCTGAAAAGCCGGGTATCCCATCACACAAGTCCAGCGACTGGGTAAAGTCAAAGGGCTGGGAGCTGCCTACAGCTGGGTACTGGATGGGTGGCTGGGGCTGCTGCAGGTGTTGGGGGAGCGGGGGCAGCTGCCTGTGCTGTTGCTGAACCTGGCCCTGGGGGTGGAGGTGGGTTTGTGGGAGGAAGTGGTGCTGCTGGGCCTGGGGATGACCCTGGTTCTGGGGTAAGTGCTGGGCCTGGTGGTGGGCGTGTGCCCCGGGGTGAGAGAGGTTCTCCTCTGGGCTGGTCTCTTGCTTTATATACGAAGCCATCAGGTCAGGCGGGTTCAGGGCAGAAGGAGAGTTGCTGGGCAGGCCATGTATACGAGCCTGCATCTCCAACTCCTGTAGACAGTGGGCAGAGGGCAACATCGTCAGTCTCGGTGAACTGTATTTGTTGTGACTGTGTTTCTCTGCATGTGTGTGTAGGTGTGTTACCTGTATGCGTAGCATCAGTTGTTTGTTTGCCATCTCCATCCTTTTGAAGTTGTTCTCTACCTCTCTTGACCTATGTGCATCCTTCTGCATGCGTTTGATGTACTCCACAGACGCCCGCAGTATAGTGCCTTTGTTCCAGCGCACGTCACTATGCACACAGTAAAGTATATACAGGCCATGTCCATAGATAAGTAACTGGCAGTAACATAATGCATTCCAAAAAATATCCACACTGAACATCCATTGTTATATAAGCAACTCACAGGTCATTAGTTTTGGGGATCATGGTGCCCAGCTCTTTGATACGATCATTGATGTTGAATCTCCTCCTCCTTTCAACTATTGAAGTGGAAAAAAGAGACAAAGGGGAAACAGAGGAAAATACACGATGAAGATAATAGTACAGAGAAATCAAAGGCATTAAAGACAGCACTTATAATAATTTTTTTCAAGGCAGATTGTGGCCTTTAGAACTACAATAGTCAATTCTCAATTATGTACTGTATAGCATCCGCATGGTTGTCATTGTAGTGCATATGAGAAAAGCATAGATCAGAGCATAGTGGATATACACAGTAAAAGACAAAAAGGGACAAACTTTAGACGCGCACACACACACACACACACACACACACACACACACACACACACACACACACACACACACACACACACACACACACACACACACACACACCACACACCACAGTCACAGGTAATTACACCTAAGTGCCAGGACAGCAGAAATTACCAGGTTAACCATCCACTAGTTGCACTATGTCAGCTAAATCAGCACAAGGCTATCTAAAACCGTTCTTGCAAGAGCCAGATTATGGTGTGTGTGTGTGTGTGTGTGTGTGTGTGTGTGTGTGTGTGTGTGTGTGTGTGTGTGTGTGTGTGTGTGTGTGTGTGCAGATGTTTCTAAGGGCATGTGCAGTATTGTGGGTGAGAAAGTAGAGAAGGTGGTACATTATTTAGGATTTGGGTCGAGCATGCTGAGGGAACGACTCACTCAGATTGTGGTTGTCTTTCTTCTGTCTCTCCTTGGCCAGCGCACGGGCTTCTGCGTCTTTGCAATAACAAAAAGTGATTAACTAATGGCTGAGACTGTGCCATTTTTCAACAGAAACAGTTTATGAATGGTGTCAATAAATGCCACAACATAAATTACAGGACGAGGTACTGTAGGAAGCAAATGTTTTACATTCACTCAATGACAGTCTTTTATATACAGTAACTTATGCTGATCGCAATAGTTTAAAAAAAATGTACAGCTTGGTTTGTCGCACCTGACAGTTCTCTTTTGACGGTCAGGTTGGCAGGACATGAGTTGCTGGTCATAGCAATGGCTGGACCCTTCATCCCCGGACCTGTATAAACATCCAGGTGACTGCTTGACAGGGGGAGCTGGGGAGGATGCAGACACACAGCCACACATACACACAACAAATATACACATTTAGAAAAAACAACAATCCACAAATAAAAATGACTTCTTTTTTTTTTTTTTAATTACTCCATTAAGTGAGCTGTGCAGAATGCAAGAGAGCAATACAATACAATGCTTTGTTGTTAATGAACAGATGCTATAACTATAATATGAGAGGACTGAATGTTAAAGTTGAATTACATTTTAGAAAGTAATTAAAACAATAAGTAACATTAAATCAAACTCATGTCACACTGGTGTTCAATCTAGATTATTTCTAAACTACCCATTTACAGGTCCATATACCTTGGTAAGTATTTTTTATAAAGTCAGTGTTCATGTTAAGTGTGCTGTAAAGAACCGATAGCAGGAGATAATGCAATAATATCACACATAAAGCAGCCTGCCAAACACACAGCAATGATTGACTATCATCCTATCTAACGTATCTCTCTTTATGGCTTGTTTCTCTCCTCTGCCTTCTCCAGCTCCTGAACTCACACCTGTGGAGTGGTCTCCTAACTCTTGCACTTTAGACGTTGTGTAAAACTTAGTTTTGTATGGACTCCTAAAAAGAGATGATTTCCTTTTAATTGTACTGTATAGTTTGAGTGCAATGGACTTTCTTTTTAATGCCTTGTTACGAATTGTATCGTACTCCATGAAGCGAGGGAAAATGTGACACTGCTAATGAGGCCTGAGAGATAAAGAACTTTAAGGATAAGATACCTTATCTGCTGGCTACTGTGTGAGATCAAACACATTCACATGCAGAAACACACACACACACACACACACACACACACACACACACACACACACACACACACACACACACACACACACACACACACACACACAGGTTCACTTTAAACGATATGCTTTGTTAGAGATAAATACATCTTTACTAGCGAGGAGGAAATTACATTATCATGGTGTATACATTCGCCAACTACTACTGTATGTGAGGTTTAAATATAGAAATGTTAATGTTTACTATGTTTAGAAAATTAAAATTACTAATTGATCTTCATCACACTCAAACAACATAATACGGCTGGAAAAACTTGTCATATTAACTGCTTTCAGCTGCAAGTTTTAAAAGCAAAACTGTGCATCATTATAAATGCCAAAATCCCCCCAAAAATGTGATTATAAAGCCCCATCCTATTATGGTAATCTCACTTTTTCTGCTGATGCTAGAAAGAAAACACAGAGTTTCAAATTTATTTTTATTCCCAGCCTCTTCCATGTTTCTGCATTGACCTCCCATTTCCTGGCCAGGCAGCCTAGCTCTCACAATGCCCCACTCCACTAAGAACCCATCTAACTCCATTGAACAAGCAAGCGTGACTGGGACTCAATATGGCTCAGTGTAACCATCCATATACACTCACACACACTCAAGAGTCGAACTGTTCACTTGTGCCTGGTATTCAGTGGCGTTCCCGGCTTTTACTAAACTTTGAAATTCCAAGAATTCCATAGAGTTTGCCGCTTTAATCCCCATTAGGATTAGAAGTTGCATTTTGCGCACTGGTCTGTCAGTTGGGAATAAGGCTCTGAGTTCTGTTTCCAGTTTATTTTAACACAAAACACTTTACACACAGCATAAGTAACATGTTCTGCAAATGCAGCAGTATTAACTTATCAATCTGTGCTTTGTGTTCCTCCCCTAGTTGCTTTGTTGTGCTGGCTTCACACACACTGATCATCCTCAGGGTTGATCAATCGCCTAATCTAATCAATCAGTGTAATGTTAAAAGAAGGTACACACACACACACACACACACACATTGATTAAACTCATCAACAGAGGACATATTATCAGTGTCCCTCTCTCACACAGTCAGATAGATGACCACTCAATGAGATGAGCTACAGTAGTTGAACCTACTGATATTTATACTCTAATTGCATGGTGAACCCCAACATGGCGCTCAATATCAACTCAAACGTGCAATAATTCTGATTCCAGTCTTGCAGAACCAACCATCACGTGCACACAAAAAAAGGTTGAAAACCTCACCCGCCCCGCCGCCCCTGCTGTGGCTCATTTTATAATCAGGGACCTGAGGCTGGGAGTTAGAGCCGTCACTGCATCCTGAGATTCACTCAGAGCGAAAGCTAAACTCCTGCAACATTAACCAAAGTCATGTAAAACAGTCTGACAAAAGAACAGCACTTCAGTGTCTTACCAGCTGAATCTGTTCTCCTTCAATAACTTCCACAATGGCATACGTCTTATTCATCTCCTTCATCCTCTACTGCTTCCCTCACTAGGCCAGCAGTCTTTCTTCTTCTCTCTCAAGCACCAGCAGCACACACAACTCTCTCTCTGGCACTGCCGCCCCTGGCTTGGGATACTGACCTCAGCAACACCGGTCCTGTCTTTCTTCTACCTCCGCTCCCCACCAAACAAGAGTGAACTTTCCCCTAACTGGACTTTCAGCCTGTTTTCCCCGTGCACAAATTGCCCTCATCCCCCTTTCCCTCCTCCCATCTTCTCCTCCCCCTCTCCACCTCCCTCTCTCTCTCAGAATATCTTGTAAACAAGTTGAACTCTAACTGCTGGCAGTTTAATTGTTAATTTTCTGAGTTTGTTCCCTCAGACACAAAGCACTGTACAGTCCTCATCTAACATGTCTTTCCTACAGTTTCTAACTATGTCCAGCATGGTTAAAGGATGGAATGTTTAGGGCTGGAGTCAATTAAACACTTTTGCATGTGTGTATGTGAGTTTGTGTATGTGTGTAACTGGGTATATGGGTGTATAAGGACATATGGGGACATGCAGGAATAAGCTGACAACCAGGAAAGCAGGTGTAGAGCAAAATTATAATAGTTGCCTTGCAACACTAAACATGTGTTACACTTATTGTGGTTTAACAGGACTATCAACTGCACAAACACCATCACCATCCCTGATAACAGCAACAAAAACTAAGAACATAACAATAAATGAAAGAGGGGACAGAGAAAGACTACACAGATGCAGAAACTGCGGTTACAGACTACTGAAAATCTAATGTCTGAGTACTGACAACACTGCATATACAGCTCTATGACTCATTTAGGGCAGACTGGGCACAAAATATAACCTGAAGTGGATGGGGGTTTCAGAGGACTACATATTCCATAAACACAACATTAGAGAAGGGGACACACATATCTGCAAAGGGCTAGAGCCCTCCCAAGGGTTGAGTGTATAGCAGGCCCAGCCCAGCTGACCCCCATCTGGGCCATAGAACCCCCACAGGGCTATGGAAGGTGACCAGGGGTGCCAAGTTTATCTTTTTATATTTATATTATTTGTATTATTATTTATTTATTATAATTATGTCTTTTTGCATTGACATTTCCCCCGACTCATTTCCTGGTTCTTCTTGTCCTTAAACAACATGAAATCAGGGAGATAGGTAACTTTTCCTGCTACAGATTTCCCACCGTCAGAAAACACAGGGGAGACGCTTTGTTTCTCTCACTATGACTCTAGAGTCGCTACTCACTTCAAAGCTAATCGCTGTCACTCTCTCACTTCTCCCTCGCTCTATCACCAACTCCACACACACACACACACACACACACACACACACACACACGCGCTCGACGCACACACCAGCGCACAAGTATAAACATCAGGCCACTTACGTAGGCTACGGCGAATGCACTGCGTGGAGCCTCCACACAACCACAAGTCAAGCTTTAGTTTCAACAACTGGTTTGCATATTTATAATAACAACAATATTGTTATCTATTTCTTATTTTTTTTGTTCTTTCTTGTTTTGTCTATATGCCTATTTTAGTCTACTCCTATGTATATACCTCTGTTCTGTATACTGCCCTTTGCACCAATAAAAATGTGTATGAACCACGTGGACCAACACAAAACATGCATATAGTGTGTTTTTTATAGTGTGTGTTTCATTGCAAATGTATTCCTTATAAATTATATTATCATACAAACAGTGCAAAGCAAAAAGCTATAAGTCCTTTTGTCTATTACTGAATCTTAAACATATTCTTTACCTTAAAACAAGTAAAATTAGCTGCTACATTACTTGGTCAGTTTATCATTTTCAATAATTCAGTAATGATCTAAAATAAGGTCAATGACTCCAATCAAGATATCACTCAAACAGCTGAACTGTACCGGACACTAAAATCCTCTCATGTTATTAGAACACTATTTTATTAAGACATTACTTCACTGACTTGTATTCTTTGAATAATATTGCATGTTGCTTTTGTTCTAAGAAAAACACAAGTTGCCAAAGTATCCAAGTTAAGTCAAGCCATTTTTCTTAACAGCCCAAATTCACAAATCACAAATTTGCATTGAAGGACTTTACAATCTGCACATCAGATATTATCCTCTATCTACCCACCCCTCAAAAAAAAACTTTAACTCTCCTGAAACATGTAGGAAAATCATTTGTTTTGTAAAAATCTGACCTAAAATATGTAACTAAAAAAGGACAGTTGGATGCAAAGTACATTAGTCGTATAAAGACAATAAAAAAGGATTCTTGAAATCACACTCTGTTGGTGGGTTGGTTCTACTTACTGTGTTTGGCATCTGGATGGGGTCAATGTATGCCTGAATATCGTCGTAGTTGGACTGCATGCTGATGATGTCATCAATGACCTCATCCATCTGGGGGGAAAAAACTAGGGTGTTACTTGTGTGATTATGACAAGCTTAAAGACCTATCATGGCTAACTTTAATACAAAAGCTGCAACTAATCTACATTTCCATGTTTAGCAAATACCATACAGAGAAGAAAGCACCTGAAATCTGTTGGCATGCAGGTCTCCAGGTGAACTCCCGTGCAGGTGCATGTCTCACTCAAGAGAAGACTTTAAAGATAACTTCTATGTCAAGGAGTCTAACTGGTAAGACTATTGACTCTCAGAGAGACTAAAAGAAGAGGGGTCAAAGTCTTCCAGGTTCAAAGGGCTTTCCATTCTGCTGTTTGCCTGTCACTTGTTAAGCTGTAATTACTGTAGCAAAGCCATAATGGAGTATTTAAATTCCAATGATGGCCAGTCTCAGTTATTGCCAGTTAGCCAACACATTTTTCCACACACCAACTGTACGCACAACACATAAACACCAATGTATTTAGAAATGCTGCTCTAGCTTACCAAAGACCAATCAAGTCATTATGATGCTTTCATAAAATGTCACTTTAGGGGCAATTTTCAATCCTCATAACTTTATATAGGAGTCTAATTAAGTCTTATTTCATGGAAATTTGTTCAATCTGGAGGTTGTAAACTGTACTTTATAACATATCCAGGGATTAATGTTCATGCCGCTGTCTACCCATGCTTGTGGGCGTCTACCTCTGTCTCGTGACTGGAGCCGATGCTGAGCATGGCCATGGGGCTGTTTGGGGCGCTGTTTCCAGACATGAGCTGCTCAGTGCGAAAGTGTGGGGAGTGAAGGGGTGGGGGGGCAGACGCTGAACCCCCTGTAGGTCCCATGTTTGTAGGAGGAGAGGGCAGCACTGGCCCTACTACTGCATGGACTGTCTACGGACCGAGAGAGTGGGAGAAAGAGGGTGATGATTGTGTTAATGACTGAGTACTGGCATTGATACATGTACTGCAATATTGTGTGGATTAGACAAACCAGACAAAAACAAAAAAGAAACACCATATATACATGAAGTGGATCTAATGAGAGACAAACAGGCATAAACAGATAACATCCAGAAAGTACCTGTTTGGTGGCATAGGTGGTGGACAGGTAGTCTTTCACCTGTTGCCTCCGAGACTGACGGATGTGGTAGTCGGTAGGATTCTCAAGGTGGGTCTGTACCTGTATTAAGGGATGGACAGTCAAAGGATGTGATCCATTCTTACTCCATTATTTATTTTGCACATTGATCCAATTATTTGTTTATCCTGTTAATGATTCATTTTTCACTACATTTTGGTGGAAACACAATATATACAGGATTTATAGTAAGTCATTTAATGTTGTTAAAAGACAATCTGATCCAAATAAAGCTGCTGTTACTCACAAACTGACTGAAAACTCTTTTAATACAAGGAGGACAACTAAACAATAATCTATACTTTATATGTTAAGTAATGACAGAATTGGCTTTTAATATGTTTGCGGAAAAACAAATGCATTCAACTGCCAGTTTAATGATTACAACCTGAACCTCAAGGTAAACGATGCACTTGGATTAGTTTAAAGGGATACACTTGTAAGTGTAAGCCAACAGCAAAAACAATTGTCACCGTAATGGTATTTTTACTGCAAATATTACATTTTTCCATTATAGTCAATTTATAAAATACACAGACTTGAGCATTTTTTAACAGCTCAAGTGCCAAATGAAAAAACAAAGAAACAGTGATAACACTTACTTCAATAACCATAGAATGAATACATACATGTTTAGTGTGTTATATAAGCTCAGCATGGTTTAACACTAACATTTAAACACACAACACTGAGAATGTGGTTCAGAGGTACACCACATTATCCCTGTCCCTTAACACTGTGATGGCACAAGGACATAGGCTCATTAAATCAGTAGTAAAGCCTACAGGAGTAAAGCCACTAAATCCTCTGGTGTGGCTACATAAAGCAATGGGCAGGCCTCATTCCTTCACATCAAAGAGTAAAGCTCAGTAGAGAGCAGGCCTGCTCCCCATTACTACAGAGAAAGACTCAACCCCTCAGCCCTCCAAACCCCCCTCTGGTTTATAACCAGCACTAGAATTATTTTAAATGAACTAGAAATGTTTCAATAAACACACCTTCATGCTACTTTGTGTATGTTTTTACAGCAAATCATGACCCACTGGATAAATACACATGATTGGCGTTAAATGAATCTAGGTCTCATCAGAGGAACAACTATTGTACAACTGTTGTAACTACTCAACCTATTTGGCTCGGCACTGTCAGCACAGATGAAGTACAAGGAAACACAGGAGCTCTGACAGGCTCGGTGAGACCGATGGACAGACAGTTGACTTTATCTACACAATGAAAGGTAAGACAGTGACAACTTTGAGATTCCAAAAACAGTTCCACACACACGCATGCATGCACACAAAGTAAACAAATTGCCCCATACGGAACCACACACACACACACACACACACACACACACACACACACACACACACACACACACACACACACACACACACACACATACACACACACACACACTGGAGTATTGTGCAAACCCATACACACAAACACACACTATCAAAGATAAGGACACACGCAAGCATCTTTGGAATTGAGCAAAATGTCACTTCAGCTTTATCAGTCCCTGTCTGACTCAAGACTAGTATCTACATCGCTCCTGACGGTCCTATCGCAAAACATGTCAAACCTCTCTTATCTTCTGTCTCCCTACCTGCTTGCTGCTCCACCGCATTTTTCTCTCTCTGCCTTTTTTCTAATCTGTCCCTGATTTTCCCCTGTGTGGCAGTGCTGCTGTGTGAGAGGCCACAACGCCAAGTGAAGTCCTAAACAGCTCTTCTGCGCCCTGCTGCCTTGTCTCCTGCTCAGCAACATGTGAGTGGATTAATGGTGTGTAAGTGCCACAGCCCCCTGTCCTTTTGAAACCCCCCTTAACCAACATATTTTCTCTCTTCAGCCAATCCCCTCAATGAGATCTGTTTAGCACATTGTCTTTGTAGTGCGTTGGCCTTTATTAACTTCTACTTCACTATGTATGAAGGGGATTTTGTGTTCAATTAACAATGTATCAAACCACAAATCCCCTTTTAAGTTATTTTTAGTTTGCTGTCAAGATACTTCTACATATGGGGTGCCCTGGTAGCTCACCTGGTTGAGCCTAGTTATACCACCTGGTTATACAAAGGCTCAGTCCTCACCGCAGTGGCACAGGTTTGACGCCGACCTGTGGCCCTTTGCTGCATGTCGTCCCCTCTCACCCTCCCCCTCCCCTTTCCTGTCAAAACAGTCTTCAGCTGTACTAAATATAGACAAAACAAGCCCAAAACATAAGCTTACAAAATATACTTCTACATACTTCCTTCTCAGTAAGTCATTTCCAACCTTCAGAATATGTATCAGTCATGATCAAATGAACAGAAAATAGATGTATTATTTATTAATCAAAAATGCCAAACATTCACTGGATCCAGCTTCTCAAAGGTGGGGAATGGTTGCTTTTCTGTTTTCATATGTGTGTAATTTCAATATCTTTAACTTTTTGACAAACAAAGCAAGTCATCACCATGAACTCTGGAAACCCTGGGAAAATGTGACTGTGATTGCATTTTTCACGTTTCTGAAATTGTATTGGCTAATTGAGCAATTGATTTGATAATAATCAGTACATGTAAAATAAAGACATTAATTGATAATGAAAATAACTATTTGTTGCAGCCCTACTGACCTTAAGAACCTCCACGGGGACCTGCATGCTTTGTTGATGCTGCGGGGTGCTAATGGCCGGGGTAGGTGCAGGTGGCCCAGCCATGCAATGCTGCATGTATTGCAGGGCTGCATTCTGCTGCTGCTGCTGCTGCTGTTGTTGTATCTGCTGCCTCTCACGCTGCTCCTCTTGCTGCAGCTGGTCTCGCATCAGCTGGACGGACACACACACACACACACACACACACACACACACACACACACACACACACACACACACACACACACACACACACACACATTACAGGAATGCTCATTAAAGCATTGGGACCTATAAACTGACTGTGATGGGTGATGTTGCTTTTGGCTAGAAGAGCTGTTAGGAGAGCACAACTGGTGACTCACACATCTATTAAATCATCCCATAAGAAAAGTATGTAGAGTAAAAATATTAAAATATGCAAGGCCCAAATAGCACAGCCAAATGTGTCAGTGGTTGCTGCATGTAGATGCCCTTCAAATAAATGGCCCACCGACAAAGCTGTGACATTGACCAGAATACCTTCCTCTCCAGTGTCCACTCGGTCAAACAACTCTACAAACAGACTTTAATATCCATAGCTAATGAAAGGCTTGCATGTGCTGCATATAGGATGGTGGATGGCGCTTGTGTTGTACCTGCATCCGCAGGCCGATGCGTGAGGCCATTGCTGGGGGGCGAGGGGGCAGGGGAGGGCGAGCCGACGTCAATGCACCGCAGTCCAGCCCGAAAAGGTAGAGGAAGCTGAGGAGGAGAAAGGAAAGGAGATTAAATTGAGAGTTTAGCCATTGGAAGGAAAATAAATATAAACAGAAATAAACAGGGTGAAAAGAAATGTATTGAAAGTCTGCAGGGATTCCTTAACAAGAAGGAAAGTGGATCCTGTGTAAACACTTCTACCTCAACTGACATGCTCTCTTTGTAGAGAAGCCTGATTCAGTGTGTAATTGTTAATGGGTGCATTGGTGATAAGGAGAGAGATGTACAGTAAGTGGAGAAGGGGAAATGCGCAATGTTGTGACTAGGGCTGGGCCCATATATTCAACTTTGTTGGGTAAGTATTCGATTTTCAATTTTGGGATTTGAATATTAGTTTTTTTCCCCAAAACTGTAGTATAACAAAATCATGAATCAATGTCTTTAATTAAGCCGAAAGACATGTGTTGCAGCGCAGTGCTTCCATTTTCAGCTCAGTGTGAGAGTCTTTGCTGTGGACTGCTTTCTCTCCTCTCCTTTGTGTTTTGCCAAGTGCATGGCTTTGAACACACGCACACAACCAACAGGTGCACAGCAGAGAAAAGTGCAGTGGCGGCAGTCCACTAACTTGTTACTCTCGCTACCAACATTAGCTCCTCTGTTTCAACAATATTAAAAACATGTACGCAGGCTGAAAATCACTGGGATTAAGCTATGAGCTGGAAAATAAAAAACACGCCGCTAGCTGAGGCTAATTTATACTGTATAAACACTGCAGTTGTTGCATTGGATTTGTATGAATCCTGTATTCAAAAAATAAATTGTCTTTACAAACAATTGAGAATGCTGCCTATATAAAATAGAGTGCACATTTTAAGTTATATCAGATAATACCTAATAAAGTAAGTAAACAATTTATACAACCATTTTGCCTAATTAATCCATCTATAGAGCTATATCTATTAATTGTCTCTTTGTCAATGTGAGCTGGATTCAAGATCCATTACAGAAATCAGACAACTCTGTTTTTTATATTTGAATGGTCCTTTGTATATCCACATTTGCTTTACAAATCCCACAACTGCAGAATCTGCTGTTTTTTTCTGGATTTTCTCTTCTTGAGTCAAGTAAGGAAAATGAAAGACAGTCAAATTGTAATTGTGCTAAATAATAAAGTGGTCATGAGGAAATCATAGCAACAGAGATACATGATGTGATAGTTTTAAATTCGCACACCAGTTATTATGACTGACTGTTCGTAGTATTGCACTGGGCCCTGATGTGCAAACCAAAGCAAAACAAAGTACATATCAAGGCTAACATCTCTACATTCTCTGTGTAAGTCTGACTTCATCCATTAAGGTCTCAAGTATTATCATGTTTGAAAGGGTGCACTGGGGTGAAGATGAGTTAGCAGTAACACTCTCTTGACCCCCCAACTCTGTCTCTCCAAAAAAAGGGTGAATTGTGAGCGAGAGGTCATGTGGGAGTCATGTGGTCTTGTTGTTCTTGGGTGATCATGTGAGCAGAAGGACGACGGGGAACACCCATAAACCCTGTACAACACCTCCTCTTTCTTTCTCACGCATATACACACACACACACTCACAAATATGTATAAATGCACACTCTCATTGGGGAGTCCCAGGAATGATAGTTCCCCTTCTGCAATGACTTGTGTTCATCCCCTGAATGACTAAGCTCATCTGGACTCACTCAGGTTTTTACTGTATTCTAATGTCTAAGCTGATGGTAATTTGTGAGACAACTTCATACAGAAGAGCAGTGACAGGTTCTAAACAACCAATCAGAATATGATTCCTCCAGTCTCTCATCAGAAACACTGTCTGTATATGGTCATAAAGAGAGAAAGACACAGAGAGAAAGACAGAGAGAGAGAAAAGCTCATTGTGCGTGAGGTACAATAAGAAGGACAGCTCCTATTGAGGACTGAAGCCGCCTGTTGTCCAAAGTGTACATTTCAGCAACCGAGGGGGAACACACTGCCCGCTTTGTGCCCATTGGATGGCCCACATGAATAACACACACCCATGCAGATGTGTATTGAAACACACACATTCCAACACAAACATGTATCCGAACTTGGACTCAAGGACAAGCCGACTCCACAAGCAGCTTCAAACTGCCAAAACGGACTCTCCATAAACAAAAAGTACATGAGTAGAGACACACTAATCACAGCACGGATTTTCCTATAACGCTCACAACAACTGATGATGTTGGAACAACTTTCATACATACTTCCAACATCTGGAGCTTCAGAGGCAGGCCCTCTTGTAGTAGTAGTAGTAGTAGTAGTAGTAGTAGTAGTAGTAGCAGTAGTTGTCCCTTTTCAAGATGTTACATTGACAAACCAAACAAGTGTGTTCGCACATATACACAGTGGTGGAATTCTACAAAGTGTATTTAAAGAGTATGACAAATGGGGTGATTACATCTCCAAACTGAATCGGCAAGGTAGGAATGCCAGCCAGAGGAGGACATATGCTCTATGACTCGAGGATTTAAGGATAGACCTAGCCTGTTTTAAACACAACACAAATTGTATATTTATAAATAAAGATACAACTGACTTGACGGTCACCAAATAGCTAACCATATTATGTTCCACTATACAGGTCCAATAAATTAATTCATGTAGCTTTACACATGCTAAACCAAAAGCCATAAAGTCTTAGCCTGATATCGCCAGACCAAATTGCAAATGCAAAGTAGTCTGAAACCTCTCATTTCATATTCGATTTCCAAGGGGCATTAGACCAAAATGCCTCTGGACGCAACTGGATAGACCTACAACCAATCCAATCAGAGCAATGAAACGTGAACAGTGGAAACATGTATACAGACTATTAGCTGTGATGATGTAGCATCAACATGTCTATGAACTAGTATTGCCATTTTTGCCATTAGAATTTGAAGATGAAAGGTGTTTTTACTTTGCTTGGGAAACAGACAAATATGCGAGCTCATGTTTTATTTGCTCTGGCAGATGCTTTCGTGATTTGGTCTGGCGATGTCAGGCTACGCGATAGCAGCTTCAACACAAGGTTCCACATCAGCTGCAGCCATCTTGGTTGTTTCGTAAATGCCTCAACGGCGCTCCTCATTACAGTGTATGTCTCAAAAATACCCAATATTAGATAAGCAGTTGTGATTGGCCCGTCAAATCTCGAGTTGCTGGAAATCTGTCTAAAGCGGAGGGTGACCAACACATCTGCCAGAGCACATAAAACATGAGCTCGCAGATTTGTCTGGTTCCCAGATAAAAATAATAAAGTATACAAATAATGTATATGCTGTACATGCTTATTTAACTGTTATGAACTATGGAATTTCAGCTGAACATGGAATATAGAAATGTCAACACTTCTCCAAGTTATTCATAGCTACTACTCCATACCACAACATCAGCACTGCGACAGTGTTATTTACTGTTTTTAGGGGAACTGGTATATGTGGCACTGGCACAGTTTGGCTCTCAGGCACATTTCCACATTCATAGATTACAGGCAATTGATTGGCCAATATTAATTATAACTGCTATGTGAAATCCCCAAGCTCTGCAAAATGAAACTGCTTATGACACCAGTGGCAACAATGTTTACATAAAACTACCTAACTTTCCAACAGATATACGTATGTGAGGCTTTATGTGTATTAGGGCTGGGCGATAAAACGATAACGATATGTATCGCGATAGACATGTAATCAATATCAATAATAAATGCGCTCGATAAAAGTTCGATCATTTTTTTTCTTCGTCGGAAGAAACCAGAGGTTTCAAAGCAAGTTTGGTTGCATGAACAAAGGGACTCACTCTCTGGTAGCCTAGCAACGTAGAGAGTGACACGCTAACAGCCAATCATGTAACAGTATTGTGTTTGGTTGCGCCATATCGTTGTCTCGTGTCGGATTCTTCAATAACAGAACCGCCGTGGAGTGATAAGTGGAAAATGCGTGCTGCAGCGAGCGCGGAAGTTCTTGATGAAACGGGAAACGTCAGCTCGCCAATATGGCAGTTTTTTGGATTTTATAAGTCTGACCGTAGTCAGACCAATGTCGTCTGCAAATTATGCAAGACCACCGTCCCCACCGCAAACCTGTTTTACCACTTTAGCCGCGCTCACCCTTTGGAGCACAGCCGTATTCGCCAGCAACGTCCAACAACATCTGCAGCTGGAACCCCGCACAAACAGCAGAGCACCACAGAGAGGTACTCTGCATCAGTGCCTTATGACTGTAAAAGCTAAACGCTCCTGGTCCTTATTTTAAATAGGTCCTAAAAAATATCAATAATTATCGATATCGACTGATATGAAACACTTATATCGTGATACAGTTTTCAGCCATATCGCCCAGCCCTAATGTGTATCATAGCCTTCAACTGTGACGAAGCAATGATAGAAAATATACGTCCTTTAACACATGCACACCGACAGGGTATCATTTCCTGATATCATATGGTGACACACTGCTACCAGGCAGCATAATCTCTGACATGGGCCTTCCCATTGCCTGACATCCATTGGGGTAAGGAGGCATCTGACGCAGTAAGAGCACACAGCGGCCATTGTGTGCCCAACACTGTGATGTCACGGCCCCTTCACTTCAAACACTGACAGCCAGTGGGAGGATGTAGAGCGGAGGAAGCCTGGATCAGAGGTCAACTCTGGATTGTGCCACAGATTAGTCACAAACATACATGCCAACAATAAGCACACAATGGAAAAATAGAATAAATTAAAGATGCTGTGCACCACTTTAGTTTCTTCTTATACATACATGTGCAAAGTGTAACACATACACATTTTTAGACACAAACACACAAGTACACACACTCTTGGGGGCAGTGTGGGGCCATAGCACCTGTGTTCAGAGACATGGTGTTAATTTGTGGAGTGTGTATTTTTAGAATTGACTGTGCCATGCCAAGAAAGGCCTTTTCAACAGCCAACATTGAGCAGATGAATGTGGGATGTGAATATACACACATACACTCAGGTGCTCTCTTACAACAAAGCACATGTGCATTTGCACGTATGCGGCAACAGCTGCTGCACAAAGACAAAGACAATTTGCAGTGATATTGTGACAAGTGCAGAAACAAGAAAGAAATTCTATTGCTGTATTGCGATCACAGCAATTCGGCACGGCGAGTAAAAGTAGAAAGAAATGCCTAGAGGTCAAACATATGCTTGTATATCGCTTTAAATGTCTGGCACAGAGTAAGCTTAACCTGGCCAGGCCCTGCTCTGAGACACACACACACACACACACACATTATAAATACTGTTAAAGAACGTCAACCTAAGTCATGACAGGGTAACGACGTGAAGTTTAAGTCATTCTTGGTAAAATAATCATTTTGTAGCATTTGTGTAACCATTGATAATCACTTTTGATACTTTCATACTAAGGTACAGTTTATCGAAGGCTTAGTCCAACCACCTTATGTTAATATCACAAAGGTTCCAAATGCACTGCAGACTTCAGCAGCCTTTCATCACCGCACATGCGCACATGCACACACACGCACACACACACACACACACACACACACACACACACACACACACACACACACACACACACACACACACACACCCTTTCCGCATTAAGTTTTCTGTCTGCCTGCTCTAATGACTAAAATAACCCCCTCTGCTCTCTGTTCTCCTTTTCAGGAACACCCTGTTCCCCTGAGCTGGGTGTGTTTTTTTGTTTGGTGTATGTGTGTCTGTATGCATTTGTGCCCTCTACAGCGTCTGACAGCTTTTAAGTAGAGTCTTTCAGAACATGTAAACAGACCTCAATATAACTAAACCACCGCCCCCACACCCACACTCAACGAATAACGTTGGTAGGATTATGTGACATGGCTGGCAATGGCAAGTATGGGGTCCTTACCCCTGCCTCTTTGGTTTCACATACACACATACACACACACACATACACACACACACACACACACACACACACACACACACACACCAGCTGTATCCCTTAGCGACACAACGAACTACGCAGACATACAGACAGACGGACGGACAGTCAGATCCTTTTCAAACACTCAGGACTGCTATTCTATTGGGTCAATTGCTGCTTTAGGTATAAAAATATTCCTGCTACCACCTCACTTGTACTAGTTATAGGGGTGGAACGGTACACAGAAGTCACGGTTCGGTTCATACCTCAGTTCAGACATCACGGTTCGGTACAATGAAGGGAAAGGCAAAACAAAAATGCAGAAGGCAATTTTTTTTATTGTGCATGTCTCAGGCTGTACCACCTAGTGTCATACAGTCTATCCCCTGAGCTAGCTGCAACAGCCTGAAGTGTGTCAAGTAAGATGTAAACAGTAAACAATAAGTACCCAGACTCCATCTGGAACTTGTAAACAAAATAAGACAATCAGCTAGTCGTGTGATTATGGGAGACAAGCGCTGCTCTCATCTGTGAATGCAAAGAGCAGGGATGTTACACAGAGCAGGTAACACGTTTTGCCGTTAGCTTCACACGCTACAGCTAATGGCAGAGCTAACAGCTAATGCCAGAGCTAACAGCTAACGGCGGAGCTAACAGCTAACAACGGAGCAAACAGCAGAACTAACAACTAGCTAACAGCGGAGCTAACAGCGTAGCTAACAGCGGAGCTAACAGCGGAGCTAACAGCGAAGCAAACGGGCCTGGAGGCCATTTGTGGTCGAGGCAAGAAGGGATACAGCTATGTCCGTGTTTGGTTGTATATGGAAGGGACTAGCTTGCTTCCGAGCTAAGGGGGGGGCTACGGATTAGGTGTCCGTGTCCCTAAAGAAGCGTGTATCAGTAGTTCCGCATTACATTAATTAATTTGCATGCAAGTTTTATTTATTTTTATACTGTGTATCCTTCGTGTAAATTCATGTGCCGAACCGAGACGCCCGTACCATTTCGGTTCAATACGAATACATGTACCGTTCCACCCCTAACTAATTACAACAGATACTGTACTAGGGATGTAGTTACAGCCTACAGGGGTTGATCATGCACACTAGAGTGGATGAGGTAACCAGAAATAATGATTCTCATTTCTATTTAAGTCATTAAAGTCGGGATTGCCAGCTGTGTTAATGCAGGGTAGCTCTACAATCACTGAATGGGTGGATTTCTACAGTATAATATAGAAGCACATTTGTGCACAGAGACAAACACATACAATTACCTGTTTGAGAGGAAAAAGAGTTCACAAGAGGAAGTACGTTCTGCTTAAGCTGCTGACTACATGTCTGGATGCTGATGAAGTGGATTTCAATCTGCGAGGGGGACATCAGGGGGCAGAGATGAAGAAAGGCAATGGAGGTATGAAATGAAAAACACAAACAAAAACAGACAAAACGAAAGAAAGAAACAGAAAAAAATATGGTTGATTTTAATTGTCCCGAAGGAAATTTGCCTTGGACACATACACAAACAGTGCTGTTTAGGAAATTCAACACAACATAGTGCACACACACACACACACACACACACACACACACACACAGACACACAGACAGACACACACACACACACACACACACACACACACACACACACACACACACACACACACACACACACACACAATGTTACCACTCCACATTGACATGCTCATATTGCATGCACAGACTGCCACCAGCCAACAAAATTGCACACTGCCCGTTGTACAACACATCATAATAGTTGTCATAATAGTAGGGATAGACCGATTATTGTGCCATTTTTTGGCAGTTTGCAGATTATCTGTATCAGTGTTTCATTTGCTTGATAACCGATAAAGTTAATTCATTAAAAAGTGTTCTACTTTGGCTCCGCTACAGCTCTGTGTCTGTCCCTCTGCTTCGGTTTCACTCACCACTAAGTCTGACTTAATGTCCCTCCCACAACACTATCTGACTATCTTTTACTGTGTATTATGTTGAAAGTTTCTAATTTATTAAATAATTGAGTTTGTAAAATTCCAAAATCTTAATTTTGATTTAAAGCAACACTATATAACTTTTCCCACTTTGGTCCCCCTACAGGTTGTCTCATTGGAACTACAGCTTGTGTGTGTGTATATGTATGTGTGTCTGTCTTTGGGGGGAGATAACTTGCACGTCACACGCAGAACGCCACATGCAGAACGCTTTACAGCAGCACCATTTATAACTTATTAAGTTAATACTGCCATTTAAAAAAAGCAAATCATACACCTATTACCAGGGTACCTGTAACGTTACGCCTATAACGTATATCTCTCTCACAAAAACCTGGCCAATATATTTGTTACAGCCAATAGATTACTACAATCACAATAAAGTACTCGACGGGGGAACAGGGGGGGAATTAGGGCTGTCAATCGATTAAAAAATGTAATCGAATTAATTACAGACTGTGATTAATTAATCTAAATTAATCGCATATATAATTTTTGCTGTGAAAGCATTTTAAATATTTCAATTGAAATGAATCAATGAATAATCAGCATTAGTGACATTAAAGTAAAAAAAAATATTATTTATTCTCAGATTAATTAATCGAAATTAACGCGTTATTTTGACATCCCTAGTTAGAATACGTTCATCTCGAAGACAAGTTTGTTCAGCTGACTCGATTTCCTAGCGTAGGGGCTGCTTTGAGCAGTTCTTTTCAGTGCTTCAAAACTAGACGGTCATTGGATAAATGCTGCGATTATGTCCCGCCCACGGACGCTCGGCGTCTCTGGGGGTCAATGGAGCAGTGGGCTGGCCTGGACGCCGGGCTTCTGCGTGATGATTGGAGGGTCTGTCGAAAGGTTGCATCTCCTTTTGATTGACAGCGATTTTGTACTATAAAAAGTTGCCGAAGTTGTTCGAGCAGAGCTCAGCTCAGTCCCATCGTGCAGGTGTTGCTGAAAGACGAACTGCTGCAACCTATTTCTTGGTAATTGCTTGACAAAATTGCTAGCCAATTTTCATCATACATTTCATACAATTATACACCACATTCCTTGTTTCAGTTTAACCTAATTCCCACATTTCCTCCTTCGAGTTTAATATTGTTTTGTTAGATCGTCTGTTCATTCATTCATTCATACAGTAGGCTAGGCTAGTGTTGTAGGGGTGAACTAGCCAGCTAGCAAACTGCACACGATGGCAGACAATGCTAATATTGTCGACTTGGTTTTGGCAAAGCCATTTGAAAGTTTTCCTTACGAGGATAAACTTAGAATTAAACAGCAGGGTTAGATCAACACTTAAGATTTATTTAGTGCAAAAGATAGGGCAAAGTAACAGGTCTTTTCAGCTCTCCTGGTATGATAAAGTTAGCTGGCTGACTGGAAGTGCTGTGACAAAGAAAATGTACTGCTGGCCATGCCTCTTGATGAAACCTTCTAATAATTATAAATTATTATTATAATAATTATTATATTATAATACAATGTATACTATATTATTATTATTATTATTATTATTATTATTATTATTATTATTATAAATAAATGGACAATTTTTATGATGTAGGCCAAAAATGAGCTTCCCCTCTTTGAAAGACCAGCAGCCGCCACTGGAATAGCGGTAACATAAAATATGTGACTGGGACTGGAGTGTGAAGGGTGAAGCAGCAGGTGTGCAACACACACTGAAGAACTTAGAAAAGAGAAGAATTTCCAGGGCGGAAGCGAAGGAAGCAACAGACCATGGTTTGACCTAAGTATAAACACACACTGAATGGTGTGAAGAGATGATATTCTCCATTGTTTTAAGGCTTATTTCTGTTGCAAGAGACACCTTTGATTTAGTTAATTAGTTCAGTTTTTTCATACATATCTGGTTTCTAGCTTTTTGCAGGTTTAAACATGTTCTTATATAGGGTTTCTATATCAAAAAAGACTAACCTAGTTGTGCAATCAAGTAAAATATTCAAAACACTAGACCCTCTTCCTTTTGCTATACATTTTAGCATGGTTGGGGTTAAGGGTTGGATGCACAACAGCTGCTGTAAAATGATCAGTGTCCTTAGATTGTTTGTAAACTTGAGGTGAATAGAAACTTGTGTGTAATTTACAGGCATAAAGTGCCCACAGCGTAACATTTCTGCACAGTAACTAACTTTCTGAAGGTTATCTGAATGAATCACCACAACTCATCAACATTGTGTGTGAATCATAATGAATGTCACCTTCTAAACACAGTCTATAAATAGCTGACCAATAAACACCCTTGTCCAGAGTGAATCTGTCAACTAAGTCCTGCTTTCCTCAGGTCACTCTGCGTCACTGATAACAGAGAAGAGAGTGATGTGAAACTAGCGGGGAAAGGACAACAGGTTTTCAGCACAAACACACTTTTAGCCATATCAAATCAAAGTGCAACACAATGAGATACAGGAAAGACAATAGACCAGCATCATCAATCACAGCCACAATGCATCACTTCCCGTTTCCTTCTATCAGTTTTCACAACTCCTAGTTTTGTCAGTGGTGAAGCAACTTCCTCTGCAGGAAACCCAGGACAAGTACAAAAGTTGTTTGTCATGCCACAATTTCTTTAGATGCAAATCTTAGCTTGTAACATTTTGATATTGATGGCCACTTCTTCTTATACGATCCTTGAAAAATTAAAAGGAAAATAAAGTACATTTTGTTCAATCTGAAGTCAGAAATGTACATGTACACAAACAAGTAATATATAGAACAGAGTAACAATGCACAGGTGTTCACAGATCAGATATACTCTACATTTAGTCACCCTGTTGTGCTGCAGGTGTTGTGCTAGTAGCCTATGAACTAGGATAGCAGCTCTCCAAACACAAATCTTTTAACAGTCTGACCTCAGTTTTCCATTTTTATTTCTTAAATTGATCCATTTAGGTATACAAGTTAACATTAGACAACTGTTGTATTTCATGTAGTAACTTTCATTATCTCCCCACCAGACTGCCACACAATCAGTGCCATCACTCTGACATACTGCCTCCACTTAGCTGCACATAACAAACAATCATTACATTGCTAAACAATGCAGTGATAACTCGAGATCTTGTTGCTATTTATGTTTTGGAAATGTCAAACCGCAATATGTAACAACCAGTTTATTGTCAACAGTAATTGAACCAATGCTGCTTCTGGTGCTGCTACTGCATCTTTTCTAATTTATAAGGAACTGCATGTTATTAAAAACACACAAAACCTGCCTGATATAAAAGGCATATTAGCCTGAATGAAGCTCAAATTGCCGTATTCAACAGCCAGGCAGTGAGAAACACTGACACCAATACATATAGTAGAGTATAAACTTAGATCCTTACCAGCAACTCTCCAACTATCCCAAAGACAACATTGTGTATCCAACAGAGATCTGCTCCTCCACGTGTTAATGCACACACTCCCTGACAGAGATACAGTTGTTGCTGTCTGGGCCCAGCCAACTACTGCATTCATATGCCGGTTCACTGGTTGTGATGGCACTTCTCCCTCTACAGGCCGTACAGTAGGCTGAGTGACAGTCACTATTAGTCACCTTCCTCCCTCTCTCTAACCACCAGCTCAGCTTCCTATTTCTCCTTATTCTCCTCCTCCCATTCTCCTCCTCTTCCCCTAAATTAGCCTGAATGCCGTAGTCTGGGGCAACAACAAGAGCCTTGTGTCCAGTTAACTTATCTCCCTCTCTCGATTTTCCCCATTTTCACTCTGATATGGAACTCCTCCTTCAGTCCAGCCTCCTTCATAAAGCAGTGTACAGCATTTGCATAAAGTAACACCTACACATGTGCATACATTAACACAAATAGACCCTGGAAGCAATTCCTTATTTTGTCTGCCAGATCATTGTGTGCGTGTTTTTCTGAACTATGGGATAGTGAATCAGCAAATTTACTTCTTTAATTTGCTCTCCCACGCACGTTACCCTACCACGGCGCACACACACACACACACACACACACACACACACACACACACACACACACACGCAAATACAAACCTGCATGCACATCAAGACTTAACAGATAGCAATACACAATCCTGAGGACAGAAAATGACACCATATTTATTGTCATAGATAATACGTGTCCATTCAGTATTAGATATAACACACTTATGCCCTATCGTAATAAAAAAGAGACGTTCCATAGCAATACATTTATCATTTACTGAAAGTCATGGTCACTCTATTGTTGAGAATAGTCAATGGGCGTTGGAATAATCACAAAAACAAAACAGATGCTCCTTGAAAATAGAAAATATGCGTTGGCGAAGTGACCACAGAGCACTGAATCACTGCAGATAGCCTATGACGCAAATAGATCTTAAAACATTTCCGAGACTGGAATCACTGTTTGGTTGTGATATATTAAAAGGATGATCGCATGTTAAACAGCTTTTTAGAACATTTAAGTTGCTACAGTGCAGGACAAAACTTGTAAATTTACACTATTGAAATAATATAGAATATCCTTACATTTATGTAACTACTTTACTAAATGAAATTGTTACAACGCTAAGTCATCACAGTAGGGTCAGGAACAGCTTTAGCTTGAGAACGAGTGACCACACAAACTGGAAAAGCTTCTGGATATTGATATTCCTCCTCCAAAACCTTGGTCGCTGCCAATTCACATGGAATTGAGGGACAACAGGCGGCTCACCCCAACCTGTCTACCAGCTAAATCATTTCCTAATTAAATGAACACCCTTCACCAGAAATTCAGGCACAACTGCCACCTGAGCATAGCCAACAAAAAAGTTAGTCCTTGCAATATACACCTCCAAAACCCTCAATCGGTGCCTAAGCTACCCCTTCCTCAACTGCAACCATACCATCACACAATAAACCATCAACCATTTCCAAGTTACCTGTATCAATAGCTTTTACATGTTTGTTAACAGTGTTCAAACCAATAAGAGTACAAGGTACAGAACAACCACCCTCTCCTGAAACGTTTATTTCTCTGGAGAGCAGGACAGCAGGACTTAATGTGACCAACATGGCAAATGATGGCTTGAAGGAAGGCTTAGTTTGTTGGCCATTATTTTGAGGGTTTACAGACAAGCGCCCACCACCATTTTTATCACAAGGGCATTTTTCAAACTCTCCTGTCATTTTAACCTGACCACTGGGTTTGTCATGCCAAGAGTCCTTATGAATGAGGACATAGTTGTCAGCTGCTTCAGCAACTGTAGACAGTTTTAACATCCAAGTCATTCAAATATGTCTGTGTAACCTTAGTCGGGCTCGGCTTAAACTATAACCATCCACAACCCCAAATCAGAAAAAGTTGGGACAGTATGAAAAACACAAATAAAAAGTAGTGATTTCTAAATGTACTTTGACTTGTATTTCATTGCAGACAATGTGAACACAAAATATTTTATGTTTTGTCTAGTCAACTTAAATTTCATTTGTAAATATACATCCTTTCCTGTCATTCAGACCTGCAACACATTCCAAAAAAGGTTGGGACAGGAGCAATTTAGGGCTAGTAATCAGGTAAATTGGTTAAATAATGATGTGATTTGAAACAGGTGATGTCAACAGGTGATTGTAATTATGATTTGGTACAAAAGCAGCATCCAAGAAAGGTCTAGTCCTTTAGGAGCAAAGATGGGCCGAGGATCGCCAGTTTGCCAACAAATACGTGAGAATATTATTGAAATGTTTAAAAACAATGTTCCTCAAAGAAAGATAGGAAGACATTTGCTTATTTCACCTTCAACAGTGCATATCATAATTAAAAGATTCAAGGAATGAGGAGGAACTTCAGTGCGTAAACGACAAGGGCGCAAGCCTAAGCTGAACAACCGTGATCTCCGATCCCTCAGGCGCCACTGCATCAAGAATCGTCATTCATCTATAAGCGATATCATCACATGGGCTCAGGACTACTTTGGCAAACCTTTGTCAAGTACCACAATATGTAGTTACAGCCACAAATGCCAGTAAAAACTGTACTGTGCCAAAAGGAAGACCTATGTTAAAAGTGTCCAGAAGCGCCGTCGACTTCTCTGGGCTCGGAGGCATCTGGGATGGACCATCACACAATGGAAACATTTACATTTCACATTTGGTATTTTTTGGGAGAAATGGACGCCGTGTGCTCTGGACCAAAGAAGAAAAGGGTTGTCCAGACTGTTACCAGCAACAAGTCCAAAAGCCAGGGTCTGTCATGGTATGGGTTTGTGTCAGTGCCCTTGGCAAAGGTAACTTGCACTTCTGTGATGGCACCATTAATGCTGAAAAGTACATAGAGATTTTGGAGCACAATATGCTGCCTTCAAGAAGACATCTTTTCCAGGGACGTCCATGCATATTTCAACAAGATAATGCAAAACGACATTCTGCACACATTACAAAGTCCTGGCTGCGGAGGAAGAGGATACAGGTACTTGACTGGCCTGCCTGCAGTCCCGACCTGTCTCCAATAGAGAATGTGTGGCGCATTTTGAAGCGCAAAATGCGACAACGAAGACCCCATACTGTTGCCCACCTTAAGACTTGTTTGCAGCAAGAATGGGACAAAATTACACCTGAAACACTTCATCACTTGGTGTCTTCGGTCCCTAAACGTCTTTTAAGTGTTGTGAAAAGGAATGGCAACATTACAAAGTGGTAAATGCTTTACTGTTCCAACTTTTTTTGAAATGTGTTGCAAGAACCAAAATAGAAATTTTGTTTTTTTGAAAGAAAAACAATAACAATCATGAGGAACACATTAAATGATGTGCTGTTGTATTGTCTGCAATGAAATACAAGTCAAAGTACATTTAGAAATCACTACTTTCTTTTTTTATTTGTCTTTTCCATACTGTCCCAACTTTTTCTGATTTGGGGTTGTATAACCATCAGCTCACACAGCTCAGACAGATTCTTTAAGGCATAAACTTCACTCGCTCTTAACCATTGATCAAAATCTGCCTATTATTCACATGCAAAGTTTACGTAGGTTTGACCGGGTTGTAAATTTTAGGTCCTAAATCGCTGTCTATATGCCTCTGGGATTAGTTCGTAAGCTTTTAGAACTGCCTGTTGCACCTTATCATAATCGGCAACCTCAGCAAGGTCTAGAGCAACATAAGCTTCCTGAGCTTTGCCTGTTAGGGACCCTTGAATCAGATTTACCTATTCCTCTTTAGGCCAGCCTCGCTGCGTTGTGACTTTCGCGAACATCTCAAATAATAATTCAACTTTCTCAGGGTCTATTCAGCCAAAGTCCAACAACAAACCTAGCCAAACACAGGCCGACTCACCATTTCAAAAGAAACCTAAACAGTAGGCCGCACCCGCGCCAACTTACCACGATGCTATGGTCCAAATCGTGCCATAAAACTATGATGCCTAATCAACACACAACGCCACGGTCCAAAGATGTGCCACCACATTCACAACACCTGATTTAACACAAACCTGAATAACACATGCAAAACATTCATATCCCAGACGATAGCCTGCAATTGTTACAATGCTAAGCTCACCTGGGCTCGTATAACAAAGAAACACAGCTACTAAAGGCTAACCTAGCGCGTAACACAAATGGTATTGTCTCCTCTCCCTGCGTGATGCATTTAATGTGAGAGAGAGACCTAAACTGGCCTGGATGAGTGTATACTTTACTACCTTAGAGGTATTGTGCTGTGTTAAACTGACTCACCCAGCCGGTGTCGTTTAGCATTCCTCCTTTTGGAGCCGGGCCTGCTAGCTTTTGGTGTCTCCCTCGTCGAGACAGCCAGCACGCTTTGATGTGCCGTCCCAGGCTCTCTGCCGTCGGGTCTGCACCAGCCCTTCGTCGGCGTTGGGACTCAGCAAGCCCGCTCTCTGTGTTGTGGTTCAGGTTTTAAAAGGTGTATTTACAAAAAGTTGTGTTGTGGCAAAAAAGAAAACGTCTCTCAAACAGTCTTTTCAATAAGAATCAGTCTTCCAAAATGTTTGTCTCCAGCGTGTGTGGCCTGTAGCGTCGTCCGCTTGAGGCTCTCTGCCTCTGCTTCCTGTATCAATCCTCAATCCATCTCCACACGCCTGCAATGGCTAGGTTAAATCAGATCAACAACACCACACCCACTCATGTGACATGTCAGTCTGGCCCTGTCTATCAGTTAACCACGCCCACTTTTCTAAAGATACTAGACTGATAACATAACAAAATGTTACGAATCTGAGGCTGCCAGTAGACTAAAAAATCTCACTTACAAGCTAAGCTTGTCTGTGTATACTATAGGACAAGTAACCCAATAAAAGAAACTGTATATACCTGTGCACACATTGGGACAGGCTCTGCTTGTGTGTATGTGTTCTTCTGCTCTGTCTGCATTGTCAACAGACACACACACACACACACACACACACACACACACACACAAACACACACACACACACACACACACACACACACAGAGATTTAAAAATGTGTTAGTTGTATCTGGTTTTGTGTCAACATCATTTTAATCATCACTGATGTAGTGTAAACTCTCCTATCAGTTCCAAATAAACTGTACATTGCGTGAAAAGTGGAGCTATAGGACTATATGTTTACTTTTCATTGACTGGGTGATTTCCTTGAGACAAGTGAGTTCAGATTGAAATAAAACTTCCCCTGAAAATGTGTTGTGACAGATGTGTTTACAAGAAACAGTAGTTACGTCATGAATCACTCCTCCCTCTGCCATCCCCTCTGCTTGTGCAGATATTTATGTCAGCAAAAATGCATACAAACACAGATTAGTGTCTCAACCTTCTCTTTTTCAATCTTCTCAAATATTGGGTGTGCTTGTGTGTACACACACAAGATACAGTACACGCAAGCACATCCCTCCAACACTCCAAACAACAGAAGATAGAATTACAACTACTTGCTGACAGGACCATTGAAATAGCCTCCTAGTGGCGAGATCATGCATAATAGCATAATGTTTTCAATTCAGAACATGTGGAAATGCTGTACATGGACAGGTCCAACATAAAGAAGATGTTTGTTATCTTGGGCCATTACTATAAAAGTTCCAGAGGACCAAACTTCAGAAAACGTTTTTTGATTAAGCAATCTACAATGTTTGCTTATAGTCTGTCATACCCTTTCATGAAATGTCAGGACTCTGACTTCTACTGTTGATACCAAAAACTGTACCGATCAGTGAAGTCATTCCACCTCATTAGACCTTGCTGTTAGCTCATTAAACTGAAATGCAGAGTGACCAGCTTTAAGATCAATTAGGTTTTAACTCAGATTGTTACAATTACATCCGCTCAGACATATTGTAAAGGCCACATGCAGAATGCCCAAACAGTGCAGCAGCATTGTTTGATGGATTCTCTGGGCGTAATGTGTTAATAAAACTCTTCCATCACTGTATGTAACCCAACTATTAGTAAGCCTCCATTCATACTCTCCTACACTATCCTGTATCCCTGAATACAGAAACACAAACACTGGTATCAAAGTGCCACTCAGCTAGTTGTGCCTATCACAACAGAGGAGAACACTGGCCAGCATGGTTCAGCAGTACCCGGCTGACAAGAATCCCTTGTTTGTACACACAGCATTCAACAGTGGACCAGCTCCAGTTCTCATAGTGCCTGCAGTGTATTTACTGGGTTATTTTGGTCCAGGGGCAGGAACGCCCCAGGCCCTTAGCTTATTGGTTGGGAAAGCTGCGTTCCTATCAAGTCTGGCCAATCATAAGGTGTATGTGTAGGAGGGGAAATCATTGACCAAGACAGCCTTGTACTCTTTTGACAATGGCCTATGGATGAGACAGGACCCAAACACACACATGCACACACACATAAATACGTCTACATACACAAACGCACCAGCCAAGACCCTCTTCTACGTGTCCGCAGGACAAGTGTCTCTTCGTTTACTCCCTCAGTCACCATGGTTGCAAAGAGGCTGCAAATAAATACTACATACAGACTATCGTTATAGCTCTATTTAAAGTGTTTAACGACTGCAATGATATGGCTGAGGGAGGTTTAACCCAGCTATGCTAACCTAGGGCTATTACTCTGTTAAGTAGAACAAACAGTGCAGTCAATATACCAGACAAGTTATACGCAGATGATGGGTATACAATTTTACCATTTCTACATGGATTTGCACACAAAATGTTTTCCTAGCATTTTGTCTGTATCATATATGTATCACATAAAAACACTTTATCTGAAGCTTTATGATGAACGCTGAGTGAAATAATCAAACAAAGGTGCCATTTTTTTAAAGCCCCAGTGTGTAAGAATTTCTCCCATCTAGCGGTGAAATTGTATATGACAACCAACTGAATATTACTTTCCAGCCTCCCCAAACCCCCCCCCCCCCCCCCCCGCCCCCCCATTCCGAGTGCATTATAACTCCTACGGTGAACCCGAAATTAGCGACAACCGTCCGTGAGTGTCCCTTCCAGTGTAATAATAGTTTGACGTTATTTTGGTACCATTTCATTGCTAACATCAGCTATCAGGTTCCCAAACATATGCAAGCTAATGTTAGTTAAGTATCAGTGCTATCGTTATTCTGTATATTGTACGAGATTAATGGTGTACGCCGATGTTTACAGCGTAGGAGAGAAGCAACGGAGGTTTGTGTTTTTAATATATTTCTCTGAGCAGCATGAACAATGTCAATGAAACTGAAATAATCTCTTAGTGTCTCCATCGTTGCTGTTGTAGTAGCTAGTCTGTGTTACAGATCCATGACGTGAGTTGTCTGCCAGGGAAATCACGGCACATATGATTACGTTTATGTTACAAGGTAGACAATCCTTTTTCATCATTGACGCGAGGAAAAGTATCCTAGACGTTGTTCTAGCGTTATACACAACCATGCTATAGTTAGCCAAGCAAGTAGCAACTATAAAACTTTTACACAAATAGGCAGAATTACCTGTTGAGAAGAAAGCAGACAACTTCGGCGTCCCTTAAAATCCTTGCTCCTCATCAGCTCTTTCCATCTTGGAAAAGCCACAACAATATTAACTTAGGTCGCGTTGCTTTGCCTGTCACGTCATTTTAATTTCCTCGGCGACTCAGTCATGTCCTCGATAATAGACGCAACAGGCTTTCAAATCTGCCAGCAGTGAGTGGCACGTAATCTTCTCCCCCCTCCCTCTCTGGCATACGTCACAGTCAGTGCCACTGAGTGAAAAGCGTGAAATGCGGAGCAGTATAGCCTGTATGTCCCTTACGGGCTACCATATTTCAAGATGGCGCATGGCTATGGAGCGTCTACCCCAGTTCATGTAAGCGCAAATGTAAAATTTCAAGCCAATAGGAATACTTGGAATTGATGGTGGTGGTCAATATTCATAAAAAAGGACACGTTTGAGAAGGGCAGTACAGATTTTGATAATAAACAACTACAAATGTTACACACTGGGGCTTTAAAGCTTCACGTCAAGGTTATTGTAGTTTTGCATGTTTCATTAGTTTTTATTTTTATTTCGTTTTGACTTTTTGTTTTCAAATTCAGTTTAGTTTTAGTGGCGAAATTTTTGAAGTCAATCGACTCACACAGTTGTGTAGACATCCCAGTATCAATACACATACTAAACCACTCTTCCTCCCACTTTTGGTGTTCCTGCGTATTTACTAACTACCAGCTATCAGGTCGCCGGTGAAAGCACGCCTGTAGTGTTCTCTGTCCTACGGTTGTCTCCGTCATGGTGCTTGGCCCTGTACCCATACATCCATGCCCTGTACCGGGGTTAGCTTCAGTTTCAGGGAAAGGGGGCTTTGCGTTCTCCTCTACCTTGTTAAGGTAAGCTAGATTATCCTCGTTGTGCGCATTTTTAAATGTACTTTCAAATTTGTGGGATTTTTCCCTTTAATAAATTGTCCACATATTTTAACGCCTTCCACTGCAAGGCACTTGCTTTTATCTGACACAGTCATAATCATATAGGACTCTGCCGCTTTCTTCCGACATTCGGTACCGGCATGGACTACGTTGTGTTCAATTTGACATGGAATGTCAGAATTTATGGGCTCCCAGGCGGAAACTATATATGTCTCTGGCATAGACTGTATAAAACAGGTCTATGTCTGGAAATGTCAACTCTGAAAGATTTATTTGCTCTATGAAAGACATTGACAAAGACTAAAACTAAGGACATTTACTCGATAATTAAAATACTTTGCAAACAGACATTACAGTTTTAGTTAGTTATCGTTTTTTTTGTAATGCCTCGTTTTTTTTTTTTTTTCAGTTAACGACAATGTTTTTTCCCACCTAGTTTTTGTTATTTTGTTCGTTTTTGTTAACGATTATAACCTTGCTTCACATCAAATGGACAATTTATAGACATAACGACCGTCATTTTAAACACATTATCTTCTACATCAGCCTTAAATATTTGGTATCTTCTCAATGAACAATCCTTTGCCAATAAATGGCTATGAAAACAAACATTTCCTCTTACTAAAAGTGCTACATCATACAACCTGATGTGACCTTAAGTTGTGTGCATTGAGTATTAAGGCTGCTTTTGTGGTTTAATGATACCACACGTCACCTGCAATCCCTGATTCTATAAACCAAATAAAATGGAATATTATTGTATTATTATGGATATCTGTATTGTAGCTCCATCATTTGGCAAACTTTGCACATAATTGTAGTTGATTTACAAACAAATTCGTACCAAGAGGTGATGTTATATGGGCTGCTATGGCTGGATGTCCTAATCACAATGCACTAAGACACTAGATGTTTATTTTTAGAGCACCCTATTTCAATTTGATTAACAAAAGTGGTGATCTATGTGTGTGTTTGTGTCTAATAGAGAGAGTAGTGCAATAACCAGCTAACCAGCATTTCTTTTTGCATGGGTGAGAGTCACCATGTATGGTGGATGATGGAATGGAAGGCATTTATGAGATGAGTTGTGAGACAAGGTACACACATCACATGCAACATGTATTTCACTATGGCTGTCACATACCAAAACCTGCTCTTTACAAAACGCTCCACTCCCCCCCACTCTCACTAGGTGAAAACTAATTACTATTAGTATGAAGAATGTAGCTGTGCCTTTTGAGCCCTTCAGACTTTTGAGAGGAAGAGGGAGAAAGAATTGCAGAGAGTGAAAGCAGAAATGGTAAGGAAAAGAGGACAGAAACAATTGAAATACAGGAAGCGTTCAAGGAGGGGTCAAGAGGACGATAATCAATAAGATAAGTTTACAAGAGCACTTCCCCTGTGCTGTGTGTGCCAGATCAGCATCCATTTCTTGTCATCTGACCAAATATGGGGGACAGTTTTTGATTAAGCAGTGCAGACAAAGGAATGCTGTGTCTCTATACACAGACGCCCACACACAACCTTATACAGTACATCACTGAATTTCCACTACAGATGATTCTGCCACGGACTATGGCTAACATTAACAGAGAGGAGGAAGATACTGCCCAATAAAAATGTCAATAAACTCAGGCAGAGTACAGTGCTGCTACTAAAATCACTGCTGTTTTCAGTGTTACTAATCCCAGCAGATAACAGCCCTTCTGAAATGAGAAGAGCGCCTGCTATTGATTGAAGAAGGAGCATCCATTCAGTGCTTCAGTTAACCAGTGATATCACACAGGTTTGAATAAGACATAACCAACTCATGGGGAAGACTGTGTTTATGTAAATATACAGCAACAGCTTGAGAGACATAAATACAGTAGTGATTTTCCCGTATTCCCCAGGATGAAAAAGCTAAATACGCTAGCCTATGTAATGTAGCTAATGTTAGCCTTGTTATGCAGTGTGTGTGAATTGGTGCTATACATGTATACATGTTTATGTTTAGCAGGTAAGTGATGTATGATCTGAGCTGTTGACTTAAAATCCTGGCTCCAGGACATTCCTTTACCACTCAGCATTTCCACCTATCAACATGTTTCAGAAGAGGTTTGTCCAACATTTAGCCAGTAACTAATGTATTGTAGTTACACATAGATGGAAATAGGGGTGGGGGAAAATAAATCGAAAATTGTATCTATCGTGATTTTTTAGCAACAATTTTTTAAATAATTTCCCTCAGAATCAATTCATTTATTTTTTTTACCAATGATTCACCTAAATATTTTCTGTGTATATGGTACCGCCGACGGCGACTACTTCATATCCGTTTCCAGCGAAACAGAGCAAAATCAGAAAATGCTGAAAATACATGTTATGTGCTTCTTTACAAATTAAATAAATGTCACACTGACTGACTGACATGTGATGTGCATTCTTCTTAGAAAACAATTCGTTTTTATAATTGTCTCATGATATATTGTCTCTAGAAATGTATTATTCAACTTTAGTTTTTGTTAAAGAAGGAAAAGAAAATCGTAATACTCTATAATATCAAATCGCAATACTTCGCAATAATCGCAATAAATGAAAATCGCAATAAATGAAAATCGCAACACAAATCAAATCGGCACCAGCGCATCGTATAAACAATCGAATCGGAACTAAAGCATATCGTCCCAGCCCTAGTTGCAAAGGTAACCCATCCTTTGTCCTTTATACTTCTTTTAATGAGGAAGTTACTGAACACAGTTGCTACAACTTATGTAAGACACTTCAGTCCAAATGTTAGATCCAGTCGCATGCCTTTTCTTTAATCCTGTTCTGAGTTCAAACGCAGAATCTATCCATATTGTAACAAGTTAAATTAGAAATACTTAATAGCCACTTACAAGAACCGTACACTGTCTGACAAAAAAACCAAAGCAGTCAAACATATTTAAGTTCTTTTAAAGGGACGAACACCATCAACCCGGCGGCCGAGGCAAAGCAGACGCTGCTTCTGGACTACCAGAGAATAGAAGCACCAGGGCTAAACGAATAAAACACTGTAGTCAAGCTAGCCGTCTCTCACATCTCCATGGCAACTAGCTGCCGCTAAAGTTGCAGTGCACCTGACCAGTGCATTCTGACCTTTAGGGTGAAAGCATTGAAATGGCTATGTGGCTACATCCGCTCCGCTCTTAAAAAAAAAAGGGTACAGAATAGTCTATTATGCAACATACATATATAGGAATAGGATTCATTGATTTATATTCACAGGAAACATGTTACCCCTGTGACCCTTATAAATGAGGAAATACCATTACATTATTACATTGTGAAGTAAATTACTTTCTTTATTTTGGGTTGCAAGAAAAACAAGGTCCTTACAGTTACTGATACATTTTAATTGAGGGCAACTCTGACTACTAACTTATTAGCTGTTATTTAATTGCACCCCCCCCCCCCCCCTCCTCCCCATCCAGTTTTTACCACCCCATTCAAGACAGGGGAAAACCTAATCAGTAAGTCAAGGTATTCCAAATCAAAGACAGACGTGAGATCCAGCATGAGTATATTCACACAGTCATGTCATGAGTCATCAGTGGGTTATTTTACATCCTCATACGAAACCAGAGAAACAGCCTTTCTGTTTTTTTTTGCCATTAGTCTAAAGCTACTAGAAAGAATACTAAGAATTGTATAATGGCAAACCTGTTTAAGGAGCCCAGAGGGCATACCATTAAGGAAGGGCACAGGTCATAATAGTTCCTAGTAAGTAACAAAGAATGTTCAGTTGGGCTAAATATAAACAGATGGAAAAATCTATCTTAAAATCGTCAATGCTGTATTGAGCATTTCAATCAGATTTTCTTGAAGCAAATCACAAATTATTTCAAGATATTTCACAATACACATCAACAGACATGATTTCTTGAAAGAAGTGAAACTGCAAGAGACCCAAGTTACATTGCCTCATATTATTCACTTTTTGCTTGTTTCCAGGAAAAGCTTTTAGGACAATTACAGATATTTGACAATTTGTAAGTGAACACTAAGTCCTAACGTGTCTAAAAAAAACACATAGCTAAGATGACTGATGAGCATCTTTATAAGGAGATCAAAATATAACTCTGAAATCGTTCTGGGCCTTTAAGAGCTAAAGCTGCAAAGAGCTACAACTGCAAACTACACCCCTGCAGTTCATACTAACAAGCAAATTGGACTCAACAGGCCAGCTGCAGTCTGTGCTCACAGATGCAGCTGAGACGCCATTCTTACAGAGAAAAGAGAGACTGTGTAAGACCATCACTATTGTCTGTCAGTCAAAAGAGGATGTGAAACTGTGGAATGGAGATAAGATGAGGAAGTGGAGTCACACATTCAGCACATGCCCTAAAACACCCCACCCACACTCACCTCTGATAGATCATGGGTCATGTTGTCACATTGCGCACGCCAAGCTGTCATTCCTGGGGTTTAAAAAGTCTGAACATCAGTGACACAGTGTTTTCAGTTTTGTTTGGTCTTTTTGTTTGTCTTCTTTTATTTTTAAGGGAAATCCATACCACCATGAAGACACTTCCTCATTTACCGCTTCCTAGTTTAGTCACGAAGCGGCGAATACACTGTACGGGTCACGGGAGATCGTGCATATGGCAAATGGATGGAGCTGTGTTTACACACACTCTTTCACACTAGAGTACATCCATTGAGCCTACTCAGTGTGCCTGTGTGCATGTGCACCGCTGCCTTTGTTTACCTGAAGAAAATTAACCCAATCTCCAACACTTACAAGCGGACATGAGTCCAATGGGGCTGAAAACATGACCCACACACACACACACTTTTCCATACACACAGGATTAAAAGCTAGTGCTAATTTGTGCACTTTGTGACAAGGCAATTAGATTGTATACTGTATGTCACATATTCAAACAAGGACATAAACTTATAAACACAAGCCAGGGAAGAGACATGCTCCAATACAGCCATTATTATAATATAATTTAGACCAGTTAGTCAAAATGGTCACCTCTGCGGTGAGGTTGTAGCAGGGCTGGGCAATATACTGATATTATATCGAAATTGTGATATGAGACTAGATATCGTCTTGGAATTTGGATATCGTAATATCGTGATATGACAAGTGTTGTCTTTTCCTGGTTTTAAAGGCTGTGTTACAGTAAAATGATGTACTTTTCTGAACTTACCAGACTGTTCTAGCTGTTCTATTATTTGCCTTTTCCCCACTTCGACATTATGTCCACATTACTGATGATTATTTATCTAAAATCTAAGTGTGAAGATATTTTGTTAAAGCACCAATTGTCAACCCTGGAATATCGCCGCAATATCGGTATCGTGGTATTTGGTCATCGCCCAGCCCTAGGTTGTAGTGTTTGAAACTCAACTCTGTTTTGCTTTGCTGGCCATCTGAGCCGGTTGCCGCCGTGCTATTGGAGAGTGCAGTCAGTCTGCCAGGAATCGACGCTGCTCATAGTGACCGGTCACCTCTGACCTTGCTGACAGTGACCTCACAGCACAGTGTGTTTACTAACCCCTGACTCTTCATACTGTGTGCACTCCATAACCCCACTGACTCCTCTATGTGCATCTGTCCCACTCTTAACCGTGTTCACACTGTTCACACACACACACACATACACACACACACACACACACACACACACTTGTGTGGGCATTAAGAGAGGGAGTAAGCGCAGGTTAAGGTCTTAACAGCTACACAGACACCTTGCATATATTGTCCACTAACACAACTGGTTATTACAACTGGTCCAACTGTTGTAAGATTTTCTGATACTGTGTTATGTAGCAGACAGCAGATATTGTAAGTAACCTGTTATGATCTATTTGAAACATGAACAAATACAAAGCAGCAGCCCACAATGTAAGAAGAGCAGTACAGGAGGCAAATAGGGACTACGGGAAGAAAGTGGAACTACAATTCCAGGAGGGCAACAACCCCAGAAGCATGTGGTAAAGTCTAAGAACACCTCAGTGTGCATGTGGATCCTTGGCCTTCTGAGGGGAAGACCCCAGGTGGTGAGGGTGGCCGGACACACCTCTTCCACACTCATCCTAAACACCAGACGCTGCACAGAATAAGGCTAGGAGAATCATTAAATATCCCAGCCATCCAGGTAACCTGTTTAGGTCAGGAAGAAGGTAACAGATACACCAAGCCAGCACTGAGAGGCTCAGGAGGAGCTTCTACCCTCACGCCACTAGGATCCTAAATTAGGTCAATACCTAAGACTGCCACCCCATCATACATACATACATACATACATACATACATACATACATACATACATACATACATACATTCATACATAAATGTATCGTTAGTGTTACCTTTTTAATGCAAAAATTGAAGGAACTGACAATTACATTTTACAGGAGGTTGTATTTTTTTAGGATCTCATAAATGATGATCTCAAAAAAATTTGATTGAATTTACAACCCCAAATCAGAAAAAGTTGGGACAGTATGGAAAACACAAATTAAAAAAAAGAAAGTAGTGATTTCTAAATGTACTTTGACTTGTATTTCATTGCAGACAATACAACAGCACATAATTTAATGTGTTCCTCATGATTTTTATTGTTTTTTTGTTTTTTTTTCAAAAAAACAAAATTCCTATTTTGGTTCTTGCAACACATTTCAAAAAAAGTTGGAACAGTAAAGCATTTACCACTTTGTAATGTTGCCATTCCTTTTCACAACACTTAAAAGACGTTTAGGGCCTGAAGACACCAAGTGATGAAGTGTTTCAGGTGTAATTTTGTCCCATTCTTGCTGCAAACAAGTCTTAAGGTGGGCAACAGTACGGGGTCTCCGTTGTCGCATTTTGCGCTTCAAAATGCACCACACATTCTCTATTGGAGACAGGTCGGGACTGCAGGCAGGCCAGTCAAGTACCTGTATCCTCTTCCTCCGCAGCCAGGACTTTATAATGTGTGCAGAATGTGGTTTTGCATTAGGCCTATCTTGTTGAAATATGCATGGACGTCCCTGGAATAGATGTCTTCTTGAAGGAAGGATATTGTGCTCCAAAATCTCTATGTACTTTTCAGCATTGATGGTGCCATCACAGAAGTGCAAGTTACCTTTGCCAAGGGCACTGACACAACCCCATACCATGACAGACCCTGGCTTTTGGACTTGTTGCTGGTAACAGTCTGGATAATCCTTTTCTTCTTTGGTCTGGACCACACGGCGTCCATTTCTTCCAAAAAATACCTGAAATACTGATTCATCTGACCACAGTACACGTTTCCACTGTGTGATGGTCCATCCCAGATGCCTCCGAGCCCAGAGAAGTCGACGGCGCTTCTGGACACTGTTAACATAGGGCTTCCTTTTGGCGCAGTACAGTTTTAACTGGCATTTGTGGCTGTAACTACATATTGTGGTACTTAACAAAGGTTTGCCAAAGTAGCCCTGAGCCTATGTGGTGATATCGCTTATAGATGAATGACGATTCTTGATGCAGTGGCGCCTGAGGGATCGCGGTTGTTCAGCTTAGGCTTGCGCCCTTGTCCTTTACGCACTGAAATTCCTCCTCATTCCTTGAATCTTTTAATTATGTTATGCACTGTTGAAGGTGAAATAAGCAAATGTCTTCCTATTTTCCTTTGAGGAACATTGTTTTTAAACATTTCAATAATTTGCTCACGTATTTGTTGGCAAACTAGCGATCCTCGGCCCATCTTTGCTCCTAAAGGACTAGACCTTTCTTGGATGCTGCTTTTGTACCAAATCATAATTACAATCACCTGTTGACATCACCTGTTTCAAATCACATCATTATTTAACCAATTTACCTGATTACTAGCCCTTAATTGCTCCTGTCCCAACCTTTTTTGGAATGTGTTGCAGGTCTGAATGACAGGAAAGGATGTATATTTACAAATGAAATTAAGTTGACCGGACAAAACATTAAATATTTTGTGTTCACATTGTCTGCAATGAAATACAAGTCAAAGTAGAAATCACTTATCATTTAGAAATCACTACTTTATTTTTTTATTTGTGTTTTTCATACTGTCCCAACTTTTTCTGATTTGGGGTTGTCATTGAATTGAAATTGACAGGATTTTAGTTCAGAGGCATTCTTAGGAACCTTATACAGCATGCACACGCCAAGAGGCACATGATAAATTTACAAGAAAATAATGCAATAGGATTTTTGATATGTGGCAGCACTACATTAGTGTCACAGTTCCAGCTCAACTTCATTCCATTGTTGCTGCACAGTAGATATATCTTCTTCTTCTTTTTAAATCTGGTTACACAATGGAATTGTTTTCATTTATTCATGGATTCACAGTAACGATGAGGAGGCAGATAAAGGTGGTAAAAAGGAGTGACAGAGAAAATCCAAACAGAGATAGTGGGATAAAGGTTTTCTGTCTTTTCGGGAGAACGGTAATTCAGGTTTAGCGGTTGTGACCACATTAGTGCTGTTGAACTAACTCACTTGCTACAACTCTGAATCAATGTTATGTGGAAAAATTCTCACTCCCGTAGTACAGCCTAAACACACATCAACAACACATTCACTCAGTATTTATGTGTATTTAAATACGTGAATGTTCAAGCACATATACTGTGTCTGAGCCAAACAAACTACTATAATGCATCAAAATACATTATTTCCTGAGACCTGCACCTGAACCTGCCTCCATGCATATAAATGCCCATCTGTGTGTGTCTCAGTTACAGTGAACAACAAAGAGGTGGAAGTTCACGTGTCCTTCAGTATCACATTTCTGTCTGCCTTTTATTTTGGAACACATATAGGAAAACACACTTCCCACAAAGACACCTAAACTGTCAGTGTGATTGACTGACTCCAGTGATCCTCTGCAACTTCCCATGCAAAACTCAATTTACTGGAAGCGATTGAGGGCAAAGCAGAATTAAAAGAAACACCATACAAGTTCTTTCTACCTACCCAAAGTCAATAAACAGATTATGAATTGCTAATTGTTTAAATATGGCTCTATTTATGGTTTTCCTGTGGTTTCCCATGGTTGCAGTTCTTCAAAATCCATCTTTCACAATCTATGCGCCAAGCGAGAAGCCAATTGTAAAGCGCTTTGTCCGGTAAGGTAGAAAAGCACTATATAAATGCTGACCATTTACAATTTATGTGATAATCACAAACATAGTTTATTGGGATCGCTGAGGTCTAAATATTCTATTTCTGGTAACAAACTTTATGACCTGTCATCATGACTCGTAACACAACATGGTCATCACTGGATTATCGCTAACGGTGGCATCTAAAGGGAAATGCCTTTTTTCTTAGAAATGCACTAAGAACGAAAGTAGACAAGTCATGAACATAAGCAGGACCTTGACGAAAGGGTACTATTCAGTGACAAGCTATCAGACCTATTGAGACCTTTCTGCTCTGACCTATGACCCTGATTGTTTTTTTCTAGAGAATGGTATGGATGATCACAGAGACATGGCAATATCCCAGGTATGGAAAATATTATTTCTGGAATAAAACATTGACATAATTATGCCGTCCACTCTGCATACACACACTAATAATGAACACACGGTATGTAAATAAAGCCTACTCTGAGAGGGGGCAAAAGGGCATAAATGGTCAGTGGTGCCTTCATTATTTTTATGTTTTCACCATGCAGGTCTTTCAAGCAAAGTAACAGACTAAGCAGCAGAGTATAGTCTGTACAGTTTATAGTCACAGCTTATACATAGCAGCATACCCCAGGGCTGAGGTGTTTGTTACTGATACCGGCCTGGCTATTGCTTATAAATGGCAAAAGGGGATAGCTCCCCACTGATGACAGTAAAAAGGGTAAAGTGGTGCATTATGGTCTGACCCAGTCGGTGTCAACGTGGTACTAGTGTCCCAGTCACAAAGACAAACAGCTGAATGTCAGGGCTATTATATTTCATACTATTAGCCCTATGTTATTTCACTTTTTAATAATTCCTGTACTGTGAACTATCTGAGAAAATAAACTTACATACAGTAAGCAAGCCATGTTTTTAACAAATGCACTGTGATTTGTGATGCTTGCAGCCTGTGTGATAAGTTTAATGTTTAAGGATAGCGTATGGCTGTAAGCATGTAGCTAACGTTACATGTCTCGTCTACAAGTGCAGGAATAGTTATTTAACTATTTTGCGACGACTTAGCTGTATTTAATTGACAAGTGCAAGACAGTGTTGCCTTTAATTTCCTAAGGACAAATGATCAAGTTGGCTACTTTTCATTTTAAACTCAATCAATTACGAGACTTTGCATGTAAATCGGGAAATACGCACTTTACATTATTGCTCGCGGGGTTTCCAGAGGTAGTGGTGTTGTCTAGCATTCAAGCTAAATTCCAGTGGCGGTGGTCACATTTCACTTACCCGCTCTGAAGGTCAGACAGAACGCAGTAAAGAAGTCAGGTCCACGAAAAGTGCGCGCCCACTTCTCTCATGCGCTCTAATAATACCAATCCTGCCAGGCACTATCAGGAAAAGAAGTCGTGTTCAAAGGGAAAAGAACTCTTAAGAGTTTCAAGTTTCTCTGTATTTCCACAGACTGCTACAGCGTGTACCACCACGGGCACTTCGGAGGCTAATTTGTTTTCGTTTTGTCCGTCGAGATGTTGTGACAACTCGGAGCGTCCGTCACCTGTGCCACCACCAATGGCAAAACGCAGATTGGTTTGTGGGAAACGTAGTTTTTCCTCATAGCTTCGACAGACTGGTATTTTGAGGCGATGACGTGATGCCTGTTGACTGCATGGGGAGTTTAACGAGGTCCTCTAACTTTAGCCAACGACTTTCAAGACCAACACGACTAAGGGAGACAACTTCATCTGTATCGTTTTTTACCGCCTGCAATTGAGAGCTTATTCTCTCAGTCTACTTCTATATTGTTTTATATTTATAACGCTTAGTCCTAATTACGTTTGTGTGTAAAGTGTCAGGACGCAGGGGATGGCTTGTAACCCTTTGCAATACAATGTGATCCAATACATTTGTATCGGTTTAAAAAGTATTTTTGAGGCCATAGTTTGTGATTTTATGTATTAGCGCTAGATGCAGATATTCATCATGTGAAACACCTTTAACACATAATATTGATAATATTTTTTTATGTAGGCTATTGTCATTTCACAGCAGGCAGTATGTGTGATTGCAAAGGCCACATTATGTCCGAGTCTGACTGCTGTATTTTCATGTTTTTTTGTTTGTTTCACTGGTCTGAAAACAATATGGCGTGTTCACTGGTACAACTATACTAACAGCATGAAAAACGTTCTTACATATACACTAACAGCATGAAAAACGTTCTTGCATATACACTAACAGCATGAAAAACGTTCTTACATATAAAAGATGTGTGGAGAGCCTTTTTATTATGCAGTGACTGTTGGAGCACACCAGTAGTACACAGTATGACAACAAGAGGGAGGCAAAATCCCAAAATAATATACTGCAAAGTAACATTTCCTGACATGAGACTGGAGGCATTTTGAATGGGCAGTTTGTTTTTATTTCAGTGAAGTTGTTTTTTCAATATAACTCATCGGACACAACTTGACAAAGGACTAAAACAATCAACTGCTGCTAACCAGAACAACCACCTGTCTTTATTTCTAGAATTGTAAACTGTTTGATGTTAATCTATTTTTTTCATTGACAATATATTGATATATGCAATTCAATCCAGGTTAAATCATGTTGACTGTGTCTGACGGATGGATAAATCAATGTCAATGGTAACTCTCTCCCCATCATAATCAAGTATGTAATTAGTATGATTCAATTCACATTCAACACTCATTAGACAGACCACTTTAAACCATTCAAAATTAAGAATAAGATTCCACAGGAGGCAGTAGGGTACATGGCTCACAGTCAGCAAGGAGCCAATCAAGATGTTTTTAACCAAGACACACTAGAAAGAAACAAAAAAAAAATGCCCAAATGAGTGGATGAGGTCTGAGGTAAATCATCTCTTTGACCCTTCAGTAAAAAGTCAAGTCATTAATATTGACACAATACTAAGTGAGGCTGCCTTGAATGAAATACGTCATGAAAAAAAACATGATTCTAAAAAAACTCAACTCTTGATGTAACATTGTCAAAATTCAAACCAATGCAAAATCAAGATATTTAAGTAACTTTTCAAGTAAGCATAAAAACAAACCAAGGGAGGACAGTACAAATGTTCCACCTGATAATCCATGAGTTTTAAAAACTCCTAGAAATTGTGTTACACACGTAGGTTCAACATTCATGTTAAACATGTTGTCTAATGTAAAATAAAATGGCAGACTTTTGAATCTTTTTATGCAACTGGTAGCTCTAAAAATGTACACGACCCTCTCTGGCATGTCTGTAGGGCTGAGCAATAAGTCAATATTTCTCATCTATTAGCAATCATTGTGATCATATCACAGTATTTTCTATATTGTAAAACATTATGCACTTTTGTCTGAGATAACAATGGAAAACAATTTGAAGTTAGATTTCTCTCAGCTGTCCAAAGTGGGAAACTACTAAACAATCTGTTTGTATAATATATGTACAATATGTTTTTCATATATAAACAGGTATCAAAACAATCACTGATTTCAGATGATGATCTTCTGGTTGCTTTTCCATTTTACCCAGCCCCACTTCTCCATGTTTTCAGAAAGACTAAAGGCCTAGTCCACATGTACACGGGGTGTTTTTTTAATGCGTTTTGGCCATTCGTCCGCACGCAAACTGCATTGAAAGTCAATGAAAACCTATCTTAATAGCGTTTTTTTCTTCTTCAGGCTTCTAATTTGCCAACATGGCTTTAGGGTTTGGGATATATCACCACCTGTTAGTTTGGCATGCTGTTTACAGCGCTTCAACTGTGTTTCTGCGTTTTCATTTGGACGGAGATTTTTTTTTTTTTTTAAACAATGCTTTGTGTTAACAGGATTTTTTAACAATATTTCAACGAAGGAGCGAAAACCCCGGTTTGACAAAAATACCTGTGTACATATGGACTAGGCCAAAGACAATGCTGACGTTGAGTAGCGTAGAGGGATTGCCAATGTCCCTATGTGAACATGGCAGACTTGTATAGATAGCAAGCCCAGTCTCTCTGGAATAATGAATAATGTTCATACTGGACAATTCTGCACTACATGATTTACATCCATGGATAGCTTTGATGTTTAAATAACATCCTAAGTAGGGTGTGGAGGTTGTGGTGGTGGATGGACATGCAACATATTTGATATTGACACTGGAAGGTGGGCTTGCATCCCATCTCAGGCCAGTCAATGTTGGCTTTCTTTAGAATCTAACAATGATGATCGAAACGTGAATGAACATAACTCAGGGTTCTGCAGAGTCATCCAATATCATATTTCTGGTGAGTGTACGGGATAACAGCAGAGTTCTTGGTGTGACATTCTGCTGAGGGGGCAGGACTCCTATGTGTAGGTTGAGGATGGATACTGTGGGTGCCACCAGTCCATGAGCTTTACACTGTGTACGGGGTCCAACACCACCTGGGTCCCACCCTGATCTACCCTCTTCTTCCACCGCTGGAGCGGCGAGTCCTGGAAGACCAGACGAACGCGGTGGTGGCGCATGTCTGTACTAACGTTGATTGTGAACTATGAGAAAGACAAAGACAGACCAGTTCAGATTAGGAGAGGAGATAGAGTCAAAAATGGTATTTTAATCCTTGGTGCAGAAGATAATATAAGCTAAAGCAAACTACTGGCAAAAATAATAAAAATATAATTGCAAGCATATCACGGCAAGCATGTTGCCAGTAAGTGGGGAGAATCTGGATATTTTTGACGTGATTCACCTACGTGTCTCTCTCTTCATTCATTGTAAGCTTTTATGTGGCTGTGATAGACACCTACAAACGTTATAGACTGTAACTCATAAAAACTACATCCTGCTCCCTAGGTGTCAATAAAAATGTCCTTTTTCATGACCTATCACTACCAACATAGGTCAGCTACAGGGTAACACATGCAAATAGTTAAAAGAGCGGTCGGTGCTCCATATGAAGTAGAAGCCAATATCCACTAAAACCCAAGAGTTACTAACCAGGGTCAGCGTCATGCCCATGACCACAGGGGTGAAGATGAAGTTGAGGGTGGTGACCTGAAGCATGTAGCAGTCAGTGTCTGGGTTTGTGTGGACATCTTTGTATTGTCTGGGCATGCACAAGGACTTGGCACAACCATTCTTACTGTGTCCCTGCTGGGATGGAGATGACCACAACAACAAAAAAAAACATGACATCAGCAGCAACAACGACCGGCTATTACTGACTACGTAAACTTTGATCACATTAGGGAAAGAAGTGTAGTTGATTTTTAAACAACCCTTTTTACCTGCTTTAAAAACTTGAAGTTGAACTCCCACAATGCCTCAGGCCGAGTCCCAGACACCTTTCTGACCCAGAACAGTAAACACTGCAACAGGAAACATTAAGCACATGAAATCAATCTTTTCCAAAGGCTAGTTTAAGTTGTACAGACAAGCATGCATGCATTTCTTCTGGTTTTTGCAAAAAATAGACTAAATGAATACATATCAGAGGTTGATGCATAGACTGTAAATCTTGATCACTCCCCTGGTGGCTGGCTGCAGTATAGGTCATAAATCCAACCCCCTCCATGTTAGCCGATGGGACATGGGCCAAACTAAATAAATCTAAGTACACATCAAATAAATTTTCCCCAAATGTGGTTTCTCTCATTTCAGGTACTTTTGATCACGCTAATGTTTATGCAAGTGTTTATTTATCTGATAACTTTGGTTTTAATTAGTTATTTGATGCTTTAAAAAGAATTGGACAGATAGTCTAGCTAGCTGTCTGGATTTACCTTACAGCTGCAGAATTACAAGATGGCAGCACCCGTATCCGGGATATTTTGGCTTTACTTTTGTACAGTGGGAGGAAGTGGAGACAACATGTCCATCTTTACATACAGTCTATGATACATATACATAGCCTGGATATCACAAAATTGGTTATCAGCAGGGTCAGTTAGCACTGAGTTTTCCTATTTAGTCATAATCGCACTTGCATGAAAAAGGTGGATCTCTTAATTATAAGCCAATCACTTGCAATAAATAAACAAAATAAATTGCATCCGTATAGTTAGGTGACCGACTACACATCAGATTATTTACCTTGGAGTTGACCAAGGTTGTGGGCGTGGATTCTGGCAAGGCAGGAATTTTTGAGACACGCAAGCTGAACGGCTCATACAAATGGAAAAGGGAGCGAATCACACGGGCCCGTAAAGAGCACATCATGTCAATACAGTCAGGCTGGAGACGGAATGGCAAGTCAGCATCAATCTTGTAGTGCCTGTGAGAGATGGAAGTGGGAGGGTGAGGAAACATGTTAATTATCAAAAGCGTTAGTTTACTCAATTGCTTTGCTAATTTATTGCACCACATTCAAGACTTTTTATCCTGTCATAAACACTGTAAGCGATGGATATGGTCCTCAATTTAGCAATAAATTATGAACTTTACATGTATGGTAGTTTCCATTCTAATAATTTTTTGTTATTAATTTAGTTTTGTTATTTAATTTATAATGAATAAAGTGAAATCGTGGAACGCAGAGACAAAGGTTTTATTCCAAGCAGCACGTTCACTACCTCTGGCTCTTGAGTGAATCAGCAAACTAGTCTTAGAAGGAATACACCAATCAACCAAAATCCCATCAGTATTGCCTTCAATTCAGTTTTAAAATTGGGCCATGAGGAACAGAGAGACTTTTTTTCTGGTTAACTTCATAATAACGTGTGTAAAAAGTACTGTTCATCCTTCACTGCACGCAGTTGATCAATAACACCACTTACCGTTTGTAAAGCCTGGTCCAAAAAGCTGCAGTGCAAGTGACTGTCCAGGCATTCCTACAGATTAGAGCAAATCTGCACACATCCTCGGGCCGAATGTAGGAGGCAAGCATTAACCAAATATCCACTGGATACTCACCCCCATCCCCGCTCTCACTGCTTTCTGGGAAGACAACATGAAAACATCACAGTCAAGGTTGCACAAAAAGTTGAGGCCTGCATTTTCGACTCATTCCTCTATGTGCAAACTCTAAACAAACTACAAATAATACCCTTTCTCCTCTTGTTTTTCTTCTTGCGGGACACTTTAGTTTCATTTTCTTCATCTTCTTCAGGATCTAGGTCATCGCTGCTGTCCAAAGTGTCGGCTGTGACACTCACTGAAGACGAGAGGACCTCCTCTACAGCACCCTGAGATGCTTCCAGGCCGCAGAGTAACTTCACTGAAACACACAGTGTTAAGTTAAGCACTTGGATCACCAGTCCAGACATGGCCAAGTGACACTGTAAATCATAAATATACAGAAATGTCTGACTGTAACGTTAGTCACTGTGTCCACGTTCGGACACTTATTGGCTAACGTTCTGTCAAAATATCTGTTCAAATACAAATATAAATGATCTATTAATGTTTTCAGTTAATTTAATGGTGTAAAACTAAAGTGTATCTTCTTACCTTTCTAACGGTGTATAGTTTTAACGGTTTACTTTAGCTTTTACTTTACAAGAGCCGGCTAAAGTATGCTATCACCGGTGAATTAGCCGTGCACTACCCTTGGCCATAACACCCACTGTAAACACTGGGCGTTGCTGGTTTCTCGGGGGTATTAAGTCCCATCAATGCTGTCAAAACTACCGGATCATACTTCCATCCTTCACAATAAAATGACATGCTTCAAAAACTCTGAATTATGCAATAAAAGCTCCTTAATTTCCAGTACAGTAAAAATAGAAACTTTTTAGAGGGAAAGATCATCACCCGAGCGCTCTTTCTTTCCCTCATCATAGTCACTTTCATATACTAGACATGTAAAAGTCCATGCACATATATGAAAATTCATACGGAGATCGTTAGATGGGTATAGATCAATTCTGATAACATTCTTGGTGAGGATAGGAAATGTAAAGTAGCGCGAAAAGAACAGAAAGTGCGTCAGGTCAGAAGTCAAGTGACCAAATACACAAACGCGTTGTAAATACAGAAACAATGCAAAAAGAAAAGCACACAAACTCCAAAAACAAATACAACAAAACACTGCATCCAGATTACACAACGGAAGTTCTCCAGGCCTCTAGGGGGAGCGCTAAGTGGTATATTCAAGATTGTGACTTAATTTCGAAATCGTGACACCCTTACCACTTAGCGCTCCTCCCAGAGGCCTGGAGAACTTCCGTTGTGTAATCTGGATGCAGCGTTTTGTTGCATTTGTTTTCGGGGATTGTGTGCTTTTCTTTTTCATGTTTCTGTTTTTTTGGGTTGTGTGCTTTTCATTTTGCATCACTTCTGTATTTGCAGCACGTTTGTGTATTTGGTTGCGTTGTGTGTATTTGCAGCACGTTTGCGAAATGCTAAGCATGTGTTGACAAATTTATGAAGAGGTTTTCTTAATTTGCTTGTGTTTTGTCTATTTGCGTGTGTTTCATTAAGTTGCGGTGCGTTCGCCCCTGTCGGCCACCGTAGAACGTGGACACAGGACGCATCATCACAAGTTACCTTCTTTTTCAACTGCATTTGCAACAGCCTTTTTCACCCTCCCTGACTTCACAACGGCTGGGTCGGCATCAGCATAATCAGCAACGGTCACTAGGAAGACAGACATATTTTCTAATAAGTATACTGTTTAGAAGTCCCAATTCTTTAAAATATATCAGCAGAACTAGCTGTGACCACTAACTTACTGACAGTAACGTTACATACCTGTAAATGACTTCAGCATTAACGTTAGATTTACCTGCCTAACACTAAAGGTAACCGTAGCAAGTCCTCAGTTCAACTATGATGCAGTACTATAACATTGGAGTCACATAATTAAATTGTAACGTTGTAAATTGAAGAGGGAAACAATTTCAATTCCAGCTGTCTGTGGAGTGCTAACAGTGGGCGGGCTAGCTTGCTAGCTTGCTGGCTAATGTAAAATAACCTACCTGATTCCGAACAAACGTCTCCGGCCCTAAATTTCAGCCGTTTTCGGTTCCCTTTCTTGGGCATGTCGACACCAATGATCTGTGCACGCTTAACTGGCTTGTGGGTACTGCCATGTCTCTATGGCAAGCTGAGGTAGAGAGAAAAAAAGAAAGATATGAGAGAAATTGAAAAGTGTTCCGCCAGGATCTTCAGCCATCATGGAATGACGTGACGTTGGAAGTAACGCGAGAGTATCGTTGACGTGCCCCCCACCCCCCACCCTGCTGCTTTACTGCCATCTATTGGTCATTGGGAACATTGCAATGGTTTATCGTGACCAAGAGTGGAGAAAAGTGAGTCTGTCCCATTATTTATCAGCCAATTATGACTTGTATTAATATGCAAGTTAAGACTTTCCTTAATTGAGGAATACTAGCTGTTTCTCAATGTCAAGGAAGGATCCTCCGAAGCCAGAATTTGGAGGATGCTACGTCATCGACGTCCGTCGAAGGACCGTTCCAATGTCGAGGATCCTCCGAATTCCACCAAGGACTGAGTCCTTCGTTCAGAGAATTTCCCATAGACAGCGAAGGATGCATATGTGTATCCTTCGCGGTCCCAGATCACCCACAATCCTATGCGCGGCTTTGCCGGTTCGTTAAAAAAAATTAAATGGCGGACCTAAGCGAGAGATTGAGCGGCATCGCTGACGGCGAAATAATCATTTAAATGTAAGTATCTTAAGTGTTTGCCGTACATTTGTTACCACCGTTAATGTGTTACATCAATGTAAAGCTTAACGCTTTAATGCTGGTACAAATTGCTATCGCAATTAGGTAGATACACCCCGAGCTAACGTAAGCTAACTGAACCTATCATTTAACATTATAGGCTGTTAGCTAGCTAGGTTGTCTTTTGCCATTTGTGTTCGTAAAGTTTAATGTCCGGTGGCATTTTCATCTCTTTTTATATGCCGTTACTGTAGCTATATGCGTAACGTTAGCAGAGATGTAGATGGTGTGTTTATCAGTTGTATCTACAGGATGGGAGGTAACGCTGCACCTTTTTAACTTCACTAGCAACGTTAAATGAGAGCTAATATGTACGAGTAGTTTCCCATGTCACAAGTATAACGTTCCGTAACATTACGTTATAGCATTCATAACGGTAAACATATTTTTCTTGTGTTTACTGTCTTTAACAGGTTCTAAGGAACAAACGGAGGTGGTCACTGAGGATGGGAAAGCCAGAAGGGAGAGATGAGGAGGAGAGGGAAAGCAAAAGACGAGAGCAGGGAGACAGACGCCAAAGAGAGATGCTGAATAGATTATTTGCTATAGCCTAGTAGAGATTGGCATTCATAAAATAAATGCTTTAAATTAACTGGTTTGTCTGTCTTTAAGTTTTTGGGTGTGTGTATATAATGTAAACTGTTTTTCAGTGTAGGAAACTTCTGACTGGATAATTATATAACTAGTTAGGTATACAAGCCCCTAAAAAGACATGAACGAAACGTGCATCTGTATTATAACATTTATTCAAACATTACTATATACTGTACACAAGTATATTCAACATGAAGCGGCGATCAGACTCAGCTGCCGATGATGGTGTTGCTTCCAGACTGCAGACAGAAGGAGAAAGCTTTAGGTTAGTTCAGTAGTTAACTACCTTTACTGTTAGTGGGTGTTTATCAATGGTGTTGTTATGACTTTTCATATGTTGGTTGTAGCCTTGTAGCTAGGGTGTTTACAGTACTATACAGTACTATTTAACCTTTCTCACTTGCAGTTTACTGCATATCATACTGCCTGTGGTAGCTCACTACCTGGTAGCGTTTACCTTATTGTAGTTGCTGATTATATTTTGCACTGCATTTGTTTGAAAGCTAGAAGCTACTAAACAATGAGTGAATGTTAAATGTGTGCAGTAAACTACAAGCTAATATAAACTGCAACTGTAAGGTTAATGGAATTAAGATTACTTGATGCAATTCTCCTTACCGGTAAGTGTTAGCTTTGACAACTACAAACATGAACTCCAATGAGTTGTAATTGTAATTTGTTGACATGGGATAAATAAGAGAAATGACATTACATTATAGCCTATCAGTGTTGGTAACGTTACCTACCTTCGCACGTTGTGGGTAAAGTTGCCGACAGAATATTCTCCTCCTGCAAGCAGACTGACGCTGAATCACCTTCTTCATCTCAACAAAACAAATGCACAGTTCCACATCCATTTCGTCCAAGGTTTTGAAATGCAGCGCGGAAGTGAAGGCGAAACATTTTAAATGACGCAGGCACGCAATGACGTGCACTTGGTAGCCTGTTCCAATGTACGAGTTCTCCGAATGCTACGGAGGACTCTGGCCTAGCCTCTGAAGGATCCTTCCTTGGAAGGACTAGTCCTACCAAGGAAGGATCCTTGACATTGAGAAACGGCTATAGTGTTTGGTTTTTTGTTGAGGAACAGTAACACGCACTGAAGCGACTAGGCTTATTTCCTGAATGCTTCATAAATAAGCCTGAGATAAGATAAAATAAGATAGGCTACTAGGTCAAAGGGATTTATTGATTTTGTTGATTTTGCAATATTGTTATTAGGCTATGTATATAAATACATGAAAGGTGTGTGTGTGTGTGTGTGTGTGTGTGTGTGTGTGTGTGTGTGTGTGTGTGTGTGTGTGTGTGTGTGTGTGTGTGTGTGTGTGTGTGTGTGTGTGTGTATTTTATAATGCTGTGAGAGTCTAGTTCACACAGAAAGCAGTTTCTCTGGGTATTCACTAAAGAGCCATGAGATGGTTCCTGTGTCACTTGTTTTATCTTCCCATCCACTTCCCACTCAACAGCAATGAAAGTGACTGAAAGTACAGATCATTTAGTCACTTTGCCTCTCATAAGGTTTCTTATGCACTGACACTGATCCAGTTAGACTTAAATAATCACCAGTCAGAAAAAGAAGACCCAAGAAATCCCTTGGATTGTCAGACCCAAGAGTCGCAATGCCAAAAACATCCACAGTGCTGTGTTCAGTGACCTATCTAAGTGTTTTGTGAAATTGCTGCAGGCCACAGCATCTCAGAATGGCTGTTGACAACATTTTTGTCAAGGCCTTGAGAACTCAACTGCAGAGAGTCACATATCCAAGAGCAAATTCTTATGAAACTAAAGCAAAATTAGTTTTCTGAGAATATCTGCTGCAGTTCAAAGAAGCCCAAAAAGGTGATGCTTTGACCTCTAGCCATGAGAAAGTCCTCCCTGGCAATTAAGTAGTCAGCACAGTCTCGTCTTCTCCAACTTTAGAGATGGATCAGAGAACATTAAAAATGAATCAGGTTCTTCTCATTTGTGGCCAGAGCTTCAATCAAGCCCTTTACTGTCTGCATCGCAGGTATGTACTGTCATTGTCACAGCCCACTCCTTCTTGTAACACAGAATATTGACTTCACCTTAAAGGAAATCAATTCACTTTGTGTTTTACCAGATAACACAGTTGTTTCCTTTTAATAACATTGTATCAATGATAAGATCTATTCTCATTGTTACTCATCCAACTTACAACTACACCGAGAAGGCCAGCCATTAAAACCAAATCTCACTTGTTAATAGCCCTTTAGCAATTTGGCCAAAAACTGTAAGAAACTCATCACAAAAAAAACAAAACGTTCTAATCCCTACTCATCACCATTTTTATCCTTTTACCTGACTGCCAAACATAACCCTTTGTAATTCAATGAAACAGTATATTTGCAATATAAACTGCACTTAAGTAGGCTACCATGTTGAGGTACTTAGTTGAGTAAATATTGGGAAATATTGTGCTTTTTACTCCACTACATTTATTTGGTAACTTTAGTTACTCATTACCTTGCAGATTCAGAATAATAATACAGAATAATCAACAAATAAATGATGAAGTATTATGGAAAAAAATAAGGCGCTATTGATCCTGTGGTGAAATTCACACGTTATGCTGTAGGCCTCAAAACTCAGCCCAACCTATACCAGCTGCCACATTTAAATAATGTATAATTACGTTATGTTCAATAATATAATAGATATACATTATTCTGAAATGGGCAATTCAGCATACTGAGTGTTTTTACTTTTTGTGCATTAGGTACATTTTGATGCTAATACTTTTATTTGAGTACAATTTTAAATTCATTACTTTTATTTGTAATATAGTATTTCTACACCATGGTATTGCTTATTTCTGATTGTAGTACAGAAAACGTCAAGTGAAAGTCAGATTCAGCCACTAGGTGGCGACAAACCGCCATCACTGTTTCTACCAACTGACTAATATTCTGTGTAGCTTCTGCAGCCTTTAATCTAAATCTAGAAGTGAAATATAATTGAGTAAAGACTTTTAAACTCAAAGTTGTGATATTTGTGTGTGAGTGTGTGAATGTATGTATATGTGTGAATGTATATATTCATTTTCTTAGTATTTACTTGTATAAACTTCACAAAGCACACTTAACAAAACACTTAATATAACCTACATTGATAGAAAAGGTCTGTTTTAAATAATCATCTGTATCGGCACATAAGAGAAAATAAAGAAATAATTGAAGGAATTAATTATGTGTAATATTTGTATGGGTTAAGATCTATTTACATAATGAGGAAATAATAATTTTAATTTAAATTCACATCTCATCATCTGATGTGGTCATCATTTTCCGTTGACACTTAACTGAGATTGTCATTCAGTCACAATATCACTGTTGATTTTTTTAAAGCTAACACTGATTACAGTTAAATTTCAAAACATGAACCATGAGCTAAGAGGAAATGTGAGGATACACTGGCACTATGGGACAAAATCAGGCCTATCTTTAATGTGTCTGAATAATTTGAGGGAAGCAAAGTGACAAAGTTACATATTCTTAACATCGCAATTATTCTTTTTATAGTATCAATGACTGAACTGCAATTTATAGAACTGCTTCCAGCAACTATCAAAGTTATAATTTAGAGATGATGGAAAATAACGTTTTTGCTGCTTTTAAAATGTTCCTATTACCAAATGTATTATGGTCTATATTGCCAAATCAACATGCTTATATATACATATACTGTAGGCTATATAAAAGATTTTATATTCATGCCTCATGTTAAATCAAGGAACATTTTCCAGTCCCTTGTTCTTTAAACTTTTGACAGGTTTGTTCACACTTTCAAACTTACTTATTTTGAAAACGGCAAATAAACGCTGTCACTTGTGTCTGAGTCAAATATTTGTTTTCTATGTGCCAAGGGCACCTTTCGATAGATAATTCTTTTAACTGTATTGTCAAAACCACAATGTCTCACTAAAGAAAATCAATAAAAAGCTCTTGGACATCTCTTTTTTTTGGAGTAAAATGGTCCCTTTTTACCATGCTAAGTGGTTCTAGACATAGCTTTGCTCCTTTCACCCACAAATATTTGCTGAAACACAAATAATCTTGAAGGAAGATATAGGACAGGATATGCATTTTTATATTAAGGTAGGCTATAATTTGTCAACAGTTCACTGAAGTCAAAAGAGAGCAACATGTCAACCAATTATTATGAGAAGTCGATTTTCATTACTGTAGTACATTATTTGATGTTTAGAGCAAACAGAATCCTAAACACTGCAATCCATGCAACAACAAAAATAGCTCTTGATCACTGGCACAGTGGTTGATATAGCTTAGCCTACTTCAGGGCCTCGGTGTTGTGGAGTGGATGAACACCAAACAATTTAAAGAGAGTTAGAGTTAGCCAATCAGAGCAATGTAGTTCTACAGCCAAAACATAAGTGTAACGCCTGTTAATATGTATAATCTTAAACCTAATTTCAGATTCTGCAAGGTGCGCTTAGCGTACAACCATGCTATTGGTTAAACGGGTGGCGCCGCGCATCATTATCAGCTGTCAGGTCATGAACGCGCTTAGTGGTGCTGATGTGAAAAGTTAATTACATTTTACCAGTTAAGGGTCAAGTCTGTGCTTACTGTAGAAGCATGATACTAGCGCAGCGTTTAGAGATTATCCTATGACATGAGTGACCGTCCAGCTAATTTCAGTCCGCTGTTCTGCAGAACCCTTATAGGCTGAACGCTGGGAGTTGGTTCCTTATTTCCAGAGCTGTAGCCTGGTGACAACTGCAGATTCCCGTGTGTGTGTGTGTGTATGTGTGTGCGCGCGCGCCTGTGTGTGTGTGTGTGAGAGAGAGAGAGAGAGAGAGAGAGAGAGAGAGAGACACATACACAGTGTGTGTGTGTGTGTGCGTGCGTGAGTGTGTGTAGCTGAGCGACTCTGTGTGTGGGAGGAGTGAGGGTCGGTTCGGTGGCGGTGTGGAGAGATGGAAGGCGGATGCAGATAAAACTCGCGCTCACTGTCCCCAAGACTAAGGGCGCAGATTAAACATTTCCTTTTGGATATTTATCCTATATTTTTTGTTTGTTTTTTCCTGCCAATGTGCTATGATCTCCGCCGTGCTCGCGGGCACCACCCCTCCACACGTACCCGTCTATCTCTGAGCTGTCAATCATATCACGCCGGGATTTCTACATGTGAGTGCATGGCGCGCCGGGCAGGGCGGATCTCCTCACGGGGTGAAAAAACGCCGGTTAATATGGATGAAAGGTCCACCATCATCTCATCATTTCAATCACTCTGATTAGGTAAGGCAATTTAAATCTTAAGGATGCACGCTTGCATGGTGCACAAGAAATGTAGCCTAATGCAATGGGAGTAAGACGCAGCCTATCTATACGATTGCATTCGCTGTCCGTTGCTACGGGGCGTCATTAGGCCCTCTTATCATTATTGTAAATCTGTTTATCAGGCTTAATCCCGACAGCGACACTGTTCTATAGCGTTGCCCAGACCACAGAGCGGGGAAGATGATGTGCGAGGTGATGCCGACCATCAACGAGGGAGACTCGGCTGGTCCTCCCAGAGGCACCGGCGGCGTCCCGAACGGCTCGGACCAGGAGGCCAACTTCGAGCAGCTGATGGTCAACATGCTGGACGAGAGGGACAAGCTGTTGGAGTCCCTCAGGGAGACTCAGGAGACCCTCATTCAGTCTCAGACTAAGCTGCAGGGGGCGCTGCACGAGAGGGACGTGCTCCAGCGGCAGATCAACGCCGCGCTACCTCAGGTGAGGACCAGTCGGCCTCTGGTGGGGGGCGGGAGAGGGGGTGTAGTCACAGTTTTTCATACAAATCTGCAAATCTGGTGCCACGTGATGTTCTAGCATTAAAAAAAAACAGATATAGATTGCATAGAAACTGGGAGGCTAACACCTTATTTTGCCCCAGGCTAATTAACTAGCAGGTCAATGCAGCCATGGTGGTATAGGCTACTGATGGTGACTGATTTGGAGCAAAGTAAATAACACTACTTCTTGACAATAGTGGCGGTGGGTTGAAACATGGCAACAAACAAGTACCACTGCTAGAGCTAGACCTGAAGAAGTTGAATTGTACTGTTTCGTTTACAAGGAGGAGACCAGAGCAGTATAGTAGCCTAAGCTTGGATTTCTCTTGGTAGGCTATACACTTCTGCTAGGGAACCCCATCTCTAACACTTCCGGTACACAAGTCCCGGGATGTCACCATGAGATTAACTGTGAAGATGATGGGGATATACAGGCACATACCACTTCAAAAGCTAATAAGTGTCAGTGTGCCAAAAAGGGGAATCTAAATGCCTTGCAGGTAGAAAAGTAATGTATAGTAGGTTGAGAGGGGGATAGGAGGTAGATGGAGGCTTTTTACTCACTAGAAGAATATTGTCTGACTGTAGAGCCTTGCTGGTCAGAGAGGAGGGCAGGGCCCACCTATCATGGGCGATTTTAGACTCAAGCCTCATCTCAGCCTCACTTAAAATACATTTTTAAAATCAATTTTGGTGCATAAAGTTAGAGTTGCAAACTTGTCTGTTAGTGACAGAGGACAGACAATTACAGGTGTAAAGGGCTTGAAACAGGTTTCAATATCCGGTGTCGCTGTCGCAAATGCTATGCACCTGTAACCCAGTCAAGGAAAGGGTTAACAGAAGCTTAGTTTTGGCCAGTAAATTTGAAATTACTGATTTAGCAGGGGGGGTTAACATTTTTGCATGCACTATATCTGTGTCACATTCTCATTGGGGGCTGAGCCCCCCTAAAGGTTGGATCCTAGAATCACCCCTGCTACCTATCATTATCTGGATTGTATGCAGTAACCTGTCAGTGGTAATGTGAGTAAAAGGAGCTAATGGTAAACTGGGATATCTTTGACCTTTGTAGTCTATGTGTATGTAAGTGTGTGTATCTAAGAGAAAGAGAGCTGAATAAGGGCTGCTGCAGCCACCGAGCATGACGACAATGAAACCTCAGCACATAAAACTGTGTTACCCTCTGACCCTCCGGTGTAAATGCGTGTGGCATGATGTCACAATTTCGTTGTGTGTGTGTGTGTGTGTTTGAGAGAGAGAGAGAGAGAGAGAGAGAGAGAGAGAGAGAGAGAGAGAGAGAGAGAGAGAGAGACAGCAAGGAAGAGAACCATGCTGACGATGACAACCTCAATGCAGCCTTGTGAAAGAAACATGGCCGCTTGCTAGTGTACTTGGCCCTTGGCTGCTTGCTTCCACACATGCATACATGTCTGTGTGTTTGTGTGTGAATATTTGAGAGAGAGAGAGAGAGAGAGAGAGATAGAGAGAGAGAGAGAGAGAGAGAGAGAGAGAGAGGAGAGAGAGGAGAAAGTGGGTAGAGGTGTCATGCTTGTTTTCTAATCCTGCTTGGTTCAGCCTAATGTTTTATTCTAGCAATAATACAAGTATTAGTTATACAGTCATAGACCTCAGGGACATTATGCAGACATTATGACTGGCGCGTACATGCACAAGCTGCCTCCTGCTCTCTCTCTCTCTCTCTCTCTCTCTCAAAACACTACACACACTGATGCACAAAACAGCAGTGGTCATTTCCACACCAGCCAAAGATCGGAAAAATGATGCAATGGCCAGTGGGTGAAGCAATACTGAGAAATGAGAAAATCTTAGTTGCAATCTACTCAGTTTTTGTCTGCTCAACTGAATAAAAATAAGGATAGTCTGGCCCTGATGCATCATTGAAAATTACAGAGTGCATCTTGTCATGATGAGGGGGAAGTGTGGAAAAAATAACATACTTTATCTGATATCTCGAGTTTGGGTGTGATGAATAAATTAGAGCAATGTTATACCATCCTATTTGTGTCAGTGGTAATTTGGCTGATTCGTGGCTGTGCTCAACATGACCATAGTTGGTGTGTTTATGCCCTCGGTTACAATATCACAGCTTTCTGTTTGCTCTTGCCGCCTTTCTTGTGTAACCCTGCAGTCAGCAGGGTCTACATGTGTGTTGCCGGCTATGAGAAATGTATTTTTCTGTGTATGTGTGTTGAGTTCTTTCTGCTCCCAAGGTGTAGACTGATGTATGAGTGTTGGCACAGCAAGGCAGTATTTTTTGCCCAAATCCAACCACTCTTTCCTTTCCATTTGCCTAACAAACATTTGTCATCTTCACCTACAAGGTGTGCACGTGTGTGTGTGTATTTGTGTTTTGTTTTGTTATGTGTTTTGTAGGTTCCCTGACTCCATGGGACTGGTCTGACCCAGAACTGTCAGATCTATGTCTCTCCTCCACACACACGCACGCGCGCGCACACACACACACACACACACACACACACACACACACACACACACACACACACACACACACACACAATGTCGTCATTGTTAAAAATACATAAACCTACATCACCTTGCATCAGTGCTCAAATCTATGTTTGCCTCAGCAGCATTGTAAAAATGGGACAACGTTGCCATTTTAACACACGCACACATGCACACACGCACACACACACACACACACACACACACACACACACACACACACACACACACACACATACACAGACTTGGATGGATATGTTCATTAGCTACAGAGAATAGAGTTTCAGATTTACATGTCAGCCCATTACAGTGCAAAATGCTTCTAATACAGCCCGCAGAGATGGGTTTGCCCATAGACAAATTAGGTTTTAAACACATACACACACATTCAAGCTTTTACAGTATACACACACACACACACAGACACCCACACACACATAAGGCCTGTTCTGTGTGAGAAAAACTGTTCCGACACTGTCAAGTAGAATGTATTGTAAAGCGAGTGTGTGTACATATGTGTGTAATGCAGAGAGATACTGTGTACTATACTCACTATATTTCTGTGTAATATATTTCTATATTATCACTTCATTATTAAGTGTCTATTATTATACTCCAGTGATATACCGGTAATATAAATCTTATTGCACATTGCACTTTTCAGCTCTTTTTGCACTTCTGGTTGGACGCAAACTGCATTTCGTTGTCTTTGTACTTGTACTCTGCACAATGACAATAAAGTTGAATCTAATCTAATCTAATCTAATCCATTGGGGGACTTGCGAGAGACATTTTAAATATGATCAGAATTAAAGAAATCGTTCAACACATTTGAAGCTATTCATTACTTTCTTATTATTACTAACTATTTTTGATGAACAACCAGTCTCCGCTGGTTGCTTGGAGCACAGAACTTCCTTTAAAACCACAAATTGTCATTTTCACATGTCTGTACATGTTTGTTAGTTTGTTTTATTGTGTGACTTTAGTGTTTTAACATGTTAGGAACTAACAAAACTAACAAACTAACCGATCGAGGCAGCAAAAGACCAGCACACCCTGTGTTCTGTGAGGTAAAAGTACCTTTTTTGTCAATAGAGTCTGAAGGCTTTGACGAGAGCATAGATAACAGCTTCAGTTCCCACTGCGTAAACTTACTGTGCGGTAAACAGGGCTGTCTAACGACAAGGTAATGCAGTGAAAATATTCTAAATATAGCGTACACTTAAGGTGCTTTCACACTTATAGTTTGGAAGACTCTGTGTGATTTGGGGATAAAGTTGCCTAACTATTCCTTAAAAGGAGCCCCACTATTTCCGTGGTATAATAACTTTTGTGGCTAGTAAGTTAGCTTTCCAAAGTCTGAGAGCATTTTCTCTGTAACAGCATAGCCGCCGATCCTCCATTTTTCAAAGAGGTGTTTGCCTTCATGGTGGGATGTGAGTTTCATGTTGTGTTTGGTGGGTGTGTTGGACACCTGTTCCAGTCAGAGACAACACTGGCTATTTTTGCCAGCATACAAATACATAGATAGAAAGACACACACACACTACACACACCTCACTGCCCTTCCAAAACAACAACTGCCTCTTGTTCTAAATTCTATTTAGACACACACACACACACTCTCTCTCTCACACACACACACACACACACACACACACAAAAAAAAAACTTTTGTATGTTGTGTTGTTTTTTTGACCTCATACACCACTTACCTGTCTTTGACTTCCCATAGCAGTGATTGGTGCATACCTTTTTACAGACACTAATTTATTTCATTGTCATTTGTTGCTCCTTTTTCTTCACTCCTCCCTAAATTGGTCCCCCTTTCTTATTTCTGACCTCTCTCTCTTTCTGTCTCTCCCTTTTTTCTCTCTCTCTGTTTATCTAACTCATCAATATCCCAGTAGTCCATTATCTGGTCCCTCGGACAGTTCTCGTCCCTTCCTATTCCTGCAGCTGACCTTAGCCCACAGTATAGTGTTGGAGGGAAGGTTACACAAATTGCTCACTGTGTTTGTGCGACAGCATAACAGTCGGGCACCGCTTATCTCCTCATTTGGTCTTAATAGAGATTTGGTTTTGGAGTTAGAGATATTAAGAGTGTGATGTACTGAGATGCATTGCTGTAATTAGGGAAGAAGAAACTCTTGAGGCGTGTTGAGGTAATGATACAGTAAAAGTTAGCAACCTCAATCAAACAATCACCCGTGTGTACAAAAGTCAATTCATCTTTCAGAAAATCTCTAAAACTATATTCTCTTAACTGTGGTTTAACTTATAACCTTGCTGCAGTATTGTACAAATGTACTGAAGAAGAGGATCTCTTTTAGGTGGTTCTGGCCTTTCAGCCCTTAAGATCTGACTCCAATTTTCTCTTACTCTGAACCTTCCCCTTTAGCGTATCCCAGGGTGTGCCACTATGCTGTGACATCCCTGTTGGGTGTGGTTACAGGTGCAACAGAGCACACTTCACTGATGGTTGGATGTGGTCAGAGGTCAGGACAGTGAAACACTGCCTTTCAGTCTGGTGTTAAAGTACTACACTACAAGAACAATGAGGAATGCAGTTTATTTACTTGATGAACTGATGAAGACATCAGCCTCAAAATATGTGTACCCTGCATAATAAAGGACAAAAAAAACTGATCATAGACCCTAATCAACCCCAGTATTGCAAACAATAAATACGTAGGCTTAAATCACCATTGCTATAATTGTATGCTAAAGGTTGGCTCGGCCAATAGAGAGCAGGGTATCTCACTCTACTTGAACCAGGGCCAGTGAGCCATGCAGGCTTGGTACTCAGCCATCATAGTTATACTGTATTAGAGGTGTGTTTTGCTAACAGGTACAGTGTGAGAGGGAATGTGTGTCACAAGCTAATATACAACTCGGCAGAGGAAGAGCTCTGAGGTCCCCCTGTACTGTGTTTGGAGGTGGCCTGAGCTTATCATGACACACACACACACATTCAGCAAGGCACAAACACTCTTCCTCACATCTGCACCCATCCACAAACAAATAACACACACATTGCCTCTGTTTTCTTAAATGTCAGCATGCTGCGTCTACATGTCGCCCTACAGTCTGTGTGTTTACATGTGTGTGAGCGAGCATGCCCATGGCTAGTGTTGCTTATGCATGTATGGCTGAGGCAGCTTTGTGATCATGATAGGAGAACATTGAAGAGGGTGGGCGAAGTACATTGAAAACTTACCAGATCACATTGGTCTGCTGCTGAAGTCCAAATCTTGTGCTACATGTTATGTAAGCACCAGATACTGGAATTTGGGTTGATGTAAAGGAAAGTGGAGCATAAAGTGAGCAGCTGAATGTCACCAAGAAACCCTGTAAGAAAAGAGAGGGAGACATTGAGAGTGAGAGACTATGAGACTGAAAGAAAGAGAGAGGGCATACTCTTGCGGATTCAAACGAGAAGGAGAATGTTCTTCCAAACCTCTGCTTATCCCCAACCATCTCCAATCTTTCTTTTTAAGGATGTTTTGGGGCAAGAAGAGAGAAAGAGGGGGAGAGAGATGCAACAAAGGTCCCTGGTCTGATGTTGTAGTTCTTGGTTGGCGTCAACCAGCTCCAATCTTAACTTAAACAAAACTATGTTCACTAAACGTAACAGGAAACCCCAGTGTTTCACTACTTGGCTCTTATTTCATAGCTCTTGCCATCATTTATTTTGGTTATCATAGCATTGTATTCACCAAGTTAATTGCTGAAATCTGGGAATGCGGTGACATAGCTAAAAAGTAGTTAATTGGGGAAAGACATGCAAATTGTCTAACGACTAGGACAGGATGTAAACAAGCCAAAAGAGTATCCAGATTATGGAAATCACTTTATTTGTAGCGCGTCTTTGTTTTCTCTCTCAGTCAACCCGGGGGTTTGTTTAAAACCTGAACGATCGTCTGACCGCCTCATCAGACCATTTTTTTGCCGCATTCCCAGATTTCAGCAATTTTCTTTATTATCCTTTAATCTCATGCCTTTTCCTACCCTTCCAATTTGATGGACTAGTCATCCTCTCTTTCCCTCCTGCTGCATCACACCAGCTTTACATCATCTGTCAGTCTGAGTATGTTGTCCAGTCTTGAACACACACCCAACATCTTTGACATGGTCAGACTGACTCCTGGCAAGGGCTTGTGCATAGCTTACGGGCGGCTGAGCACTAATAGTTTGTTAGTGTGCAAAGCTAGCTCCCCACGCTGCCCTGCCACACCATGGTTTCTGTGCTCCATCTCGCAGTAGCATCAATCCTTCGCTCCCTCCACCTCTTTGCCAGTACCATCTGGCTCTCAGCACCAGGCACGTTTAGCTCAGCCGGGCGCCAATTTGTCCCCCTGGCTGCCTGGTAGAGTGAGGGAGAGTGAGGGAAGGGAGAGGAAGAGTGGGAAAGAGAGATAGATATAGAGAGTATGTCAGGGGAAAAAAGTAGAATCAAGCGTACCTCCCCAGCAGCGGGGATGCATGCTCTGGTAATGGGAAGAATGTACAAAGTCACTGTCTGTGTGTGTGTGTGTGTGTGTGTGTGTGTGTGTGTGTGTATGTGTGTGTATGTGTGTGTGTGTGTGTGTGTGTGTGTGTGTGTGTGTGTGTGTGTGTGTGTGTGTGTGTGTGTGTGTGTGTGTGTGTGTGTGCCCTCTCCCTGGTAATAAGAGCAGAGTGATTGGAGTTGCAGGACCACCAGAGGGGATGGTGAGAGTAATGAAGGAGGGAGGCAGGAAAGGACAGAATGAGGAGGAGGAGGAGGAGGAGGAAGAGGAGGATGTGAGATGAAGTTTTCCAGCCAGCAGTTAAGCCCACAGCGGCCTTGCCATGTCTAACAACTACACTATTGGAACTATGTCAGTTCTTTTCCCCTCCTGCAACTCCCTCAGAATAGAAGATAAGGCATCGGTGGGAGGGAGGAGGTGTGGATATTGGACTGGGGTTTGGGTGTAGAGGTGGGGGAGGTTGAGTTTGTGTGTGTGTGTGTGTGTGTGTGTGTGTGTGTGTGTGTGTGTGTGTGTGTGTGTGTGTGTGTGTGTGTGTGTGTGTGTGTGTGTGTGTGTGTGTGTGTGTTTCAGAAGAGTATGGCAGGGTCTCAATGCCCAAGATTATCACACACAAATGCAAACACACACAGTAGAAGAGGGGACATTTTCCAGACCCTAGTTCTTCCCAGCAAGAGATTTAAGCAGAAGCATAGGCAGCAGCATCAGAAGCTAAGTCCCCGTCTGGACCCTTAAAGGGATTTAAAGAACTTCAAAATGCTTCATCTGCTCCATGAAATGCAGCTTGTCAGTGTCTCACAACATAGCACATACCCCCCACTGCTGACTGTCAATAACACCCACTCACGCACGCACGCATGCCCGCACGCACGCACGCACGCACGCACGCACGCACGCACGCACGCACGCACGCATTTGAAGGAGCGTGGTGGTGCAAGTGAAATACAGGATTTAGGAGAAGGACACAGTGGTAGGACAAATATTGCTGTACATAGCTAATGTACATAGCTAATTTGCATGTAATGTGAATAAGCTACTGAACACATCGCATCATTCCTTATGTGTGTTTATCTTTATTTGTTTAATCATTTTTGTTGGCTTGGTTTCAGGAGCCGGATCATTAAAGTGCATCTGCGAGTGACATTTACCCATAATACAAAGGTGTTAATATTATTTATAGTTTTCTACATTAGTAGCCTTTATAAACTGATTAACCACCAAACCTATGGGTGATATGGAAAGTATTTTTCAGGAGTAGTGTGGTTGACTAAAACAAAGAAAAATGATTCCATTTGTTAAAAAAATCACTCTACACATCCTTGGAAACCCAAATTTGGATATGCATTCTGCCATCTTGTAATTTTGGAGCCAGAGTCGGCACAGTAGGGATCAGACAGTGGATCCCACCCATATACCTGCCGACCAATCACGAGTCAATCACAGCTGTCAATAATGACGTTTCCTGCCATTTTTATAGCATCAAATAACAAATTAAGCCAAACAAATACCAGCGTGATAAGAACAACTTAAAATGACAGAAACCATCTTTAAAATGTATTTGATGTGTACTTTGATGTGTTAGCTTGGTCCATGGATGTATTATATTTACTGGATACTGGATCTCAAAATTGCGCCTATTCCGTTCTATAGAGTTTCTCGCCTGGTGCATACCAAGGGGGCAGGCTTCTCTCCTCAGAGCGAAGCCGCGATGGCGCCATTTTATGCTACCCAAACCATCACCCCCGTTAGCATTCCATTCACTGCCATTCATTTTGGCGTCACTTTGACAGCCAATAACTTTACATCTGAAGCGTTTAAAGACTTCATTTGTCCATCGTTTATTTCTAAAGAAACACGACAATGTATAAAAGGCTCCGTTATCTTGTATCTCACGTTATGGCTCCGTAGCAGACGTTTTTATAAAAATAGGCTAACGATTGTGTCATAACCACGCGACTTACTGTCGCATAGTAGAGGAATTACCGTATAGTACAGGAGAAGCTCGCAGGCAGTTTCGACTTACATTAGCTGTTTAGTTTAATTACTAATGTTAACTAGCATTTTAGTTAGCAATAATTAGCCTGTGCCTATGTTATCTCCTTACATATACCTACACTCTCCGTCTCTGATAGATTGGGAATGATTGAGATTTCTCTTGGCACAGCTACCGGAAGACTTACAACTTGCAGACACGTTGCTCACGTCACATCTACGGCGGCAAGCTCAGTTTGCAGCTGCGCAGTAACGCTCAGTAACGCTCAACCATCACCGGAAAAGTGCTTCTAATAGACTAGGCTACACTCGTCTCCGTCCAGAGCAACGGAGTCACTCGGTCCATTTTCTATATAGGTCTATGGTGCATACCCCAAAAAAGTTTATAAGCTTCCGGGTTTACCTCCGTGATATGCGTCCCACTGAATATGCGCTGTAGTGTTTCTCCCGCTGGCCCCGTCGGCGAGTTCCCGCTCGGCCCAGGCTCTTTTACAATGGAGGCCTATGGGAAAATCCGTTTTAGGCCGTGGGGGGATTTTTTGTTGCAACACCATGAGTGGCCACTTAACAAAAATGGCTGCAAGGCTGAGCGCTCTTAATGGGGGCCTGGTTTGGTCCATGTCCCATCCGCTAACATTGAGGGGACTAAACCTTTTCCTAAGCATGTGACGTTTAGCTTGAAAAAACACGACGGCTGATAAACGTCACATAGGAAAACATTAAATGGTTGGGTTTAGTAAAAGAATATTAGGGGAAGGCTTTCTTAGAAAAATAAAAAACACAAATGACAAACACAGGATGCAATCTCCGCTCTCCCAGGTGAAAGTCCTGTGTTTAACCCATCATCCACCACCGGAACATCTTGCTTTATGTTCAAAAGTCAAGCTGTTCCACTTAGCGCTCCCCCTACAGGTCTGGAGAACTTCCATTGTGTAATAACTTCCGTTGTGTTGTGTGTATTTGCAGCGCATTTGCTGAATGCTGCACATGTGTTGTCAAATTAATGAAGTTGTTTTGTTAATTTGCTTGTGTTTTGTCTTTTTGTATGTGTTTTCTTAAGTTGCAGGGCGTTTGCCCCTGTCGGCCACCGTAGAATCACCTTTGAATACAGAGTTCAAATTTCCATAAAATGTTCATGTAGCTAATTGATAAATAACACAGCAGCCACTTTAAAAAAGAGACCCGGGCTGTAAAACATAGAATATGAGCATTGTCTCGTATGGTACTCAATTAGTTACTCCTGGTTAACAGACATTATTGATTTCTTGCATAATAAAATGGTTCAAGTGATGAATTGCCCACACCGAGTCAGCACTTCCCAGTGTCCAACTGGGCTGATACGTCACACGCGCACAGCCAAACATGCAGTTGTGCATAAACACACACAGAACACTCACTTAAATGAGGACACAGACTTAAATGTGTCTCACAGGGAAAAATGTATGTGCTGATGTGAATGACATCTTAGCCAGCTCAGAGCACTATGATGGCTGGCCAGACACCAGAATACGCTGTGTTCTGAGGATAGGCTTTGATAAATACATGATGACATACACCTACTACTATTACACTACTGAATAGACCCTATCTAAGGCAGACTTCACTAAGTACATACTGGAGAAACTAATAAGATATTTTTGGTGCATGTACATCCACAGAAAGCTCTCAGATCGTCTTGTCTCTGTATTAAATCACAACCCGTTTATTCAGCACCACCTACAGCAGTTCTCAGCGGCAGTCTGTTATTCATTTAATTCCATCTCCTTTCACAGACATGTGGGTTGGTGCAGACACTCAAAAAGTTTAATATACACGCATACACACATATACAAGCTCTATTCCTGTGTCTTTGAGTTCGTGGTGAAGTTGTTCTACCACTTCTATTTGTCATCTTTGGATTAATATGTTTTTGTGTCTCCTTGTTTCCTGCAAAGCATAATATCCTGTTGTTTAAAATCACGTTATGAATACACTTGTGTTGACTCAGTCAAGATCCAATATCCATATTAAGATTACTGACACACTGATCTGTTCCATCTCTTCAAAGTCTCGCTCTCCTCCCTTTCTTCTTTCCCTCAGCCTCACTGACTCTCTATCTCTTGTGCTCCCTCGCTCTCTGTCTTATCAGTGCTGATGGCTTTAAGCGCGTGTGCTGAGAGGTCTATTAGTTAGCTATCGTTCTGTCAGATAATGCTTCATATCTCTCAGCTGGTTCACTGTACTTACAGCTTTGCTCTGACTGCATGAGGTGGGGGCACAGCTGCTAGAATATGAGACTGGGGCACAAACCTCCACATCAAATTTTTTTTTGGTTGCAGCTTGTGATTGATTTCAGCCTCTTCTTGTTAGCCTGATGAATAAAAACTGGATACATTAACATGCCATATGAAGTGGAAGTGTACGTGTGTATATGTCCTGTAGCAATTGCGTGTGTGCATTGTTTTAATCTAAATCAGCTCATTAAACTAGGAGGTCACTTTATCTCCATAGTAGCCTGAGAACATTTCATTATGTTTATATGAGGATATGCTCATATGTGCATGTATGTGTGTAAGCATGTCTTAGTATTGCACACGTTTCAATGGTACCAAGGGCACATTTATTTAGTGATTGCATTGTAAAGTCCATGTAGTTCATCTAATTACAACGCTAATAGCCTGGACCGGTACCACATATTGTAGTTGTATGAATAACTGATACGCACACACTCACTGTTGTCTCTGTGGCCAGCTCTGTCTGTCGATGATGAAGGTCAGTAAGCATTGTGGTGCTCCATTAGAATAATGGGGGCTGTGACGTGGCCTGCCCCAGTGCAAGAAGAACATAATTCACACTTAGCTGCTTTCATCTCTCTCCATTGCCGTATGCCCCGTCTTTTGTTGCCCTCAATTCCACACTCCAATAGCCCTATTATTTACTCATGCTAAATCTTACATACTCCTTCTCTCTCTCTCTCACACAACACACACACACACACACACACAATTAAAGAAACAAACACAAGCTTTGTGTCAGTGACATCAGATGCCTCCAAGATGTTTTTGAACCCTTCGAATTTGGTTTAAACCTCAAGCAGTGCACTTGTTGTAGACACTGTAACAGTAGAGGATATAAACAAAGGATGTTATTGATGCACTGAGAAATTCTTGTGACTATATAATTGGAAATGGCCTGTGGTATATGCGATTGGAAATGGCCTAGATCTGGATAATTAGACACCTGTAGTCGACAGCATTCTGTTTGAAGATTGATGGTAGCTCTGTCTGTTTGCTATTAATATACAGCACATTGGGTCTGACAGGAATTTTTCAATAAGAGTTCTTTTCAACTTTTAGATGATTTTAATATGGTAGTGTACACCACAGTGCTTTTTTGGCAGTCTTTGTAAGACAAAGAGTTCTAGGAAGCATGGCAACCCTTACTACTCACAAATGAGCTTCATAATTTCAGTAAGGTTTGTGGGTGTGGTATATTTAGTGTTCTACCTCTACTGGAAATGCACACAGTGTGTTGTCTGCTGCATATGCCTGTTGTCTAATAATTGTGATCCAGACAATTTCCGACTGATTTGTGAGGTAGGAGGAATTTAAAGGTTTTCTTTTAGTTAGTTAGTTAGGTATGATCGGATGGCTCTAAATACTTCAATAACCATGAGCCTCAGCCACCATTGCTATAGGGAGAAGTAGAGAGTAAAACAGGCAAATCAGAGCTGTAGCAAATTAAAATACCTTGTTGCAATTTGGGGAGAAAATCCCTGAATTGTTACTGAAGTCATCCAAAATTGACCCATAATCTGAAAATGAACAGAGTCACTGATGAATGTTTCATCAGGTTTCTACAAAGGGTAATGTTGAGCTTCCAGAATAACTTTAAGCCCCTCAACCAAAATTCTGCTAGTGAGTCATGGTGGCCCTCTAACATTTTTATGCACACAGGCTTGTACCTTTGACTTTTAAATGATAAAATCAGTTATTTCCTAACATAGCTGCTTACTCTTTTGAACTGAGAGAGTTGAATGTCCATCCGAGCCTTAAAGATGCACAAACTGCCATTCAACAGGACTTTGCCTTCTGGATGTTTAAAATAACTCCACTCTGTTAAGTACATAAATTATCCCACAAATGTTTTCCGTTTCTTAATATTAAATATTTTACTAATTTACAATCATTTCTCTATGTTCATACTTGACTAGCATTGTATGTAACAAGGAATACAGTGGTCGTTGATGAAACTTGTGCTATCTTTTTTTAAACAATGTCAAGCAATAGATCTCAGTGGGATGCTTGATAATATTCAATAATGTATTGCCATTTCAAGTGCAGTTGATTTGGAATTTGTTGTGGTGTGCTCAACAATAACAAAACATATAATTACAGTACATGGTACACACAACAAGGAGTATCCACAAAAACACACTGCCAGAATTACAATAAGAATACTCCCCCCCCCCCCCCCCCCCACACACACACACACACACACACACATACACACTCACACACAGATACATTTTACACCAGTCAGTTGGCAAAAGAATGAAACACTTGCCATTCACTCCTGCTCTCCAGATGTGACAGCTGTGAGCTAACAGATGTCATAAGGGAAACATAAGAATCAAATTATAATTTGAATTGCAACCGCTGTGTACAATAGTGTGGTAATGAGTGGAGGAGTGGGCGGGCCTTCGTCCCTTCTGCTAAAGTTAGGTGAAGGCTGCTGAAAGCCCCTGTGAAAAGCTGTTTTAATTAAGCAGGTGTCCTAGCTTGCAAATGAGAGAGGGAATGAGACAAGACAATTGTGAATGAGAAATGGACTGAGACAGAGAGGATGTAGCCTGTAGTTGCGTTACATAAAGGTCATATGAAGCTCCGCCGCTAGCATGAGACAGTGCCGTCTCTCCTCCCATCCCCCCTCTTCACTTCCGCTGCCATCCTCCGATATTCCTCTCCAGTTTCAGTCACATCCTTTTGTCATTGTGATCTGTTCATTTTTGCCTTCTCCTATCTGATCCTTAATTTCCGCTCACCACATCTTGTTCTCTCAGCCCCCTCTCAGCTCCCTCAGCCAGTGCTGGAATGTCAGCATCTTGTGTCAGCAATGTCTTCTCTTCTTTTCTCATCTCCATTTCTAATCTTTTCTCTTCTTCCTCTCTTTTCTTCTTTTCTCTTCTCTTATGTTTTCTTCTCTATGCCATCTTGTGTGATCTGAGTAATGGGGTGGGCACCCTGGAGGTGGCGCTTTATCATAATTGGTCCAGACTTTCTGCCAGGGTGATGGGTGCATTGTGGCTTGTGCCACACACACACACACACACACGCACACACACACACACACGCACGCACGCACCCACGCACGCACGCACGCACGCACGCACGCACGCACGCACACACACACACACACTCACACACATACACAATCACACACACTTTTTACAGTTAAAGACTTAAAAACATATTGTCATCTCTCTGTTATTGTTCTGTAACTCTATACTGTTTCCATGGTTCCCAAATTATAGTTATAGGCCTCCTTGCTCATAAACAACTCAACATATTGAAGAGTGAAGGTAAGTGACAATAATATAATAATAATAAGATAATGCAAAAAGCACATGTGATGTAGCCTTTGAATATTATGATCAGGATTATATTCTTTATTTTCATTCATTAAAAATAAGCAAATTAATAAGAATTCCTTTTTCAAAAGCATACTATTTTTGGCCAGAATTGTCATTGATTGCAATGTCAAATAATGCAAGATCATCTAATGCTGTCATCAGGTTTCTTTTCTTTCCTGTTACTACCTCCTCGTTACAAATTACATTTCCTACCTACATTGTCATCACACACACACGTTCACACTTCACACAAACATTAAGACAAGACACAACAGCCCGTTGGGAATACACTAAAGATCCAGTTGGCACTTGTTAAATGCTGACCCAACGGAATTAATGTCCATCCCTCCCTCCAAGTGTTCCCTCTCACCCTGAGGGCACGCCCCACAATCACGCACATACATCTACACAGTGTATACTGTATATTGATCGGTATCCTGCAGTCCTCCTGTGTGGCCTTTTACCTATTACACATCTCAGCGTGTCTGTCTGTTGGCCAGTCGACTCCATATACAGCTTTGTGTGTGTGTGTGTGTGTGTGTGTGTGTGTGTGTGTGTGTGTGTGTGTGTGTGTGTGCGCATGTTTGTATGTCTCTCCTCCTCACCTCTCAAAGCCCTGCAAATTCGGTCTCCATGGAAACGGGGGGGGGGGGGGGATGATGATGTTGACTTCCTGACACCTTCTGTCTTGTTCTTCTGTCAGCAACTCTGTGTGTGTGTGTGTTAGTGTGTGCGTGCGTGCGTGCGTGCGTGCGTGCGTGCGTGCGTGCGTGCGTGCGTGCATGCGTGCGTATGTGTGTGTGTACGTGTGTGGCTTTGTTTGGCTGTGAAGCTCCAACTTTGATGGCTGCTTCTGATCGACTGCCAAAGCTTAGCGGCTCAGTGTGTTAGTGGGTCTGGCTGAAGGACTATGTGGAGGAATCCCCTGTTCTTTGGGACAGGATGAGGAAAGCAGTGATGGACCAGTAGAGAACAAACACAGAATAGTAGTGTACTGTACTGGATGTACGGCATGTTTCAACCTCTTGTTTCAGCCATTTTTTGGGCGGTATTTACAGAAGTTCACTGGTTCCTGCTTCTTGAATGTAAATATTAGTTGGTTTTCTTAGTTTTCCATAGTAAAACAAAATATCTTTCTGTCTTAATGTTTAAATATGTTATCTTGGACTTTTATTTGTTTTCTAACATTTTGTGGTCAAATATACGTATATATATATATATATATATATATATATATATATATATATATATATATACTGTATATATATACGGTATACAGTATATACCGTATATATATTTTTTTTTATATTTGTATTTGTATAGGGATAAGTATGTAGCATAGACCTACTGTATGATAGTCTAAACTAATTTGTAATGCATGTCCCTAGATAGTCCCTTTTTTAAATACAGTAACTCAACACAACATAAAAGACAGTACAGAACACAAACTCATCAATAGATACATACCTTAAAATGCAAAAACTCACAAGAAAATACAGACGAAACAATACAAAACACAGACTAATACAATAAAATAAATCACCATACAACAGGAGCACCAGATTATTCATGACTACATTTGATTAGTTATGGGTGAAAATAATAAAAATAATAATAATACTCTACAGTGACATTGTCCCACTTTACAGTTTAACAAAGAGTTCAATAAACCATTGAGAGTTCAGTCTAACTGAAGATATAGAAACGACTCAACAGTTGGAGGGTGCAGATAAGGAAGAGCTGGTACAGAAGAAGAGATGCCATGTCAGAGGTGTGGCCACACTTTGGCGTCCATAAAGATGACAGAAAATCATTATGAAGCTAAAAGTAAATAATGTTGAAAATAGTTGCAGCTTCAAGAGGTAACAAGCAATTTCATCTTTCGCCAGAAACACAATCATGTCATGTAATATGACGAGCGCAACGACGCCAGCATTTGAAACAGAGTATTATTATTGAAAGGGGGGGGGGGGGGCTTCATTGATAGTAGATAGTGTAGATAGACTAAGGAGAGAGAGTGAGCGGTTGAAATGCACCAAAGATCCGGGATGTTATGTTGAAACCAGGATGCCGATAAACAGAGCCTACAGGATTTATTCTTTGATTTTGCATTTTAGCAAACGCTGCCTAAAGCATTTCTTAGCTACATCCCAGTTTCCGAGAGTCTAGGGTGATGTTTCAAATGTCTTGTTTTGTCTTACCAACAGTTCAAACCTCAAAGAAATTCAATTTACTATCATAAGACTGAGAAAACAGTGTTTTTTTTGGCATTTTAGGTTAAAAAATTACTTAACCATTATCAAAATAGTTGCAGATAATTTTTATTGTATAGTTGGATAGTTTACGTTCTGCAAGTAATCATATGGATTTTAGATTTCATCTACCATTTTCTCATCTTTCCATTGTCCAAATGACCTTCAGGAGAACAAGGACAGGGTTATAGTTCACAAAGCAATCAGAAATCCAACACAGAAAGTGAAGATGGTTACAGTAATAGGATAAATATAATAAACTGATAAAGGGAAAGAAACTTGATGAAGGATGAATTCATTAAACAGCCGTTGGCTCCGCATCCCTATCTACCACACCCCAGCGTAGGCCCTAGAAGCACAGCTGTGTGTGTGTGTGTGTGTGTGTGTGTGTGTGTGTGTGTGTGTGTGTGTGTGTGTGTGTGTGTGTGTGTGTGTGTGTGTGTGTGTGTGTGTGTTAGTTAGAGGTGTGCCAGGATGACATCATACAGTAGCTTGTTGAGAAGGTCTACTGCAGGCACATGGCATCTACAATATTTATAGACCCCCAGAACAGATGAGCTCACTCAGTCACTCAGTGTGACTGGCTTCACACACACACACACACACACACACACACACACACACACACACACACACACACACACACACACACACACACACACACACACACACACACACACACACACACACACACACACACACACAGAAAAGATGTGGCAGGGAAGTTACTCACGCAATCTGTGCCACACCCGCTCACATAAATATTTCCTCCTCTCTCCTCCTTCATTTTTTCACCCACTGGCCTTGAGGGTATACTGCATACAAGTTGACCATACAGACAACACAATACATGCTGCAATTATTGAACTACATTCAGAATGACCTTGATGCGCTTCAGGATTATTGCTTTTATGAAAATATACACACTGTGACATAAAAAGCCTCTGTATTCACAGTAATAATTGGCTGCCACTGTATGAGTCATAAGGAGAGGGAATGGTACTGTGTGAGGGATTAAACTGGTGCAAAAATAAGGGGCTGCTACAGTAACCACACACACACACACACACACACACACACACACACACACACACACACACACACACACACACACACACACACACACACACACACACACACACACAGAGCTATCCCCCCCAAACATGCATATTACACACACAGGATTTAAATCCTCATATCCCAAAATAAACAGGAAATACTGTACATCAGTGTAACAGCAAAGTCTGATTGAGAGTGACCACTGTGTGTGTGTGTGTGTGTGTGTGTGTGTGTGTGTGTGTGTGTGTGTGTGTGTGTGTGTGTGTGTGTGTGTGTGTGTGTGTGTGTCTGTGTGTGTGTATGTGTGTGTGAATGAATGAATGAGCATGTGAGCTTGAGTTACAAGACAGGAGAGCTCCAGAAAGAAAAATCACATTTCATAAATAAATCATCCAAGGCCTTGTGAGGGTTGCACGCACACACACACACACACACACACACACACACACACACACAAGGCTGCAATGCTTCATACCATGGCCATCATTGTACGGACCAGATTAGGAGCAAATCATTTTTAAAGACCTGTGTGTGTGTGTGTGTGTGTGTGTGTGTGTGTGTGTGTGTGTGTGTGTGTGTGTGTGTGTGTGTGTGTGTGTGTGTGTGTGTGTGTGTGTGTGTGTGTGTGTGTGTGTGTGTGTGTGTGAGAGAGAGTATTTGAGCTATGTAAAGAGTATTTTAGGAACCTGCGTAAGAGAAAGTTGTGCTACATTCTCCTTGCTCCTCTCTCTGTCTCCTCATCTGTCTCACTCCCCGTCTCCTTCTGCCACCATCATCATCACACATTAACACTCCCAAAGGCTATGATCTTGAATGAGCAGTTTTATAAAAGTGCCATTGGCTGAAAGGGGATTTGAGATGAGGTGCTGAACCAACGGTAGAATTGATAAATGATGAAATGTAGTAGGCAGAGGGACTTCACTTTAAATAGTAAAATAAAGTGTACATAACTGTAATGATATTAGCTGTGGATCGCTTTTATTGATTTATTTCCCTTTTGCTGTGGTGGATGTACAGTAGCTAGACGTGCACATTGGTCGTTTTTCACGTTTGGCATCTTTTCTTTTTTTCAAACAAATCTATTCTTTGTTCTAACCATTATTATTGTGGAGTAAATGTATCTTAATATTGTATAGTGCACTAGAACAAAGTCAACTAGAACAAACTGATGACGACTGAAATGTACACATTTACACAGTGCTCAATTTGAACTCAGTGTAATCTCGTAATATTTCTCTCTCTTTCACCTGCCCTTACTTAATGGACTGCACTACCATTGTGTGGCATTTCGTCCATTCACTTCTTATATTTTTACATTTTTAGCCCTTACTAGAAACTTTTGTAAAGATGTAGTCAGAGCAAAGCGCCAACAGTGTCGGTCATAGACTTACTTCAGGGAAGTTATGTAAACAGAACTTTTATACATATAATGGTAATTAGTAATTAGGCCTAATGCACAGGGGCGGGGCTAGAAGGGGGGCACAGGGTTGCACCGGCCCCCCCTGAAATATGGCTGTGGGAGAAGGACAGGTCAGTAGTGTGATGCCTCACTTTCAGGCACCATGAGAGGTGCTTGTCGTGCCTCTGTCGTTACTGTTATTGTAGACCTACTGTACACACACATACACACACACACACACACTCTCTCTCTCTCTCTCTCTCTCTCTCTCTCTCACTCTCTCTCTCTCTCTCTCTCTCTCTCTCTCTCTCTCTCTCTCTCTCTCAGTGGTGTAGAGTTACAGTCTGCCACTGCAGTTTGCACTCTGTGAAGGGCAAGAGCAGCGTTCCTGACCTCCACAAACACACACAAACATAACACCTAGGCTACTCATTTCTCACAGCCATTTTTAGCTACATGAAGGATTGGGAACTTAGAGATTATTGGAAAATATGCCGGAGCTACCTTTGGAGCAGTTTATTTACTCTGAATATGAAGATCAATATTAATACAGCTGTGTTTGGTGCATCTCTTGCTTTCCTCTAGAACCATGATACACTTTCATCTGCAAAGCAGAACAGCTGGGACGGAGTGCATGCGTGCGTGGGTGCGTGCGGGCGTGGGTGCGTGCGTGTGTGGTCTTTGGAGTGTATGTGTTTGCTTGTGTATTTTTTCAGTAAATGAGGCGGTGTTGTAGTAGGTGTGTATGTATGTAATGTAATCAGCCAGACTTCACTGAAACGGTGTAAGTGTATCATGCGTTGGTTAACCATTGTTGTCATATGTAGACTTGTCTTTTTTATTATGAATAAGAAGGACTTAACATATTTTTTAATGAAGATGTGAAAATAAAATAGATTTACATGGATAGAACAAGAACAGACTAGTAAGGGCGGCATGTCGAGTTCACATGTGAATGTGGATACAAACAGTGCCTGTTGTTTGCAATGATTATGTGCACTGTGGTAGTAATAGGCTTCCTTCTGGGCTGACCGGGAGATTGAGGAGGACACAGGGAAGGAGAGATGGAGAGAGGTAAGCTGTGCGCCCCGAATAAGTGATGAGGACAGCGGGAGAGACCGACAGAGCTGACACAGGTGCTTTAGACAGGGACAGAAAGGAGGAGGTGACAGAGGAGACTGAAAAAAAGAGCAGAAGGAGGAGGAGGAGCAAGAGAATGAGGAGACGAGGAAGGTGGTAATCTAGAAGGACAGATAAATCTTGGCAGAGTGATGATTGTGTCTGATATCTGGATAGCATAGGGAAACAGCAATGTGTCCATATACAGATATACAGTTGCAATTTGAGTAAATCTACATGGCTCTGTGTATGCCTCATAATCAAACTGAGCTCTGAATTGGTAGAAATGCAGATATCGTTATCTAGATCACTTCAATTTTAACAGTGCGCTCACAGTTTTCACTTTGCGAGCAGCAGCAACAATCTTCTGGACTTTTTTTGCCCTGGGTTTAGCCACTCTGAGCTTGTTGGGGCTGGACACGGATGTATAAAGAGACAAGAGGCTCTGCAGACACGTCTACACAGGGTTTAAAATACCTCTTCCTCATCTGCATGTTTTTGTTGAAATTGATTAGTTAATTAATCAAAAGATAGTCGTTTATTGTTTGATGCATTTTTAGCCACACTAGCAGTGTGGGATGGCAATGCCAATCTGTCAGGCGGTTGGTCCACCACTTTAGTCCTGACTGAAATATCTCAACTATTGGAAAAATGTTCATGGAATTTTGTACAGACATTATTGGTCCTCAGAATTAGCCTAAAAAATGTAATCCTCAAATGGATTGTAATAACTTTGGCAATCCCCTGACTTTTGCTAGCACCATCATCAGGTAATTTTTTTTTGTTTTTAGTCCAATAGTTTTACTGCTATAACAAATTTTAGCATGCTAACATGTTAACTAAGAAAATGAACATGGTAAACATACTTAACATACTTAAACATAAAATCAGCATATGAGTATTGTTGCTGTAATTCCAAAGATTTGGTGCTTTTCTTTGATAGTAAACTACATATGTTTACATTTTGTCCTGTTAGTCAGACAAATTGAAGGTGTCATTTTGTTTTTTGGGAAACTGTGATGGACATTTTTCTCATAGTATTCCTGAGACTAGAGATTTGAGTTTAAATTTATGATTTTAAACTTTGCATGTGGTATTTATTTTATTTGAAGAGAGAGAGAGCTTTATTTGTCAATCCACAAGGTACATGTAATCGACAGTTGAAATGTGTCTTACGCAAACCCTTATTTTTACACACAGCACACACATGCAACTCAGGGGTAGCACAGGGTCAACCATGGTTCTGTGCCCATGGAGCAGTTTGAGGATTCGGTACCTTGCTCATGGGGCACCTTGGCAGTGCCCAGGAGGAAAACTGGCATCTTTACAGCTGCCATTAGTGGAATGGCAGCTGTGGTCCATACGGGGACTTGAACTGGTGACCGATCCAGTTTCATAAGCCAAGTCCCCACAGATACAGGTGCAAATACATCCTTATCTCAGTCTTAGTTCACAATCACTGTCACCAAATGCAGTTTCTAGTAAGGTAAGTTACTTTTCGTATATTAGTTATTTTAGTTTATTATTACATTTATGATGCAAAAAACTAATTCAGCATTTCCAATTTTTTTGAAAGAAACACCGACCATTTTCAATATAATGTTGATTTTTGTGGTTCGGATTAAGTGTGCAGGTGTTGCTGTCTTCTTCAACCAAACCCCTTATATATATGGGTTTGCATTTGTGAATGTATTTGTATTGTATGTGATAGCGGAGATGATGGGATTGGGGGGTTGCCCTCTGCTCCATGTTATGTTATGATGTAAAATGGCTGCTCTTCGTCGAGGGAAGGTTCAGCTGAGATTAGCAACGCTTGAGAAAAATAGGGAAGAGAGAGGATAGAGTGGGGAAAAAGATGAGAGAGCAGGCATGGAGGAGCTGGAGTGGATAGAGTGTGAAAGAAGTAATCAAGTTTAGTTAGGCAGCAGCAGGAGGAGAGAGACTGAGGTAGCAAAGAGAGAGAGAGAGAGACTGTCATATAGAAAACTTCTGTGAATCCTGCTACAGGAAAGCTCTTTCTGCTCTTTCAAATGTGTCAAGGTTTTGTTTTTGGTCTCTGACAATAAACTCAGATTCTGCCAAGTCTGGCTCCCACTGATGTCAAGGATGAGAAATGATCACCATACATGAATTCTTACCAGCTTCTGTTGTCACTCTTGTTTTCCTGCTTCACCTCACGGCTTAATCATGGACCTAAAATCTTTGCATGTGCAATTAGTCAAATTCATTTCAAAGCTTTCTCTCTCTTTGGACACCACCAGCTACTCTAAAGCTGGTAAACTGGTCTGTTTCAGTGTGAAAATGTACACATGATGACTTTGGTTTGCTACTAATTTGTGTGAGCACCATGTGCTGCCAATAGGGGTCTCTGTCTCACCATTAACCCAGATGCCAGCAGTGACCGGTGTGTTTAGCTACTCAGTGGATATAACAGCTGAGGTTTGAGCCTGCAGTGAGCTGCTGTCAGTTAGTGGTGGAAGTCACCACAATCACTAAAAGATGTTTTGATGTGTAGGGACTTGTCTGTCTCACTGATTCATCTCCTGCTCTCTCTCTCTCTCTCTCTCTCTCTCTCTCTCTCTCTCTCTCTCTCTCTCTCTCTCTCTCTCCTGTGAACACTGTTTCCTTGACAACCACGTGCAAGCAAGAAGACCTGTGGACAGGAATCATTTTCTATATTTTTCTACATCCATGCATTACCACTCCCAATGGTTAAAATGTTAAATGAGCATTTGAATATGTTTTTAACTGACTGAAGATATGTAATCGTTGTCTGGGTGAGCCCAGTGTGTGATGAAGCACAGGAGAATAGAGGGATGAGAATTAATGAATGAATAAAGGAGAGAAATGCAGAATGAAATTAATGAACAGTCGCATCAGTTGTAACTAATAAGACATTGGCGTAACTTAATCGTAGAGACACTCTACTGTAACACACTGTTTGCATCATGCATGCTAAACCACTTTTGCTGAGGTGTATGTTTGAAGAATTGGAATCAGAGTCAACGTTATTGGGCAAGTATGTTGTTACAGGGTCAGGTACTGTATGATTAGGCTAATAAGGTATTCTACTTAGAGGTGGGTTAATGTAATGATAGTATGTGTACTGCAGTTAAAATGATTCAGCGGCTTGTTGAAAATGTAACAAAAATCAATACCAAGCTGAACAGATGATCATATAGACTATATGTTATAAAATATTATCTATACCTGATAAATTATAATAATTTCTCCACATTTCATGTTTTTAGTTGTACAGAAGTTAAGAATCAAGTTCAAGAGTCAAATGACATCCATTGCAGTGCAGACACCACTAACAGTATGACGATAAAATATTATTGATATTCTTTACTGCATAAAAGCACCGGAAGGTGTTTCAGACTCCTGTCAAGTGCATGCACTGTAAAATCCTACTGAGAGAGGAGGGACAAAACAGGCTGCCATTTAAAAATAGAAAGAATCAGCACGCACAATGTCATGCTGGAGGAAAATGGGTCTCTTGAATTTTTGTTGAGTAAGCAGTGACTGGAGTTTTTATTTGAGGAAATAGAGCGTTATATTTCTTGCTAATTCACCACATTAGTTCCAAATGTAACTCAATGCCTTAACTTTTACGTATGTGTGTGTCTGTGTGTGTGTGTGTGTGTGTGTGTGTGTGTGTGTGTGTGTGTGTGTGTGTGTGTGTGTGTGTGTGTGTGTGTGTGTGTGTGTGTGTGTGTGTGTGTGTAATAGAGAACAGGTGGCCTGAGCCCCCAGCAGTCCTTGTCCAAACCCTGCCTCATCCTTCCTCCATCAGCTGATCACTACGAGCCTTTCTGTCTCCTCCTCCTCCTCTCTGCATCCTCGTCATTTCTATCTCATTCTTTCTCTCTGATCAAAATCATCCATGTTTACCTCTACCCCTGCTCTCTCCCTCTTTTCATGCATGCATGCATATCACTGTTTATCCAGCTCCCTACCCCCCCTCTCTCTCCTTACCCCTCGTCCCTGCTGCCTTTCGCCCCGGCTGCAGTTAGAGCAGGCTGACTAGAGGAGTGCTGTTGTCCCCAGCGGAGGGCACAGGGAGCAGCACAGGATTCTCATCCAGCCCTGCTACACTTAGTGTCGATCAGGACTCAGAGGAACTAGCCCTCTTTTTCCATCTTCATCACCCTCTCTTCCCATCACTCCTCATCCTCTCTACCTGTTTCTGTCTCTCTTTTTATGGGGGATCTGTTAGAGGGATCTGATATGTTTAACCTTCACCATGAACCCAACAGTGAAGATCCACCTTCAGAATGGGACCCACTTTAACACCTACATGTACCAGGTAGGGACTCAGCACCAGTACAGTTTGTGGATATTAACGGTGAAGGATTGTCTCCAGCTCAAATCGCTCTCTCTGTGGTCTCCACGTGTCCTTGAGTATTGATTTCAGTGCTGATGACTCTTTTCTAGGACTGAGATATGGCCTTCTCTCCACCTCTTCCTCCCCCTTTCTCCTTTTCACCACCATGCCTCAATCAGGCTGCGAGCAATGATTAATGCTTAGCAGTGATGCAAATTGCATATTGGTTTAGAAATGTGGGCACAACCCTCTCCACTAAGGCTTTTCACTGGTTAATGTGGCTAGTTGCATGTTTTCAACCTCCAATTGTCCAAGAAAATAAAAGAGATGAATATCTGTCATGCACTGATGAGGAATTATCTTGTTTTCTGTGACTGCTGTGCACGCTTGGTTTATCATGTTTGCTACAGCATATATGCATGAGACAGACTCTGCTGATGCACAACAAAAACACTTTGTGTATCTCCTTTCATCCGAGCAGAGGATGTATCCCCCTCTCTTCCTTCCACTATTTCTTTTTCCCTCTTTCTGATGCAGGTTTTCTTTTTAAAAAGGAAAGCGGGATACATGAGTTAATGCTATTCTTGGCTGTGGCCTTCAATGGGCACAGAGAAAGTTATAAAACCTGCAAGGATTCAACACCTTTGTTTGCTGAACCATAAGAAAATGATATTTTGAAAAACAGAGAGAGGGAGACACAGTTGATGTGCCAGCTATAAAAATAGTTTTGCTGCATCAATCAACTTTATGGCCAATAGTCAGGGTATTAAATTACTTTTGATATGGATGTTTTTATAGCATTGGTTTGTTGTTTTTTTTGCCAGGTTTCGTCAATGACAAGTGGTAAGAACTCTTCTAAATGTATACTTATGCTTGAGATTTCACATATAAGTCCCCCTTTTCCAAGGTGTTCAGATTCTGACAGAATTGTATTTAAGCTGAGCACATTTGCTGTTGTGCTATCAGCGCTTTAGAAGTGAGTCCAGAGCTGCCATGGCTTCATTCAATTTTGGCATTATCACTAATGTGCTTCACTTAGGATGACTTGCTCATGACTCTCAAAGATTATGCAGAAGCCTAATTTTACTGCATCTGTCTCTGTCATGAAGAATAATCCTCAAAAAATGTGTTTGCTTTTTTTTTTTTTATTTACTTTCCATGTTCTGCAATTTGAAGGGAGAAGCATTTAGAAAAACGTTCAGTGAGAGTTGTTCCAACACTCAGGGGTGGAGATTTGTCAAGTGCTGCAGTCAGCTGCTTCACTCCCCGGCCCTCCCAGAGCTGTCACACCATCATGCAGAAGGAATAGCTCTCGGTGGCTTTGTGCAGCTTTGTGTTTTAGCGTGTGCACCCGCACGGATGTGCGTCTGCATTCACCTGAGGAGATGTTCATAGGAAGTTTGCATGCCGCTCTAACACTTCACTTTCCTTAAGAGCTGTTGTCATGGCTACCGCCGCAGTGTGCGGGGCGGCGTCATGGCAACAGATTACTCACTAGCCTACTTGGGGCCAACACCCAGGCAAGGTGTTGTGTTGGTGGGTGGGTGTCACAGTTCCTGTGTGTAAGATTTGTCAGAGGAAGGTCGAATCCACCTTTCTGCAGTGGGGATGAGTTACAGATCTGTGACATCTGAGTCTCCCCGGGGACTCACTCATTCTCGAGTCCCTGCATTCATCTTCAGTGTGGCACTCGAGACTTACATCAGAGTTAATTTAGTATCTTTTGGTGCGCGCGAGTGAGAGGAGCTCAGTCATTCTATACGATCTCTGATGAGGTGTCTCCTTCTTCTTTGCCTCTCCACAGCAGATGCTTCTGTAGGCTCTTTAATTTGCACTGTAGAACTTGTACCACATTCATGCAGAATTGTTCAAATAAACACCTTCTACCTTGGTTTCTGGGTCACAATACATTGCCGGAGTTCAATCAGTCAGACTTTGCTTAGATACCTGAGTTAAAGTCTAAACTCAGACTTTCTCTGTCATTATTGCTGAATGACTAAAGGAAAAGCAAAACTGACTGAATGTTTTAAGGAACTGCACTAACGCCCACTGCTGTGCTCAAGAAACATGTTGAATTCATCTACTCAAGTTCTGCTGCTCTTTCCAAGATGCAAAATACAATCTGATTGCTTGGTGGTGTGCACTTGGGCTGTAAGCATCCTCAGATTATCATAAATTATATCGCGTACCACAACCCTACCCTGTGAATCATTCGATGTGTGAATGAGTTGATAGCCATGTTTACAGTTTCCATCGCTTTCCTTTCTTGCTTAGTCACATATTTCCTCTCTTTCTCTCCTTCCACCAACTGCTGCTCACAGAGACAATGTCACTGTCACTGTTCTCGGGCTTTGGCTGACATCAATTTGTATTTGTTTTGCCATGAAGTTAGAGGCTGTTTGTTGGTTATTGCATTCCTTCCTTTAAAAGGTATGTATCTGTAATCTTCAATACATCCCTGGAGTTGTTTGTAAATAGAGAGGGGTAATATACAATTCTGTAACCGCCTTTCATTAGTTAGCGTTACTGCTTTCCTGTTTTCCCCAAATGGCCTTCAGCAAGCTGCAGAGAACAAATGTCAATGGCCCTCATTTATGAAACATGCGTATGACCTAAAACAGGCGTAGGACGGGCGTACACCGATTCCTACGCAAAGCTCGGCATTTATCAATTTGAACGTGAGCGTAGGCTGCGATAAAATCTCACGTCTGGTCTGAACTTGTTTACGCAAGAGTCAGTGTGGCCTTGCGGTGCAGCATATAATCATTTTTAAAGGAGAAGGAGAAGTCATCAGTTGATCACTTAACAGCAATGGCAGATCTGGCTCTTTTAGAAGACCTCTATGCGCCGTACAACAGTGCACACGTACGCGCACGGGCCACGGTGGAGCGCTCCATCGGATTGATTAACAGGATGTTATTCAACGCTTTATAAGGTATAGTGTTATGTTTGGCAATGATATTCAATACAGGAAACATGACGATGCACAACATTTTTATTTATTCTTCAGGTTTTCGTTTCTCTTTTAAAGGTTAATGATCACAAGTGAACAATTCATTTCTGCCATTGACCAAGTTATTTCGGCTTGTTTTTCCAGCCCCTGTGTTGTCAGGAGACAGGCTCGGGGTGGTGGTCCAGCACGGGGGGCAGAGGACACGCTCTCGCGGTTGCCTAGCTCTGACTCATGAAAAAAACACGAGTAAAATAAAAGACACTGCATAAAGTCCGCTACTGTGTGTTTATTTAAATATAGCTACACCATGTAGGCCTAAGAGATTGCAACATAAGCCTGTATATTACTATTAGGACTATAGCATACGTGTCAAGTATGTATAAATTAAATAAACTTCAGCTCGAGTCCGATTTACTACGGCAATTGTTGACCGCATCTCTTTTCATTCCGCATTATTTCTACAGCCTTCAATACCAGTTTTCAGGCTGCCAAATACTATACACGTTAGTGCAAATGAACCTGGGATATCAGGGTTTCAATCTCCACCTCTGAAAAGTGACGCTTCTTAGCCGGATTACGTCTCGCCATGTCATAAATTGTAGGGGCGAGGCCTCAAAACCGAGAATATATTGGGGCGGGACATTTAAATTACGATCGTTTCCAGTCGCTGTATTTATCAATGTACGACCATTCTTACGCTCTGATTGGTGTGATACGAACGTTTCATTATTATTATTATTATACGGTGCAGCCTGATCTCACAGAATTCCGTGAAATGATCACGAACTGTTAACTAACTGTTAATTTCGTGATTTTGTGAAACCGCCACAGATTTTGAGTTAAGGGGCCATGTTCATTTCACGGAATTCTGTGAAATCAGGTTGTACGGTGAGTGAAGGCAAAGAGAGCAGTTGTGAAAGCAACCATGTGTTAAGAGGAAGAGACTTTTCTAAAGGATGAAATCAAACTTTGTATTCAAAACACAACAGAATGTCTGGTTGCATTGCAGTAAAGTTAGCAACTGGTAAACAACATTTACTCAGTGTACAGGGGGAAACAGAAACATATGTTGCAAAACAAAAAGAACTACTTAGCACATAAAAACTACTACTGTGCAGCAGTGATGGAGTACTCGAGTCCTGGACTCGAGTCTGAGTCGAGTCGCCATTTACTGGGTTTGACTCGACTTGGACGCAGTGATGACTTGGACTTGGATTCGGACTCGAGGATTTGGACTTGAGTTTCTGGCTACTTCTACTGTATGTGTAATAGGTAAGTCAAATTTGATATTAGATATTAAAATATATTGAGTGTGTAACTGTTTCATGCAGGTCCTGGACTCGGACTTGAGTCTGACACAAGACGCTAGTCTCTGGACTCGTGACTCGACTCAGACTCAAACTCCAATAATGGTGACTCGACTGGGACTCTTCTTTGGTGACTTGGACTCGAACTCGAACACTGGGGACTCGAGACTTGACTCGGACTCGACAGCTGGTGACTTGACTACATCACTGGTTGTTAGTTGTGTGAAAGTGTCATAATCTCTCACTGATTTAGCTATCCATTTAAAGGCAACACACTGACACTGAGTTGTTGCCTCACTCCATGCTTCTCTTTTTTGTGCTGACTTTTAGAGCCTCCAGGCTGCAAGAACATTTGGTTAGTGTAGGCTTCATTTTTCAGCACCGGAGGTTGCCGCTTGGGTTGGACACTGCATGTCTCAGGACTTAAAGTTACAGTATTACAAGTATATCTGTTATGTGAATTGACTAGCTACAAGTTTTTGAGTACATTCTTAGAGATATTGTGCAGTAACGCAGTCGAGGCACAATCAAGAGGATATTCTATCTTTCTTTTTTCTGTTCCGTATCTGAGAGGGCTGTCTTATGACAGGGATGATGATCACAGTTTTTTCACAGCACTTTGAATTGGAGAGGGATTCTGTGATTGATCCTTAAATGATTATAGTCAGGATGGGCATCATGTAGTAACTCGGTGTAGTAATTAAAAGAGCTACTTCATTAGTTGTGCAGACTTCAAGAGAATTAATTGTAGATCAAGATCTCAAGAGAGGACAACAGAAGAAATAGGCTAACAACAGTGATAAGACTGTTAATGCTGTCACACACAAGCAAAATTAAAAGTTTAAATTCATGAAGAAGACATACTTCATTGGAGGGAAATGTTTACAATCTGTTGATATTACACATTACACACAAGCCCAAAACACACACACACACACACACACACACACGCACACGCACACGCACACACACACACACAAACCGGACCTATAGATGCATTGATGGAGAGATGTCAGAGTGAGGGGGCTGCCCATTAAATGCGCCCTGAGCAGTTGGGGGTTCGGTGCCTTGCTCAAGGGCACCTCAGCAGTGCCCAGGAGGTGAACTGGCACTTCTCCAGCTACCAGTCCACACTCTGTACTCAGTGAACTTGAACCGGAAACCCTCCGGTTCCCAAGCCAAGGTTCTGGATGTCTTTCCAAGTTCGGTATTTACCTACTTAGCCAGTCCTGGGATCTGATCTGATGACCAGTGGTTTTAACTTTAAGAAGAGATGTGATACACAAGGCAGCTTCAGCAGGATACATTTAGAGGAAACAGCATGACAGTGCTCTTTCCACTGTGCTGTGTACCGTGAATACTGGCCAGTGGCCTACACAGTCAGTTTCCTCAACCACAGCTTTACTGCTTAACTACAAACAGGAAACCAAAAAATGATCATGTAATTTGTGATGACTGCTAAAGCGCCTTCCTTTCATGTGTCCACACACACACACACACACACACACACACACACACACACACACACACACACATTCACGCTTACTGTATATTTGCATAAACAGCATCAAAAAGTGTTGTATTGTTTAAATTAAATGTGGGGTTATGCTAAACATAAGTTCATTCATATTTTTTCTTTCTGACATAGTTCAGGTGTGTGGTGTAGGTTATTTCTGTACAGTGCTGACATCTGAGCACATTACACACAGACCTACACACAAAGTTCAGGAGGAAAGGATAAGTGCACTCACAAAACCTTATCATTTTTTGGATGGCATTGTTGTGTGTGAGTGAGACTTTTTTTTATCCAACTGCTCTCCAATCACCACCCTCTCTCTCTCCCTCTCTCTCTCTCACACACACACACACACAGATTTTTTTTCCATCCTTTAATCCGAACTGCTTAAGGAAGCGAAGGGGAGAAATCCCTTTACAATGTATTGGCTCAGCAGTGTTTGGTAACCACTTGCTATCTCACATTGTGGTTGGAGGCAAAGGAGCTGCGTTCCTCCAGATGCCCAGAACCTTCTCTCTGCTCTATATGATATACTCTCTGACAGATGTCAAGGTTGTGTTGTCAAAGAGCTGCTCTCTGTATGAAGCTGAATAAACATCCTGGGATTTTTTCATGGCTCATACAGGTTTGGGGGGTTAGGATTGCATGGACAGTGATGTCTTATATTTATATATATTTTATATGTAACACTTGACTGTTCTGTTATGTACAGTAACACCCCTAACAAAGGTTTTATACCTTTATCTATTCTTACTGTAATTATTTGTCAGTGCATGTTTGTCACATTTGTTTTTTGAGTTGAAGCAGTTTGTGGGGAGATGCAGAATGCTCCTGAAAAGCAGATGGATGAAGGGATGAACTAGAGAGTGCGAGAGGTGACCTGTTTAGCCTTTTTGCCATGATTGAAAGAGACAGTGAGCGCCAACATCTGTTGGTGGATTTGGGCTGAGCTCCTGTCTATTGGTGCGCCCCTGTGGAATAAGGGAAAGTAAAATGAACAAGCTGACCCATTTCCCCCCGTTTCTCCCATTGCTCTTTCCCTCTCTCTTCCCTCTTCAGTCGCTCCCCCCTCCCACACACTCCACTGACTTGTTTTTTGCTTGCATCATGATGGGCAGTGTCAACAACGATTCAGATAATTTTGTGTGAATTTGTGTATAAGAGTGTGTGTTTCTCTCAGGGGGCTTTCACACCTGCCTCATTTAGTTCTGTAGTTCTGTTAGAGCAGGGGTCTTCAACGTTTTTTAGGCCCCTTAGCTGAAAGAGAGATGGACAAGGGACCCCCTACTATGCATTGTATAAAATTGAGTTGCATATTAAACTGGGACTGCAGTAACGTGTAGGGTGGCATAAAGCCTTCAAATGCACATACCTTTTTCTGGTGCATACAATATTAAGCTATTAAAATAACAATTATTGACATATTCATATAAATGCCCTCTGAATTCTGTGATTTACCAGAATGTATCTTACTGTAGCCTATACAAGGCATATATAGGCCTACTTTATCTTGCCCTAAAACTGGGATGTTACAGTAATTCATTTCTTTTCATGTTTGTACCTGGTTGTCCAATCACACCAATTGTGGTTACTCATTTCTTTTTGATAGGGCCAGACAGGTGTCAGGTTTATTGACAGGTGTATTGCTGTACTAGCATGTAAGGACAGCAAAGTGGAACGTTGCTGATTTCAACTTCAAAGAAGAATTTCTTTGACATGCCCAATGTTTGGGTCATCATCCGTGAGAAACGTGAGAGCAAGAGTGCTGTGTCATGACTGCAGGGAGCACCAGGACTGTGTGTGTGTGTGTGTGTGTGTGTGTGTGTGTGTGTGTGTGTGTGTGTGTGTGTGTGTGTGTGTGTGTGTGTGTGTGTGTGTGTGTGTGTGTGTGTGTGTGTGTGTGTGTGTGTGTGTGTGTGACAAGCAGAGAGAGCATAAGCCTCTGGGTATTGGTTTGGACTAAAGCCAAGCTTACAGGAAATGCCAACAAAGCACCAAGAGACAATATATAACAGACTCACACGCATAGAGGCATACAGACACAGATAAATATACACACTTTAGTAAACAAACAGCTACCCAATCTCTGCTCCAGTGTGATCAAACCACAGAACATATTAAAAATCAACTTCAAGCATTATCTGTGTGAGTCACTGGCTTTTTCTCTGTCATACATAACAACAGGACTGTTAGCCTCTCACCTTGTGTAAATTGAATCAATGTCAGACAGAATAACAGAAAATCAAATGGGCGAGGGGATTAAGTATGGGGCTTGGAGACCAGCAAGCATCCTCGACAAAAGAATTGACTGCTCAGATAGCAGCAAGACAGACCTTGAAATTATAGTTGTACAAGAAGGACATTCCACCCCTTTTCTTCCGCTGATCTGAAGAGACTTGTGTGAGGATCAGTTTACACTGCTATGATTTATCTGAGTGGGACAGACTGTGGAAACATTAAAATCCCAGACCAGAGCAGGTGAAGCTTATCATTTTCAGCAAAAGAAATCTGACATTGTCAGGATTTGTAAAACTCTTTACAAATGCATTAAATTGCATTTTAAGATCACTTGTTCACCCCAAAATAAAAATAAAAACTGCCAGGTAAAATGCTATTACGGTTTAATAAACCAAACACACAGCAGGTTAGTGCTGCAGTTCCATCACAGCCTTCTCCCAAACTATCAAAGTTAATGGAGCCATCTCTTTACAGCTCCAGAAGAGCATAAAATGTCCAGCGAATTTGGAGACGGCTGTGATGACACTACATGAAATAACGCACTGCACACTCAACAAACTTGGAGATGTATAGATAATGATTTGTAATGTTGTGGTGAATTAAACCTTTAAATGTTAGGAAGTGTGCCCTTGCTCCATAAGACCTTAAAGCCTATTTTATGTATTCATCCTAATCAGTACAACTACTTGATGTTATCTTGTTACAACTGCAAAATGACACTGTATGATATTAACAAAAAAGTCAACAGTATCTCAGAATTGTGCCGTGCCATCCGTTTGTACAAAAGGGCTGAATTCTAGACTGAAAAATTGCTTCAAAGATGCCATTTCTGACAAAGTGGATCCCAACCAACCAGAAACCATTGTGAGCCAAATTCTAGTCGCTCATCAAGGACGTCTGGAGTGCTTAAAAGCTTCAGTAAAGTACACAGCCATCTGTCAACATTGAGGAGCATGAAGAGCGAACATCAATAAATCAAATGGCTCTCAAGTGAAATAAACTTTTCTCACACAGCTAACAATTCATTTTGAATAATCTATTCTCAGTTCAATAATGAAAAGTCCCCTCTATCATCACTGGGAACTTGATTTTATAGATGTGTTTGATTGTCAGAGAGAGTAAGATGACACTATTTTTGGACATTATAATGAAATTTGTCATACCGTTGTGATCATAACAGTTCATGTTTTTTTGTTAACATCAAAAGATATGTTTAGACATTTCTATATTTAGTGTTGCAATGCACATTTCTTGGTAAAGGGAAAGAAGCCACGGACAGTTGATTGTTACTTTTACAATGATGTAAGTCTAATGGATTTGCATATTCTAGTCCTATTTCCGCTGGACCGTTATCATTTATTAATCCTGATGTTTTTTTATAGTACTTGGCAAAAAAGTGTGATTTTGTCAGATTAGACATAGTATTTATTGTTGCACTTGCTACTGTAATATTATGGCCAGAGGTGGGCGCTGAGGTGGGCAGAGTGGCACAGCTTCAGTTGTGTTTATGCAGATCGTATACCACAGAGCGATTTTGGTCATTTCAACCGCTCAGACCACGTCCTATCGCAGGTGCACAGAAAGTTTTTCCCAGACAGCATTCCTCCGACAACAAGTTTTCTTTAAGGAGAACTGCCCATTATTTACGTAAGTGTGTCCTCTCTTCACCTGCTGATAAAGTATTCTTCCTATACTAGCAATGTGCTCATCCTGTGCTGCTCTGCCCCAGGAGTCTTGTGCCACCAAAATTGCAAAAACCTGTCAGCCGTGCCCACATGTGTTTGCACCCTTGCACAGCTGCATATGTGCTCAGTTTCACAAAGGTAGAGCCCTTTATGTTGATCACTGATACAGTATTAACCTCTGTATGGGTGTTGTGTATGTGTGTATTGTGTAGGAGTTTGCCACCCTGACGAAGGAGCTGAACATATGCCGGGAGCAGCTGCTGGAGAAAGAGGAGGAAATATCTGAGCTGAAAGCTGAAAGGAACAACACCAGGGTATGTATGTGTGTGTGTGTGTGTGTGTGTGTGTGTGTGTGTGTGTGTGTGTGTGTGTGTGTGTGTGTGTGTGTGTGTGTGTGTGTGTGTGTGTGTGTGTGTGTGTGTGTGTGTGCGCGCGTGCGTGCGTGCGTGCATGCGTGCATGTGTGGTGATGCTGATAAAAACAAACAATGTTTCTAAGCTTGAAATTAGTATTCTCTTTGGTCATGCATGCATTCGTGTGTGTGTGTGTGTGTGTGTGTGTGTGTGTGTGTGTGTGTGTATGCTGCACTGTAGTTGCTGTTGGAGCACCTGGAGTGTCTGGTGTCTCGTCACGAACGCAGTCTGAGGATGACAGTGGTGAAGAGACAGGCACCCCCACCATCTGGAGTCTCCAGCGAGGTGGAGGTCCTCAAAGCCCTGAAGTCGCTGTTTGAACACCACAAGGCACTGGATGAAAAGGTGGACACACACAATCAAAAACACACACACACACACACACACGCACACACACACACACACACACACACACACACACACACACACATACTGTATACTGTAAGGGCTATGGTCTGTTCTGACAAATCAATGCAGGGGAAACAACTGCCTCATTTGATGTCTTCAGGACATAGTATTTCCATCAGTCCTGTCATACACACCACTTTGTTGCTCCTCATTTGTCTTATTAACAGAATTGCTAATTTAATTCTGATCAATTTGATTTAGCTGTTTGTCTTCTCGTTGTTATGCTGTTAATGAACCTCAGCAGTTTCAGAGTAAAAGTTCTCCATTGAAGGGAAGAGATTGTTGCTGAAAGGCTTTTACAGTAATGTGAAACCTATGGAGGAAATCTTCCTTTTGCATGAACAGCATACAGCAAACAACAGAAAATGAAGACAGAAAATTGGAGAAGATAAAAAACAGTGAGAATTCCTAATAATTCATAAAATATTATATTATATTTATATAACAGGGGAAATTAAAAAATAATAAAATAACAGCTTTTTTGTCCAGTTGAGGCCCCAGATACTATTTGAAAATGTATAGTACACAATACTTGCTATACTAGCGAAGTCAATTAATACATGAATTGTGAAACACTCTCTATTTCCAGATTAAAATTCTCTGTTTCTAAATAATATCGAGGATTGTGCTATTACATAAGCGTGTTTCTGGACTTTGTCTTGATGTGTGTGTTCTTGGTGTGTTTGTCAGGTACGTGAGAGGCTTCGGGTGGCTCTGGAGAGGGTGTCCACCCTGGAGGGACAATTAGCTTCTAACACACAAGAGGTGAGGGTGTATATGTGTGTGTGTGTGTGTGTGGGGGGGGGGGGTTATTGGTAAGTGAAACATCTGTTTAGTCCCTTGCAAACATCAGTTGAAGCCTCCAGTCTGATCTGATATGTCTTCTCAGCCCTCTGTTCATACCCACACTCATGCACAGACACAAACTTGCCTTTAGTACTCTTCTATTTAAAAATGGCATTAAAGAAATAATTCGGAAGATAAAAAGTATGCAAAACTTGTTGAGTTTCCATGATCACATAACAGAGCAGCAAACCCTCACTGAAACCAACTCTCCCTCCTCTATATTGAATATAATTCATATTTTTGTAGTAATGAACAATATGATAGGGCATGTTGTCTGAAGCATGCTTCCTTTTGAGAGGGTCAGAGTTGTTCTTGGATTCACTAAGGGGAAAAGAAAAGCTAGTAAATGCGTGAGTTTGCTCATCATTCTTTTTTAAATCTACATTGCAGTTGAACATGGTGAGACAAAGGAAGGATGGTGACTCATTGGAGCGAACAGATGGATCCAAACCTACATGGAAGGTCTTCCTGGCTGTGTGATTGTTTTTCTGCTCTGTGCTTTATCTAATGTCTGCCTATAGTGTTTGTCTGTCTGGCTGTCAGTTGTTGTCTTTGCCTCTTTCTGTCTTTCTTCTGCAGATTAACACATCTACTCACACGCACATACACGCGATAGGTTAATGGAGCTTAATGTACCATGAATCCTCTATGTAATTCTAATGAGATTCAAACTCTTGCTCTTTATTTGAGCCTTGTCCTACATGGTTTGAGGCCAGCCCTGCATCAACAAGCAGACATTATGTAACTGTGTCTGGGTCCATCCACAGGGAGTAACAAACCTCCCTGTGATTAAACTGCAGAGCCTGTTTGTATTTAAATGGAAATCGCCCTCCTCTGTATGGGCTGGCAGCCGAGGAGGAGCAGCAGAAGGTCCACTTACTTTGGCTCCTATTTCTTTGGCTTAAGGATAAAGAAAGCAATAAGAACGATCAATACGGTAGTTTTATTAAAGGAAAAAACAATAACTTATGTCACAGCATAACCACAACCCTGCATAGGGGCTTCCAGGGCTTGGCTGTCCCTGCATATATGAATCTCCACAGATAAGTGTTCTCCGACATTGACAGTTCATTTGTAGACATTTAAAGATGTGGACAATAACTTTAACACAACTTAATGGGGGAATAGGGGATCTCCGTCGCAGCATTCAGAAACAACATCTCTTTCTGCTGTCAATCTCTCTCTTGTAAACTAGCAGTCTCTGTGACTAGGTAAGCCCCACCTACCCCGTCTGACAGCCATGCAGAACAGCCAATAGGAAAATAGGGTACCGTGACACTTTAACACACTTTTGACACATTAAGAAATGATAAGAGCCAGGAGAAGATGAGTGAGGGAGAAAAGATGAAAAGAGAATTGCATAGAGTACGAGCGTTAGGAGGACGTTCAGACGTCTCAGAGTGTGAACTATGCAACCACACACTGTCGGGACATTTATCCAGGACACCCGCTGCCCTACTGGCAGTCACTGCCCCCCGGATGTTGCAATTAGAGGATATTTGAATTTGAAATGCCGCAATATTATCATGACCAAATGTACTTTTTCATCAGGAACCCTAACCAAGACAATCTTAGGACCATGTTGTACCTGATGTTTGCTATACATGGGACTGTACAAGGCTATTTCCAAAGTCCCTGGGAGTAAATCTAATGAGTTCATATGGCTAAACTATTATGCACAATTGCACAAATCACCAAGTGTATTTTATTACACCGTGTTTCTGTGTATGTTTAAGGTATTCATGAGCCAGCAAAATTGGAGCATGAGTGAGCGGAGGGGGTCCAACTAACTTTTGCTGCCCACTGTGTTGCCTGTCTGAATGCATGTGTCCCTGAAGGTTTATTTAATTAAGGCCCTGGAATTAACTGCACTTTGAGCAGTGAAGAGAAGAGAAACAACATCAAAACAACATCATGGCAGCCCAACCACACACATCCACCCTCGTATGCATAACACGCAACACTTTTAAATCTAGGTCATCCAACTTTATCAGTTCTACAACTCTCAATACCCTCGGCCCATATGTGTGTCTCAGTCCTAAAATACATTTTATGTGAGAATGTGCATATATTGCCATTCATTTTGTTTGTCCACCTTACAGAGACTGCCCAACGGCTCCATAGACGTTCATGATGATGGCAGCCGGGTGTCCGAGCTTCAGGAGCTACTGGATCGGACCAATAAGGAGCTGGCCCAAAGCTGTGAGCACTCTGCCACTCTCAACAGCCGCATGGCCGACCTCGAGGCAGAGCTCGCAAATGCACGGCGAGAACTGAGCCGCAACGAGGAGCTGTCAATCAAACAACAAAGGGAACAGAGAGAGGTGAGAGTAAAAGAAAGGTGTGAGTTACAAAAACCTTTTTAAGTTAAAAAGCTAATAGAATTTCACATTCTGCTGTTTTGTGTGAAAAAAACATGGTTCTGTAATAATACATTACTATATAATTAAAAAAATACATGTCTGTTCCTATGCTATTGAGATTTATCACTCCTACGAATAAACTGTACATGAAGCCATCACAGGGTCAGTCCCTGCCCTGTCACTGCAAGCGTCTCATGCTTATACATCCCTTAGTACATTCATGTGGATTTTTTATTTAGTATCTTTTCTTTTATTGTCCATGCTATTCTATCTATCTATCTATCTATCTATCTATCTATCTATCTATCTATCTATCTATCTATCTATCTGAAAGTGTTGTGTCAATGTGTTTTAGACACCAACTATAGCACCTTGTATACCAGTGACATACTAGATTATTTTGAAAGCAAAACATTTGCAAAGAGGTTTCCTAAAGCTGTTTACTGTAACTGGAGTTTATTGTTTGATGGTTAAGCAAAATCACTATTTACTGTAACTACTTTCCAGTATTATTAATTAGTACAGGCGTGTTATTGTCTAAAACACAGATGTGAAGTGAGGACAACACAGATGTGTAAGTAGTAACCACGTAGTCCTCTCACAAAGCTTCTTTATTGATTGCTTTAGCTACTTGGCTTTTGCATTTTTGTCAATCATTTGATTTTTATGTGCTGTTGATGGACACTACTGACACAATACAAACATGGAAATGGATTAAAGCTAGAAGCCTCACCATGCACATTGTTGTAGGCTTGTCTCTCATGATTTTCTGTTTTCTGTTGTTTTTGTGCCTCTGCACCCACAGAGAGAGGATATGGAGGAAAGGATAACAACGTTAGAGAAACGCTACCTGGCTGCTCAGCGGGAGACCACACATATCCACGACCTCAACGACAAACTGGAGAATGAACTGGCCACCAAGGACTCGCTGCACCGACAGGTAACAACACTAGCCAGACAGAGTACCTGTGATTTAAGCACAGTGTCTGAAAAACAACAGCAACACACTGAGCTGCTCCGTCACAAATCAGTTAATGAAGCCTGACATAAAGACCTAAATCAATATCTATAAATGTGCTGTGTTATTATTTTGCTGTTGTTGATGTTCAGGCTTCCTTGGATGTGTTGCAATCCTAATGTGTTGTTAAGTGGCACCATAAATGGCACATTTGTCTTGATGCAAGGTGACATGGGAGTTATGGATTCAGGCTAATGTGCTATCTCTTTCTCGCTTGCAACATTTTAATGTCATGCCTCAACAATGTCATCCACAATAAAGCTGAAATACTGACTAAATCAGAAAATCATCAGAAACATCCTACTCAAAGGTCCATGTGTAGTTCAGGGTCAATCTATGTTGAGCTCCACATGGGGGAATACCAGAAACATCCTCCATTTCTGCCCATGTGTCATGCCCTGCTACTGCTGGCTGCACTGCACTGATTAAACCTCTCTTGTGATCGCACTAATGTTCTTTCTTTCTGTGTGTGTGTGTGTGTGTGTGTGTGTGTGTGTGTGTGTGTGTGTGTGTGTGTGTGTGTGTGTGTGTGTGTGTGTGTGTGTGTGCGTGCGTGCGTGCGTGCGTGCGTGCGTGCGTGCGTGCGTGCGTGCGTGCGTGCGTGCGTGCGTGCGTGCGTGTGTGTGTGTGTCAGAGCGAGGAGAAGGTGCGCCAGCTTCAGGAGATGCTGGAGATGGCAGAGCAGAGGCTGGCTCAGACCATGAGGAAGGCTGAGACACTGCCAGAGGTGGAAGCTGAACTGGCACAGAGAGTGGCAGCACTTTCCAAGGTAATACATTCTCTCTCTCACACACACACACACACACACACACACAGAGCTGTGGAAAACATAGCTAAGGATGCAGGATTTTTACATGTACAAAACAAAAAGAAGCAGATAAACACTGAACACACTTACAGAGCTTATAGGCAGTTGTACTTACATGTAAGTGTCTCCCCCTGTAGGCTGAGGAGCGCCATGGCAATGTGGAGGAGCGACTCAGACAGCTGGAGTCACAACTGGAGGAGAAGAACCAAGAGCTAGGAAGGGTGTGTGAGCATATGTGTGTGTGTGTGTGTGTGTGTGTGTGTGTGTGTGTGTGTGTGTGTGTGTGTGTGTGTGTGTGTGTGTGTGTGTGTGTGTGTGTGTGTGTGTGTGTGTGTGTGTGTGTGTGAGCATGTGTGTGTGTGTGTGTGTGTGTGTGTGTGTGTGTGCTGGTGTGCGTGTGTGCATGTGTGTGTGTGGGCTGATGCTTCACATTAGTTGGACGCCTTGACTCATGGCTAATCTACTTTCATGGCTCTGTGCTCCCTCATGCATACACGTACATCCACGAACACACAGGACAGACACACATATGAAGAGCTCTCCATTTTCCCAGTGCATTGTTGCATGAATTTGAACTAAATCCACAAATCTTGCTGCTACACAATCCCCCTCTCCCCCTCTATAAGACTGATTGGCTGCTATCTTTAGACTCTGAATATTCACGCAACACTAATTTCCCTCTCTATCCCTCTCTCTCATGACTATATTTAGTCAAATGAGCTCTCTGAGGATGCAGATTTGTGTTTGTGTGTGTCTGTGTTAATTTACTCTAATGAAATTACGCTTGAATATGTATTTAGGCACATCACTTCCCATTTAAGGGAAGGTGTTTAACCCTTTTTTCATTGTCACGTAAATGACTGTAATTAAATCATTGTGGCTGTGTGATCCATTGTTGGCCAAGAGGACCTATATCTGGCAGCTGGTGATCTTGGGCTAAATACACACTTCATCCTTTAATCCATGCAGAGATGCTTGATTAGCTGCATAAATACACCCAAATAGAGTCTGTGTTAAAAGAGAAAATTTGATGATGTCATTCCCCCTCTGTCTGGTTCTCTCTCTCTCAGGCTCGTCAAAGAGAGAAAATGAATGAGGAACACAACAAACGTTTGTCTGACACCGTGGACCGTCTGCTCACTGAGTCCAATGAAAGACTTCAGCTCCATTTGAAAGAACGCATGGCTGCCCTGGAGGACAAGGCAAGGCCTGTACACATGCATTCATCTAAGCAGCAGATCATATTGCTGTTGTTATTGCACCACAGAACAAATGAATATGAAGTATAGCACATGTTCTACTCGGACTCACAGATTTGTTTTGACACTCTTCAATGATTTCTTCCATCTAGAACTCCCTCATTCAGGACCTCGAGAACTGCCAGAAACAGCTTGAAGAATTCCATCACACCAGGGTACCAGGACTTGAATCAATCACCTCGAATGAATCAGTTAAAACTACAATTGTGTCCTCACTTCCAACTTATATGCCCCAAATCTAAAGTGGAATGTAAATTAAGTATATTTACTCAAGTGCTGCACATATGCAAAGTTTTGTGGTACTTGTACTTTACGTACTGTAAGTATTTCCATTTTGTCAAAAATGTCAAACCAATACAACACCACTGACAGGGGACCTCCTGTTGCATAATGACTAGTTTAACCTTTTATGCTTTTAGTGCATTTTACTGCTAATACTTTTGTTCGTCTTTTACTCTTTACTTTTACTTGTAATGGAGTACTCTTAAGGAATAGGTATTGGTGCTTTTGCTTAAGTAGGCAATCTGAATACATTGCCTATAATGCCCCTCCCTCCCTCAGGAACGGCTGATTGGAGAGATTGAGAAGTTAAGAAATGAGATTGACCACTTGAAACGCCGCAGTGGGGCGTTTGGAGATGGAACTCACCCTCGGTACACACAGACATACTGTACACCTCATCCGTGCATGCTCTCTCATATACACACCCTCTAACATGGTGCTATACAGTATAATGTACATTATTAATGGAAACCTGTTATGTGTATGTCTCAGGTCTCACCTGGGTAGCTCCAGCGACCTACGCTACTCTGTGGTGGAGGGCCAAGATGGCCACTACAGCACAACAGTGATCAGGCGTGCACAGAAGGGCAGAATGTCAGCGCTACGAGACGACCCAAACAAGGTGTTAATGCTGTCTTAATCAAGCCAAAACAACCCCACAGTTCCTCACATACACATACACTAAACAGGATGGCCAACATATCAGTTATTCTTCTAACCACATACAGCTCCTTGCCAGTGCTTTATTCAAGTTCATGTCTGCTTTGCTAATAAGTGTCAGCGCCTGGCTGATGTATGAGGATCTTCATGCCTAACTCACCATTCTCTACTAACCTCTCTGTCTCTCTTTCATCTGCTGCCATGGACATGCTGTCTGATGTAAGTTCCCTGTTCATCCATTTCTTCTCATAACTTGCCACATACTTCCATAAGTGTCATATTGTATTTTTTACATGTATATGTTTAATCAGAATATATGCTTTAAAGCACATTTATTCAGGTACATTTGTTCATGGTCAATGTATGTTGTATTTAACAGTGTCTACAGGTGTTAAAGCTCATGTGTGTTTGTTGTGTCCAGGTGTTTGCTGTGTTTGAACAGGACTACCCATCTCTGCGCGGGAGCGTCAGCCACCTCCTCGGCAGCGACATGGAAGCAGAGTCAGACTTGGATGATGACGTTAGCTCGACCCTGCTTTCCCCCAGCGGCCAATCTGACGCTCAGACTCTTGCTCTCATGCTGCAGGAGCAGCTTGACGCTATCAATGAAGAGATAAGGTGCGAAGCACAAGCACATGCTGCTTCATAGTGTTAATGCAATGGCCTCACAACTGATAGTGGCATTAGATAGAAAGATGATAACATGTAGATAAGACTCTTCACTCTTTAGATCTGTTTCTTGCTGAAGGAGGATGCTGGTTATTGTAGTTTACAGTAAACACGGTCCTCTTGTGACACCTCAGAATATGCTGCTAGGGAGTAGATGCAAAATAGATGCTGATTATGCTGCAGAGAAGCCAGACTCCCTCAAAGAAATAAAAAACAATGTCTGTACTACTAATTGTATTTTTATAATGCAATATGTGCCAGGATCTTTGCATTATTACATTTTTCATACAATAGTTAATGATAAATAAATGATGATTATGTCCCAGAATACAAATAGTTTTTATTTCTCATTTATTCTACAAGTTGGACTTCTAATTTTATTTTGAGCTTTTTAACTCCATATAAAGGTTGGAATTTCATTCATTATTCCCGAAATACAAAGGGTGTGTTGTTAATTAATTGATGGGATGTTCTGTGTTGAAAATAACTATGTATGTGTGCGTGTGCGCAGGATGATCCAGGTGGAGAGAGAGTCAGCAGACCTCCGATCTGACGAGATTGAGTCTCGCGTGAACAGCGGCAGCATGGACGGACTCAATGTGACACTCCGACCGCGGGCGCTACCCACCTCCGCCACCGCACAGTCCCTGGCATCATCCACCTCCCCGCCCAACAGTGGCCACTCCACACCTAAACACCACTCACGCAATGCCAGCCACCATCTAGGCATCATGACTCTGGTCAGAGAGCACACACGCTTTACAGTATATGCCATACTTGTATGTTCATTGTAAACAGCTGTATCTGTAACTGTGTGTTGTTTTGTTTGATAGCCAAGTGACTTGAGGAAACACCGCAGGAAAGTAGCAGTAAGTTACACCTAAAATTATACTGTTTTTCTGTCCGACTGTGGCTTTGTGACTGAGCGGAGTTGCTTTTGTGACTCTTCTAGTCTCCAGTGGAAGTGGACAAAGCTACTATCAAGTGTGAGACATCGCCTCCCTCGTCCCCCCGCAGTTTACGGCTAGAAACCAATTTTGCTCAGTTCACAGGCAGTCTAGAGGACGGCCGAGGGTAAACACACACACACACACACATACACACGTAGCACAGTATGATAAATCATCATCAATACAGATTTATGGCTTCTGTCGGATTCTTTTACCCCTTTCACCAACAAGTTTTGAAAATGGTAGTGGCTGAAATTGGATCTGAATCTTTCTCTTTGCTTTACACACACAAAAACAATTGTTTACCTTGCTAATTCATAGTTGACAAAAATATACTAAAGAAATAGCGTAACACAATTTTCTCTGTTTTAACTGTTTGCAGCAAGCAGAAGAAAGGCATCAAGTCATCTATTGGCCGATTGTTTGGGAAGAAGGAGAAGGGTCGAATGGAGCAGACTGTAGGCAGGGAAGGACAGCCTCTACCAGCCTTAACAGGTACACTGCAGACTACATAACATACCCCACACTCATGCCGACAGTGTGAGACTGTGTGTGATTTACAGAGATACAAATTAACTCTTTCGCTGTATTTCAGACTTTGAGATGGGCATTGGTGACACGATGACTCTGGGAAAACTGGGCACACAGGCTGAGAGGGACCGCAGGATGAAGAAAAAGTAAAAGCATAAGTTCCATCTCTGAATTTGTGTGTTTTGTCTTGTTCTTGTTATTTTAATATGTTCACTAAACCTTTCTCTGGACACTTCCTTGTGTCTTTTTTGTCCATTTTTGATTCCCTTGTTAGACACGAGCTTCTGGAAGACGCCAGGAAAAGAGGCCTACCATTTGCCCATTGGGACGGCCCCACTGTTGTGTCTTGGCTAGAGGTACTCCCCTAATCTACTTTCATGTCTTTGAACATACATTTTCACAAAACCTCCCTTTATTTTGCTGTCTTTATTTCAGGCTGCTACTACATCTAATACAATGATAAATAAAGTGACATGAAATACTAGACAGACCACCATGACAGCCTGATCTGCAGTCCCTTCCCCTTTTTATCTGACCTTTTATGGCGACAATGGTGGTGACGTTGAATATCTTCATGACTCTCACCAGCTGTGGGTGGGTATGCCAGCGTGGTATGTGGCAGCCTGTCGTGCCAACGTGAAGAGCGGAGCCATCATGTCAGCTCTGTCCGACACAGAGATTCAGAGGGAGATTGGCATCAGCAATCCTCTGCACCGACTCAAACTCCGCTTGGCCATCCAGGAGATGGTGTCCCTCACCAGCCCGTCTGCACCACTTACCTCCAGAACGGTAAAATAATACAACAAATAACCCTCCATGATCGCAAATGTGCATAAACGAACAGCAAATAAATAAATGAGCGCATGAACATACAGAAAAATGTATTCCAGGATTGTGACTATGAACACATTGACCTACACAAAACACTCAAAATCTCCTTCACTGTTAGACTTAACCTTCACTCTGCATCCTGGGCTGATAACTTCCCACTCTATTTTTTATTTTTTTTTTGTTCTTCTGTTCAGACCACAGTTCTGGTTTGACGTGTCCTTTTCGCTGCCATGAATTGCATGGGGTTCTGTGGGAAAACGATAGTGCCACATATAGCTACAAGCTACCTGCCTGAAATACACTCCCTCCCTTGGCATCACTCAACACAATGTTTGTCTGTGTGTGTGTGTGTGTGTGTGTGTGTGTGTGTGTGTGTGTGTGTGTGTGTGTGTGTGTGTGTGTGTGTGTGTGTGTGTGTGTGTGTGTGTGTTGTGTGTGTGTGTGTGTGTGTGTGCGTGCATGGGGGTTGGTACATGTAAAAATATACACGAGTGCATTCTTGGGTGTGTTTTTGTGCATATATGCGTGCTTCTGTATGCGTGTGTGTATGTGTGTGTTCGGGTGTGTTTTCGTCCTTTGAGCAGTCCTCCGGAAATGTGTGGGTGACTCATGAAGAGATGGAGAACCTGGCTTCCTCCACTAAAGCGGTTAGTACCATCTGGGTGCTCCCCTCCCTTTTCCTCCCACCCAACACTCTCACACTCACACTGTCCTCACTGTGACACACATATGTCATCCCCTGAAAGACCCCTTAATATACACACTACATCACACACTAATGCATTTTTGTGCTGGTGCTGGTATTTGTATGTCAGATGTAACCTGTGACTCCATGAAAAGTTCGATTAATGATATGAGTGCTGGAGATGTGTAATAAAGGTCAACTGAAGAGTGAAAACTCAAACTTTTGTGTGTGCGTGTGTGTGTGTGTGTGTGTGTGTGTGTGTGTGTGTGTGTGTGTGTGTGTGTGTGTGTGAGCGTTCGTGCGTGTGTGGGTGTGCGCATGTATTTCTGAATGTGCAATATGTGTGTCTTTAGTTATCCCCTGTCTCTCTGACCCTGTAAATTGTCTCTATCATGCTGCCACTCAGGACAATGAGGAGGGCAGCTGGGCACAGGTGAGGTCGCTGCACAAACAGTCTGAATCCGTGCCCACGCTCTTCACTAACACATACACTCGTCATACGTGTATTTGAATAAGAGAAGGCAGCCAATTCACCTTCAATATTATGCTCTGTACACAGTAATTGGGAAAGTGGACACAGAGGTGGAGTAGGGAGACTTTTGTTGAACTGACCCTTTAATCAACATAAGTGATGGTGATTTTGTTTGCATTTGCTAGCAACATATTGCATCATCCCATATCTCAATTTGTTAATTTGATCCGTACATAGTCACGGCCCACAGGTGTTTTCACTTAGTCTACCTGATTAGAGCTCATTTCAGGACTGTCAGTGTGTAGATGCTGTGCTTGATTGGCATGTAATAAATGCCCTTGTCACTTTAATAGGACGTTTTCACAGCAGACATTTTCACCTCGACCCTGAAACCGAAGCAGCTGAACAGAATTAAGCCGTCATTCATTTTAATGATTAAACCTGTTTTTTCCTTTTCTGACATGGCTAACAGTACATGTCATCTGTGAAAAAAAGGCCTATTGATGCATTGAGTTTGGCGACTTCTTGTAATTGAAGAAAAGGTAACGCACACTTACTCCATGCAACAAAAGATTTGATGTACTTTTTTAAATTGAAAATTGAAGAAAATAAAAAAAAAGAAGGAAAAAAAAGAATAAATTGTGAATTGTTTTTGGGATGTTTTTTCATCCTGGATGTTTTTGAATAAACCACACCTGCCGTCATACTGTAGAGCTTGTCAGCCAATGGGTATGTATGTATGATGTGTAAATATGGATGTGCTTTCCATTTATCAAACATTTTGACCTGATGAAGATCCAAGTAGGATCAAAATGTTGTCAATATTAAACCTTTGTGGCATGGAGTATGTGTGCAGGCGTTACCTTTTTGTTTTCTAATAGCCTTTCACCTACATAATACTCTCCTTCGACTTCTTGCAATTCCCAGCATAATTCTGCCCGACATTAATCTGAGCAGAGGTCTAATCAGAGAGAATGACTAAAAACATCAGTGTGGTTGTGCAAGGCCTTTGATATTATGATGTGCTCAAATCGTGCTGTCCTGTACAGTACAGCTGATTTATTTTAAAATACAGAAAACCCCAAGAACATGTTTCAGCTCTTGAGATAGAAAACATGTTTATGTTTCTCACAGCACATATTTTGGCTTGTCTTTGCATGGAGAGCACAGGTGTATCTAATAAAATTAATGATGGCCCAGTAAGTAATGACAATGTGCACAATACCAGGGCCATGGACCTGAACACCTACATAGAAAGCAGTCGTTGTGTTATAAGTAACATCTGTGCTTTTTCTGTGTAAAAAGGCATTTTGGTGTTACACTTGGTGCTACTCAATGTATATGCAAGAAATTTGAGGATAATTTTATTAATTTAGTTATACAAAATGGCAGATATTTTACCACTTGACTAGCTTTTGGCACCAAAGTATATTGTTTTTTCACATAAAACAGTCCCACATCCATGCATATGTACAGTATACAGTTCTGAAAACAGAGCGCATTCTCTCTTTTTCTGTTGCACAAGTTTGTAACATCATGTACTCCTCTCCCTGTAGACTCTGGCGTATGGCGATATGAATCATGAGTGGATAGGGAATGAGTGGCTGCCCAGCCTCGGCCTGCCTCAGTACCGCTCCTACTTCATGGAGTGTCTGGTGGACGCTCGCATGCTGGACCACCTGACCAAGAAGGACCTGAGGAGCCACCTCAAGATGGTGGACAGCTTCCATAGGTCTGTAGCTATGGCAATCAGCTTAGCTGCTGTCTGATCAGCTTCCCCTTTCATCTGCTAACTGGGCACATTAGCAATGGAGATGAGAAGGCTAATGATGCAAATGTGCTTGTGCTTTTCTATGTTTGTGTGTGAGCTTGTTTGTCCCGTTACGTGTGTGTGTGTGTGTGTGTGTGTGTGTGTGTGTGTGTGTGTGTGTGTGTGTGTGTGTGTGTGTGTGTGTGTGTGTGTGTGTGTGTGTGTGTGTGTGTGTGTTTAGAATGGAATAGAATACCTTTATTGTCATTGCATCATTAAAAATGTACAATGGAATTCAGTTTGTCAGTTTGCTACTCCTGTAATGTGCCATTAGTTAAAAAACACATTTTAAAAAACACATTCATTCATACATTTTACACAATAATAATAATAAATAGATAGATAAATGAAGTAGTTAAAAACTGCATTGAGAAATTGCACATTAACAGAGCTTTCTATGTATGTGTACCAGGGCTAGTCTGCAGTATGGGATTATGTGCTTGAAGAGACTCAATTATGACAGGAAAGACCTGGATCACCGGAGAGAGGACAGCCAACACGACATGAAAGGTACATTTTACACACACACCCTGATACATACACAGTGACAAAAAAGCAAGCACACACACACAAACGTTCAAACACTCAAAGCGTCTGCGTTTGCGTACTTGCTTGGACAATGTTTCTGCCCTTAGACTGTCAAAACGCCAGCTGAAGCAGGCCTACAATCTTATAATCCAGAGCTCCACATACCAAGAGTAGTCCACACACACACACTTAGATCTAACCAACCCTCTTGCCCTTTTGACCTTGGGTTCTGCACATGAACTTGACTCAGCTGTCATGTCAAATCAGAGTCCTGCCCTGTTTACACACACACACACACACACACACACACACACACACACACACACACACACACACACACACGCATACACCGCCTGTTCCAACTTGGAAAGCTGGCTGACAGCTGTGCTTTAAATGAACAAAGGGAGTGTGCCAGTGAGTTGACACCATGTGACCATGGCCACATGGAGTCAACTCTCTTTCTAGCTCTGTGGCTCTCTTTCTTAGCCTGACATCGTCATACTCAGATTCTAGTCAGAATATTCGACCTTGCGAATGTTGTGGGCAGGGCTAAGTTTGGCTGGCATCCAGGCTATCTCTTTCTAGCTCACTTACTTAAAATCGAGTTGCTCTTATTTGCTGGTAATGATGTGCGCTGACACTAACATTGTGCCACAGTACCTCCAGTCTGAGCCACTCTCTTTTACTTTAGATGTGTTGGTGTGGACCAATGAGCAGGTGATCCACTGGGTCCTGTCCATTGGTTTGAGGGAGTATAGCAGCAACCTGTTGGAGAGCGGTGTCCACGGAGCGCTGCTCTCTCTGGACGAGACCTTCGACTACAGCAGCCTAGCCCTCATCCTGCAAATCCCTATGCAGAATACACAGGTGGTTATAGAGGAAAACACAACTGTTTACACTCAGCATGCAAGGATTGAACTGATCTGACTGGGAGGAAGATATCAAGTGTTGTATGATCCAGCAATATGGTGATGAATTAAGAAATAAAATATATAAACCTGAGATTTGTACCAATAAGATTTATTTTATGTTGTATGACTTATGAATATGAATATCCTAAACACTTTTGTTCCAAGCACTGTAAGCTCATGGCAGTTCTTTTGGCCTTTCTACAACCAGTCCATCATCCAACAGTCACAGTTTTTGAGGTTTTTATGAGATTGGTTGATTTACTTTTTGGTGACGTGATGGTTTTTGTGTAGTCAGCATTTCCTTCTACTGCTGGCCACATGCTGCCAACATTTACTTCTGCCTCAGATTCAGATTCTATACAGTATGTCTCTGATCAAAAGGCCTCTTGTTGTTCTCACTCAGAATTCACTTGAAAGAATATTCCAGTCACAGGCTTTATTACAGATGAATTGCCCATTTACAGGTAAACAAAAAACTGTTCCTGTTTATTAGAGGTATTTCAAGAGCTTTCATTGACATTTTGCCACCCACTCCTGTTCTTTTTTTACCCTGGTTGGCTAACCCACACCTTTACTGTGTTTCCTGCTCACAGAGGTTGTGTGTTGTTTTTCAGGCACGGCAGGTTCTGGAGAGGGAGTTCAACAATCTGTTAGCCTTGGGGACCGACCGTCGACTAGAGGAGGTGACCTCTCAAGCAGCTGCTTTGATCAAATACAAATTGTTGAAAAAAGGGCAGATTGTCTGACCTCGCTTTTCTCCCTGTCGCTCTAGAGTGGGGATGACAAGTCTTTTCGACGCTCTCCATCGTGGCGCAAGAGGTTTCGAGCACGTGAGGGAGGGGTTGGGCTGGGCATGATGGCGGGCTCCATGGAAACGCTGCCTGCTGGCTTCCGCATGCCCTCCATGTCCATGCCGCCCTCTGCTCATTTAATGCCCAAGAAACAGCTCCAGCCTGAAGGTGTGTTACAATACTAACCAAACTCCTCTACCTGAGCCTATTTACTTTTCTGTGTGTATCTATGTGCTTCTCTTTGCCCGTCCTGACTGACTAACTGCATGCTGTGTCCTCTCTGTCCTGCTGCGACCAAACCCTTGTGTGCCACGTCCATTCAAGCTCCTCCCCCAGCGAACCAGAGACTCGACCCCTCGGCCGTGCGGACCTATTCATGCTAACTTCTCTCTGCTTACTAACAGGAGCGCTAATGCTAACAGGTAAGCTAACAAAACCATAACTGAAACTGCTGAACTTACAGCTCACTGCGCTTTTAACCAGCATTGGTTAACTGAGTGGCATGTGGCAGGATTGTGGCACTAACTTTACAGTACCAGGCTAATGTACTGATGTGTATGTCTGGCAGATTTGAGCCTTTTAGCTAGTGAACAATGTGAGTTTTAGCCTCTTCTTTTTGGAATCATTAATTTACACAAAACCATTTTGTACAATGATAATGACATTTCTCACTTTCCTCACTTTTTTTTTTTCTCTCTTCCAGTGCATTCTCATTACCTATACGGACACATGCTTGCGGCCTTTTGAGAGTGATATGCCAAATCTGGAGTGGGAGTCCTGGGTGCCACTTGGGAGTGGTCTTCCTCCCTTTGTGGCCCGGCCTCATCTCCCATCTTTCACCTCTCATCTCTCCTTCGGACACGTGCAATACAGAGGCCAACTCTGACCTTTGAACTCTTGAGAGTGCTCATTGGCTGCGCTCGCTGCTGTAAAGGAGACTCATCCCTGTCTCTCCCCAGTTTACCCCAGTGCTCCCAGTAGCCTTGTTGTCGTGGTGTTGTGCTCCTGCTCCCCTGGTCTCAGCTGTGGGTTCTTGTCCTGGTTCTAATCTCTCAACATGGTCAAGTCCAGACCAATTTTCTAGTGTCATCATGTCCAAGGCAACACAATAGTTGGTTAGTGTAAAAAAGATTTAAAGGAATGGTGACAAGTCGTTGATTTGGACTTGGGAATGATGAATACTTGTATAAATGGCAGATCCCACTGCACATTGCCCCCCTACCGGTTATGCAAGGTATTAATCATGTATTGTCTTTGTACATAAAATCGACGACTTATGTTTTTTATAGAAATATTATATATATATATATACATATATATATATTGGAAATATATATGGAAATGAATACAATATAATTGCTGTATGAAACCCAATGCCCTGTATTCGATAGTGACTGTTCTCTCTCTCTTTCTCTTTCTTTCTCTTTTTCTCCATGTCGGACCTTTGTGTGTCTTTTGCTGTATGCAGTAAGTGTGTGAATCGTTAGTGGGAGGGTCTCACTAAGGAGGGGGTGTGTTTCTACAAGGACCCTTCACGGGTTCATGGGTCCAATTTCAGACTTCTTCAGACTCTCTTTGCCTCTTCTCCTGTTCTTTCTTTTTCCTCCTCCTTCTCTCTTGACACTATGTAGCTGTTACCTCTCCTCTTTTCGCCTCTTTCGCCTTCAGTATGACACTATGTAGCCTAGAATAGAGAGAATCCTTTAATATGAAGAGTGTGTGTGTGTGTGTGTGTGTGTGTGTGTGTGTGTGTGTGTGTGTGTGTGTGTGTGTGTGTGTGTGTGTGTGTGTGTGTGTGTGTGTGTGTGTGTGTGTGTGTGTGTGTGTGAGTGAGTGAACAAATGAGTCTCTCTGCTCGAGACTTGTGTGTGTGAAAGGCCGACCCCAGCCGGGTGACTATGATTTTTCTCTGTGGATGGGTAGTGTGAACACTGTAGCTCCTCTTGTTGATTCCTTACTTTCTCTCAAATCAAACTGTAAACTGCTGCTCAACATCAGCCAATGATATACACGTAAAACTGCTCAATGTGACGGACTCTTCTAATCCTGTCCCGTCACCTCCCATTTAGTTGCCATGGAGACGTGCCAGTGAGCAGTCAGTGCTCTCGGCTGACTAACTCTTCATCCAATGACAACACAGCATATGGACCAGTAAAGTGCTGGATGGGTGTACAATTATTATTTTTTTTTAGAGTTTTTCCAAGGTGTCTAAAAGGTGTAATGTGCTATGTGGCAGCTATGAGTACTGTGTCTTTATTCCAGGTGTGAAACAATGCTGACAAATCAAGATTTTATTATTTGGCAATTCAAAAAAGTGAACTGTATTTATGACACTATATAGACATAAGTAAAGCTGTTTTTTAAAGATTTTGGATGTTGTGTTCCTTTTGAGGTTATCACAGTCAAAATATCTCATTGGTAGTTAAAGACAATGACAGACAATGTATTGAAAAGCTCTTTATTGCAAGAATTGGACAGAAAATATCACTTTTCAGAACATCTACAAATACACAACAATCTTAGTTATAAAAGTCAAAAATAAGTTAGCAAAAAATAAAAAATAAAATGGCAAAACCACTCTGTAGAAAAAGGGAACGTATTTACATCACTAGCATTCATAACCAGTTTAAATTAAGCAGATCTTGGTCAAAACTGCCATGGTACATATTGGCCCCACAAATAAACTCATGTTTTTTAAGCATTAAAACACACACAAAAAGAATGAAAGGGAAAGGTTTTGAAAAGAGGAAAACTTAAATTAAGTAAGGAGAAAACCAGGCTTTATCGTTCCTCTGTGGCTCTATGAGACTGAAGGCAAGCCTAACAGAGATCCAATCTAGTAACTAGGTGTTGGGTTCATGCAGTAAAGTCCTTGAATCTCTAGTTAGACTAAGCTACTATGGTTCTGACAGAAAGGCCTGGACCACAGGATAAGGCAGGGAATAAAGGGAATAAGGCCTCATTGTGAACAGGAGGAATTCAGTTTGGCTAGCAGACCCATTGATCAGCAGAGTTACAATTCAAACAAATCGCTATATTAAAATTTTAGCATAAGACACATAGATCAGTAGAGCTGAAAAATAAATTAAATTGGACCAATTATCAGCCTGCTTTGCCAATTGTCATTTTGTCTGTGGCTCTCTGTGCACATATGGGTCCGCTGTGTGGAGGGTCTATTTGGGAATGTCCACAGAAAAGGCCACAGCTCCGCCTGCTGCAGTGATGCCATCCACGATGGAGGTCAGGGCACGCATGTTCCCCTGCTCTGGAGAGTCAGCAGCACTCAGGAGATCTGTAAAGAGACCGAGTCACACATTGAGTATCTGAGCGAGGGTGCACGGATCTGTTATTGCTGTCTAATGAGACTGTGTGTGAACTATACTCACCCTCGCTGTAGCTCTGTGTGCACTGCTCTGGAGTGCTGCTCCACTCTGGGCTACTGCAGCAGGTGCTGCCTGAACTGGGCTCACTTGATGACACCTGTTACCATAGAGATGCACACACAGAAGTTGCTGTCAGTCACTCTGTGTTATGACAGGGCATATCCCGCCGCACACAGAAACAGCGCACTACATTGCAGTGTAATACCACACACACCACCACCAATCCATCCTGTGATGTACATGATGAACAGTATCTCAACAAGAGAAGCAAGACTTTTCCATCAAAAAATGCAGTTGCGTATAAAAGAGATCAAACCATTTGACAGAGACAGTCGTTGCTGGATTGATATACTGTATTTTGGCACTTGTCTGATCAGTCTGTTATCGTTGTCTCTTTGAACCTTCAAATAAGCAAAAAACTTCTAACTGTGAGACAATGACAGGAAGTGCATCCGTACGTTTTATGTCTAAATACATAGATAGATACACCAGCTATTCCCCCAAACCTCAAAACGTAGCCACGGTGATCAATTCTGAAGCAGACTTTGAGGTGTATCAGTTCTTCAACGTCACACATCGTCAAAACATTTTAACATTGACCATTTTTCCAATTTCTGCCTATGTTGTGTATCTCTTCCTCTATTTGACATTTCATCTTTGTATGAACATCTTCTGCCTCCCTGTTTGTTCTTTCTGTTTGCTTTTTGGCTCTGTTCTCAGTGTCGAATATGTGACCCTCTACTGCTAATCATCCCTCCTCTGTCCTACTCACTCTGGGCTGGGCCTGGCTGGGTCGGTAGTGCAGTCCCTGCTGTCCCGTTTCAGTGTCCTGCTGGTTGAGGGAAGACACCAGGGCCTGCAGCCTCTCAATATACTGGATGGCACTCCGCAAGATCTCCACCTTGGGCAGCCTCTGGTTTGGGTTCATCAGGGTGCTCCTCTTCAGAGCGTCAAAGGCCTCGTTTACCTTCTTCAGACGCCTCTTCTCCCTCATTGTGGCCGCTCTCCGACGGTCCATGGTAACCGTCTTCCTTTTGCACAGCTTACAAGCCCAGGGCAGGCACTGACCCGGGCAGTGGGGCTCGGAGTGAGGTGAAAGGCTGGACGGAGAGGTTTTGTCCTCTGTTCCTGTCACTCCGACTCCAACACCCCCAGACAGGCTCCCACACAAGCCCATCATGGAGTTCCTATCCTGGTAGGCAGATTGGTCATACCCCCCGGGCAGGCGAGAGGGGAAGTAGCTGTCCCCTCCCTCGTAGAAGCGCTGGTCAGGGAAGAAGTAAGGGTTGGTCTCGAAAAGCTCCATACTGGACAACGTTATGGTCTGAAAGGGGACAAAGATTCCTGCTTCCCCTGGAACTGCTCTACTGTATGTGGTGTTCGGTCCTGCGCCTGGAGCGTGTCTGTCGGAGTGTTCGTGTGTGTATGACCGTCTTCGTCCCTGGCCTTAGTTTGTGATGAGTGGAAGATGTGTGGAGAACAACTGGTGTGGAGCAACTGTAGGCTGGCATTTAAACCCCTCTGCCTGCTGCAGGATCACAAGGTTAAATTTAGCACGAGCCCCTAGAAACCTGACACGACGTTTAGCTGTTGCTGCACATCTACACTTCACATCTCTGTTGGGCCCTGCTCTCCAGAGCTTTAAGGCCCTTTTGGACGTGTGTGTGTGTGTGTGTGTGTGTGTGTGTGTGTGTGTGTGTGTGTGTGTGTGTGTGTGTGTGTGTGTGTGTGTGTGTGTGTGTGTGTGTGTGTGTGTGCGTGCGTGCATGCGTGTGTGTGTGTGTGTGTGTGTGTGTGTGTTCCCTTGTGTGAGTTTGTGCACTTGTGTGTGTCTTTGAAGCTGGAATATGATCAAGTTGCAGTGGAAATGGGAGAGATAACCTAGGATCAAAGATGTCTGTCTTAATGAGCTAATCCCAGACTCGCGTCTCCCTCCATGACACCATACATAAAGTTCCCTGGCATGGGGGTGGAGGAGGGGGCAGTAGGGACAGTCTGGAGACAGCTGTCACTTCTACTAGGAGCCAATGATAAGCAATGACAAGAAGTTGTGCCTTCCTGTTGGAAGGAAATGAGGCCGGAGATTGTTGTTTACTCAAAACTAGGTCACAGAGAAACATTTGTACTCTGTTGTGACTGAAGGTTCAGAGTGATCAACTAGGTCGATAGGCCTACTAAATATGGAAAAGCTTGGGTAACATAAAAGCTCATGCCATTGTTGGGTCTTGGTTTTACGTAACCACATTCATATCTACTGACTTTCCTTCTAAGATGATTGCACAGGGTGATGCAAGTGACCTTCTGAGCTATACTGGACTCCAATTCAGACAGGTCTGTGCAGGAATGTATAGTACAGTAAGTCGAGAACCAAGGCTCCCACTACTCTCAGAAATCGAGGGACAATAATCAAACGACCATGCAGAGGTATGGCCTTCGTTGTCCTGACCTCTTCCAGTTAGTCACAGTGTTAGCCTACCCATCAGGTGTTAATCCTTTCAGGACATGTCTCGCATAATAGATCACCAGCTAATTCGGACTGGCTTCCGCTAACATGGACAAACAGCCAAAACACACACTTCTGTCAACAGAGAAGTGGCCTGGAATGACAGGCATAGTGTGAGATGTGTTGCATCCTTGTGTATCATATTTCACTACCATAGGTTTATCACAGTAACACATACCTGGCAGGAAATGTTTGCTGGAGACATGGAGATCTGTTTTGTGGCCACGCGACATAATATGTATGGTGTCTGGTACATACCACTGCCAATGACCAGCCTGCGACATTTGTCACATGTTGTCCTTTTCTTTCTCTGAATGTCTTTACTTTCATCTTCCTAACTGAGACTTCAAAAAGCTAAAAACATATCTTGCACCACAACATGACACCATGGGCTCATATTCCCTCTTAAAAGTGTTTTTCTCATGACGAGAAGACAACATATTTAAAATGGGGCTTCTTTTCTTGCATTACTCAACTGTGGAGTCCCAAAATTGTCAAAATACAGTAAAAGATTATTAGATGAGTTAAAAAGTAAATAGCGTTACATCAATAAATGTAACTGTAGAAGAATTATAAAGCTATATACTTTTCTTTTAACCTCCAATCAATTGGTGAAAGAAAATCTGATGTATTGAACTCTTTTTTTTATTTTTATCTTTCACTTGCTAATTTACAACATTTTCTATTATCCTACTCCTTCTTCGCCAGATTTCCAACTTTTCTTAAGCTTAAAGAGACACGCTGCATTCAAAGTCTTTTTTTGCTCAGGAATGTTCCTAACTGAGTGAAATGACCCTGAAGTATTTAGTGGCAGTCATGATCAGAGCTGGTCGAATTCTCTAAATTCTAAAGAAAGGTTCATTGCTCCCTTTCTTATCTCATTTAGCATTGGGTACACTGGACCATCCTTTACTAAAGGAAAGGAGATACTCCCATCCTACAATTCCTTGCAGCAGCAACATTTAAAGCAATGCACCATTCAGTGGTGAAAACAAACAATACATTGTAGTTTCACCACGTCAGACCCACGTCAATAAACATTGCATAATAACGTAGCCTAGTGTAAGTGCAGTCACATTCTCTTAGCACGGCGGTTTTCTTTTCCTAAATCCTACTCGCTGCCCAGTCCATATAATCAGGTTTCCAGTATGGACCGGGTACTGATAGTCCTTATGATTTCTCCTTTACATCTTTCCTTGACCTAATGACGTTTTCCATCAAGGTAAGGGAAAAATGTTTAGGAATGACATAGGAAGAAATGTTTTGACTATTTGACCGAGATGAACACAGCCTAGAGAGGAATTGAGAGGACTGTGAGGCAGTTCTTTTTTCAGTTATTTCAAGACAAACTCAGAGTAACGGTATCTTGGACTGTTTTATCTCACACTCACAGCACATTGTTTTAAGAACATATCATTAAGCGCTTCATGGCAGACATGTTGGCATTTAGATAAAGCGCAGGTGTAATTAATAACATTAATTATGGGTGCATTTTATTTAAGTGTGTCACTTCCAGGGTCATGGTATAGTGCACACAGGCTCAAGGAGGATAGTTTACTGGCACACCTACATGAAGCAGAGCTGTAGGCTAATTATTGTAATTAATTACACCTGTCTTTTCCAGCTATTACAAGTTTAAATGTCTGCTGTGAGAAATGCCTTTTACACACACATCTTAATGGGACTCCAAATTGACTCTAATGGACTCTTTTAATTAGTGCTTTATTAAAAACCGGTGCGCAGGAAACCTAAATATATGTAAAAACACACAAAAAGTGCTAACAAGCAAGAAAAATATACAGCATGTTGTCTGCTACAGGTTCCTGGTTTGAGGGATTATGCTGTAGGCCATTTGCAAGAAAAAGTCACTACATTTCTCATTTCACTATTCTCTACTTACTGTATATTCTACCTATTGTTATCTCATTCTGTACTTGTAAGATTTCTACGAGCCTCGTTCTTTGGATAGCCTCGCATGTTGAAGTTAGACATGGTGATCTACATGAGTCAGAACCCTTTACATTGTGCAATCAGTGGCGAGGAAGGTTTTTAACAAGTTGCCACTACAGTACTTATGTATATCCAGTACGTTGCTTATTCTATATTTACTGCTTTAATTTTAGGGTATTAACAATGAAGTTACATTTGCAATTAAAACAAAAATACTGCGTTGTTTAAAATATTTGCTTGTCAGTGGTGAGTGGAAGTATCCCACTCAATGTAAGATGAATTGACTTGTTGGTACAGACAGAGGAACCCTCTGGGACTGGTTGCCAGGCAGCGGTCTGGCAGGACTGCCTGGTGGCTCGTGGTCTAGTCCTGGGGCTTTGGGCTCGGGTTTTGGGTTGAGGCAGAGTACAGAGTCAAGGCTTGGCGCAGGGCTGCGGTGGGCTGTCAGGTTAGTCTGTGATGGATAGTCACTGATGGTGGAGCGAGTACAAAGACGCCTGTGTTGCTCTCAGGGGTACAGCAGGGAGGGGGTCTGCAGTGTGTCAGAGTCACTCATAACCCTCTGTCATCTTAACCCATTGTCAGCAGAACTAGAGAACTTGCGTGTGTGTGTTTTGTAGTAGTTTCAGGCACACACTTGTGTCTTGTTTGAGGAACAAGTCCCCTCTCAGCATTTTGAAGTGAACACTTGAGATGCAGTAAACCAGAGTGGGTGTTTATTTACTGTTTGCAGATACTGCACTTGTGTATCTTCCATCTTAAATTTAGGAAGTCAAACTAGACTAACAAAATCCAGATCAGATAAAATAATCACTCAAGTGACAACTGGGATCTATCTTAAATTTTGGGGTGTAACAGGGATTGCCCTGTCACTGGCAACACTGTTCCACTTCTCCTGAGTGACAAGCAGCAGCACATTGTGGGACAGCTGAGCAGGGGGAGGAGGGGGGAGGGATCAGTCCTCCTCACCCCAGGTTAGCCTCAAGATCATCACTGACCTGGAGAACTGTCATCTGAGTGCAGTCGGGAGATCTCAGATATGTAAGAGGACATTAACATAACAACAGTGAAGGAGTGTTGTTTAAAAGGGGATAACCACTGACCTCACCTCCAGTGAGATACAATATGATACACCATAACCACAAAATTAAACTACATTCAGTGGAATACATGTGTTTGGTGATGCTAAATTGCCATAACTTCATGATTTGTTACAATTATTACATTATTATTATATTATATAGGGAAAATAAAGACAATGTTCTAAGAGAGTTATTTGAGTTTGAGTTTATAAGCAGTTGTTGTTCTCCAGGGAAATGTTCTAAAGCTAAGATTGTACAGTAAATGCTGGAAAGGCTGACAGATCTATTTAAACCCAAGTAAATACTAATTACTGATTTAAAACCGTATTCATTATGTGTGTTAGAACTGTATGCTTGCCTATATACAAATGTTGTGTTTAGCAGCATTTTCCTGCTGTGCAGGTTATTTGGAATTCATGAAATTGGAAGTGTACCAATTGAACACTGTCTCTATTTTCCCTAAAATTAGAATGGTCCTTCCTAGGCTCCTTTACAATACATTGTAATACAATCAAGGTCCTTTCCAAACTGGAAACTACAAGACTTTTGGTAACTTTTTTGTATTTTGCCTAAAAAAAACATTTAATAGAAATGTCATTTGTTTCTTAATATGTAATGTAATAATTGACATAATTAAAGTTTCTGTCAACATACAAACCTGGTCAACCTCGCCACCATGACTAAAACAGTGAGTACATTTCAGTATATGGTAAACATGGTTGTGGTAGAAGCAATATGAACATGGGATACAGATTTCAAAGAATGTACATTTAAGGGAAAGGGAAGGGAGATGTGTCTACGTCTGTATTTAAACTGGAGTGTTTCTGTAGTATTCCTAGTATGCATTGTTCTGTTTGAAGTCTGGACTCATGCAACAATGTTCTGTACTGCCTTCTGGAGAGGACATGGTCACCATAGTGAAAGCAACAGATGCCCGACTGTTTCTATAAGTACTGTCGCCATGATAACTGCGTGTCCATTACTGAACCATTTCATATCAGTTTTTCATACAGCACAATGCTCTCTTCTCTCAGATTATGGTGAATGTGTACTGACTACACAACATTTAATGGTGAAAGATGACAAAGTAGTGTACTCCTCCCAGATGATCATCAATACACAATGTAAGCAAATCAATCACCTAACTACTCTGAAGCAAATAAAATGGAGCAGTCAGAGCTGATTACTACTCCGCTACGCCCCACAAATTCTGTTGAGTAATGAACCTTACATAAGTTGTAGTGCTGTGCCGTTTGCCGGCTGCCTGAAGGTGATGTGACACTACTACGGCCCAGCTAATCATTGGGAGAATACTCCCATTCATTGCAGTTCAGAATGAAGTGCCCACACCTGTGTTTTCATAGGGCTCTGGAGGCCTGGAGAAAGCTTTCTAAGTCAGGGGGGAAACAGTAGTTCTGTAGCCCAGCCATGCTGCTGCTCACTGTGGCAAGGTAATCCCCTACAACAAACAGAATGGCCGGCATGTGCATACGCAGCTGTCGCAGTCTTAGTGCAAGTGGTGTCATGTTAAATCACAGGAATGGACTGAGCCCCTGAGCCATCCGCTGCCCTTCCCTCCACTGGCATCCTGCTCACTGCGAGGCTCCAGCACCCATGGACAAACACATATACTGTACATACTCATACCTACATGCATAACCCACTAACATACTTCACAGCACATGGTAGCCCTAACGTTATTCACTGTAAATAACCTGTGCCCCACTGCCACAAACAACTAGATTATTTAGGTGACATATATTCTGATAATGCCACAGGTTGTATAACTCAAAATAGGCATTACAGGCCAGAAAACAAACAACATCCATCTTTTTAGGACTGCCAGTTCTACTTAAGTTAATCAGAAAGGTATCTGACAGGGTAAAGCCAGGCCCCTCATAAAATCTATCCAGTTTAATTTGAAGGCAATTTACACCTTGACATTGCCCAAGTGTAAACCACAATCTGCATTGCACTCCTGTCTGAGGCCAGTGATGTGTATATGACTGCAGTGTTGTGAGATCTGAGTTGTTAGCTATGCGAAAACTATGCCCTGAAGCCAGTCAGCCCATCTTCCATATATCATCCTTTATATCAGACCTCCTGCTGTGTCTACAAGGAAAGACAAACTATATTATCTACTTTTCCCAGTATCTCATTTTAATGTAATCATTCATAACCTGTTGTTCCCCTTATTTCTACTCTTATTTTGAAATTCTCTCTGTCTTTTTCCATATCTCTGGCTCCACTGACCTTCTCCCGTGTCAGCAGTGGGACAAATTTAGCGTCCTGGTTTCTAGAGTGACCAAATTGTCGGACATACAGTAACAGAGGGAAAGTGTGGGTGGTGGGGGTGTGTGTGTGTTAATGAAGGGATGGAGGTGAAAAGGAAGGTCCTGTCCACAGATACAGTTACAAATATCCAGACACACAACCAGAAGAAAGCAATGGAAGGGTAAACAGACTGGAGGTATGCAGATGAAGGACACAGGAAGAGACGAGTGACGCAGAAATACTATGTATATTTACAAAGGTGCTTTAAAAGTATAAGAGAGCCAGTACAATAGAGCAATACAATGATGGAAAATAGGCAAAGTATGGGAGCAATGCTCAACAGAGAGCTTCCATCCTAACTATTTTGCCTCTAGGAAGTATTGCATACGCCATAGGGTATAAGGCGAGAATGTGTTAAGTTATTCTGGGATGTTGGGATGGAAGAATTGTTGCCATGGAAACACGCAGATCCCCTGCCACTCCCTGGGCCATGCCATTCTAGAGCTGCCAAGCTCTGGGTGCCATGTCACCAGGGGTGTTATGCCATTTTTCGTCTCTACGCTTTGTGACGTGCCAGACGCCGCAATCAAAGCAGTATGCCATTCTTGAATTAGATGCAGAGCGAGGGAAAGCATTTTAGTATGGCTGTCACGAGCATTTAATACTGTAGGGAAAATCACAGGGGGCACAGCACCTACCTCCCTACTACGTGATGTCTGCCAGTGGTGGAATGTAATGTTAAGTATTTTAACTACTGTACTTGAGGACAAATGTAAAAGTTGTTTTACCATATTTGAGTATTTCTATCCCACTACAATTATTTGACAGTTATTCTTCACAAATTAAGTTTTTACATCAAAACTCTTGCAATATAATGAATTGCTGTAGATTAACCAACAGTAGCTATATTAAATTAGACCTGAAAGGATTAGTTAAGACAGAAAATTTGTGCAACTGATTAGTAATTTAATTTTTCTCTCAAATATGCTAGTCAGTCAGTTCCAGCTTCTCAAATGTCAAAATTCATTTTTTCCTTGTTAAATTACAGTCAACTGAATAATTTAGAGGTTTGGACTATTGTTCATTTTTAACTATTCTGTGACAAACAAAATCAATTAATTGAAGAGAAAGAAAACAATCAGCAGATGAATCCATAATGGAAATTTTCATTAGTTGCAGGCCCATATAATATTGTAAAAAAATGAGCTCCACCTTAACCAACTACAACAGCAAAATGCTTATTTGGAGGGGGTAAACGGCAGATCTCCATCCGCCCATGGAGCTCCGTCTCTGGGTAACATGTAAGGGTGTCGGGGTGGGAGTTTCTCCAAGTTTTGGAGGGGGTAAACGGCAGATCTCCATCCGCCCATGGAGCCCCGTCTCTGGGTAACATGGATAGGTGTAGGTGTGGAAGTTTCTCCCAGTTTCGGAGGGGGTAAAAGGCAGATCTCCTACTATATAATACTTTAAGAATATTTTTCTGATAAAGCTCAAGTATTTTTTTATATTTCCAATGCAGGCCTTTTACTTGTATGTTGAGTGTCGTATTGGTACCAAAGTAATAGCTCTGAATGCTTCCTTCACCTGATGTTTGCTAGTTTTTACCTAGAATCATGTCCTCTGTAAAGCACTGAGTAAAAGTTGCCTTCACTTGTATGAAAGTACTCATTTCATAATGTCAATGTACAAGCCATTTCTATAGGCATTAGTCAACCCTTGTGCGATTTCAGATGGTGGAAAGCTTCACAGGGGACTTTCCACACTGAGGGAACATCCCCTAATGGGTAATTATGTATAACACCCTGGCTTAACATAGCTGCAGTATTTATGCACAAGTTAGAAAGCAAAAGCGTTACAGCATCATCTACTGTAGACGATAGGTGGTCTGTCCCCAAAATAAGGCAGACACAAGGCAGCAGGACAGTGAGTAAGCAGAGTGGAGTTGCAGGTGCTGGAGCCCATTCAAGAAGGAGAAGACACATGACAGCTGGCCTGTCATACAATGACTTAAGCACACACAGACACACAATCAACTGTCCCTCTGGTCAGCAAGTGAACTAAATGAAACAATTAACTCTTAGTTGCTTTACAAAACAAGTCATTTTATTCCACAACAGGTAGAAAACAAACAACTATATTAGTTGTACAATGTTTGAGCAAATTAGTCTTAATGTCAATTGCAACAAGTCTGTCATTGTGAACCAGTATTACTGGTATACGTACTAAGCCACTTTTATGAGGTCTGCATCTAGAGGAAGTTTGTTTCTCTCAATGCACAATTATGGTGATAAATACAATCTTTTATAGCTTTTCATACAACTAATATAGCTCTCGCACCAGTTCAGTGCTGGCTCTAGTCACGACGGGAGGCATGCTCTATATGCTTTACATGGAATTACTGGTACTGTACAGCTTATGGGCACCAGATACAATATTGAGATTTCTCCCCACCTGCTGGCAGAAAGATTAAGCGCAAGTAAAGGACATATCAAGGAACTATGGTATTCCCTCTATGCTAAGCAGAGCCAAGATTTTAATGCTTACGCTAACTGTACATCTTACTTGTAAGGACTGTATTTGTAGACAGCTCACACACACACTGGTCCAGCGACAATCTTCAAATAATGCAGAGACATCAAAATAAAATCTATAATAATATACAAATTAAAGTTCAGAGTCATTACGTGGCAGTGTAACGCTGAAATCAAATCTCCAACTCCCAATATGTACCCCACAGTCATTTTCACAGAGGGTACATGTGGTAACTTCCCCTGTTTCCTTAAAGACTTTCCATATACCTTTCACAAAATAGTTTTGCGTAGAATGTACACATTAGAGCTCTGTAACAAGTGCAGCCTTTTTTCTGCTTCATTAGAAGTGGTGGTCATTTAAACAATTAAAACTGAATCATAAATAAATTAAATACAAAATATACAGAAATTGTTTGATTATTTGTGTGTAAAGGACTCTTTCTGAATGATAACATTTAAACATGAACCAACAGTTATATATGACATAACTTACTGCAGGCATAACTGTCATCGGAGGCTTGTAAATACGGTACTGAATACACATTAACATCAAATTAGTACCCCAAGAAAAAATTACAGTAAATACTTCAGCTGTGCATTCTCAAGCAAGTTAAATTCAATTCTACATTTAAAATACTATGTTGAGAGAAACAGGACTTAAGCCACCACATCTGTATTTTACAGTACATTCAATTATGCTAGTAATTGTTTTTAAGAAAAGCTTAGGAGGATACTTTCATGGAGCTGCAGCTGTTGACAACAAAATCATGGTTTTATTACCCTCTTTCATGTTCTTCCTTCAATCGTGTCTTCATAACTCAAATCTCAGAGCCACAATTCCCTAAAATGATATAAAAAGGGTTAAAAAAATATTACAACATGGCCTAGAAGATGCTTAAAGACATATTTATGTAATTACCTGCACTGAGCTTTCCATTTTTGCCTAGATGATGACTAACGTGAATCTATGGGGAAAGAAAACTAACAGAAGGCAAGCAATACTAGTTTAAAATGGCACCATTCAATGCATTGCAAAAACAATGAGAAAATTCACACAGCCTGAAAAAACAAACAAGCCTTCATTAAATCAAATAGCTCACATTGTGCACTCATATGTGACCTCCTTATAAATAAATAAATACTTCTGCCTTTGTATATCTCTTATTTAAATGTGGCACTAAAACATTTGGTATGACAAACTATTGTGTCAGAGGTTTCATCAAACAATACTTCAGAGGCAGTGTGATGCAGAATAAACCATGCAACCAAGAGCAAGCTTCACCAAGTGCTATACTTTGTGTATATCTGTGTAGGTTTAAAGGGTAAGGTGCACATTTTATGTGTGTGTCTATGAGTGTGTACCAGAGTGCATGCATCTGTATGGTCGAATGTGTGTTGTATATTTCTTGTTGTTGAGTTCCCCAGAGACTCACACTTGTGTGTGTGTGTGTGTGTGTGTGTGTTTTAGAGGATGAATATCTTAATAACTTTTTGAATGATCTTCCCACATCCTGGGCAGGGAGCCTGAAACTTGTGTAGCCTCCTTGCACATGGGAAACAGGTTAGCAGGTGAGCTGTACGGCCGTGTATTATATTTCCGTTGCGTGGTCGCACTCGACAGAGCTTGCAAGGCTCCAACAGTGCCTCAGGCCGAACTTCTTCAATCTCCATGCCCAGATTTTCCTGACTCTCCCCTTCTGAGAGCTGCTCATCCTTGTGGAAGCTGGAGGGCCAAGGCCCCTTGCCTTTCCCTGTAATCATAGTGGGCAGTGGTCGCTCAGCTGTGGAGTGGGAGGGCAGGATGACAGGGTCAGAGACCGTCCTGCTGCAGTCTGGGACGTCAATGCCTGTGTCACTGTCATCTTCCTCATCATGGGTGGTGAGAGAGCTGCATGCTGGGATGTCAGGAACAGAAAGGGAATGAGCTAGTCGGGGGACATCTTTGTACCAGTTCTTGCGTAGAGCCCAGCAGCGAACACAGTACCTCTGGAGAGGTGTGTTATACTTCCTGCACTCTGTGCACTGCCACGCATCCTGAGCAATAAGGTAGATACAACGTCACACATCTGCACTGTTCAAGTTTTAATCTACAGCTAATCAAATCCTCAAACAGTTGATACAAACCTGCGTTGAGATCTCTGTATCAGTGTCATCGCTCAGACACTGCGAGTCTTCATCTGGCTCCTCCTGCATCTGGATAAATAAAGACATTTGATCAAACATGACACTGTCATCATTATCATAGAACTTCATTTGGTTGTTATGAGCCTGACCAATGAAAGGGCTAAGTCCTAAATAAACTCCTACCTCTCGATCTGCTTTCTCCTCTTTCCCTCCTTCGTCATCATCCTCAGGTAGAGCCTCCCCTTCTCCTGCACTCCCTTCCTCCAGCGCAGCCTCTTTCATCTCCACGCTCACCTGTTCACTCCCGCCCTCGGTCAGGAACCAGAGGTCATCTGTGGTGTCCGACACAATGGCTGTGTCCTCCTCCTGTGCAGGAGACAGCTGACACATCAGTCAGACCACCACCATTACACTCCAATTTATGCCATTTGCCAACAAGTTATTATGTCTGTGCTTTTAAGCTTGAAATCTCCCAACTTAAGCCTCAATCAGCTGTTACTAATGTTATTAGATAAACTTTCTAACACATGAGGCTTCTTACTTGGTTTGTGTGGATGTCAGTGGAGCCGTTGCTCCTGCGGCTGTAGTTACTACGGAGATTACCCAGAAACCACCAGGGCAGGCCAGAGAGATCCCACTCGTCCAACGTAACATCCAGTTTGGGCCGTTTGCAAGCTGAACGTGGCAGGCCTTCAAGAGAGTCTGGAGAGGTGAACCATTAAATTCAGCATTTTGAGCAGGTCTGGTCCTGGACATATTGCTGAGTAAATAACAGCATGTTTGCTTACCATCGTCTGGTTCCCGAGGTCGTCGCTGGGAGGGGGTCTGCAGGAGAGGCCCATCACTGCAAGCCTCCAGCCCTGCTTTGACCACACCTCCACACATCTAGGGAGGAATTGTGAAGGACAAACATTAGAAAACAGAGCCATAACTGGAGACTTGGAGGACTCACAGCTCCTTTTCAAGATGGCCTCTGGGTATAGGGTGGTGGTACAGGGTACAAGGGGCTGGGCAATTAGGGTACGGGCCAGTGGGAAGGGAGGTCAAAACAAATTAGGAGATAATAAGGGCACCAAAACCATGTGGAGGGTAAAAACAAATGAGAGAAAGGAGAGGTAGGAAAGCCAGTTTACCAATTAACTCAATGATGCTTTAATACAATGATGAAGCTAGTTTTTTCTTTTTTAATAACAGTTCCAGTCCAGTAAAAACTGTTTCATATGTACTATGTGTAAACTAAATCATAGAATTTAAGTAATGACTTATTCCAAGATATGATCCACAGATATATACTAGACAAGATAAATGGTCTTGTACGGTATATATCTATGGGAAGAAAGGTTTACAATCAGAAATCTTTTCACATTTAACATGTGCAGTGATTGGAAAATATAGTAACTAATTTGAGTCATAAAGCCAGCAAGGACAGACTAAAAGATGTATGTAGCTAAAACAATGGTTAGACAAAGTCTTAAACAAGTAGGTGCTTCAAGGTGGATTTTGGAGGGAGTCGGGAAGAAAGATGTAGGAACACGGGGGTGGGTTAAGAGGTTTAGGGTTCCTGTTAGGCCTGTGGCTGGATCAGGAGCTGCAAACCTCCAGTTTCGGAGCAGAGAAGAGAACTCTGAGACAGACAGAGAGGGTGACTCTGCCCCCCATCCACTGGGTGGTGCTGGTGGATCGCAACAGAGTGCTGAAAATACCACCAGACCAATCCAAGGATGGGGTTGTACAGAGACGGTGCCACTCTGTACAAATTCACACCAACGAAGACAGCAGCCCTTACCTCCCCTCCTCATTACACACAAGCAGAAAACAGCTTACTTTACAGTCTAGCGCTGCATTTCCACTGCATTGTATGGCTTGATCCGACTATCACTACAGCAATCAGCTAAGATACACTGTGGGGGTACTATCCGCAGTGGAAAACGAAATAGAGAAAAAGGGCCTTGGTACCAAAAGTTAGTTAAGTCGACTTGAACTATGCAATGGAAATGAGAAATTAGTGATTTGGTGCTACACCAAGGCCTACTGGTCTTAATCCATCACTGTGATCACTGCATGTTACGTCTAATGGCAAACATATATTATTTATAAGCAGCTTTTCACTTAGCCTGCCAGTCCTGTCCCTTTGTATTCACTAGTGTTGTGTGTAGTGAGGGGAGAAAGGTTGGGGGTCTCTGTTTCTCCTTAGCACCATGCTTCGGTTTTACCTGACCGCGATCCTCCACTCCGCCCTCTACACATTCACGGCCCACAGAAAGATTCTCTGCAGCGTCTGCATTTCAGATGAGACACAGTAACAGAAACAGGACACCCCCACCCTTTAATTATAGCATAATACACTCTCTCACTAAGGCCTTCTTCTGTAGCTTTGCAGGACCAGCTGGAATATTGTTCTGGTCCCCGCATCCCCAAGAGATGCACAAACTATCACAAGCACTCAAAATGTATGCAAAAGGAAAGCTGAATTAGAATATATGTATAGATAATCACCATATACCCAGGGATCCTCACTTCAAAACATATTTTAAAGATGCAAATGAAGTATTGAATTCATCAATCACAAAGGGAAGATGAAAAAAACAATTGAATTTCAAGTCATCACAAATGTACAATGTACTAAACTACACAAAATGTATTCATACATTGCTTGTTATTGATGATGCCCCCTGACAGAAACATTATTTCACATAATAAATGTATAAAGCATGAAATGAATGTGAGACTTACCAGAACAACCAAGCACAACTAAGTATTTCTTGAGCATTTCATACACTGGGCTGTAAAATGAGAATATGAGAGTTTAGAATGGACCTCCTTATTTTAGACGCATGCGTTTAGATGTATCTAGTCAACCATTACTGAGGCGTAACCAAGCTCCACTTTTGGTGCAGTTGAATACCTCGGGTTTTTGACGGAGAAGCTCTCAACCTCCAGCAGCTCTCCCAAAGGGTCATCCTGGCAGTGGACTATGTGCTGCCTCTGTTTGTCATACAGTTGCTTCCCCATGATGTACTGACCCAAGTAGTGCATCACCTACACAAAAAATACTGGATATCAGGTATCACAAGGCACCTACAGGGTATAATTTTACCTACTATTGAACCCTGGAATAACCACTTCTCAGATAACACTTTTTAATGAGCTAGTAAAACAGGCTGCATACTAACAAACATACTTGACATTTCACCTGACAGCTCACCTCTTTGAGTGTGAAGACTTCTTCTTGAGCTCCGGCAACACGCAGAATCTGCAGGAGAGGGGCTTTTGGTTGTACCTGGGGGGGGCATTACATATGAACAACATATGTAATGTTGGATAATTGTACAGGCAAACAGCTGTCATAGTTTTTGCTTAATTTTACCTGATTTCCCTCTCCAGGTAGTGTCCTGCATGATGAGCTTGATGCCAGAGGCTGGGCTGATAGGGAGCTCATAGTAAACGAGCAAAGTCTGAAATGCAGAATTATAACATGTAAGATATACCAGGCATCAAATTCACGATCATCAGGTTAACGCTGGTGTATTGACTTAATATTTAAACGTTAACGTTAATACACGTATTATACCAACGCCCACGAGGCCAAATTGACTTTACTTTGTCAAATGATTGTAACGTTAAACAGACTGCACCAAAATGGGCTGGCTTACCAAACATCTGCCTGGGTGGATTCGTTACACCACATGGACACACTGTTAACGTTACACCACTACACCATCACTTGTTCTATTGTGACAGTTGACGTGAATGTCTTCAAATAACAAGGTCAAAATTCCGGCAAGCCGAGGTAGCGTAACGTTGCATAGACGGATGGAATGTCGGTACAAACGAAGCACAACTGCAACCATTATTAGCTACTGGCATGTGAACTGGAATATCTGGTTAACGTTGGCAGGTGACAAACCTGCTGTCGTTAGCAAACGTGTAATAGACAGCTAACGTAACGACAGGGCTAACGTTAGCTAACTTAGCTGGCTAGGTAGCTAGCTATATCCTGAACAATACGCTCGTTGAAACTGATCTTACCGTGATGAGTTGGCATTACTTCACAGCTGCTACATTGTTCCACACGCACTGCTACCCTAAAAACATCTAGACGACATCATGGGAATATACATACAGCTAATAAATCTTGTGGTTTTGAACTCTACTACCTGTCTATGCTATCCGCTGACAATTAGCATAGCTGAACTACAGATTCAAAACGATGAATATGGCTACAGAACTTCCGGCTGCACCAAGAGGTCCTGGCTGCAGGCTGCACAGCTACATAGGCCAAGAGTGTGCCGCCCCCTACTGTTTGATGGATAATCATAGACTGTATGTGAATAGCACACCCTACGGTGGCATCATGGTCTTCTTCCAGTGATACAATACTGAGAACAAGTTATCAGTTTCTAGAGCATTAACAGAGGTGGGAAGTATCCAGACTGCCTATGGAAGTAACAGTGGGAACAGTTATAGTCTGTAGATAAGTAACTAGCTTAGTTCTATCCACTTGTGGCACAAAGAAATATTTTGGGCTACTTTTTCACTCACATTTAAGATGTAGTTCTGGCTAAGGTTATTTATTTAGCTGAAAAACGTTTTATGTTACATTCTTCATCAAATATAATGTTCTGCTAGAATTTAAACATGACGGTTCTGAATGTCAGTGCCACTTTTTCAAATAGTAGCTAACTAATGACTTTATTATTGGTTAATTCCTAATCACTTATGCTTAAAAGGTTAGTTATAAGCCATTAAATATAAGCAACACATTTTGGTTGTCAGATTGTGAAAAATCCCTTGCTGGTGTTTACCATTTATACTTAGTAACAATGCAGTTATAAATATTGGTAATCTATTCATAAATGCTAAATAAGTTGTTCAATAGATGTTGGTGGTCATATGGTCCAATGAGTCAAGATCTATAAAACATTAGTAAATGGTTATGATTAGGGCTGAGCAATGCATCAATATTATATCGCTATATGGGACTGATAGTATTAGTTTGGATATCGTAAATCGTAATATTGGATATCCTAATATGGCTTAAGTGTTGTATTTTCCTGGTTTTACAGGCTCCATTACAGTAAAGTGATGTAATTTTCTGAAATTACCAGACTGTTCTCGCAGTTATTTTATTTGCCTTTACCAGGCATTATATTCACATTACTGATGATTATCTAAAATCCCATTGATAAAATATTTTATGAAAGCACTAATTGTCAACCCTACAATATTGTCACAATATCGATGGTATTTGGTCAATAATGTCGTGATATCGGATTTTCTCCATATCGCCCAGCCCTATATGCTTATGAATGATCAATAAAGCTAGTAGTTACAACTTGGCTAGTAGTTGCCTTTTATGAAGGGTGCCTTATTTTAAGTGGTACAACAATCAGTGTCTTCAATAAGCAACTGACTTTGACAGTGCATTAACAAAACCCAAACACAACTGAACGGATGTAAGAGAGTTGTGTTATTTCATTCAGTAAATGCAAACATTGTTATAAAACATTTGTGCTACAGAACAGTTTAATTCAAAGATACTCATCTCTGATATTCTAGCAAACAGTCAAGAAAACAAGATGGAATGAAGATCAAAACTCAGATCCTTCACAATCCTTTACAAAAATTAGATGTAAAAGGTGGCACACATGCAACTTTTTCACAGATCTGTAGATGCAGTGCAAAAATAAATCAATAGATCCAGTAAATAGCTGGGTTTGTTCTTAATGACAGTTGTGTATATAAAGATGCATCAAGCATATGCATTTGCTTTTATATCTGACAAAGCCCACCCAACAGTCCTTGAGAATATGCCTCTATATTAGGCCAGCTTATTACAATAGCTTATTCGCTGGGATATTATTGACTCTGTTGGAAAACACAAGCATTGACCTTAAGCCCGCACGTGTCAAAAGTTACAGCCCTTACTGTACATTACAGATAATAGAAATGGTAGCCAAACAAAATCCTATCTTAACAATTCATTTAACAGAGTAAAGTGTCTACTGGGAAAAAGATGTAACTCAATTAACTTAATTAAGGTTATTGATGTTATGGCCACCAGACACATTAATCTGATAAATTAGATCCGTTATCGTAGATATTTTTGAACATCTGTGAGATTATTAAATTGGAATGCACCAAAACTTCAGAAGACTGGCTAATAGCTTTAGAAGAAGAAAAAAAACAGTGTCAGTATAATTCTGAAATTGTTTGTACTGCTAATATTAAGCTTTACAAACAAAAAGTTGTGACTGTTTTTCTGCTGTCATATTAGTAACAGAAACAAGCATGGTCTCTAAACACATTTGATTACTTGATGATTATGCCTGCACCTGCATTAAGCTCATTAGGAAAATGCATATTGCTATTGGCTGATATAGGGAAAATATCAGCCAAATAAAAAAATTTAAAACACAACAGCAACATATTGGTGCACCCTGTTAAATCAGAAAGTTCAAGTAAAGGGTTTGGGTTAGCGTCATACTTCATATAATGCTGGGCTAAGGTAATGCTCTACAATTAGAAAACTAAACCGTAAAAGTGCTTTGGCAATAATTCAAGTCTTTCATTTTTACCACACATACAAGGGAGTAGACAGCATTGCTTTACTGTATAACAAATAGTTTTACATCTTACAACAATGGCAGGCCCTTTTAACATTTATTTTTAAAAGTTTCAATAGGCACTAAAATGAAAGACTAGCATTTATTTCTCAGTGACTTCTTTTATTGTTCTTGTTAGTCGACATTATTGATCTGGTGGCTGATAATAGTTACAAGTTCTTCTAAAATGAGCACTAGTAGTCACTAATTTGGCTTTTACTATCTAAAGCATTTGTACTTTTATGTTCTGGTTACAGCTTCAATTTAGTTTGACTCGTCTATAAATATAAACAATTTAATAATAATTACAATGATCTATATTACCTACTTTTAAAACTGAAAGTGGCATGAAAAAAAAAAGACTATTAAAAAGTTATTGCTGTTATATAAAAACAAAAATCTATGCAAAGGTTCATATCTAAAGTGCATTACTTGCATTACTATTCTGGTCCATAATACCAGTAAAAAACACATTGTATACTGTGTATGGTTAAAAAAACAAAAACACCACTAGTCAGAAATAGTGACTGGTATCATTAGAGGAGGCACTACTGCTCTCAGTAGCTGCTATTAAAATTAAAAGTGCTCATTTCTAAAAGAACTTGTGACTAACAAGTAACTCATAGTGAGTAGTCTAGCCTAATGTTAGTGACTGGTGAAGCTGACAAAATTATTGATAAATTGGCCGCCATGCACAACAGGACTGTATCTTACGGTTTTAAATTTACTGAATACAAAAACTACTTAACTGACAGCAGACATAATCTTTGAGCTCAAATACTGATTATTATTTTCTGTGTTCTGTTGTTTGATTGTTCCCTAACTCTTATATACAATGTTCTGTAAGCCTCTATATCTAGTCTCTGTATTGTGCTTTTGCAGTGCATCAGGATATGAAAGGCCATCTTTTCTAAGGTCAGCATGAAAGGAAACATACAGAGCACAACAGAGCACGTATTCAGACTCAGTGGTCTTTACAGAACTCTTTGTGACAGAAACAACAAAAGCTCTCCAGGAACCCCATGGACTTTCTTCTGTTCTGTGCTGGGTTTGTCCCCCTCCTAAAACCGCCGGGTTGCCTTTTTGTGGGAGACTCAACTGGTACATAAAGCAATGTAAGTTGCTGCTGAGTCCTCCAGCCACCAGGGGATAGCAAGAAGTGAGAAGCAGATGTTAATCGGCATGTGGGAGCAACAGGAATGCCCAGGCATCATGAAAGTTAAATTTAGGCTTGATGAGCCTTTGAGTGAGGAGAAATGTCCACCTTATTCTAAGAGGTCCTGTGGAGAGACACAAACGATTCAAATCAGTTAATAGATGATTACAAAGTAGAACTAAAAATAGGGCCTTTTCCACAGTATCGGATACCTGATCTGAGTCTTCGTTGTACTGTGCTTTTCCTGTCTCCATGTAGTGAGGGTCAAGATCATCGACTCCTTCTATTTTCACAGCCTCAACATGTTCCCTCATAACAGAGTATCGGTGCACAAGGAACCTGATGAGGACATGAGTGAATATTAGAAACAACAGAGATGAAATACAGAATTTCCAGTGTTTATTTCAGTGTATCAAGTGTGTGTGGACATATGAAACATAGTTAACTGACCGTCCTCCGCAGACATATTTCTTTACCAGCCAAACGCCTGCAACAGCACTCGTCAGAAGGATCGCTATGACAACCATCACTATGACAGCCGTGCTCGGTGAACTGTTTTCAGTCTGTTAAGAGTTACAGAAACAGAAAGGTTAAAAATGTGAAGAAATGACATGCCAAAAACAACCTGCACCATTCACATGACTAAAAGATTTACCAGATTTCATGTTTCTCAGCTTTAAATGTTCTCACATGAATTGGCAAAATATGAGATATATATGAGAGCAATGGTTAAATGGCATCCGGAATTAGCACCAGCAACTGTTTATGCACCCAACTCCTAATATTTGCATTACCATCGTGCATAGAAACATTAATATGCACTTTCTTTTTCAGATTTTCTAAAAATTCAGTTAAAATTTGAACTACATTTGGTTGGAAATTTGGCTCATGTCACACCTCTACTAGATAACCCACTCACGCCTTCAGTGTTGACCATGCCAAAGACCAGAGGTTACCCTACTGATTTTCAGGGTGCCCCAATATGCAGTTTCACAGGTAGATAATGTTCCACTGTGTAGCTAGCCCACCTAGTCTCATTTTCAGAATGAGCAGAACTGACCAGAGAATTTGGATAAAGGGCGCTGCTGGTGCACATCCGCCTCAGGTCTGACTCCTTCCTTTCTGGCTGAAAACCTCCCTCACACTGGTCTCCTGGAATTTTCCGGTAGCTTAAATGTAAGGAGAGACAGAAAGACATGTAAGGCAAGACAAAACTCAAAGAAAATGTCACAGGACAAGACAGCTAGTAAACTAAAGGTAAGATTCATGCCACTAATGGAGGGAGATGTGGAGGCAGAAATGGAAACGTACTACAGTCCCCTCCAAAAGTATTAGATTCCTTTGTTTTTGTTGTTCACTGAAGACATTTGGGTTTAAGATCAAAAGATGAGTATGACACAAGAGTTCAGAATGTCAGCTTTTATTTCCTGGTATTTACATTTAGAGGTGTTAAACAACTTAGGACATACCACCGTTTGTATTAAGACCACAGCATTTTTAGGTGAGCAAAAGTATTGGAACAAATAATCTTAAAGTAAATAACATTTAATATTTGGTGGAATAACCCTTGCTTGCAATAACTGCCTCAAGCCTGCGACCCATCGACATCACCAAACTGTTGCATTCTTCATTTGTGATGCTATTCCAGGCTTTTACCGCAGCTTCTTTCAGTTCTTGTTTGTTTCGGGGGGTTTCTCCCTTCAGTCTCCTCTTCAGGAGGTGAAATGCATTGGGTTAAGATCAGGTGATTGACTTAGCCAGTCTAAAACCTTCCACTTTTTCCCCCTGATGAAGTCCTTTGTTTTGTTGGCAGTGTGCTTTGGGTCATTGTCCTGCTGCATAATAAAACTTCCTCCTGATTAGTTTTAATGCATTTCTTCGTAAATTGGCAGACAAAATGTTTCTGTACACTTCTGAATTCATTCTGCTGCTACCATCATCAGTTACATCATCAATAAATATGAATGAGCCTGTTTCAGAAGCAGCCATGACATTACCTCTACCATGCTTCACAAATGAGCTTGTATGCTTTCGGATCATAAGCAGTTCCTTTCTTTCTCCACACTTTGGCCTTTCCATCACTTTGGTAGAGCTTAAGCTTGGTCTCATCAGTCCATAAGATTGTGTTCCAACTTTTGCGGCTCATCTTTGTACTTTGCAAATTCCAATCTGGCCTTCCGATTCTTACTGCTGATGAGTAGTTTGCATCTTGTGGTATGGCCTCTATATTTCTGCTCTGTGAGTCTTCTTCGAACAGTGGATTGTGATACCTTCACCCCTGCACTGTGGAGGTCGTTGGTGATGTCACTTACTGATGTTTTTGGGGTTTTCTTCACAATCTTCCAATGGCTCTGGTCGATTTTACTTCTTTTCTCAGCTTGAAAATGGCTTGCTTTTCTCCCATAGACAGCTCTCTGGTCTTCATGTTGGTTTATCCTCTTTAACAAGAAATGTAGTCTTTGTATGTTTAAACCAAGGATAAAAACTTAGACTAGTCATGCAGAGCTATTTAATGTTTGAACAATCAACCTAAAAAGCAACACATGGGCAACAAGAAACATCTGTCAGTCACATGTTCCAATACTTTTGCTCACTTGAAAAATGGGTGGGTTCAAACAAAGGGTGGTATGTCCTGAGCTGTTTAAGACCAGCACGCCCATGGGAGCAAAGATGGGCACAGGTGCATTTGCTATTTAAACGACGTGGGTGCTGGACGGGAAATTTACAACTGCGTCGGTCTTAAACTAGCAAAGACACTTGTATCGGGCTTTGTGCTGCGCCGGGTGCAAGATAGGGCCCTAAGCCTTAAAGCGACACTATGTAACTTTTTTACCATAAAATAACAGCAAGACAGACAGACAGCTGGCCATCTTGCCTTTGGACTAGTAAGTAATATTAGCTGGCTTGCTATGTCTTGTGTTGTTGCACTTGCTTGATGTTTGGCTGTGTTAGCAAAGTTGTTGACTCGCTAGTTTTTCATCATAAGTAATCTAATCATAACAAATGCACTTGTACCGCTGTCCATATTTACAGAAACGATGTATAAATAAATTTCATTCTGAAACTGTAGTGGTGCCAAGTTGCAATACTATCAAGTGTTGTTGCTTTAAAATAATAATCTGTAATAGGCTTCTGGTAGTGAGGTGGTGAGTTCACCATTTCTTACAGTGCTTGTAACTGAATTACTGTTGGCTTCTTTGCTTTTCATATAACCCATAACCTTTTACCACACAGTGGTAAGACTTGAAACATACATTATCTTATGTATACATTTTCTATATTCTGTATAAGTTTGAGTTTCTTGGGAAAAAAGAGAGAGCAAAGATAAAAACAGCCGTCCTAACCCGCTGGTCTGTAGCTGTTCGGTGGTCCCATTTAAACAGAACTCCAGAGGATGACCCTTCATCTCCTTCTGCTCCACACACTCTGAGCTGTTCTCTGGCCGGTAATATCCAAAGTCACTGTGAGACAAAGCAGAAGCTCAAATGGCATTCTTACAAATTTACAGAGACAAACTGTGTAAATCCTTACTATTTAGTCTTAGGGTTAGAGTAAATGCAGGAGGAAAACATACCAGTGATAATCGTCCACTGTACATGGACAGGGGGACAGCTTCTTGGTGACAGCAAAGTCCCTCCCGTTCCAGCAGACAGAGTCTTTCCTCAGGCGTAAGAAGGTCTCTTTATAGCCCAGCACACAGCCATCATTAGATCCACTGGGGTCTGCAGAGTGAGCCAGCCACTGTACATAGTCCCCTTCAGTACCTGCACATACATATATATATACACGCACTTAGTAAGTCAAAAGGTGAAACACTTCCCACTACAGCCACATTCTCTCACACACTCACAGTCTCTGGTGAGGTGCTTCCTGAAGTCTATGGTGATCACAACCCATTTACTGAAGTCGTTCCTGTAGCCCCACAAGCTGACGTTCATGGAGCGAGAGCCGGGCTCACTGTCCATACCGCTGAAGTGAAGGGGGTCGCTGGTGAAGTTATATGTATGCCAGCACTGCCCCTCATCTGTTGAAAACCTGAGAGGGGGGGGGCAAAGAATAGGGGGAAAATGAGCCAAAAAAGCAAAAAAATGTACTGTAAATCGGACAAATGATAAAAACTAAAAAACTAAAAGAATACCACAATAAACAAATTGTCTGGTATACTCAGTTGTATTCACTTGATCTGGTTGACAGGTGAGTTGGTGTGCTCCACAGCCACCAGCAGCCCTCCAGAGTCCAGTATAGCATAATGATGGGGGCCCCTGAGAGCCAACAACCACGAGTAGCCCCCGTCATCAGACACGTACACATCAGGGGACAGAGCTGACTCTGCGTCTCCGATGCTGCCTGAAGAAATAAAGGACAACGGTGTCATGAGACATTTAACCATGCAGTGAATTGATTCAGGGTGAAGACGTCTTTGTGTTTTTTACCATGAGCCAGAATGAGGCCCACAGCACTGGGCTGTGAAAGAGGCAGCATGGGGACGTTCATCTTCATGGTGGTGCTGTAGGAGGCGTGAATGTGAAGTCTGCACTGTAAAGACACGATAATTAGGGTAATGTTGCTACCAAGTCAGCATGCTCACTGCAGGCACTCATACTGTCTAATGTTAATTCAACAAAAAACAGAAGAGATTTAATAAAATTACAACCAAAACAGCTCATCACATAAATAAAACACACCAGGCATATTGAAAAATAAAATGCAAATCACAATAACAATGTATATATAAATATACTGAATATAAATCGATGTGTGTATGGTTGTCTCACTCTGTTAGGCCTGTTGGTAGAAGTCTCAGTGTCACAGTGGCTGTTCTGTGGTCTGTGCAGCGTCTGCCATTTTGCTCCTTGATCAAAGGTGATCACTGTCTCCACTGCACCATCTGCTCAATAGCATTCATTTCAATAACTATCAGGATCCATATAGATATTTTTACACTCCCCTTTACAGTTTTTCAAAACAGCCTTCCAACGGTTGCCCCACATACAGAATATACGACCATTTTAAAATCACATTTAGAGTGACTTTAGGATGAACTGCAATGTACATGCAACCCTTTTTCTGTAATTAAATGAAAAGAAAAGAAAATCACACTTAAAAACGTTGACAAACTATTACCAGAGGATTCCTCTTAAATGTGTAAGTACATATTATGCAGTGTGCTGACCCACCCTGTGTGAGTACGCTGGTCATGTAGACACCCCTGAGTGAAGTAATGGCAGTGAAGTCAGTGTCGCTTCCTGTGGTCGTGTAAAGATGGCGCTCCAGAGACTTGGAGAACACAGCTCCTCTGTCATCTGACACATAGACGGTTCCAGCACCGGAGTCTGGATAACACACACACACACACACACACACACACTAAATAAAATTGCTTTCTTTTGGTGAACGAGTCAGACAAATCATACATTTACTGATCCCAAAAGAAACCTTTCTGCAGCTTCAGGATCATTTTCAAGGACACCTAATCCTTAATCATCAGCATCATCTGTTATTACCAGCATTGTCAACATCATCATCCACATCAATCACCACTATGAGCATTGCCACTGGTTCTGACCTCCAGGGTTGTCCACGTGCATGAATACCATGTCCTGATTGGCTGCCAATATGGAGTAGAACTGCTCGTGGTTGACTGGAGGAAGTTGAGCCATGTTCCACACCTCACCTCCGTCCACTGACACGTGGATCACACGCTCTGTACCCTAACAAGCACACACAAACATGTTGTAATAGCTGCTCTGTTGCAGCTTTATACTTACTTAAACATAAATATGGAATGTTAAGACATGTTAAAGGGCCTGTAGACCCAAATCACAAAAGAACACCTGCATGGTAATGAGGTGGTTGCAGTAATTTAATATGCACAAATCCTAAGCATGTAAAAAAAAAAAAATATATCGCATTTGAGCCAAACCACCTCCAGATGTGGTCTGGCTGATCATAATGCCTATTGGGTCCATCAACACCCTGCATTAACAATGCAAATTACAATTATTTTGTAATTTGGGTGAACTGACCCTTTGAGTCTCGTAAAATGCACATTGTAAAATGAGGGAGGTACCATTCGTACAAAAATGTTACCGATGTCTTCATATGTAATCTTACAATTGATGTCTATAGAGAATTAGTATACACACACACACACCGTGCCAGTCATGATGGAGGCAAAAACAAAGCGCCCTCCAAGTACAAAGGAGTAAACTCTTGTTGCGATGGTCTGGAAACTTCGACCATAGTCTGCTGTCTTCCTTAACTCCAACATTCCTTTATCATCTAACAGAAAGAAAGTGGAGTTACTAGATCTATTGCAACATTTTGAATATATGGGTAACTATACTGTCTTCACTTACTGCATGATCCATTGTAGTTTGTTGTAAAGTAGATACTGTCTTTTGGACCCCTGTATGTGAGAAAGAGAAACTGAGGAATCTGGAGAAAGGAAAGACCTAATTGGGCTCACATTTTTTAACATAAGACACATAAAGTTGTCCGAGTTCAAATGTAAATCCACTTTTGGAATTTGTCGACATCACCGATTATGGCTGTGGTTTCTTCTACAGTATGTGCTGTGTGAACAAGGCACACATCAACCACCGGGCCGGGCTCCAAGCCCTCTCTGGCTTTGCCAAAGGGGACGAAGGTTTTCACACTGCAAAGATTCTGCCCGTTCAAGGACTGTGGGCTGAATAAGAATGCTGTTGCTGACTCATATCTCTCTCTCTCTCTCTCTCTCTCTCTCTCTCTCTCTCTCTCTCTCTCTCTCTCTCTCTCTCTCTCTCTCTCTCTCTCTCTCTCTCTCTCTCTCTCTCTCTCTCTCTCTCTCTCTCTCTCTCTCTCTCTCTCTCTCTCTCTCTCTCTCTCTCTCTCTCTCTCTCTCTCTCTCTCTCTCTCTCTCTCTCTCTCTCTCTCTCTCTCTCTCTCTCTCTCTCTCTCTCTCTCTCAAATAACAGCTGTGGTCATGCAGAGCTATCACAATGTTCCCACAATGCAGCGATAATAACCGCAGGTTGACACCACAACCCCATGTGAACTCTGGTGCCCAAATGAAACCAGTCAGGAAAGTGATCTAAACTGTGGTGAGAAAAACAGCTGGAATAATAAAAATGAATAAAGAGCACACGCACACAAACAAACTCCTGTTATAGCAAGAACAAAGATGCACATGGAGGCTGTGTGGAAACAAATATGGACACCCTGTCAGTGTTTTATGTCCCGCTTTGACAATTCCTTTCCTTTGAACTCTAAACCAATCACAGACATGACTGTCCTGTAGAAGGTTACAGAAGGTTCATACTCTGCTAGAAGAGGATATGTTAAATAAGTTAAATGTATGTATGTATGTATGTAAGCAATACAATCTATTAAGGGACTGTATGGAAATTGTTACAGTGGGAGGTGGGGTCAGAGAAGGAGAGGGCTATGTCATTATTCTTTAGCTAAAGGGAGAGAAATATGATTTTATTTTGGAAGAAGAGGTGTGGGTCTTTAATTTTTCCATGCCCCAGATACATATTTAATTTAATCCTTTTCTAGCAAGTTACCGTTTACTGATTTACTATTGTGTGTGCATCATGAGTTAATCATATGATAGCATCAGAGTTGTCAAGGGAAAGGACCTAACCAAATATTTACAACATTGCTAATTTTAAAACATATGGTCCACCCCAACCCAATATTTTTCTTACAGACCCTAATGTTTGACTTGGTTCTTCATTATGCCATCCGTTATACATTTAGTACCGCCAACAACCCACATGCCTTGTGTGTATTTATAATTTATTACAAAACTGACAGATGTATACGACAATTCTTACCATCTGACCAAACAAACACTGTCATGGATCTTCCTCCAGGTGGCACCAAAGTCCTCAGTCAGCCACACGTCCAACTGGAGGGAAAAGGCTCAGGGAGTAAAAAAAAGTGTTCATAGCCTTTTGAGTATTCAGTTATGCCTAATCAAACATTTAGTAGTTTGATATAGAAGTCCAGCATCCAATTAAGAGAGGTAGGTCCAGGTTAGTTTGCTTCACTCAAACTCAAAACTGCAGACAAAAACTCTACGATCTGAGGTTTGGTTTGGTCTAAAGAATGAAAGCTGCTACCGTGATGCTGAGCGTCAGCAGTACGTTGCAGTCTCCAGGGTTGTACAGCATCTGAATGAGGGGCTTAAACGGCAGGTCGGTTGGAACAAAGGTCATGCCAAAGTCCTGCGAGCGAAACAGTTTAAACCTCCTGATTTCTGACACATCAGCAGTGAGCATCACCTGAAACCAACACAGAGGTGAGCTGTAAGGGAAGATCCTTCATATTCTACAACATTAGAGTGGAGCTTTACAATGTTCTGTATTATTTTGAGGCAACAGCTTTTATATAGACCAACCACAACAAAACACACATGTAAGGTATCAGCAGGGGTCTGTAGAACAACACACTACGGCTCACCTTGCCAGAGTGGTCGGGACTGATGGCGATGCCAAACTCACTCTGGATGAAGGTGTGGTTGATCAGGTGAGTCACATCTTTAAACGTCTTTCCATAGTCTTCACTGACACAGTGACAAAGTTGCAGTTAGACCCTCAGACCACAGCTATGACAAATAATTTACTAATCCATTTAGTGTGCCACCAGGTATTTCTCACCTCCTGTAGAGGTTAGACTGGCCGAAACGCATCATGAACGATGGCACCTGAAATGTTGTCAACACCAGCAGCACCTGGAAAAAGAGAGGAGAAATTACACAACCATCTCTAACATCTTGGTCTTTTTTTCCATTTAGTCATACATTCTCACTCATGTAAACAAACTCACCCCGGATCCATCTCCCACCCAGGCCAGTGACAGTGAACCCATGGTCCTCACTTTGAAAGTGAACTAGAATGGGGGAAAAAAAGAAAAGTGAAAGTTTTTAGAAATCGATGAGCCACTCTTGCAAAATGTTTCTTCACTAGGATTGTTTGAAATAGTTTTGAGTATCATGTGATTATCATCATTGCTTAATACTGTGTCAGGAAATCAACTGAACACACACACAAGTCCAGAGTTTAGTCTGAAATATACAAAATACAAGAGTATGTGTGTGTGTTTCCAGCACTCGCTGAATGAGGACAGAATGAATTGTTCTTACTGTCCACAGTAATTCGGCCATTTGGATGCACTCTGCGTGTGTGACCTACATTCCCGCCTAAATGACAAAGCCGAGGCCAGAGAACAAAACAATTACCAATGTCTCACACTCACTCACACACGCAAATTATTTTTTACTCATTTATTAATTCATTTTTAAGGCTACGAAAGATTTAAAGTTCAACATAAAATTTTAAAACAAAACCAGTATTACATAATATTAGAGGTAATGAGTTTGACCTACACTTTTATTTCACAACAAGTGTCTGCAAACAACATTCCAGTATATTCATCCATAGTAACATTGAAGTGTTGTCAAGTGGTCATTTCAGCAAGGTATTTAGCCACCAAAGGTTTCTCCCCTCCTCTCTCTTACTGGCAGGGCGGAGATGTTTACAAGGTGAACCCAGTCCTGGAAGCTGCATACAGCTCTATAAAGCCACAGGAGACGGCCAGGTCTGGCTGCTGGAAACTCCTTGTAAATAGGTCCAGTGGAAACTGGCCGGCCCCGGCAATCCAAAAGTGTGAACACAGCTTTCCATCTCTCCTCTACATTAATCATTTCATCACATCCTCCTTGCATCCAACTATTATTTCATGTCTTAATCAATTGATTGCTTGACAACTTAACCTCCATCCAGTCAATTTGTTGATCAGTTAAAAAATGTAAAAGTAAAGCATGACGTGTCCTGTCCTCCCAACAGTCTCATACCATTTAGTCTTGCATTGCCAGACCTACAGTATCTTCACAGTGCTGTGGACATACCATTAAACCACAGTGTTTTGGCTTCAAATATGTCTCTGTCTCTCTTCCCCCATATTTCCTGCTCTTCTCCCTTTCCATCTATGGTAGGTATAATTGTAAAATAAAAAAATCTTAAAAAGTAAAGTGTTATGGTTTGTGGATATGGGTTGAATGTCAGTGTAATGGTCACACTTGAGTAAGAAGGACTTAAAGGAGAATTCCAGCCAATTATTACGTTAATCTTGATTGCTATAATTATGCATGTACTTTTTAGCAGCTAGCTAGCTGTTAGCTGCTTGCTGCCGTCCGTGATAACTGTGTTCGGCCAAAATATCACGCAGCTCATCCACTTTGTGTGTGATCAATTTGGTGTTGGTGAGTAGGACGCTTGGCATTGTCAATCTGTGTTAGCTTGGCTCTCCCCACCTTCGTCGCCTCCCGCTCCTGAAAACAATCCAGTGAGTGTCCGGTGGTCTGGCTATGTCCTCCAGAGGTTATGACCATATCAGTGACTATGTAACTATGGCTGTGGCTTGCATGCTAACATTTGCTAATTAGCAAAATGAAGTACAGTTAAGGTTGATGGGAATGTATTTTTTTGAAAGTGACGACTGGCTGATATATCGTAATCAGGTTTTTAACCTGAATCTCAAAAATGTATATCAACAATCTGCTGGGCTATACCATATTGTATAAACCCTACGCAACAACAGAGGAAACCCATTAAATCTGGACGTAATTACAATACAAACAATGCGAACAGGCAGAAAGGAACAGCGGGAACAGCAGTGGTGAGAGATGCAGTTGAACTGACTAACCAGGATGCCCGAGGTCACATAGGTAGAAAGAGATGGGACCAAGGATTGAACCCTGCAGAACTCCACAGAGTACAGTGTCAAATGAGGACACAAAGTTGTCTATGACAACCTCAAACTGCCTGTTGACTGACAGATAGGACGAGAACCAAATGAGAGCAGAGCCCAAGATACCAACCCACTTATGAGCCATTCAACTAGGGTGGAGTGAACAATGGTATCAAATGCAGCAGTTAGGTCGAGCAAGACCAGGATAGAATCTTCGCCATTGTCACTCTGCATGAGGATGTAATTAGTCACTCTTAGTGTTGTTTCTTTGCTATGTTTGTGACGAAAGCTGGATTTAAATTTATCAAAAATATTGTGTCCTTCAATTACCTTAAAAAGGTAAAATGGAGGATTTTCCCAAATTTTAGAAAAGAACCGCCCTCTGCACACGCAACACTCTACCTGCTCCCGAGAGGGAACGCCTATTAAACGTGTGCACGAGAGAGCATGCACAAGCCTAGTTCTCCTCGTGCACGCTCTGTTTACAAGTTGCTGTCGGCATGGCTCATACTCAAGCCTAGTTTCCAAAAGAAGATTTGCACTTTTCCACTATGTCAGACTCACTGCCGGTAAGTGAAAATCTATTTACGACAAGCATCTCTATAGCTAACTTTAGCATGCTACAGGCCAACAAACAAGCTATCGTCTAGCATCTAAGTTGTTGTTTTTTATTGCTGGTGCGTTTAGAGCTTTCAAGAAGAGAGTCTTGTGGGATCTGATATTGACTACGAGCCCGTGCCCTGTTCATCCCGACCAAGATCCAGGAGGTGGGGTACGCCTAGAGGCCGAGGGAGACGAGCTTGGGGCGGGGCGCAAGAGCTAGCACCAGCCGAGAGCGGGGAGAAGGTGGCCGTGAGAGAGGGGGAGGCAGCGGTCGGGCTAGAGGCCGCAGAAAGCGAAAACTACCTAGGGACAGAGCACGTACGACGGCCTTACGTAAACATATCACCAGAATGATTGACAACTAGGAGGACCAATAGTCTTGATGATCCACCCGGAAAAAGAAAATCCTCCACTATACCTTTAAGGAGCTGCTGTGCAATGATTTTTTAAGAGGAATTTTGGAGATAAATGGTAGTTTCGAGATAGGTCTGTAGTTATTTGGTTGGATTGGATCATTGGCAGTCTTTTGTAAATAGGTTGGATGCTCACCATAATGCCATACACGAACAGAGACACACACACACACACACACACACACACACAGCCAAGTCCTCTCTGAGAGGTCAGACGGCAACACAATGAGCTCCTTATTTCCTCTGCTCTGGTTTCTAACCTTTCTGCTTCAGCTATGTTTACACACATAAAACTTCTGAAGAGAAGGTCAAACACTCTTGGCTCTGATCTAACAGATCAAGCTGTGTACAGCAATCCTCTGATGCTGGACTACGTTTTGCAGGCAGAGACGTATAGCTGGGCTATATTAATGTCTATTTGATTATTATTGATAAAATAAAACAGGACTAACCATGCTTATTATGTGTTGATTTGTTGATTAACTGTTCAGTCTATAAAATGTTAGAAAGAAAAGGGGAAAACATGTCCATCACAGTTTCAATCTAGTACCAGAATGATTAGTTGCTTAAGTGATTAGTCGATCGAAAGTTATTTGATTAGATTATTTAGCTTGACGTTCTGTTCTGTATTAGTTGCTAATTAGCAAATGCTAGCATGCTAACATGGTAAACAAAAAAAATATTATACCTGCTAAACATCAGGATATTAGCATAGTCTTTCCTCCTGTTTGAGAAGCTTGAACCAGCAAAGTTGTGGCATTTTTGCTGGATGGATGACTGAAACATTTGACTTAACAAAAATGTTTTTATGTATGCTAATTGACTGTTAGCACTGGTGTGTGGATATAATTAAATGCAAACAGTTTATACACATGCTTGATCATTTCTCCACCTATTCTGACCGAAGAAATGGAAAGTACAAGTCTCCGAATCTAAAAGTGCCTCTCTATTTTCACCAGTTTGTTGAACTCATTGGACGTCTCCCTGTATAACAACAAACCCATACTTTCCATAACACTTTCTCTCTCTTTCTCACATCCACTCTGCTGCTGTTCTTGGTGCTTCAACAGCTGGCTGCGACCCAGTTACCCTTCACCATGAAAACTGAACATGTTTTTTCTCTGTGTTCTTTTGGCCAGAGGGGACAGAGGATGGGATGAAGGAAAAACAGAAAAGAAATGGCAAACTAGTTTGTAAACCAGACAGAGTCATCTAAATTAATCTTATACAAAAAAGAAAAAATGAGGCAAAGCTTGGACTGGCTGACAAAACACATCCTGTGTATTCTATTAGGGCCTAAAATAGCATACAAACAGAGCAGGAGTAGGTTTGACTTGCCTAATCTGGCAGTATACATAGAAAATTCAAAAATAAGGATACAACTATTATACTACTGATCTAAATGCTCACACTTATTTGATATAGCCCTGCAGCTTTGAGAACATAAATTATGTTTGTGAGTGAGAAAGGCCCTAAGGAGACGGGTCTGCTGTCTATGAGCACACCAAATCATTTTCATGCTCAAAAGCTAGCCCAGGTGTCTGAGCCACAGAAATTATGTAATGTCCCCTTCGTCCATCACTCACACGCAAAAGCTTTGGACCAAGCTGTTATTCTTGAACATTCCTGAGGACATCTGGGTTGTTCTTGTGCGTCCTATTACAACATGTTCAGTACTAAAATAACAGAAGGTGTCCTTTGGTCCATTATAATGTGGGATCAGGGTTAAGATGAGAAAGAGTTTAAAACTAGAAGAAGAAAGAGAAGGCAAAAACAAAAAGATGCTGATATTGTCAAATGTTGTCACATCAACACACCAAGATCCTCCTGTTGACTGGAAGAGCACAACTAACATCCTCCATTCACACTTCATCAGTCTCCCTGTATAACAACAAACCCATTACTTTGATCTGACCCAGACTGACGACTTACATTAGTTCATATCAATTAAGAGTGTAACAGATAGAAAAAAGAAGTTCATCATCAGAAAAAAAAATGCCAACTTCAATAGATTATTTAGGCCTTGAAGCATTTCTTCAAGCAAAACATTTGCCAGTTCCTCCTTCTCCAATATATTCTAATTGTATCTGCCTTGTACAATTGTAATTTTATTTAATACATTAATCTGCTATTATTTGCCATCTGCCATTGTTTGACCATTATTGGGCAGATTAATTGATAATTTAAATAATCGTCAGTTGCAGCCTAAATTAAATATTTTGTTTTGTTTTGAACTGTCAGTTGGACAAAACAGGCAATTTGAAGATGTCATCTTAGGCTCTGAAAAACTATTTGCATTTTAAAGACCAAACAATTAATTGAGAAAAAAAATCTATAATTAATCATTACTTTAAACCCCTTAAAAGTGTACATCAAGACAATTTGATCAGGGCTGCAACTAGGCTAATTATTATTTTCATTATTTCTACAGTGTATTTATTTAGTCAATTAAATGTCTTTGGTCAAAAAATTGTGTGGTACTTTTTGCGTCTGACAAACTGTACACAACCCATTTATTTTAGCCTACTACAATGTAAGATAAGGAGATTTTTGTCATTTTAGCTTCATGATTAATCGATTATTAAAACGTTGTCGATTACTTTTCTGTTTCTTTCAATTAATTGTTTCACCTCTTATTTAAACAGATTGCTTCACTGCAGGATTCACTTCTCTCTTCATTCAAATTACATGAATAACTACCATGTATATTGTTGCATTGGAAAAGCAAGGGTTACATCATCTATAAGGTTGATCTGTTTAAATGTGTGTGATTTGAAAATGTTTGTAAAGTTTTTTGGACATTATGAGCTGCTCCATGTGCTGAGTGACCACAGACATACTGAAGTGGCCAGTGAGTTAACTCCAACTGCAGCGAACACAAAGAATACTTTATTTCTTCGAGGTTTAATGTTATAATGGTGGGTTAAAATAAATAAGTCACTTACAGAATGGGTGTTGTTTTGCAGGCTTGACTCGAGTCCAGGCAGAGCTGTACATGTCTGTTCATTCAGTCCTGCGCTGCGTTTCGAGGGCTCCGACTTTACTAAACTATGTCGCTCCTCGTAACGGCTAAACTCCCTCTGAAGCCTCTTCAAATCTGAGAAGTCTTCTCCCTCGTAGAAGTCTGTTCCCACCGCAGACGAAAACAACCCGAGCGCCAAAATGCAAGATACGGAGATCATGTTTACAAAAAGACTGCACAACTTTGAACTCAGCGAGAAGGTTTTCTGCCCCAACACTTGGCTTCACATGCCCCCCTCATCACCAAATGCATCTTCAACAACGGCCCATCCGGCCGTGGCAGAAGATTGGTCAGTGCCAGAACAACCTGCACTCTCATTGGACGGCAGGAATCTTCCTCAGCGTGTTTTCTGGTGTTGAACTGCCCCCTGGTGGAAAAACCGCGATAAGACCACGAAAACTTCTTTTTTATGAAATAATTTATTCTTCTTTGAATTTGAATCCCCCCCCCCCAAAAAAACGAGAAGAAAAGCAGAACGAAAAGTCTGGAGGTCAGGCTTTTTCGTCAATATGATTAGTTTTTCTTTGCACTATATTACATTTTAGCCATTATTTTAGCAGTTCCTCATTATGGATCCATTAAACTGATGAGAAAACTAAAATATAACTGATCACCTTTATGATCATATATATTAAGGAATCAAAATAGAGTGTAAACAGAAAAATATCGCTTCATTATTTCAACCTCCAACCAGTTTTCTCTTTTATCATCAGTTGGTTTAAGTTTAAGTAGTTGTACTTGTATTATATTAAATTAATTAATTATTAAATATTTGTTCTGGTAATCTAACCTATTTATTATTTCATGTATATTGTATTCTATTATTTCATATATATTCTGTAGGCCTATGTGTGCTGTGTGTCTGATATTTTGCTGCTGTAACACTGTAATTTCCCATTTTTGGGATCAATAAAAATCTTTTATAAATCAAAAATGTTTAAAAAACATTTTGTATACTGTTATTTGAAATTCTGACTAAATGGAAAACGTGGTGAGGAAAACATGAGATATTATACATGGGTCTCTTTTAAGAGGATGCTAAATGATTTGGAGGCAGACACATTTGGCTGTAGATGTTTTGCCTGAGGAGTATATGATTGTGGATGACTTTGGCAAATAGTTTAGTTGTTTTATGTTTATGTGTGACTGTATTGCGGCCTGCCTTGGCCAGGACACTCTTGAGAAAGAGTTGTTCAATCTCTGAGGGTTTAACTGGTTAAATAAATAAATGAATGAAATAAAAAATGTGGAAATACATAAATGCTTAATGTGTGTAATTAGATGCGTGCTGTAAGAATTATTTGGTATTAAGAATAATAATTTTCTGTAGCTGGGATCGCCTCACTGTCTCTTTCTCTCTGGCTGGTGTAAGATAAGACGTGTTCAGTTTTACTGGAGCAAAGGTGCTCCTGGAACAGAATGACCTAGTGTAGTGTCTGAAAGTACAAGACAACCTTTAGGTCAGATAGAAGACAGTGAGAGCGATTCCAAGGCTAGCGCGCAGCTGCGCTATCCTCTCGGAGACAGAAAGTCTGAGTGATATCCAAATGATTGGCGGCCCAGACGTAATGACGGAAGGAGGAACCCGAAGACGAATAAATCTATAGGGAAAGGCAAGGTCCGGGGTCTGACCCGGAGTCTTTGTTGGTGACGAGAGTGAGAGAGTCTTGAAGGAGCCACTGAACCATACGCACATGATTGTCTGCTTGCAATATCATTTTACTAAAGATATATTATAATTTACCTGAATGAATCCTGACTATTCATTTCCTGGTCTGCCATTCAACAAACACAAAAAGGGTAGAAGATAGTGACAGGAAACAAGGGGATATCTGATAAATGATTTAAACAAAATTATTTTCTGGTGGTGAACACTTTCAGACCCCAGTTACAACCAATTCTCTTATGCCATGAGTATCACTCTGTAATGTGATGCTGCCACTGTGATGTGTGTTTACAAAGTACAATACTTAAAGGGTGAAACCCATTTCTCTGAACACAAAATGCAAAGAGTCAGACCATTTTCTGAATACAACAGTTTAATTGTAGTACTGATTCGTAACAAAAAAATACCCGCCCCCCCCCCCCCCCCCCCCCAACCCTACTGTTTTCTTGTCGCTCAGTTTTAAGTGCTGGACAGACTGCTGTACAGAATTGTACAGATACTGAGAGACAAGAAGTAAATTAGCACACTACAAAGAGAAGCCTCTTATGCAATCCAAAAGAAAATCTGAATGCAGCAAGGACAATGTGCTGATGCCAAGTTGTGGTTGTGTTGTGACATTAAGCCCAGGTGTACTTCCATGTCCTCTCCTGTCCTGCCCAGAACTCAAACCAAGACTTTCAAGTCTTATCTGCTTTAGATATCCTTGATTACATCCTCCAGCTCCTCTTTGGAATACATGTGGAAGGTCTTCCCGGGCTCTACCGTTGCCAGCTACAGAAGAGACACAGATAAAGAAAGCCTGCATGAAACCTGAGGAATCAAACTCTGGCAGTCCTGTGCACACGTAATACTGCTAATTGGTTTAGTTTTTCAAAAACAAAAAAATAAAAAAAGGTACAAATAAATTGCACTGGGCTGATTTGTACTGATGTGGTTACAACTATACATTTTCATGGACAAATCAAACCATTCAAAAAAAGTCAAGCATTCAGAAACTGGGTGAGAAATGAGGAACAAACCTCAATGTTGGTAGAGTTGAGCTTTTCCTCCATCACCTGCTTCAGAATGGTGAGAGACGACTTGATAGCGTCTTTTAATGTCATGGACTGCAAGTTACCCAGGGAGAGAGGGATAAACAGAAAAGGAACATAAACATACATAGTAACAGAGTCAACAATGTGGCTAATCAAACGCCTGAATAAAAAGATGCGTCTTTAGCTACTTTTTTAAAATATCAACGTTGGCCGTCGGTGATAGATCATGAGGCAAAGCGCTCCATAGTCTAGGAGGAGCCACTGTTTCAAAGGCTCTGTCACCTTTAGTTTTCAGCTATGTTCGGGGGAACAGCCAGTAACCCCCGATCTGAGGACCTCACAGATCTGCTGACAACATAAGGGTGCAGCAGATCACTAATATATAAGATGATGGCTGGTAATGGATGGCTGTGTATGGGATTACAAGAAGCTTGAGCTGAATCCTGAGTTTTACAGGTAGTGAGTGCAAAGAGGTAAGGATGGGGGTGATATGACACAACCTCGTCAAAAGCCTAGCAGCAGCATTCTGGACCAATGGTAAACAATCTGCAGATGACTTGTTGAGGCAAGTAAAAAGAGAATTACAATAATCCAAACACGCAGAAACAAAAGCATGTATAATCATTTCAAATTCAGCGTAGGATACAACACGCCTGAGTTTTGCAGGAAAAATAGAATTGAATGTCACCCGTCTATCGTCATCCATACAGGTCGAAAGCATTCTAAAAATGTTCACTTCATTAAATCTTTAAGAAACCATTTACTAAGTCACGCACAAGATAGCAACTTATAAACATTCCAATTTGCTCAGCTAATGTTCCAGTTAAATAGAAACATGCAGTGGTCGGTACCTTGTGGTAGACCTCTTGCAGAGAGCTCTGTGCTCCCTCAGACGCTGAGCCGATGGCCCGAGCGTCACACTGCACGAAGGTTCCTGATGGGTCCATGTGGTACCTTCATGCACAAACAAATAGCATTCAAGTATCTGTGAAGTCAGAATTAAAGGGGAACATGCTTCCGTTTAAAATGTCAAGTATGTAAGGTGCACAAATAGTAATCTTCACATACAGCTGGGGTCCTTTTTCATCAACTCCCCCGAACAGAAGTGCTACGCCGAATGGTCGACTCTGTATATAGGATAGCACAGAGGAACAGAGCAGACAGAGTAGAATACAGGTTATGCTAGTTTACTCAAACACCATCAAACAGTATACCATGAAAAAAAAAAGAAGGTTTGAATAGAGTATTTCAGCATGGAAATGAGCCAAGTGACTGACCATGGCACCGGGATCAGCGTCCTCCTCTCCAAACTGCAGCGCCAGGTTGGACACAGCCTGAGTCACACTCTCCACTGTCATTGTCTCATTGTAAGTGAACCAGTGGTTCTGAGGAGGAATATATACGGGTTAATCACAGGTAAAACACAAGGTCAGTGAACTGCTCACAGTGTGCCCAGCATTTATACCTGTGTTTCCACTCTTGCTTTGTCAATTAGAGTCTTGGCATCAGCTATCAAGCCACTCATGGCGCAACCTTTGAGGTAGAAAGAAAGAAAATAAAGAAACTGCAGGTCCTTCACATGCTATGGTCTAAAGCAACAATCAGCACAGCCAACTGTGAGAAATGCAATGTTACTCCATGTTAACTGAGGGAACATTATAATGTAAGACATAAGGGTGAAACCATTGCCCCTGATCAAACATTAAAGTCACCCCTGGGGAAAAAGCATCCTATCAACTAAACACAACAAAGGTGTGTTTTACTAACATATAAAAATCTCTCTCATTGTAAGTGAACCAGTGGTATTTAAGCAGCTACTCAATATTATTACCTTTGAGCATTGCTAATACTTTCTCTATTTTTGAATTAGCATTTTGTTGCTTTTATTCAAATATCCCTATGTGTTGCTTTATTTTTGACCATTTAAATTTGACTACCATTCACAGGTTATTTCACTCAGTGTAACATGCACTGCATTTCTAATGTATGAAACTAGGCAAAACAAATAGTTTAAAGTGCTCATATTATGCTCATTTTCAGGTTCCTAATTGTATTCAGAGGTTGTACCAGAATAGGTTTATGTGGTTTAAGTTAACACCATATTTTTTCTGTACTGCACATTGCTGCAGCTCATCTTTTCACCCTGTGTGTTGAGCTCTCTGTTGTAGCTACAGAGTGAGGCATCTCACTTCTGTACCATCTTTGTTGGGAGTCGCACATGCACAGTAAGTACTGCTAGCTAGTCAGTTGCAGAGTATGTGTGCGTGCCATGCTAGCAGCTAGGCGAGCATTATGTTATAACGTGTGTTACAAAGTGACACACGTTTGTCACGGAAGTAAAGGCTGAACTACAATCGAGCTGTTTGGAGCAGTTTGTGAACAGTGTTTTCTCTGGAAGATGGTAAGTCCCTTGGGGGGGGGGGGGGGGGGGCGCTTTGGGCTTTTTCACTTTGTAAACCTATAAGATGCACAAAAAGATCTATAACACAATAAAGGAAAGGGGAAAAGCCAAAAAGCATAATATGAGCACTTTAATTGAACTGATTATTTACCCAAACAGAATGGTTATGGACTTTATGATTACAGAGGCCAGCAAATCATCATCATCATGTTACCATAAATAATATCTCTCAAGCACTGCAGTCAGCATCCAAGTTCAGTAAATCTGTCCGATTGTCTTGCCACTCACCAATGTGACTGTCAATCTCCACAATCTTTTCAATGCTGTTGGGCTCCATCAGCGGAGAGGTGATCCTTTTCTCCACAGCCAGACACACTCCCTCTGATGTCTGGATACCGATGGCTGTGGAGCCCAACTGGAAACGCAAAGCCAAACCAAAGAAAACTCATAAGCTTTGGGGGTTTGACATTAGTATAGTATACTATACTATACTATATCACACAGAAGAAGTATATTAGTCAACTGAAGTGATTCAGAAGATTATACTCACTTTAATGGCCTCTATGGCATATTCAACCTGGAACAATCTTCCTTCAGGAGAGAATGTGTTCACACCTCTGTAAGACAGATGTGAATAATGATAATTATTAATAATAATGGTTATCAGTTCAACATTAGTGGAAATCAACTTGTGCTACCAACAAATCATTTATATTAGCATGTTGAGTTTATGCTTATCTTGAGTAGAACACTATTGAACGCCGTGTTTTAATCTAAATTAGGTTTCCTGGTTTAATAAGGTTGTTAAGTAGCGATACCGAAAGTGAAAGCAAACGTACTTGTTGCGAAGTACTAGCTAGATGCTAGCTAACTACCTGCAACAAACAGCTACAACGTTACATGGGTTGGAAACAAAAGCACTTCCAGATTTATTTGAGCAGTCAAAATCAAAATGTGCCAGTTCAAACAACTTCTTAACTTAATTGTGTTCCTTACCACTGAGGAGCGCCAACGTTAAATAAATGACAAAGCAGTTTGTGTTGCACCTAACGTTAACGTTACCTGTCATATTCCGATCTTGTCAAAAACATCTTTAAACGTTTAACACAGCACCTGCAAAAAAAGAACATTGGTTTATGTAAGACTCATGCACTATAACAACGACTTAATTCAATTATAAAAAGTAAGGACAATTCTTTGCTTCAAGTATCCAGCGGGTGGCATGTTAGCTGGCATGCTAGCTAGCTGACGCAGCCAATCACTGAAACTGCACGGAAACTGCTTATAGAAGTCTAACGCCAATATTCCGACATCATAATTATGTTTAAAATAACACATATCAACAAATTAGCGACATTCTTCCAAATAATAACACTTGTTATAGTAATTTACCTCGAGCCACAAACCCTTGAATGAGTTCGCTTGTTTCAGGGGAAGCGTCTGAGGTGTAACATCCAAACGGGCCGGTTGTCAACAAATTGGAAACGAAGGTTCCGTATGTGCAGAGCTGTCTCTAAAGTATCTATAATGGTATCATCACACACGTTTAAATATATCTTGTTAGCAAAGAGTACAAGTCATACTGTCTGCTATAAAATAAATTGATACTGATATGAAATAAAGCATGTGATTAATACACATTTTAAATGTTGTTGGCATTTTGTTGTGACAGGGTCTAAAGAACACAGACCAACAATTTGGAATGAAAAACCTGCCCAGAAGCATTTGCTGGGATTAAATATAAATTCTTCTGTTTTGTCTCTTGAACTACTTTTTAATGTTAATCAGTCTAGATCAAGAATATATCACAATCATGCAAGTCAAAATAGGCTTCACTGTTACACTTACTTGGATAATACAATTCAGATCTTGTAATATTGATATTTTCGTGTTTGCAATATAAATACTGTTAATATGTAATTGTAATGGCAAAATGTATACCTGCAATATGAATATAGTGCATATACCACATAAACTGTAAAAATATCGTATGGCTTATACAGGAACATTTCTGCAGGCAGGTATCTACTGTATATCAGTCCCATATGGTCTAGCGGTTAGGATTCCTGGTTTTCACCCAGGCGGCCCGGGTTCGACTCCCGGTATGGGAACTAGCTTTTAAGGCAAGGGTAAAATAGGACTTAGTTGGAGATTTAAAAAGGTCTTATCATCTAAAAGTAAGGGGAAATGTACAAATGTAAAGCTGCAATTGCCTACTCCAATCCTCGATGGATGTATTAGGATCATATGAGTAGACCTGTTGCTGAAATAGACCTTGCAAAATTCAAGAGAATGTTAATACAAGATACCTTCGATAGCTTTAAAGCTACACCATAGTAATTGTGCATGTCATAGCATAAAATCAGCCACTAGGGGTCGTCTTTGAACTAAAACATGAGGTTGTTTCTATGTGTCTATATACCTGGGGCCTGTACCACGAAGCAAGTTTAACATGTCCTAAATTTCTTTCAGTTACCCGGCTTCAATAACCCTAACAATCGCGGTCTCGCATAACCTGTGTCACGAAGGCGGTTAACAACTAGTTAAGTCGACCCAGGGTTCACATAAAAGAGGCGGTGTTTGCACTTGCAATCGCAAACATCTACCAGAGCCGCATATTTTACATAAAAACAGGAAACTAAAATTCCACATAGCCTACATATGAAGAACACAGACACGGTTTACAAGCAAAAAGCAATCCAGTCGCTGCTTCCTAAAACAGGAAGAAAAGCTGGCAAAAAAAGCCGACGCTGTAAATGCGTAAATTACAACTCTTATCAATAGGCCTATAACTTCCCCATCAGTCAGGACCAAGAGCTGGTCATAATTACACTTGTCCTTTCCATAAACTGTTGTTGCTTTAGTCTATTATATTCCAGTAACCCTGGCAGTGGGAAGCGATCATGGGAGCAAATAAAAAATATAAAAACGTAATTCAAACCGATGCGCGCATTGGCAACCCACGGCTCAAGAAGTTTACAAAGATACGTAGCCTAATTCCCTCCACTGAAAATCTTTATCTTTCATAAAAATATCCATCAGGGAATGTTAACGGGGCTGTCGATCGCACCTCTCTCTCTCTCTCTCTCTCTCTCTCTCCGCGCACCGAGTTTTTCTTTTTTTTACTCACTGAACTCCAACCATTCAGTCAATGGATCTTCTAAGAACGGTGACGCCGTTATCAATGGAGTAGATTGGTGGTAGGCGGTGCATTTACACCGGTTGATCTCTAATCTCCAACATAGCCTGCTCCCGACCAGGTTAGGTGTTCAGCAGAAGTTACCACGGCGATTGAACCCGGTTACCGGGTAACAACTAATCCACCGTCGTGGTACATAAAACCCTGGGTTGAACCTGAAGTTACCTCGTTAACAATACATCTTGGTTCGTGGTACAGGCCCCTGTCTTTATGTTATCTGTTGATGTATTTGTCTGTGTGTATTACCATGCGCATGTCAGACTGTGAAAACAAATCTCCCTCATGGGACAATAAATACATATCTATCTAAATAAGCAGAGGTATCAGCAGGAGCAGTGGAAACGTGGACACTGAGCTACTTTGCTGGATAAATATACAGTAGGCCTAGGCTAAATGTGATATGATGCACTTTAAGATGGCTTATGTGGTTACATGTTTGGAGGACTTAAACTTGATGACATCACACGTCACAGTCAGAGTAGCTCATTTTCACAAATATTGATTGAACTTTCCTAAGCCATAGAAATAATATATTGGAGTTCTTAGGTGGTGTTCGTCTTTAATTTACTGATTACAAATTATAGCGTGTCTCCTGGCCAAAAGTTCGATATGATCCATTTGCCCTGCTCTATCGATATTATTACATGTGACCAAGCAGTGATGGAAAATGTATTTAGATACTTTATTACCCCAATTTACAAAAAATATTAAGTCCCGCGTTCAAAACTTGAGTTGAAATTACAGAAGTACTATCAGTAATGTATCCAAAGTCAAAAGCTCTCCTGTCCATCTTATTGTATATTATTTCATATCTGTACACAAGTTTGTTTTCATTACCATTTAAATGTATGTTTAGCAATATAAATGACTCATGTATGAACTGTGCAATGTAAATACGTTTCTCTTGCTTATATCATTGGATTATTATTGTTGTTGTTGTTATTATTATTATTATTATTATTATTATTATTATTATTATTATTATTATTATTATTGTTATTGTTGTTGTTGTTGTTATTGTTATTATGCTCTGTACAAACAGCAGTTTAGTCCTTTGGCTGTTCAAGGTGGAGTAAATGTTATTACTTTATACACTAGGTAGAATAATTTATAAGAATACATACAAGTATAAAGCCTACTTTAGATGAAGCTTTTGATCTGAAAAGTAACTAGTAAACTGTAGCTGTCATACAATTGCAATGGAGTAAAATGCAGTGTTTGCTTTTTGAAATACAATAAAGTAGAAGTAGAAGAGAACATATAGGCCTATTCGCAGTTTTGTGTTCATAAATCTCTCTCTTGAGATGTTGAACTGCTACAAGTTACGTTTTTGAGGGGATAGGGCGACATGCAGGCCGGTGGTGTCATGTTTCATTTCCCGGGTGGGATTCACTTCGGTCCTGTTTTGGTTCTGTGTTGAAGCCCTAACGTGGCGCTGCCTGTTACTTCTTCAAACTCTGATATTTCACCGAATCAAGTCCTGCGGTTGCTGTTACGGACGATATATAATTCGGGGTTTCTTACCCTCAGGACCATCTGCCAGGTGCACAGCCTCGACAAGTCTCCGTCCAGTAGCCTACCATTACCATACCATTATTGTCAACATGAAGTCACAGAGGGAGGACATCATTTTTCAGGCTCTCCTCTTAATCCACAGTAAGTAGGCTGCGACATCTGCACCAGTATGTAGGCTATAAATTAGATTAAAATGTATATATTTTTTTGCCGTGTTTGTCCTAATTTCCTTTTGTTCTTTGATAAGATTAGGCTTCATATTTTAAGACTTTGAAGAAATTACTGATCTTATTTAAAGTGTTATAAAACGTGTCAGTTAATTTGCTGACATTTAGAGATCGAAGATATTTATCTGAATATTTTCAGATGATGATAAAGCTAGACCTCATGCTTTCCTCCTGACCACTTCATGCTTCACACTCTCACACACACATTCCTGACAGATGAGTTTTACTGACTCGGTGTCCAAAGCATCAAGAGTGTTAGGCCAGTCATTAGCTTAACTGCATTTTATAAATATTAGCATCAAGAGTGAAGAATTTCCAATATTGTTTTCAATTAGGCATATTACGCTTTGGTAAACAGCTGCAGTAAATTGTCTGATCTCATTTGCTGACCTTGAATCATTTTCAGCTGTAGTTCAATCTGAATTTAGGGAGCCTTCCAACATTCAGGAGATATACACAACAGGCAGTGTAGCAGTCTGTCAGGGTCTGTTTAAGTGATTATCCTGTTTCACTTTCCCTACTGTTTTTTTTTCAGTCCCTGTGGCCTGCCTCTTCACTGCAGGTGTGTTTCTCTTTGTGTGTGTACATGTGCAGTTATGATTTATATCTATGCATTTCTATTCAGGGATTTAGTAACTGCTAAATGTCTCAGGGTGTAAACTCTACACACTCTCTTTCTAGTGTCAGGTCAGTCTGACAGCAGCAGCAGTGTGGTGGTTGCAGGCTATAATGTGAGCGCCCCCGCTGGGTCAAGGGTGGTGCTGCAGTGTGTGAGCGGCCGCATGGTGTGGACCAGGGACAGGGTGAGGGACAGGCAGAGGGTGGTCCACTGGGACATGTACCGGGCTCGTCCAGACTACGCCATGGAGAGAGTGCTGGACATGTTCTCTGCAGGGGACCAGAGGATCTACAACTCCTACAACCTGGGCAGGGTCGGCCTCAGCCCAACAGCCTTCAGGGATGGAAATTTCTCCCTGGTCATCAAAGGTCACACTCATTGTTTGACTCTCATAATGTCTGTAGCTGTTGGGAAATTGGTCTAGTTATGACTGACATTACTTTGTCTGTCTGATTTATTCCATCTCTGCTTTTAGGTCATTTTCAGAACTGATCTCTTTAACAGGACCAGATTGCTTATTGCTTTAAAATACTTATACTCAGAAGGGCATCCGGTTCGTTTTTTATTCACCTGCAACTAGCAAACCGCCCCATTAACAACTCTTTTGGTTCTGTATTATTATTATTATTATTATTATTATTATTTTTGGCTATATAGTTTGGAGAATATTATACATCCCTTACGAAACTGACAGTGGGGCAGGACTCAGAGAAAAAAATCGTAATTACAAATCCATCTCCTACTTCAGCACCACGGACAGCACCATGGATTTATAATTACACAGCACTTAGGTTACTGATATTTCAGAGCCATGGTCGGGGCCATAGATTCTAACTTGCACAAACCTCAGTCAAGTAAAGGCTCAATGAGTCAGGCAGACTCGAAACTCGAAACATCCGCACAACACAATTGAGAGTTGACTCCAAAGCAGCAGGGGTTTTAAATTTAGGTGAATATTATCTTAACATCTGTGCTTACTTGTCCTACTGTCTGCCATGATTTATTTTCCAACAATTGAATGAAAAAATGGAAGTAATGTGAAGATGATTATTTTATAACTCATAAACTACAGTGTTGTAGTTTTTGTATTCTTTTAAGTGAACACATAAGAATGACTTTATCCCACATTATCAGCATGTTTGCATATTCTGTGTTTCTGCATGTGATCACAGACGTGACGATGAATGACAGAGGTCTGTACTCTTGTAACCTCCACCATCTCTACTGCCACCTGTACGAGACAGTCAGAGTGCAGCTCAATGTCACTAAATCGCGTACGTAGCCTCTCACACAATAGCCTACCGACTATCAGCATCTTCAACGCATAGCAACTTAAAAGCTGACTTGGTTTGTCTTTTTTCGCACACAAAGGTCGTAAAGAGCAGCGCTTCTGGGATGGACAAAAGGCAGTGTACGTGGTGTTGCTTGGTAGTACCGTGGTGTTGCCGTGCATCAATCGACGTAGCGTGTGGACAGACTGGAGCAACGAGGAGGAGGACCAGCAGGTGTGTGGAGTGCATGAGCTTGTTTGCAGGTTTTCTTCAGACAATGAGTCTCAGTCTAGATTTACTTTTAATTTAGAGGGATTATATGACATTTACTGAAAAATGTAATTCCTTTCCTATACCTTGTTGGCCTCCAGGTGGTCCACTGGGACCGTCAGTCCCCAGGAGTCCGCCACGACCTCGCTGACCGGCTGGTGGACCTGTACGCCTCTGGGGAGCAGCGTAGCTACGGACCGCTGTTCCTACAGAGGAAGATGAACATCAGCAATCAAGCCTTCTCAGAGGGAGACTTTTCACTTTCCATATCTGATCTGCAGGTGTGCCTGAAATACATTCCCTCCCTTGGCATCACTCAACACAATGTTTGTCTCTGTGTGTGTGTGTGTGTGTGTGTGTGTGTGTGTGTGTGTGTGTGTGTGTGTGTGTGTGTGTGTGTGTGTGTGTGTGTGTGTGTGTGTGTGCGTGTGTGTGTGTGTGTGTGTGTGTGTGTGTGTGTGTGTGTGTGTGTGTGTGTAAAAGGAGAGCAACAGAAGACCCTGATAGTTTCAGTACACATAGTAAAAATAAGGGATACACTTCCCATTGGAGTCACCCTAACTGTGTGTGTACATGTAAACAGTGTTTCCAGAACACATGGAACTTTCATTAGTAATGCAGCTCTGGACATGAAAACTTTATCTCTCTGTTGGGAAAATGAGGTTGGCAGTCACAGAAAGTACTATAAGTTACTGTATCAATTTTTTTTTTTTTTTTAAATGAAACCCTAAAAATATGGCGTTCTCCTTGCGGTCTTGTGTTAGTGTGCACATTTAAATCAATCTGTTCGTGTTGTTAAACTTCATCTTATCATTTGTTGTTGTTGGTGTATACATTTTTATCACAGATTCTCTCATCTGAAGGCACAGGCAGTTTAATGAATGTGTGTGTTTGTCTACATTCAACACACAGCCCACAGACAAGGGAATGTATTCCTGCCACCTCCACCACCATTACTGTGGTCTGCATGAGAGAAGAGAGTTTCAGGTCACAGTGGAAGCACCAGTGATTCAGACCACCCTGCCAGCCAAAGCACTGCCCAGTGAAGACAAAGGTAACACACACACACACACACACACACACACACACACACACACACACACACACACACACACACACACACACACACACACACACACATTGTGCATTCACACACAACCTCAACCTCTCCTCCTGCTCTAGTTATAGTGAGTCAGTGTGAGTGCCTAAGCAAAGAGGATGTTTTATGACTTAGTGTATTTGTACAATTAGATTTAAGAGACACACACATTTGTGCCTTCTCGTTTTGTCCTCATTACTGCCATTTATGTTTCGTTTCGAGCAAAGTAACATTAGGGGATGAAAAGCTCTTATTTCGGAACGTTTCCGTTTGTTTCACAGGAGATTTCTTTCTTGCACTGTCAGCTTGTCTGACGCCAAACCCCTGTAACTACACACACTCCCTCACAACCTAGCTCTCCGGACCTCACTCTCATCGCACCTTCTTGTCACCCACCGCTCTCCACTATTTCATCATTGTGCTGCTACCTAACAGGCTTTTGTTTTATTGTTTTTTTTTCTCGGTATGTACATGTGTGCTTAGGAGGGGGGGGGGGGGGGGGGGGGGGGGTGTCTTTAGTGCAGCATCCACTTTTTTCTGCTTGTTCCTCTCCGTTTCTCCTCTCTCAATTGCTTAGTTTTTAGTTCACATTTTCTCAGTGCTTTGACCTGCTTGAAAAATCATTTCTCTGAGTGCATATTAGAAAGAGGGAAAGAAAAGAGAGAAGAAGAGAGTAATTGGGACGTTGGCATCGTCAGTTGCCTACCTCAAATTCTTGTAGAATGAGAGAGTTTTTTTCATGCATGTGTCGGTTTCCAGTAGATCACTAAAGCAGAAGCCGATAATGGCATGTTTCAATGTGGGAAAATCATTGAGAGGTTTAGACATGCCTTTGGTCAAGTCCATCTGTGTGTGTGTGTGTGTGGGTGTGTGTGTTGTGTGTGAAAGAGCGTGCCAAGTCCGATCTCATTTCGAAGGAATCTCTCGGATACAGTCTTTGGACTGAAGTCCAGCTCTGCCCACACAATTAATCCTTCACTCCCTGAGTTTTGCACCATGGGAATGTTACTGGTTAAAAACAAGACGCATAAATGATTTATCTTCAGTGCAGGAGTGAGTTTGTAGAGTTTTTTCCTCTGTGCTCTCGGACATTAGAAGCCCATTGTAGTTTTAATTTAATTTTCTCAACTTATCTGCTCCTGTTTCGCCCTCTCTGACTGTCTGCTGCCCTGTTGACTTTGGCTCTGTCCTGACAATCTGGAGAAGTTTCACTCTTCCTTCTGTCCAGCCTTCTTTCTGTTTCCCCCCTTTGATGATCCCACATGCTCAGGTTTGTTCATTTTCATCACACTCCTTTCACTTGCTCTTTTCCATCGCTTTTTTTCACTTTCTTTTTGCATTTCCTTATAAAGAAAGAGAACTGTTTTCAGGGGTTTGTGGTCAAGATCAGGACATTTGCTTCATCTGCAAGGCAGCTGGCAAGACAGAGGGAAAGACAGACTGAGACAGAGACAAATGACTTTTTAGATATAGAGGGAGATATACAAAGAGTTGATGAGAAAGAAAAGTAGGTCACCCCTCCTCCCTTCCTCTAAACACAAACACATACTGTATGTTCCCATATTTAAACTAAATAATAGGACCGGAACTTTTAATGTTAATAAACATGTTGTTTTCATGTAATCTGCAGATGAGCAGCTGTTTATTCACGTTGAATTTGTGTTTGGGATCAAGGTCTTTTCTAGCTTCATTTTGTGAGGAAAAACCTCCCAAAACATCCCACCGTCCCATTCCTCTCCCTTGGCTCTACTCCTCTGTTCCACCCCGCTCTGTCCTTCCTTCACTCTTCCTCTCTCTCTCCTCGCTTTTATATGTTTTACTGCCAGGAAAAGTAAATCACAGCATGACTTTCTGTCTGGATCTCATTTTGGCGCAAATATGTTGAGTCTGAGGTCCACAGCTGCTTCTTGCGTTGCACTTTTTTTTAACGAGGCAAAATGAAACCAGGCTTTCCCTCCCCCTCTTCTTCTCAACACTCAGCAGAACCGCACATATCACCTAATGCTTAATTATTCCTCGCTGCCCTGGAAATGAGTACAGCATCCTTTTTACAGCCAGGAAATGTCATTGCATGTAAAATATATATATATATATAAAAATGACAATAACTTGCAAGGTGTTGGAGCTTAGGTGGCATCACACACACATGCAATAACAAATGCAAACATGCATCCAATTGCTGGGGCGTCTGACTAGATGGGGGGTGCGGGTTTGGTGGGGGTGGGGGGGGGCTAGAATGAATAGCTGTGGATGCGGGGAGGGGCCCATAGAAAATGCCTTTCTACAGGGCCACATGCCACATGCACAGACTGAAGATATTTTTTGTTGGGCTAATAAAACTAAATAAACTAATTTGTGCAAAAATGAAGTTCAAAAGTTCATTCTTTTAATGTGTTCAGTGTGTGTGTACGGCTGCATTTAGCACTCAAGCTAAACATTAGCATGCTAACATGCTTACGATGACTATTGTACCATGCTGATGGTAAGACGTTAATGTTTACACTGTTTTTATCTGAGCGTGTTAGCATGCTAACATTTGTAAATTAGCACTAAATATAAAGTTCAGCTGAGGTTGATGAAAACATTGATGGTAATACATTAAAATATTTGACAATTTAAAAGTTTGATTTGATGAGGGCGCTAGATTAAGGGATGACCAGTTATTACAATTCAGAAGGGAGATATGAATATGTCTTAAATTGTATGATAATGCATCAAATAGTTGTTGAGACATTTCACTCAAACCTACAAATGTACACATTTCCTGTCTCCTACAGTAAATGGGCCTTGTTTTAAGATGTAGTGAATATTGTGTGGATGGATGAAAAGTTATATTTGTATAATTTATTAATATTTTCTTTTGCTAACATTAGATATTTAACATTAGTTGACGTCATCTTATCTGTGTTGCCAGATCTCACGAGAGTTTGTTGCTCAGACAGAAACAGGTCTCAAACAAAGTAAATGCTTTATCATCTACTTTAAAATAAATGGGACCATGATTTACAAAATGAACAAGAAACATGAAACTAGTGATTGAGGCCATAAACTCATTATAAAAATGTTTAGTAAGGTAATAAATCAAGTGATAAGTAGGTGTCCTTTCCCATAGACTTCTATAAAAACAGGGCTTTTTGGAGCCAGTGGAGTCACCCCATTGGAAATTAGATTTAATGCACTTTTTGTGTGTGGGGGATTTTCCCTTTATTAGATAGTGACAGTAGATAGACAGGAAAGTGGGGAGAGAGAGAGAGAGGGGGGAAGACACACAGAAAAAGTCAGGAAAAGTCAGAGTACCACCAAAGTCAGTAGGATTGATTATCCAGGTACCATGAATATGTCTGCAAAATTCATGGCAAATTATCCAGTAGTTGATATTTCAGTCTGGACCAAAGTGGAGGACAAACTGCACCAACACTGCTAGTGCGGCTAAATACCTTTTTATGACTAGAAGGGGAATTTGGAACCTGTAGGAACTCCACAGATAAAGTTAAATGGGAGTTCTGTGTTACTCATGAGGTGTGTAATGTCTGTTCAATGTAAGGTCTGTTCTTGTTTATTACATTTGTAAACCGCTGACACATTGGTCTGTTTGTGAGAGAAAAGATGAAGAACAGATGAACACTAAATGCTGACTGTTGTGATCTCTGTTTTACACAGACACCACTAAGGTTGAATCACCGCGAGTCATCAATGTCATTCTGCCCGACCAGAGACACCACTTTCTCCTGCCGCTGGGCTACGTCCTCACCTCCTTCCTGCTCCTGGCATTCGTTATCCTCATCATCATCCTCATCACACGCAGGCGTAGACCCAAAGGTCTGACATGCAGTACCTCCGTCTGACTGTACATTTACATTAAATTTACATTTCTGAATCTCATCTAATTTTCTTGTGTTTTCAGAGTTTTATCCGCAGACATCCATGAGGTGAAGACACACACACACACACACACACACACACACACACACACACACACACACACACACACACACACACACACACACACACACACACACACACACACACACACACACACACACACAGTCTTATTCTTAAACACACACTCAGCCTTTTCTTTATTGCTGTGATAGGTCCAGCAGAAGTCACAGCAGCTCAGAAGAGTTTGAGATGGACGTTACTGAAGTGAATGTGTGCAGTCGGGAGGAGAGATTTGGTAAGTCAGAAGAGAAAAGAAAGTGGCTTTTGTCTAGACTGTGCATCTGTTTTGACTTTATCCTGTGTGATTTTAGACTACAAGAACAACCTGCTAAAAGAGAAGGTCCACATGAACACTCAGCCTAAAGTCATTGATCTTGACAAAGGTAATGCACGCACGCACGCACACACGCACACACACACACACACATCATGTCTAAGAGATACATTGTCTAATTTTCATCCTCCTCAACCTCTATTTTATCTTTGCAGAAATGCAGAAATTTTCTAAGTGAGGGAAATACAAATACTGGAGTCACTGGCTGGTCCAGAGGCTGCGCTCCAAACTAAACACCTCCACACTGCCTTCTGTCCAGGCAGGAGGGACGGCAAGGGACAAAATGTTGTTAAAAATGTATTAAATAAAACAGCTCACATTGAGGCCTTGTGTTTATAAATTGTCAGTATTAGAGACAAAGGAACGCTGTTTTCATTATTTGTACTTGATCAAACTAAAAAGACTGGACTTGGACCACTGCGTACGGCACAATAGCGTCACCAAGAGGGGAGTCTAATCTCAGCCTTGACTGTTAAATGAAGGAGCAATGAGGTCATAAATTGAATAAAATTGTGATTGAGTGAATTTGAATTATCAGTTATAACAGCTTTGATCAGTAGTCCTCAAGTTTAGAAAAAATATATTTTCACTTTGTTCTTCTCTGTTTTACGCACCACTGAAGCGCTACTATCAGAGTGTACTGCTTCCTGTAGGCTATATGATTGTATGCTAACTGACCAATGAAGCAGTGTATGCAAAAAAATTTGTTGGATGTTCCTTTTTTACATTTATTAAAATTCAATGTTTGATGCTGATTTTTGAATGAAGTCTGTTATTTGTGATTGGTTCGAGGAAATAACATATTTTTGTTTAAATGTGGACAAAATAAATGTTTGATAATAATAGGCAAAGAAAAGCACCTTACTCAACATCAATGGCTCTGCTCTATTCATGTCCCAATAAGCCATGACAGTGTGACAGTGAGCCAGTATGCACAATACTTGGACCCTGACACTGAAGCTAAATGGAATTCAGCCATCAATAATTTCACTATTTCATATTTAACCTGCACTTTTCCTACTGTGACAAGTAAAATGTAGGCCTATATTAATTTAGTGGTTCCCAAACTATTTTTCATTGCATCATTTGGAAGTTGAAACATAAGCATAAGCTTTATGTTTTGGATTTGACAGACGACTTTGACTGATGTCTCTTTTGATGATGATGAAGTCTGTCTGTTCACACCGGCTGCGTTCTGTGCCGAAAAAAAGACTGCCTGCGTGCAAATGTTTCAAGCCAGGTGGTAATCAAACACAGGAACGCCACAGCGCAGCCAGATACTTTCAAAAAAGGCGAGAAAGCAATCTGGCAGAGAGAGAGAGAGAGAGAGAGAGAGAGAGAGAGAGAGAGAGAGAGAGAGAGAGAGAGAGAGAGAGAGAGAGAGAGAGAGAGAGAGAGAGAGAGAAAGAGAGAGAGAGACTGCAGCCATTACTCAGGCCACACAGTTGCATAATGAAGACAGGTTATAATTTCATGAGGTTATAAATTTACCCATGATGAAACAACTGTTAACTTTAGAAAATAATCATATCTTTCGTTTGTTGTTTTGCCACAAATATAACTTTAAAAAGCCCCCGTGATTTTGTAGAAAGTAAAAATGTTTTGTGTATTGTATTGTGCTTAATAGACAGTCACACCTAAGTACACGTTACATACATAGTTAATTTATTTATTCCTTTGTGTCACATACAAACAGTCCCTGAATTCAAGACAAATGTTTTTCTACACTTTCTGAAGTTTGTTTGTGTCCTTGTTTTATAAGAAACATGGTACTGTAATGTACCTTCAATCTAAAAATGGTAGAAAACCCTGGTCTGTCTTGCACTGTTGGACAAATGTATCTCAATCGGTCAGCTCACACGCACGCACACACACGCACACACACAGAGGCATGTTCAGGGGCCATCTTCTTATATTGAGTGTCAAATGGTTCATGGTCCCAATTACTGGTCAGCCTTAAATACAAACTAAACCCCTACAGGGGTCTATGAAGACGACAAGAAGAGAGGTATAACATGTATGGTCAGATAAAGGCAGTCCCGTTAGGCTGGCTGAAAGAAAATGAGAAAATGTCTGTCTCTTTTGCCTCCTCTGTTCCTCAGAGCCTTGTCCCGCCTCTGATACCTTAACAAAACATGTTAAATGTCAAACTAAAGCATAGGGACCTACTCCTCCGGATTGGTCAGAAGAGATGCATGGTGGGAGTTAAGTTTTCTGGCAGGGCTGGCTCAATGTGAGTTGGGTGGTTGGTTGTTTTGGGGTCCAGGTCTCTCAAGTGTCCACCACAGGTCCGATGGAGTCCTGCTGGGGGATCTCCAGAGGGGACGAGCTATCGGGGGCAGTAGGGTGAGGGGAGTGGGCGACCTCTGGTCCCAAGTTGCAACTCACACAACCCTGTGAGACACAAAATAGTCGGAATCACCAGAAGAATATTTGGATCGTGCAATAAGGCAGGCATATGTTTACGCCATTTACTTTCTAACGGAGATGTTTTGGGACTGATTGGCAGGATTGCTATAGACGAAGTACACACGGCAATACAATGGTAAGAACAAATTATGTTTAAGCATGTATCCAGCTAATTCAAATAGCTCATGCTACAGTGTTGTGTGAACAGTTAACTTCATTTAATACTGTATGTGGCGTTTTCTTTTGTGGGGTACAAATGTTCCACCAAAACAAGTTCCGGAACTTAGCGCTGCTAAGTTGTTTGAGCGTTTTCTGTGGTGTAGCCAGACCTTACTACGCAGTGCTGTGGAGATAGGTCTGGCAATGCAAAACTAGGAAGGCTCACCAGTGTCTCTTCACACAAAGAATTATCAAACATATGTTCAGGTGAGCAGAGAGATGAATATGTTTGTGGTGAGTGTGAACGGAGATTCTCACTTGTGTGTCTATGCCCTGTGGAATAGTGTGCTGTTGGATCCAGGGATGGACCTCAAACAGCTCCTCTCTCTGCTCCTGGCTGAACCAGGGTTGGAGGGACTGCAGCACCCGGAGCTTCTCCCTGTCCTCTGCCAATACCTCATTCTGGTCCCTGGAGGAGATAAATGACAAGATACAAGGCAAGGAAGGATTAAATGTCATCTTACACATATAAGACAATTCATTTTTCTGGAAATTATACTTGAAAAGGTGAGATTGTCTCACATTTAAGGACTAGACACTGTCATTACACAATCAAATCAGCAGAGGGCACCTGTAAAGCTAAATTTCACCTCTGTCTATAACAATACGTGTTTCAACAGTTTGCCATATTAAAACCATGTTGGAGGAGTAAGATCACAGGAATTAGAGCAGCAGAGTCATCAAACAACTGTCAAGCAGCCATTTTTTTTAGAGTCCAACATGTAAATGGGCCAGATTTAGCCATGCAGGCAAATTTTCATCTGCTGTCCCTAGCAGGTTGATGGCTTAAAAGAATTAGGCTAGATTAGCTACAAAAATACAACACATAAGCATAAAACAAGAACACACAGTATCACAGAATATCATTAAAATGATGCCAAGCATAAAAGGACATACAAATTACCAGCTGCTTAAAAGAGTTTGACAGGACACAGAAAAAAGATAAGTAAGAAATACATTGTACGGCAACAGCTTTCACGAGTTTCCTGGAACTCCCAAACTAGTTTTCCCGTCATGAAAACACCTGGGAATTTATTACATACAATATATACAATTATAGTATACATATAATTACATGTAGCTGTTCCTGTTTTTATATATATATATATATATATATATATATATATATATATATATGTGTGTGTGTGTGCTGCCCTCTCCTGGCATGCAACATGGTGACTGTATCTTTAAACCCATTGGACATTTTGGGTTTGAGCTCTGACCCTTACAGCTATAGGCTACGAGGGGTGCATGTAACAACCTACTGTATTACAATACCACCTGTTAAACAATGCTTTGACAGTAACACACACACCTTACAGTAGTTACATTGTCAATTTTTGTCTAAGTTTGAAGTTCATATGAGGGACCTGGAGTATAAGCCAATGCTTGAAGTGAGCATTATAGCTGCCACATTTTAGTTAGGTGTTACACAGAAAACAAACAAGGTGTTTCTTTGTTTGTTGATGAGAGCTTCGTAAGTAAAAAAAACAACATACCAGTGCTGATCCCAGCTAACAAAAAGAGGAGGCCAGACGCCCTTTTTGTACAGTTAGAAGTGATGTGTAGCCATCACCGGTAATGAACCTGGGATACTTTATCATGAACCCTGCATCATTAAAAAAGGAACATTAACTGGGATTAAATGTGTCAATACTAGGCCTACCAGTTAAATGATATAACTGTTTTGTGACCAAGTGCTGTCCTGTATTGTCAAGAAAAACTCTTGGAACATGATTTCTTAAATGTATGTACTGTGTGTGGGCATAAAAGTGAAAATGCTATCGTAATCAAAAATCTCACACTGAGTAATGCTGTTTTTGTTTAAGAAAAACTTTGTCAAGGGACTACCAAGGATTCTCCATAGAGCCCGGTTGGACTTTATAGCATGTCTGCAAACATAAAATAATATATAGGCACACTAAATGTTTGATTTTGTTATACAAAAAAAATATATAATAATATAGAAATAATAATAATATATCAAATATAATATTTAAATTAACTTTAACCAGCCCGGTTCTATGTGTACAAACAACAGCAGAGAGAAACATACTTCACATACTTGCTGTTTGGGATTTCCAGGTGAACTCATGGAAGACATAACTGTTTGCTAGCTGTGTCCAGACTGAGACTGATGTTTTCTCCAGATGTTTGACATTTTGACATTTATTTATTGAAGAGGAATAACCCCTTGAGATGAACCATCTCGTTTTCGAGGGGATCCTCAAATCCAGACACAGAAATTGACATTGACCTTACAGCGGCAGTCCAAAAAATAAAAAATAAAAAAATACAAAAAATCATGCTCTCCCTGCCCCCTCCCTTCAAACCCTTAACAGTGACAGGAATTACATTTAAAACTGTAAAACAAAGTTTGAAAAAGAGTGACATGAAGAAGAAAAAAACAGAAGATCTTCATTGAAAAAATAAATAAGAATGACAAAAATATCAAAATAAAAGAAAACGTAACTTCAGCCACCACCACCAGAAATAGACTAATTTTGTAGGAAACACATATTGCAAAAAGGGCAATGCCACCGTATAATCAGTATAATCTAAATAGAATATAATTTGATTATTGCTTTTAAAATATATTATTCCCCCAAAATGATGGCGATTTCAAATGCAAATCACATTGATGCTCTGCTTGAGTTGAAATGTTGCTTTCATGGCCACATTTCAATGTGGGATGCCTCAGCAAAAGCATTTTGTTTTTGCTCATCATGAGTGAAATAGAAACGGTAAGAGTGGTTGCGGGTCTGTACCTAGTGTGGATCTGGTACGTCATCATGACGCGCTCAGGCATGTGCTGGATCCTGCTCCACAGTGGGTTCTCCACCGGAGTGTCGAAGCTGTGCTGGTGCTCTGCCGGCACCTCCTGGCTCTTACGGGCTTTGTGTGATGTGTCCGATGAATCATTACTTGCAAAGTATTTGCTGCTGTTGCTGCTGCCTGTAAGCCAGGGAATGCTCTGCATCAGTCACTTCACCCTACTAGTAAGTGAAACTCTTGTTCTTCTGTCTGGCATTGTCTTCAACTGTTACATTTGATTGTTTTACTCGTTTGCAATGTTCCGTAAAATGTATTTTTATTAATCTTATGCAGATTGTTTCAACTATGAATGAATTTGTTGATGTGTGTATTGTATGCATGTGTGTTTTCCCTCTTACCAGTGTGTGAAGTGGAGGTTCCGTTGGAGCCAGATCCAGATCCCAGAGAGCCTCCAGACTCCCCTGATCCAGACCCTGAGGCATTGGAGCCAGTCCCCGACCTGGCATCCTCCTGCAGCAGCAGGTCAATCAGTTCACTGGATGTAGACTGGGCATCATGGTTCTCAGACTCTCTGGGGTTATCACCCTGATCAAGGCAAAGGTTTACAGTCAGAATTTAGCCAACCACATATGCTGTGAATACAATTGGGAGAGCTATGTACTGTATATCAACAGATACTGGGTATGAATGGCAGACTGACCTGGTTGGCATGTTGTTCGTGGAGGCTCTCGGCGTGGTTGTGCCTGATGCTGCTCTGCCCTTCACTCGGCTTTGGCAGCTCCTCCTGCAGCAAGTTCAGCTGCAGCGGAGAACTTGAGCGAGAGCTGGAAAAAAGAGCCTGAGGCCCAGCTGCCTCCTCCTCTTCCCCGATAGAGGAGCTAGCTCTGGGTGAGCAAAGCAGAGGCCCCAGGCTGGTCTGAGTGTGGGGGACAGGCTGGACTTGGAATTGAGGTTGGGGGAAGGGGACACTGCCAGAAGCAAAGCCTGCCATGGCGATGGGTGCCTGGGGCAGCATGGAAGGAGCGGACAGAGGGTAAATGGATGGTGGGTAAATGAACGGGTAACCTGGAGTTGGGTAGCTGGGCAGGATGACAGCCATGACCGGAGTCATGTAAGGATGGATGCCCTGAGCTGGAGCCATCGGCTGAAGGTTGTGAAAATTCTGGATATTCTGCAGATTCTGAAAGGGGTCCATCTGAATTGATTGCATGCCTGGCAGACTCTGAGGAGACTGCATGATGTTGAAGTTGTAGCTGAGCTGGGCTTGGTCAGGAGGCTGCAGCACCATGGGGGTTGCTGCAGGCAGCTGTTGTGGTCTAGGCGGTTGCTCCGGGCCAGGCTGGGTTGCCATCATGGGGAAGAATGGCGCCTGTAGTGGGGATGTTTGGCTGTAGGGCGCCCTGTAACCACTTGGCTGAAGGCTTGCAACCATCTGGGGCTGGGAGGACTCTGAGGAGGGCCAGGAGGAGTCTGGGACACGGCAAGGAGGGCCAACTGGGGAAGCGTAGCTGTCTGAGGAACCCTGGTGTTTAGGGCGCTTGTGTCTGGGCTTTCCTCTCCTAGAGCGGTTTAACCCACCAGCGCTCACTTGATGTAGGTAGTCGCCTGTGGTGAGATGGACACAGTCTGCAGAATAAGTTTGATTGAAGGTGCTGAAGTGTCCCTTTTAAAATTATACTCAGTAGTCACTAAATCCATGCATGCTGTTAGTCACATGTATAAGTAAATACATACCTGGGTGATGGGAGTGAGCCATAGAGCTGTTGTCCAGCTGCAGATAGGAGCTGTAGGGGCTCTGGAGGATGCGATGACGGAAGCGATCCACAAACTCTTGCTCCTCGTTCTGGGTGTGAGCTGACAGCACCTCCTTGGTGAGACCTATGAACCTTCGTTCCTCTGTGGCCGGGCTCGGGGCAGGACAGAGAGCGGTCGAAGCAGCATCAGTAGGCTCACTGCCCATCGGGGCGTCCTCCAAAGCTGTGGCCTCTATGGGAGAACATTTAGGAAAAAACTTGTTCAACAGACACTTTACAGGCCTTACCTCCCTAAAACAAAACACAAGAGAGTCATACAAGGCATTTCTAAATAAAGATTGAACTCCCATATGCAGTGTATTAAATGTAAGAGCCACAAAACAGCTGGAAAAGAACATCTGAGTGACCCCCATGATCTAACAAACAGATGTAAGGGTATGGTTTATGTACCTGATTCAGGCTGTGGCACATGGACGATGGTGCTGCTGTACGAACACTGGCTGGTGACAGAGACTACACTCATGGCTTTAGTGGACATTGTGATGTCTGTCAGAGGCGCTCCAACAACTGCTGCTGCCGTTGGGGCCACGGACGCCACACTGTCCAACACCACTGCAATGTGAGGAGAAAACAGTTAATGTTGATTTGGCAAGGAATATTACAAAATAATGCTCAAATGATAATAATGATGTGGTGTATGTAGTGTTTTTATACCATCTGAGCTGGCCTGAGCTGTGTCAGTGGCTCCAGCAGGCTTGTTGTCTTCAGAGGTAGAAGATGAGGAAGAGGAGGTGGCCAGGGAATAAGAGTCACTCTTCCGCTTAAGGGCTGGGCCTGTACAGCTCTCCAAATATCTGGAACACAAAAACGCACACAATTAATAGTGTGACAGGAACTAGGTGCCTTTGCACGTAATACACTGAAACAATCCAAGAGTGGCATGACGATGCAACGACAACGACACACCTGATGATGTTGTCCACACAGTTGATCTGCTGATAGGAGGGAATGTGCGTTTGCTTCCTGCCTTGTTCATGATCTCTGACCTCAGGTTTGGAGACTGCAGGGGGCAGACGTGCTGGAGGAATAAAAGGGTCATTTAAGCCAATATTAAAATATTTGCACATTTTAATTCATATATATATATATATATATATATATATATATATATATATATATATATATATATATATATATATATATATATATATATATATATATGTTTGTATTTGTACTTGGGAATGCATTACCTGTGGCTGGTTTGTGAAGAGCATTTTTGTGGTTGGAACCCAGATAAGGCTGCTGGCCCCAACTCTTGACTCTATTTACATCAGCACAGATCTGCTGCAAAGTCATCTGCAATAACACACATACGATGCATCAGCATGATTAACCTTTGCAGCAGCTTTACCACTGGCTTGTGATGTCTCACCGGTTCACGGTGTGAGTCCTCCCACAGGTTACCATTGCTGTCACTTGAAGAAGCCACGCTGATGTAGTGCTCATGGGAGCCGTTACTCCCCAAACTGCCGTAACCACTGGAGCCATTGTTATGGACCGGCTGTGGAGAAGAGACACAAAAAAGTGAAGGTACTGGAGAAACTCTGATAGATAAAGTGATAAAGTGAGTGAGTGAGTGAGTGAGTGTGTGTAAGAGAGTAAGGGTGTACATCTATGGACATGTGTGTGGCCTAGGGCTGCAATTTGCTTGCACTATCAATTAATATATCAATTATAAAATAATATACAGTTAGGCCATAAAAAATGGGTGTCAAATTCATTATTATTTTTGATCAAATGATAAATTATGATAAATATTTGAATGAACTGCACTGAAATAATGACCTGCAGGAAAAGCTTATAGATCTTTGCTTGCAGTTCTTTTATTTCCTCATGGGTGACTGGGACATCATTTGTAGTCGGAGCAGCGAACACATCCTCATTGAGTGGACTCCTGGTGACAAAAGACGACAGCACAGTATTGTCATTTCATTGAATAAGTCTCTTCGCAACAACAGTGCTGCTACAGCAACTTCTCATAAAACAGGTGGATTACAAGACCACCTGAGTACATAGAAAGAATTGAGACTTTATTGGTGAATAGAGCACTTAAATATTTTCATTTTGTGCTGTTGCCACTCACGTCCTGACTTTATGCCGTCCAATGATGAAGGCCACCTTGCGGCTCCAAGGGTTGATGAAGCTGGACCAGCTGGTGTCCAATGTAATGTGGTCTCCATTCTGACAGCGCAGACGCACTGGAGAGTGCTCGAACGGAGACTGGCCTGCATACTTCAACACTACACATGGCATGAAGAGTTTGAGTAAAAAAAACAACAACAGGAGAGGGGTGAAGATGTAGTAGACTGTATCACTGATCCACTGTGTGGAACCTTGGGTGGATCTCTAGAAGACGAGGGCCTCTCCAGTCGCCTCTCTGTCGGTTTAGTTTATTTTACATTTTATATATATATATATATATATATATATATATATATATATATAAAATTTTCTACATAATAATTATCTATTATCTACATATGGACAATGATAACACATGACTACGAGTCACTCATCAGGAAATTAAAATCACTTCACACTTTGTGAACTCTTCTCTGCTAACTGCCTGGCTGTGGTTTTTAAAATGTAAACATCAGACAAAAAAATTAGGAAAAGGTGAAAGAGATGAGCTCTAGCTACGAGATCCCAACCACCAGGGTAAGAGCCTCTTCTCCCTGTTGAGGGAAGGAGGTACTGGATACACCAGAAGCTCAGGAGGAGCTTCTACCCTCAGGCCACTAGGATCCTAAACGAGGACGCTGCTTAAGACGGCCCCCGCCCCTTCATCATATATACATATATCTATTATTATTACTGTTTTAATGCAGAAATGCTTTAATGTACTGCATACATTGTAGGAACTGACAGGGTTACATTTCACTGGAATTGTATTTGATGTGATTTCCTGTGAAAATAAATTGATTGATTGATTGATTGAATTAGGAGAACAACTAAGTATTTGTGTTATTGGTCAATCTACCAATTATTGTTTCCATAAATTAAAACAATTAATTGTTTAGCATGTTCAATGTCAAACAAATATGCTAATAACTTGTATTTTCAAACTTTGTCCTTAAACACTTACCTTTCCGGTGCACAGACAGCATGAGGGGGCGGTCGTCTGGGTGAATGCAAGTCAGCAACGACGTGCCAATCAGATCCTGGGGAAGGTATCCTAGCAACGGCACAGCCCTGTGGATTACGACCATCAAATTAGCTTCATCAACACACCGCCATTTTTGAAGCTCAATGTAAAGTCTGATTGTGCACATGTTTGTGTGTGTACTGACCTGTCATCAACTTCCAGGAACACACAGCCGGCTGAGTGAGTGGTGGTGAAGATGCGCTTGTCCATGGGGATTCGCGGCGCTACATGAGCGGAGGAAGTTGGACAAATATTCTCCATTAGAAAAACAAAAGGAAGCACATAAATAAAAAAATTAAAATAAATTGATGTTTACTATTTATTGGGAAAGGCTGTTTAAATTGTGCGCAGCTTGTGGTGCTAATAATTGTACCCTCATATCCAGAAATGATGCGTTCAGCCAGCGCCAGGCAACACGGCTCCTCGTCTTCCCCACTGCTTCCTGTTCCCTGCACCGTCAGCAGGTAGGGTGTTACCCGAAACGGGTTGTAACGCATCTCACCCTCATGGTCCTTCCCACCCCTAAAACATAAATTGAAATTTTAATTTCTACTATGATTCATGAAGTAAACGTAAACCATTAAACTCAACTAATATTAAATACTGAAAACAATCATGTCAAACTGGAGATGATTTAAACAAATGCAGACTACAGCCATTTCTACATTCTTTTTGTCAACTAAATAAATTGGTTACAACAAAGGTCTTTAGCTGCATAACTCACAAAGTCCTATGGGGTTGGCAGGCTGTATGAGGAGCTTTAAAACCTCACTTTCAGCTGTGTTTTTACTGATATCTGTTGGTAAAGACTGGTAACCACAACCCCAACCACAGACTGTTCACCCCACTTCCCTCCGGGAGGCGTTACAGGTCTCTCCGCACCCGTACCAGCAGGTTCAGAGGAAGCTTCTTTCCTGCGGCTGTCACCCTAGTGAACTGTAGCTCTGCACTCTGGTGACAATTAACCCATTAATCTAATCTAATCTAATCTGTGTGTATTTGAGATAATGTTCTGAAAAAAATCTGTGGGATTCATATTTTCTGAGCACATCCGATTTTCCCAGAGAGATTCTATTATTGTAAAATCACAGACGTATGGAAGGCCTGGTGAGGAAAGATCCTCAACGGAATGAAGACACTGACCTGATTCTGCAGAAGAAAGACTTGACCTGGGCACAGTCAAACAGAACCCCCGCTGCAGGGACAAAGAATAGAGAAAACTTGGTTATCTGCCAGTTCTTTTCATTCCCTGTTATCTGCAACAATTCACAATTATGTACAAACAATTTCAAATTAAGACAAACACTGCTGTAAAGTCAAATATATAGTCAGTTTAAATATAATAAGGTAAAACATGTTGTACAAGACAAAATACAATTAACATATGTGCAAGGCATATACTTGTTTTGTGTTGTATTTATTTAATTATTCATGTTGAAGATACAGCCGCCATCAGGATTGACATTAACATTTTCTGATTGCAGCTGAATCTCATAGCGTACTGTTTTTAATTGTTTTCCTGTAAAAAAAAATACCTTACCTAGGTAAACAATGCACTCAAACTATAACTGTAGTTGTAGTATTACTGTAATAAATAAAGAAAACAAACAAAAAGCTAAATCTATCTAATACATGCTAAAATAATACTGAAATTAAATCAAAACCAAAAGCCATATAATACTGACAACCATATTTAAAATATAGTAAATGTGGTCCAAAACACACCTGTATGCGAGTTGCTCCAGGGTGGCAGATGTGGCTGAGCCGTGTGCGAGTAGAAGACATTAACATCTTGGTGGAAGAGCAGCTCCACAAACTTGGCCGACTCCAGGAACTTCCTCCTGCAGCACAGGATGCTGGGAGCCTGCTCCGACGCATACAGCACGCAGCCACTCGACAGGGAGAAAACCACCACGAAGGAGTCCTACACACAAACACGTACACACGCACATGCAGAAACACACGCACACAGACGAGCACACAAAGGCAGTAAACACACATACACACGCCCAGGTAGGAGGCAAATTAACGTGCAAGTATGTATGCAAGTGTATGTACTGAGTGTGTTTATACCGTGTTTTTAAGGGTGTGTTCAGATGTGACCCTCTCCAACTCTTCCAGAGTGCAAACAGTGGCATCTCTCCTCTCGTCCTGGACATTTCGCATCAGCAGTTTGTAGTATTCGCTACTGGCTAAAGAGGAACACAAAAACACATGCTGCTTTGAAACAAGACTAAATGATGATATCAGGCGTGTTGGAGAGAAAAATATAAACTACTCTGATTTCAAAGAAAAACAAAACTGTTCCCAAGCGTAACAAAGGTTTCCAGGTTACCTTGCACTTGTTTGACACAGTTGAGTGCGTAATGTAAGGCCTCCACAGTGCTGGCTTTGCTTCGACTGCGTTTGTCTGATGGAATCCTCTTCTTCATCTCGGCCACAGTGACCATCACCTCTCTGTGGGCCTGCCCTCTGCTACCATCTGTATTTTCACTGCTACACACACATTCATTTAACTCATAAAATGCAGTGGCACAGAATATTTTAAGCCCTGATTTAAAAGACCTAAAAAGCAGCAGAAAGCTGGAGCAGATCTCAAGTTTTCTAGGAGTTTGAAAAACACTACCCCCCCCCCCCCCCCCCCCCTTGGCGTTTTTCCTATTTTGTTGCATTGCAACCAGTAATGTATCTGTCCGTAGACCCACTTCAAGCCCTACACTCCAGAGACAAAACAAGAAGAAAACATCTTTAGATTCTCCCACATACATTTGACAAACATGTTTCCTCATTTTTTTCTCAAAAGCAATGGCTTTTTTGGGTCACTTTTCCAAAAAGCCCAGCTCTGAGGAGAGTATGGCTTAAAATGATCCTATGGACAGATACTCCTTTCTCTTTCCAGGTCACTCAGGGTTATCTTTGGTCTCTTTGTTGCCTCTCTGATTAATGCCATCCTTGCCTGGTCAGGGAGTTTTTGTTGGTGTCCCTCTTGGCAGGTTTGTTGTAGTGCCATATTATTTCCATTTTATATTAATTGATTTAATGGTGCTTCGTGGGGATGTTAAACCCAACCCTGATCTGTACTTCTCCAGAACTTTGTCCCTGACCTGTTCAGTGAGCTCCTTGGTCTTCATGGTACCCCTCACTTAGTGTTGTTGCAGACTCTGGGGCCTTTTAGAACATACTATGTGACTTCTGAAGGTAATTGGTAGCACCAGATCTTATTTAGGGGCTTCATAGCAAAGGGTGAATACATATGCATGCACTACGTTTCAGTTGTTTATATATATATATATATATATATATATATATATATTTTTTTTTTTTTTTTTTTATTTATTTTTTTTTTTTCATTTCCCTTAACCAATTTTTACTATTTTGTGCCCATTGCATGCAATTTAAATTACAGGTTGTAGTGCAACAAAATAGGAAAAACACCAAGGGGGGTGAATACTTTTGCAAGGCACTGGATGTGGTGCATAAAAACTGAATGCTGCTTCTCCGTTTTAAATGTTGACTCTGGGAACAGGAAGCAGACCTGTCCCACAAGACCTGAGAGGTCTGGAGTTGAGACATTTCATAACGCCGCAGGAGATCATTAATGTATTTTGGCCTGACACAATTTATTGCTTTAATTATAAACTAACAGTAGTAGTTTAAATACTGTTCTTTGACAAACAGGCGAAATTACAACCCATAGTGTCAAATTTCTGGTTCAACTTTGACCTTCCCTACTTGCCGTAGCCATGAACACTCATGGTTCCCCTGTGCATTTACTTACCAACATTATGGTTGTGCTGACTTTTGTTTTTACCTCCAAAATAAATGGTAAGTAATCTAGCTAAATTATCAACTTGTTTACAACCTGTATGATCATCTGACTGGTCGTGTGTCTTGCCTTGCTCCATTGGAGTTCTCAGCTATTAGTTTGGTGAGTACAACGTAATAACAAACAGAACCAAAGGCCAGAGCTACAAAAATAAACCCAAGTTGGACTAAACTAGACTTTATTATGCTTATTTGTTATGCAAGTCAACATTTTCACAAGAATGCAAGTTGATATTCACAGAAGCAAAGCCACTGATATAGTATGTTGTGGTGCATTGTAAAACTTGTTCTGAGATGAATGAAGAGACATGACATCAACTTGATCGCTGTGTATGATGTGGATATAGGCCAAGTAGTCAGGGCACACGCAATCAGGCAAATACCTCTTGGTTGAAGCTGAGGTGGATCCTGTGATGCTACCAGGGCTGTGATTGGCTGAGGAAGAGAGGTCATGCGATCTGCTAGTCATCTCTTCATCTTCCTGCCCTACTTCTTCACCTGAAGCTCCACTCCCCCCACCCTTGTGGCGCTCTGACTGCTCCCCTCCGTCCTGCTGCCCTGACGACATCCTCGCCTCCTCTCCACCTCCACCTCCGCCTGTTGTTGACGGTAACGCAGGCTCCTCCCCATCTGGGCCGCTGTCACCTCCAGGCATCTCTGTGCTTTGGTCACCCATCAATTTGTCCAATTACAGTGATCAGTAGGGGTCTTCATATGTTCAACAAAGGGAATGGGTTCCATGTGGTGACAATAAATTATTATGTCAATGAGTGCTGAGTGTAAGATGTGAGGATCTGCCTTTAACACTGTAAGATAAAAGGAAATTAAGAGAGATGATAAGAAACAGTATCAGAACAAAGTTCGCAAGATTGAATTCACAACATGGAAGAATGAATTACTAATTTCTTAAAAAAATGTCTTAGCTGTGGGACCCCTGTGACTGAAAAACAAAATCTATCTGAGAGTATGCCGTATGAAACTGGGACACAGCTATGATGCAAAAGTATAATTTCACAGCAGGAAAAACACAGGTGTAATTAATAACATTGATGATTGCTATTTAGGTGTGCCAGTTCCTGGCATGTCTTTAACTTTGGGGCATTGAATAAAACATGTAATTAGTTTCACCTGTCCTTTTCCTGCTATGAAGTGTCAAAATGTGAGGCAGGGAAAACCCCAAATTAAAATGCCAAAAATGTGTGCCAAGTCTGATAGGGCAAAAGCTCCAAATGTAAAAGCAAGCAAAACAAACATTTGATGTTCTGTGCAACAAAACTATGTTTTTCATTTCTCTAATGTGAACAAACACAATCTGCCTTGTTATCTAATACTATTGGACCGTATGACTATCAAACTGACTCACTGCTTTCTGACTCACTCCCATCATCTACGATTCACACATGGGTACATTTCATACATCAATACTGCCAACACCAGGTACAACTGATGTATTTTTTCGGTAAAATCTAACTCAAACATTATAAAGAAAAAAGAGGTAAGGTAACACATTTGCCTTTTTCAGTCATCTTCTCTTTGCCAGTTTTCTTCAGCCATCATTATATCAGTTATAAATGAAATAAAAAACACCACGTACACATAGCAGTGAGAAAAGATAAGTAAATGAAACACAGACAAAGAGAGAAACACACAGAGATAAAAACAGGAGCCTGTGAAAATAGCCTGCGTCTTTCAACAGGTCGTCACTGCAGGATTACATAATCGCCTTGCTCAATTTGGAGCGTATAAGCCACCCTATTATTTGAGACCTTATATCTGTACTGTGTGCGTACAGACACAAACTTGTGATTACTGTGGTGTAGAGATAATGCTCTGGCCTTCCCTTAATTTTACAAACAGACCTAAACGAAGAAGGCTAAAGTCAAGGTGCTGATAGTAATATGTACTTTTCTACCCCACTTCTCAGAGGGTAAAAGTGTGAGTTTGAATTGAATATTGTGATCCAAATGTAAACAAAAGTGTAGTCACGCCACTAAAATTGGTGATTGGAACATACTATCACTCCCAAATTGATGAACCATCAGTAATGTTTGTGGAGATAGGATTAATATTCATAATTATGGCCAAATGTGAATTTGTAACACTCCACTGAAATGCCAGGTCATGAACCATGCAGTGGCTGTGCTCAGGTCAACTGAATTGTGTCTCCTCAATGTCTTGTCGGTCTCCAAATTTATCTTAAATATTTACTTGCTTGATAACTTAATATGTCCTCTTTGATACTGTCAACTTAATGTGCAAATGGATGCAACAACACAGATGACAAGCAATTAAGGAGCACATCTTGTTATCTCAAAGAGCTTCTCAGACACAATGAATGTCATGATTTGAACCATTTTCTGGTGAATGAAACCCAGTTGAGCCATACTTGCATGTACACACACACACACAACACCAATACACACAAAAGTCCTGCAAATATGGATGTAAAAGCCATATACATCCCCAGCGTAACATGTGGCTATTATGAAATAACGTAAAATGATATTCACAGATGGGCGAAATGTAAATACACTACTACACCTCAACGTTAACATTTGTTTAATAAGGGGAAAATACCGTACTTAGGAAGAATTAGGTGAAAATGGGCTGACTGATAAATGGCAACAAGTTAAATGTTTTTTGATAAAGTATGCAGCGAGTTGTATAGTGAGCCTTTACATGCTTCCATCGCCTAAAAAACGAAACGCTTCAACAACAGCCCACGACCTGATCCCACTCAAAACAAACTTGACACCCACATGACGTTTTAACTACACATGAACCCAGTAACCTCAACAAACCCAGAGACTACTTAAGGCTAAAAGGGAGACACGGGCAGCCACTACTCCACCGAAAACTACAGCACAACAGTCATTATTCAAATTACACTATTTTGTGTATATTGCCACACATCTGCATCTACAAATTACATTTTATGACAAATTATAATATAAATATAGAATGTGAACATTAGTAAAATGGTGGTTCTAGTAAGACTGTAAGTTACCGTTTCAATTATTACTGTGTAACGTTAACGGCATCTGTTAACGTCGGTGCATTAGCTGACTGGTAACTGCACTTGTTACTGATGCAATGTAAGCTTGTCGGAGCAACATGAGAGCAGTTTAGTTAACGTAACTCACTAAACGCCACTGCAGCCCCCTGATTATGGCAGACATGTTATTCAGTTAACATATTAGCAATACACATTGACCACTGTTTACAGCCAAGTCATACCGTATTGTTTGGAAATGTGAAGTATCACCACAAGATAACGACTAGTTACATTTCACGCATCCTCTGTTCTCTGGTTGGTGCCTTGGGCGAGGAGGCTAGCTTAGTTTGTTTGGCCAACTCGCTAAGACACCTCAAATCTTCTGATGGAATATTTACCTTTTTCCCTCCACGTAGCTATGTCTCCGCTTCAATATCCGAAAAATACAATTCTATCAAATTGATCGCCGGGCCGCATTAAAAGTATTATTTTAGTTCCCAGTCACTTAACGTTAGCTAACTAAATCGTCTTCTATTCCGAAGCACTTGACACATTTGTGCAACGTGAGGCCGGAGCATTATAACTCCGCCCACTCCAAGATGATTGGACAGGCAAATATTGCATCTATCATGTGATTGGACATAGCACCTAGGAGTGGGCGTATCTAACACAGCGGTCTGGCGTTTCACATGGATCCCCACGTTTCACAACAGAGGGACGAAAACGAGAAGCCTGCTGTAGCTGGCCAAGCACCAACTCAGTACAAGCCCCTGCAGCATCCACCCCTCTATTACGTCATGCATAAATGGATGGCAAGAATCACAAGGAGATGGGCGTAATTAATGATTGACTTTCATGATCGTCATTTTGAATTTAGTTAGCCTTGGTCTCTGATAGTTAATATCTTTGGATTTTGGAGTATTGGTCAAACAAAAAACACATTAAAAATGCCAATTGGGCACTCAAAAATTGTGATGGACATTGTTCACTACTTTCTGACATTAAACCAAACTTAGTTGATTGATTGCTTGAAAACTTAAAACAATAGTTGCAGCTCCTCAGTTGCTCCTCTCCTCTTCTTTTTTATTACCTTCACTCCTCCTCCTCTTGTTGTTACTGTTTTAGAAGTAATTCCAAACTGTGAATGAAACCCAGTTGAGCCATACTTGCATGTGCACACACAACACCAATACACACAAAAGCCCTGCAAATATGGAAGTAAAAGTCAAACAGGATATACATCCCCAGCCTAACATTTGGTTATAACATACAATGATATTCACTGACTGGCAAAATGTGAATGTGGTCTTTCTTTTGCTTTTGATGTAAAGCACTTTGAGTTGCCTTGTGCAGAAAATGTGCTCTATAAATAAAATTGCCTTGCCTTTTCTTTTTGTTTCATAAGGGTAAAAACCATACTTATGAAGATTTAGGTGAAAATGGGCTGACTGCCCTATGACAAGTTAAATATTTTTGAATTTAGGTAGCCTACATGCAGCCAGTAGTATAGTAAGCCTGTAAGTGCACCTATACATATGTTACATCAATAACCAAGGTCATCATTAAGTAAACATACACAAATAAAAATCACTGATATGAAAGATTTAAAGTCATCACGATACCTGTTTTACATGCTTCCATCGACTAGTAAAAGAAAAGCTTCACCAACAGCCCACGACCTGATCCCACTCAAAACAATCCTGACACTCACATGACGTTTCTCTACACATGAACCCAGTAACCTCAATAAACCCAGGGACCACCACTAACGTGTCATCTGCATCTTAAGGCTAAGGGAGAGGCTGGACCAAGCTGTGAGACCCTGAGCTGCTTTTGGGAAGAGCAAACGTTGACATTTATTGTCACGGATTAAAAGAATAAAAAAACAAACAAAACAAAAAACTCTTTGTATGTTAACTTTGTAAGTTAGCAAAAGGAACTTCGGGCCAAAGAATAGAATTGCACATTTCCAAATGCATTCCCAGTGGGTAGACATAAGCAAGGGTTGGAAGTTACTGGGTGACACATTTCTGCTGTAGACCACGCATGGTGTGGGCAAGTAAGGAGAGGATGATAACGCCACAAATCTGTGATAAAAGACTCCAGTTTACTCCAATGCATGCCTTGTGAAGGTCAAATAAAAGCTAATGCCTTAAAAACTACTGAAACATGCAACATCAACAGTTGTAATTTCAGCTATGAAATTCCAGACAAAGTTAAATGAATGTACAACGTAATGCCAAAATGTTTATCTCATTAAAATACATTTATTTTAATAGAGTTGGAGGCAACAGAATGCAATCATCCAGTGTTGGTATCTAACACTGTCATTGCCCAACAAAGTTTTTCTCTATACTCAAGACCGCATGATGCTGAGCAGCAGTGATCTCCAAAACAAAACATACTATACAGTCTTCTTAAGGTTAGATCTACAAATAATAGATTACAAACAGCTATTTTTAGAGGCATAATCAAACTAAAATATCACATGTGAGAAGTACTTTGCATCAATCAAGTGGGACAAATGACAGTATAACTAAACAGAAGACTTTATTAAAGGCTAATGAGAATAAGCAAGCAGCATAGTATTTGTTTGGACAGTTGGAGCATTCAGAAGGCACTACTTTTACTGGCTGGTATACTGTATATGATCAATAAGGCGTGGCTGTATTTTGGCTGTTCTCCATTGGAGAAACCTATTAAGGCATCTGTCTAATACTACATTTTCTTATTTTTTTGTGCTTGAATATATCACAAAAAGGCAAACTTTCTAGCACGTCCTTGAGAACACCTGCTTGAAACAATTTTCTACTTTTAACCCAGTGTAGCACTAAGTCTAGTAATGTAGCAGTTTCTCTAGCCTTGCGTAGCTGTAAGTCTTAACATAAAGGCACTTATCTAAACACAAGTTTATACTAGTTTTTACTGTCCTACCTGAAAGGAAGATGGACAATGACAGGTATGATCAGGTGGTTCAACAGTGTTTTACTGGTTAGCTTATTTGTTGCCGGGTGACCAATGAAATTCCTCTTAATTCAATCCGAATTCAAATGTCTTGCACAGAGAAATGAATTAGCAAATAACCTTGTGTATAAATAGAATAAGGCATCGGATCCCAGCCTTCCCCCGTCGACCATAATCATTCTTAAAATGATAAGACCATCCAGAAAAAAAAATCTAAATTTTGGCATCTGAAAAGTACAAATGTTTATGTGTTGTAAAGGGGCATCTCTTCAATGATATGCAGGGTTACTAATACTATGTTAACTAACACAGAACAGCATATCCTCAAAGGCACTTCTTTTAGCCAGGCACACAAAATCAATGGCTATTAATAAAACATAAAAAAGGCAATATCAATTGAGGAGAGTTTACAACAACATTCTTCACTTTGTCCTGAGGTTGATGTATGTATGTACATGTACGTGTGTGTGTGTGTGTGTGCGTGCACGCATGTGTGTGTGCTTTGTCACACATTCTAAGAGGATTCACTTTTTATGTATGTTTCTGTTTTCTTTGGCAAATGCAATGGTATTCTAATACAAGTGTAAATATGTCTGGTCTGGTGTAGTAATGCAGGGTATTGTGACAATCTTTTACTCAGACACACCCACACCCACCCACACACTCACACCCACACCCACGGCAAACCAGGCCAAGGAATGAAGGACCCCTGCCAGGAGAAAAATGTTGTGAAGCACAGTAGCCAGTAATCACGTGACATCTTCCTTTGAGATATTAATTATGTATGTTGCTCCTCTCCTCTTCTTCAACGTTTCTTTCACTCCTCCTCCTCTTGTTGCTGTTTTAGGAGTAATTCCAAACTGTGAATTAAGAAGGGAGGAACTTTTTAGATAAAAGACTTATCAACATCAACAATCCAGATCAAACTGAAATCTCTGTAAAATAAGTATAATTACATTTTATAGTAAGGGCTATGAGCAGTAATTAATTGAAAATCATAGTGATTGTTTTGAGCATCTGAAATAACACAAACTGCAACAATACTGTCAACGAGAAGCTTGTCTAACCACAGGCTTGATACTCACTAACAATGATGATGATGATGATCACTATGACAGCTATCAGGATGGCCCACATCTGCAAGGGATAATGGTACAGCAAATTCAGTGCCACGCACATTAACTTCTATGACTGACAGACATCTGTCATCATTTCACTTTAGTTTATTATTATCAGTGGTTCGTGTACATAATGTATGTTGTTTAGTCAAATTAAACTATTAATTAGGTGAAAATGTTGATAGTTTTAAACTACCACTTTTGCACTTAACGACTTGTGTCCTATTTTGTCACTGTATGAATGTCGTGTCTGTCTGTAACTTTGTGTTGTATTGACACGCCATTTAAAGAGAGGTTTTTTTTCCAAGACCAATATAATTTAGACTATTTCCAGTCTGGAGACTTCTAGTATGAAGATCATTTTAGATCAGTTAATAATTTGTCTTTCCAGCGGGAAAAGGGGTGTGTTTTTTTGGACCACACTGTGTTTAGGCACCTTGCAGTTCTTCCACCAGTACTTCCTTTTCAGCTTAGCAGCACTGGTCTCGAACTGGGAGGCTCCAGCCTGCAGTGCGTCGGCTCTGTCATCCAGTTCAGACAGCTTCTGGTCACGTTCCAGCACTTTGTCCACATTAACACGCATAATATCCACCACCTACACACACAAACCAGAACAAAAGATTTGGTTTATTGTCAGTACTTTTTAAAAGACTGTCCCTTGGTGTACTGGATCTGAATGTTAGGTAATCCTTACTAATCCTCATTGAAGATCAACCAAGCACTGCCTTAATTAGCTATTTTAGAATTAATACATTGGAAATGCACATATACACTAAGGGTGTCACGATTTCGAAATTGACCGAAATTAAGTCACAATCTTGAACTTCAAATTCAAAAATGGAATCGTCGATGCTGACACGCCCCCATGTCACGTCCGGTCGGCTTGCCAAGAAGTGCTGCAAGTCAATCTCCTCTAACTTAGCTACAGCCAGTCAAAAGATAGCATGGCAACTGCAGATGCAGGAGACCCATCGACAGAACTTAAAACCCCTCCTCTTTCACTGAAGTCGCCGGTGTGGAAGCATTTTGGATTTCCAGCGAGTTATGTTGACAATGTTTTTCGTTGTCGACAAAAAAGCCAGTTTGCAAGCTCTGCTATGTGCGTGTACCATATTCTTCCACTGGCAGCACGACTAACATGGCAGCTGTATTCTCAGTAACATGACAATCTGCAAGAAACCGGTTTGCTTATAAATCACTAAAACAGCAGTGGCAGCACCATTTGGCTTAGTTATCAATGTCGTTAGCATCGTGGGTAACACTTTTATTACTTTATTTTTTGACAAATCGTTTCGGCTGTGCTTCCTAACATGATGTCATTGTGCTAACCGAGCACTGTTAGCCTTTACAACAGAGCTGCTTCAATACACTTGTTAGATAATGTTTCATTATAGAGTTCTCTGTTGATTTGTGTTTGTCGCCGTGTGCTCGTGGAAAATTAATGTAAACAGAGTGGCGTGTCTGAAATGCAATGCGCAGTGTAGTACATATTTATAACAGGCTGCATTTGAGCATTAAATCTTCGAATATCATTTGACTAATGACATAACAACCTGTGCTTAAAATATATATATATATATATATATATATAAAATCGAGATTCGAACCGTGATCTTAGAATCGAAAATGTAATCGAATCGAGGATTTGGAGAATCGTGACACCCCTGATATATACTGTACATGCAGAATGATGACATCAATGCTGTAAATAGATGCTTGAGTAACCTCGAACAATATTACCTAACAAAACCAACATATGTAGGGAGATCACACTTCACTGTAAAAGGTAAAAAAAAGGTAATACACACTTCTTAATGAACCAGACAGGCATGCATGTGTGTGTGCACAGACAGTATTGCAGACTACACATAACCCATATGTTCCACTGATCCACCAATCTCACAATTGCCCCTCCTCTCAGACAGACTGGCAGCGTGGAGAAGTGTGCAGGCCCATGCAGGTCTTACATAACCATAGTAGCAGTGATTATATAATTCTCTGGCAGCCAATCAGAGGCTTTGTGTGTGACATGGGAAGGGAAAAGTTCTGTTTAGGAGGGGCTAACATGAAGAGGGCCACAAATGAGAAAGAGAACAATAACGATTAAGAACGAAACCACAGGGGGAGTGAGACTTAGCAGCCATTTTTTCCTGATGGCGTCACTGACGTAGTTTTGAATATCAATTTTCTCTGGCATGTGAGCTGACATGTGGAGGAAGAGCACATTGTGGTGATTCATGACACTGCTGCCAGGGGTTATGCAATCTCTGCTGCAGACAGACATTAAAGAAAAAGGGATTTAAGGCACTGACACAACAAGGAGACCGTCGTTGGTCCAAATTGGGACTGTGAGCGACCGTCGCCATAGTTTTTGTGGTGTGTCCTGCACTGTCGCCACGCGTCGGCTTTCGTCTGCCTTTTTGAATCGGCGTCGGCCGAATAGCCAGTCCATTTTCGCTTGAAAAACGGTAGTGAGGAAAGCAAACAAACGACTGAAGAGCGCACACAGAAGGCTCTTCTCATTTTTCATCTCATCTGATCAATCTGACCTAATTTCCTTTTAGAATGACATAGATTATCGCTGCCTGCTGGCATGGAGAGTTATTTCCTGTCACGCAGGCGCAGAACATAGGTAGTAGTCGGCTGTCAGTTTTAGTCTTTGCGGTGTGTTCAAGCACACATTTTTGGCCAAGATAAAGGTGATGTCCGGCGACATAAGGCGATGCCACAGTCGTGGCCGTCAGCTTGGTGTGTCAGGGCCTTTACACAGAGTGGCTGAAGATGGAGCGAGAGAAGGCAGTAATCAGAGACGTATCATACCTCATCCACCTGGGCCTGGGTCTGCTGCAAGCGCCTGTTGCCTGACGCTGCACCAGAACCTTCTGGACCGGCTGCTGACCTGGTGAAATGATGACAATTAAGTGTAGATATTATCCTTCTGTGAGATAACACACAAAAAAAAGATTTTGCATACCATGTCACTTAATATGCACGTAAACTATTAAGATGCAGATGACTAATAACAGCTGGTGATAAGTGGAAGCAAACACCAGCAAACCGGTCTATCCCATAGCTATATAATCCCTGAACACAGTCAAACCACTTTGACCGCAATCAGTATGATTGACCAGGCGGTTTGCGGCGACCATGCGTGCCATCCGCACCGCCACGACCACGCTGAACGCAAGAAGCATGAAACCTGTTTAAGAGTAACATGATGTCATGCACCCAACCCCTCTCAAACAGCAATAACAACTTGGGAAGATTGTTTCTAAACAAGGTCAAAAATATAAACCATGGTAATTGGAACAAGGAAATGATACCGTTTGCTTTAATTATTTATTTATGGCTTTTAGATTTGATATACAATCCTTGTCCCAATTTTCCTTGGTCCCTCCAACCCTTTTTACAATGGCTACCTACTGCCACCATCTGGCATGAGACAGTATTGCTCTGCAATGATCACACTTTTCTTACACCAAACTGTAGGGATTATTCAGGATTTATAATACCTCAGTAAAAAAGAGACAAGTGTGGCAATTTACACCACATGCTTAGACTTTCATTGGTCAATTACAGCATTCTACGGTCTGTCATTTCTGAATAGCGGCCCGCTGCTATGAATAACGAACTGTTGCAAGTTCTGATCATAGACTCTGGAGCACCATTTTAAATCAATTAAATCATTTTTATTGTCAAATTATTGATGTCTTTAGTAAGTAGCTGTGCAATAAACTGGATAATGAAAAGCGAGCGGGTCATTATTGGCCCATCATAGACATATTGGTTCCAGCGTATATATATGTTGTTGGATATGAAAGCTGATTGGATGCGTGGAACGTATGCTTGGAGTGATTTGGAAATGGTGTCATTAGGTTGTTTGTCCAGCAGAGCATGGTCAGCAATTGACTGATACTGAACATACAGTACTGATGTTTATTTAGCTATTTATTTTATTTAATTTTTTATTTTGTCAGTGTTTCTAGTTATGTATAATGATGTTATAACCCTAATTGTTTAAGAAAGCAGCCTTCTGAGTACCTTTGCATAGTCATAACGGTGCACAATCCACATGGTTTATATATATATATATATATATATATATATATATATATATTAGCCACCATATCAGTAATCAGTGAATTCCCCCCGTGAAACTGGTATCGGTCTCATAAATCCCATATCCGTTGGGTCCTAAATTAAACCCCTTCAGGATGATTCAAGACCTGCATCACCCTGTCAGAGTTTAATTTGCATTATTACATGGCTTGGTTGAATTCTAATGTAGAATGCGGTCTGTAAATTCTGATTTCTGTAAGTCCTGATCAACCTGTCGGGGTTGTATTCGCTATAACAACCGCCTCGCTCTACATTATCCCTTACATAATGACCCGCTTGCTCTATATTATGCAAAACAATTAGGCAAATAGCAAGCAGGCACACCCATGCATACTAACAATACAAACACAAGGTCCACAAAACTTTTGAAAAGATCCCTTTTCATCCCTTGCAGCAAACAAAGCTATAAATGAAATTGCTTCTTGGTGCAAAAGTTAAAATATCTGGTTTATAGTTAATCAAGGAATGAAACAAAGGTGAGAGCTAAAAAGGGCCAAAGACCCTGATTACGAGCAGTACAAATCCTCACATCATCTTTCTCATTTCTCCTGGTATTACAGTTATTAGTTTCAAGATTACACCATTAAATATGTTTATGAATATGAGGAAGCAGAGTGCAGCAATAATAAAGGATGTATTTCCACATATTCAAGCCAACTACTCCGTCCACTCTCTCCAAACTCCCAGTAAATGTGCATACCCAAGCCTTATGGGCCAGAGCAAGCAAACCATCAGCGCTTTGGTTTAGAATCAATATGTTGTGGCCGGGTTTGCCTTTCATGTCTACATCTGTCCTGTGGAAATAAAGGCCTAAAAATGCCCCCAAAAATAATCTTAAAAAAATAAACTATATGTTAACAATCCTGACATACACTGCCACCTACCAGGTCAGGAAACAAACCTCTTTGACGAACAGCCGGTTGATCATACAACCTGGCTGTCATAGAGCAGAGTGGCTGAGAGAGAGTGTAAACATCACAGATCAGTTAGAGATAGACAAACATCTGTCAGCATCTCAGAGGCGACTGCAGCTGCACCCCCCAGTTTAAATATAGCATAAATGTAAAAGTGAGAGATACAACAGCTCACTTACATTCCAGCCAACAATGTAAACTAAACACAAAAGGCATTTAAAAAAAAAAAAAAGGATTCAGATTTTTTTTAAAAACATCAGTCACATATTGCGTTCTCTTTTATTTTGTGGAAGCGTTTTTTAGTCAAAGGTGAAACAACACTTGCCATGCCCGCCCTATTAACTTCAATAGAACTGGCACTGGAACATGACTCCTCCTCCTTCCTAATATTCCTTGATGGAAAATAATGAAACAAGGGAATTTGATTTGGCTTGCGCTGTGTCATTGTAATATGACCAAAGTTCGATAAACAATAAAATGAAAATGAAAAAAATAAACATCACGCAGTCCTAGTTACACCACTTTAATTAACGTTACCCTCTTATTTATACAATTATTGACTAACGAACTGATAACAAAACGTACGTAAGCCATAAATACATTTCCTGTTTTAATGTTACTTTTAACGTTACTGTGCTCAAATTGTTATTCCCAATTGCAGTTGCACTATTTAAAACCACAACTAAACCACGAAATGTTTTCAGCTCGTTTTGAACTTAATGTATAGCTACACGCACGGACAGATATTGATGGTATACACGTAGCTAGCTCGCTCAACCCCTTAGATATAGCTAGCTAACGTTATATCTGTGAGGTCAACAAAACAGAGGAAAGGCTAAACTAGCATAGCGTTAAAGTTCATTGGCCAACACTAATATTCAACTGCGGACGCAATACTAGTCTGTCATCTAGCTACATCAGCATGTTTCCTTTAATTGTCTACTTAATTAACATTAGCAAATGGACGTTAACAGTTTGTGTTGGCCAAAGTTACCAAGCTCTAATGTAACGCTGCGATAGCTAGCTAGCTTAGCTAAACCCGTGATAGCACTTGTTGCGTGCTAGCTAGTTGCAAAGTTTTGGGCGTTGCTTTTTTTCTGTGATCTTGTGTCACCAAAGCACCCGAAGGCCGGTATGTTAGGCAGGTTTGACCGAGTAACATTTGATTTAAAACGTATGGTATAAACGTGATAGACTTACATTGTGAAATGAAATTTCTTTGAACGACAACGACGCTGTTTCTTGTCTGTAAGATAAAGCTAAAGTGTCAAGCCGTAACAGTTACTGCCGTGGTATGCTGCCTTCCCGTGCTATCGGAAATGGGAAAAGTCATACGTATGCAAACGACCGATGAGTAATGTAATGTTACTAAATAAAACCAGTAAAGTGAGAATTTTTTTTTTTACTCGTTGTATGAAGATGTGATGGCAATTACTATAACGATAATAAAGCATATAGAATAACTTTTAGCACAATTAATATACAAAAACTAAATGTTAAGCCTATTTCTGATTGTATTATTCCTTATTCACCGTGTAATCATGCACAATGTAACTCTGTGCTACTAAATGAAATATCATCAAATAACCGGCTCATGTTGTCTGGTACATTTTGTTATTAGGTTAGAAAGTATTAATATGTACTACTTGATGTGTAAAAGGGTACGTTTACGATGAGAAGGCAGCATTAAAGAGGCAGTAGTCTGTCGCCCTCAGTGCATAGCTCCAATTGTCAACGCATAACATTAAATTCTAACATCAAAGGGAGCTTTTACTTGAAAATATGGAAAGATATAAGATTTGTCATTAGAATAGAAGAGTAACGGTTTAAATCTGTCTAGTGTGCCTCTATTCATTGTATTGGTCAACTGTCCAGTAGATATGCGAGCGAGGAAAAAGCGACCATCAAAGCCCATGATCAGCATGTGACATGGGAACCTGATGGGAACAAAACCTTTACATCGTACATTTTTAAAGTTAGGAGCATTCCTCGACACGTATTTCACAACTGCAATAGAGGAAAACGTTATTTTAAATAGTCCACATATTTCTGTAGATTTAGTTCTTCAAATGTGAAATAGGCTACTTGGAGAAAGAAACAAAACTGCTGGACCACTTTTCTTGATTGTGTGCATTCCTCCGAATTATAAATAGAAACAACACAGAGGACAATGATAATCTTTGTTTCACAGAACATATGAAATAAATGCTACAGGCTGCAGGTCAAGATGCAATCTGAGCTGTTTTCCTGGCAGTGAGTGAGTTGTTTAAAGCCATTAATCAGTGGGTTAGTGCTAATTCCCTGGATTGTTTTAATTAGATTGACTACTAATACCAACATTATAACAATAACAAAACATACAAGACACACAGGTCCACATTGCAGAAGAGATGACTACACACAGACTTGTTTACAACCCTTTGAAGAAAATCTTAAACTCCCTAAATGATACATTTTGTACACACTCTGTGACAGCATTAGCAAGTCATTACAATGAAAAATGATTAAAATTAGTTATTCATGGTGGCCCAATCTTACGAAGACCCTTAATGTCACAGTCCTTAAATTATGTGTATCACATAATTTACTACAATAATTTACTGTGTATCATTTACTACAAAATGAGACAAAATGGGCCAACATGCATACATTCATTCATTTAAATGTTCATATAAGCTTCCTGTTGAAAATGTATAGTTTTTACTTAACGTGCACAGAAGCTTCATGGTAGGTCAAATAAATGTTAGTTAGAATATACTATTAAATGAATCTAATGTACTGATGTACTTTTTAAAGTCTTAAAACTTTAAACTCTATTTAAAATTGTACAAATTGTACAAAATTGAAACAGTGTTTACAAGAAATTCTCAATTCATTTTCTTACATACTGGACACCTTTTTTTCTATTTCCTACTCAAAAGTCACAGTTACTGAGCTGTAACAAGTAACCACCGTATCAAGTACTGAACCTAAAACAATAACAACTGGAGGTAACGTATAAAACAATCTTTATAACAGGTTTTAATATTTTAACTTAAACAAAAGGATAAGCATGCAAGTCAATCCTTGAAACAAATCATCTTAATTGAATAATTCCTTTGTTGAAAGGTTAATATTAGTACTTTATATTTTATATGAATAATGTATTTGGTAATTGTAATGTTTTTCACTGATATACAATCAATCAAAGTTGCCCTTGGTACCAGGATGCTTTTGGGAAAGCCGAGCTTCCCTCGACCCAACAACAACATGTCGTCTTGCGCTCTCCCTCTCGGCTACATCCCAGATCCTTCATCCACTACTGCTTCCCCTCCAGGGCTCGGCTACAAGACAAAAGTGTTTTTAGGCATAGGTGTTGTAATGGCTTTATTCATAAACATCTTATGTAATATGACTTTTATTTATGTATTAAACACAACAAAATGAAGTTAAGATTCAAAGCAAAACTACAACTTACATGGTTTATTTCTTTGTGCGCAGCACCTCCATTATACAGCAGGCTGGAACTCTCCCCCTATAAAGAAGTTATTTTATATATATTTTTAAACAAAGTACATAATACACAACAATACCAAGCTGTGATTGCTAATACTATCCATGAAGTCTCTCTTAAAAAGTAAATTGGTTTATGGCATGCAGGCCCGGATTGGCTAATCGGGAGCACCGGGAAAATTCCCGGTGGGCCGGTCTGTTTTTTTGGCCGCGAGGGCCGTTGTTGTCATGGCACTGGGTTGAAATATGGATGCTGTCCCTATGGCTGCCTGCACTCACAGCAGCCCCACTCTTTTTATTCATTATTTTATCGCAGTCCCACTCTTTTTTTATTTAATATTTTCTCGCAGAGTGCAGCCTGCAGGTTAATGATGACGTGATTATTTTTTGACTCCCTGCCCCCCGCGAAATTACGAATCCCACTATGGCAACGCCAAGACCCGCCCTTCAATCACTACTATTGGCCAGGCGTCCAAGGTAACGTAACCTGATTTGTTCAGGTCCTATCCCCTGACCAATCCGCTATCCTAACCTTAACCACTCGAGGTGAAATGACTAACCCCAACCAATCGAGCTGCTTCGGAGGGCGGGTCTTGGCGTTGCCATAGTGGGATTCGTAATTTCGCCCCCCCCCCCCCCGCCCCGACACGGCACCTTGAAAGTTGCTCAAAATAAAAAAAGTCTGATAAAAATGGATAACAGGAAGCGCAAAGGCGGCGCTGAAAAGGCCAGAATAAAAAAGAAGAAAGCTTTGGAAAGTGACGCAGCCAAATGTTCTAAGCTGAGCACATTTTTCCTCAAAAAAACAAATGAAGACGACGAGGCCGGTAAGTAAGCTAACGTTAAGGTAGTTAGGAGCAGTGCAAGATGCTCGCGACCGTGCAAAACAACGTTGTCTGCAAACCACCGTTCATGTATCAAACGTTTTTCTTGTAGCTGTTCAGCAGCAGCCGCCTCTAGTCCGGTTTGCAGCTAACAGTGACGAGCAGCGAGGTCCGGTAACGTTACCGAGCTCCAGTCATGAGCCCACCACACCAGAACCCTGCTCAATGAAACATGTCCTGTGATTATTATACATTAATAACAATGAATCATTAATGAAACTGACTTGACTTGATTTGAAAGCTTTGTAAAAAGGGGATATTTGTGGTGAGAAATAAATGTAAAACATTTCATTTAGTGTCAGACACAGAGCCAGCTGTGAAGAGACTAATGTTCTCACTGAGACACATGGAAGCTGCTGATGTACCATCATGTGTGAATAAGAAAACGTTATCACTGAAAAAATGCTTTTCTTACTTAGTATCTTACCTGTTTCCAGTTCAAATATCTAAATATTCTTAATTCAAGATACATTTACTAGACAAGTGAAATTATGTCGTTTTCTGAAAAAAACCTAAAAATTAAGTGATTTTGTTTTTTTGTTGTTGCTTAAAACAAGCTAAATCTAAAACAATTATTTTTGGCAGATAATGTGCCTTGTTTTAAGCAAAAATCACTTAATTTTGAGGTGTTTTTTCATACTTGTTTAGTTAATGCATCTTGATGTAAGATTTTCTTTTAGATACACGAGACAAAAATACTAAGTAAGAAAAGCATTTTTTTTTTGCAGTGATCACATTATTTACAATATAACAACTTTATATTCCCAAGTGTTACTAGTGACCCATTATGTTTTTAATCAAACAATAGTGAATATACAAAGCTCACGATTGAAAGGGAATAGGATAAAAGTAATATGAATTAAGCCTTTAGTCGTGAACTAAAGTGGGCCGGTCTAAGGCATGAAACTCCAGGGCTGAAAATGAGTCCCAATCCGGCCCTGATGGCATGACTTTATGCGAAACAAAGAAACAACATAAATGTCCTGCAACATGACAGAAATCCTAGTCGATCACATTCCACCTCTCTACTGGCTTTTATGCTGGTCACTTGATATTTGCAGCAGGTGCACTAAGTGACAAAGTTGATGTTAATGGCCTGCCTTCACTCTGTCTTCTCATTGCAAGCCTGGTATGTAGGAGCACAGTAATGGTAAACGCCTGAGTGATTTGCATGATTGAGTTACACCTTATCCCTGTCGAACAGAGGAGTGCTTCTAAACCCTTGGGTCAAAGTTCTGGACATGGTCTTTATTCATTTCATGTGGCTAGAAACTCCCTCTGTGCAGAGACTCAGCTACCCAAACAAAGTGATGGCCCCCTTTTAATTAAAACCTTCCTGTTGACATCGTCTATAGTTACTGAATTCTACTTGTTTTGAAAAATGAGAACTTGCCGAGAGTAATTCTAAAGATTTTCAGTCGGAATACTTCTAAAACTTCTAAAACAAATTGTGCTTTGAAATGTATTGCTTTGTTTACTGTGTTTTAGTAAAAAGCTTGACCTGAGTAAGTTTGAAAGGTAACATTGAGAGATAATAAATTAATAGAAAGAATAAAAAGTATGTTAGTGAGAGCTAGAATAGGACTGTATTTAAACTTCAAAGTAGCTGATTCTGGTTTTGTACAAAGTATGTAATGAGTTACATTACTGAGATATAATTTGAACACGATTGTGTTCCTTCCAAACCTAAAAACAAATCAAAACAAATTCTTATGTCAATTCAATGTAATTTGTTTTAAATAAGATGGTTGATGATGATACTATCTTATATCACTACTTTCCTTGTCCCAAAAATAATATAAGATAATATCTATTATGTAGCAATTTCAGGTTTTTAACCTGGAAAATAACAATGACTAAAGCCTGGTGTATCATAGTGACAGCTATGCATCCACAGCTGCTGATTGAAGGATTTACATTAAAAAAAAAAATTTAAATTAAAAAAATCTATTTTCTGGTAAATGTTTGTTATATGGAACCCTCTATTGGCATCAAATGTAAAAGACAGACCAAATGATGGAAAACTTACATATCCTACATCTTCTGCTTCCAGCAATTCTCCAGCCTCGCTGACCTCTGAGCTGCAGGCTCCAGGAAAACACTCGGATTCACGCTTCTCTCTTATTTTTTGTAGGAAGTCCATCGCTGTCGATTTTCTCAGCAGCGCTATTGCATAAACAGGTGACACACAGATGCGTTAATTTCCCATCAGATAATAGCCGAGAGGTTGCATTTTCTTGAACTATTAGTCATGCTGTGTAATAAAAACATCTCACCTCCCTGGCAGATGTAGGGGATCATGAGCATCATAGTCAGCAGTGTTGCAGCCATCTCCTCATGCAGACTCTTCATCTCTCACACACTTGAATGCAGCTCCTGGCACTTTGTGTTTGTCACCTGAGAAATCCATACGCGGCTACACCCACCACCCCCCCAGCTTCACTCCCAAGGGGACAACAGACATTGGGTGGATTTGTACTGTATTACAAGTCAGCAGTGGGAAGGGAACAAATGTGTGAGTGTGTGGAGAACACACATAATATCTGTAGTGTGTTTTGAAGGCACTGTGAGAGTGATGAGAAAAGTGTGTGTGTGTGTGTGTGTGTGTGTGTGTGTGTGTGTGTGTGTGTGTGTGTGTGTGTGTGTGTGTGTGTGTGTGTGTGTGTGTGTGTGTGTGTGTGTTTGAAGAGTGCAAATTCCTCAGAAAAGATTTTGGTTTTATTTGCTGTGGTGAGTAACTTTTCTTGCATGGTGTGTTATGATTCACTATGACTCACTGACAGGGAGAAGAAATGTAACTACCACTGTTGTATTCAAGTACAGTGGATAATTTCAGAGTACTTGTGTTGAATGGTGTGCAAATCATGCCTTCTATGTGATTGTCCAGTTGAGTGAAGAGAAGCAAAATATGTATGCTTGATGTTGGTGCATTTGTATATATTTAATTTACTTTTATATCAAATGTACTATGACTACATGGTCAGAGATGGGAGTAAGTCACACAAGCAAGTCTCAAGTCTTAACCTTCAAGTCTCAAGCAAGTCTAAGTCATTTTGTGTGACAATCAAGCAAGTCAAGTCAAGTCATAGCTTTGGTCAAGCAAGTCAAGTCATACAAAAGTTTCCATTTTAAACAAGCTAAAAGTGGTTATGAACTGCTGGAGTTTTATTTGCATTTTTTCCTACTCAATATTCAAAAGACATTGTGTCCAAGCCACATATATCTGAATAGTTTACATTTATAAAGATAAAAAGCACAGCCTAAAACTGATATTAGGCCAACAAAAAATCAACATACATATTTGTTCAATATGCCTCAAACATGACATCAAATCATGAAATTCATTCAAACAATTCACGTATAACGGTTTCTAAGTCAAATAATATTCTTCAAACATGCCTCACTTTTATGGGACAGAAACACATTTAACCTTTCCTTCTCTTAAAGAAAAAAACATATTCTTTAAGAGTAGCTGAATCCCACCACCTTTGTGTAATTTGAAATATGTTTCTAAGTGTCGCATTTTTCCGAAGTGTCGAAATTTTTCTGTGTCGAATTTTTCCGAAGTGTCGAAGTTTTTCAAAGTGTCGCATTTTTTCCGAAGTGTCGAAATTTTTCTAAGTGTTGGACTATTCCAAAGTGTCGAAATTTTTCTAAGTGTCACATTTTTCCAAAGTGTCGAAATTTTTCTAAGTGTCGAATTTTTCCGGAGTGTCAAATTTTTCTGGAGTGTCGGATTTTTCCAAAGTGTCGGATTTTTCCGAAGTGTCAAAATTTTTCTGAGTGTCGGATTTTTCCGAAGTGTCGAAATTTTTCTAAGTGTCGCATTTTTCCAAAGTGTCGAAATTTTTCTGTCGGATTTTTCCGAAGTGTCAACATTATTCTAAGTGTTGGATTTTTTCGAAGTGTCGGAATTTTTCTGTCGGATTTTTTCAAAGTGTCGACATTTTTCTAAGTGTCAATATGTTTCTAAGTGTCGAAATGTTTCTAAGTGTCGAAATGTTTCTAAGTGTCAAATTCTTTCTGAGTGTCAAATTCTTTCTGAGTGTCGGATTTTTTCTAAGTGTCGAATTTTTTCAGTGTCGACATTTTTCTAAGTGTTGGATTTTTTTTGTCAAAATTTTTCTAAGTGTCGAATTTTTCCGGAGTGTCAAATTTTTCTGTAGGATTTTTCCGAAGTTTCAACATTTTTCTAAGTGTCGGATTTTTTGTAAGTGTCGAAATGTTTCTAAGTGTCGCATTTTTCCGAAGTGTCGAAATTTTTCTGTGTCGAATTTTTCCGAAGTGTCGAAGTTTTTCAAAGTGTCGCATTTTTTCCGAAGTGTCGAAATTTTTCTAAGTGTTGGACTATTCCAAAGTGTTGAAATTTTTCTGAGTGTTGGATTTTTTCGAAGTGTCGAAATTTTTCTAAGTGTCGGATTTTTCCGAAGTGTCAACATTTTTGTAAGTGTCAGATTTTTTATAAGTGTCGAAATGTTTCTAAGTGTCGCATTTTTCCGAAGTGTCGAAATTTTTCTAAGTGTCGCATTTTTCTGAAGTGTCGTAAATTTTCTAAGTGTCGGATTTTTTCTAAGTGTCAAAATTTTTCTAAGTGTCGGATTATTTCTAAGTGTCAAAATTGTTCTAAGTGTCAGATTTTTCCGGAGTGTCGGAATTTTTCTGTTGGATTTTTTCTAAGTGTCGAATTTTTTCTAAGTGTCAACATTTTTCTAAGTGTCGGATTTTTTCCAAGTGTCGGATTTTTTCAGTGTCGGATTTTTTCGAAGTGTAAAAATTTTTCCAAGTGTCAGATTTTTTCCGAGTGTCAAACTTTTTGTAATTGACGGATTTTTTCCAAGTGTCAACATTTTTTGAAGTTTCGACATTTTTTGAAGTTTCGACATTTTTTGAAGTTTCGACATTTTTTGAAGTTTCGACATTTTTTGAAGTGTCGACATTTTTCAGTGTGGTATTTTTTTCAAACTGTCGAAATATTTCTAAGTGTCAAAATTTTTCCAAGTGTCAAAATTTTTCCAAGTGTCAGATTTTTTCCTAGTGTCAACATTTTTCTAAGTGCCAGATTTTTTTCAAAGTGTCAACATTTTTGTAATTGTCGGATTTTTTCCAAGTGTCAACATTTTTTTAAGTTTCGACATTTTTTTAAGTTTCGACATTTTTTGAAGTGTCGACATTTTTCAGTGTGGTATTTTTTTCAAACTGTCGAAATATTTCCAAGTGTCAGATTTTTTCCTAGTGTCAACATTTTTGTAATTGTCGGATTTTTTGAAGTTTCGACAATTTTTGAAGTTTCGACATTTTTTGAAGTGTCGACATTTTTCAGTGTGGTATTTTTTTCAAACTGTCGAAATATTTCTAAGTGTCAAAATTTTTCCAAGTGTCAAAATTTTTCCAAGTGTCAGATTTTTTCCTAGTGTCAACATTTTTCTAAGTGCCAGATTTTTTTCAAAGTGTCAACATATTTTGAAGTTTCGACATTTTTTGAAGTTTCGACATTTTTTGAAGTTTCGACATTTTTTGAAGTGTCGACATTTTTCAGTGTGGTATTTTTTTCAAACTGTCGAAATATTTCTAAGTGTCGGATTATTTCTAAGTGTCAAAATTGTTCTAAGTGTCAGATTTTTCCGGAGTGTCGGAATTTTTCTGTTGGATTTTTTCTAAGTGTCGAATTTTTTCTAAGTGTCAACATTTTTCTAAGTGTCGGATTTTTTCCAAGTGTCGGATTTTTTCAGTGTCGGATTTTTTCGAAGTGTAAAAATTTTTCCAAGTGTCAGATTTTTTCCGAGTGTCAAACTTTTTGTAATTGACGGATTTTTTCCAAGTGTCAACATTTTTTGAAGTTTCGACATTTTTTGAAGTTTCGACATTTTTTGAAGTTTCGACATTTTTTGAAGTGTCGACATTTTTCAGTGTGGTATTTTTTTCAAACTGTCGAAATATTTCTAAGTGTCAAAATTTTTCCAAGTGTCAAAATTTTTCCAAGTGTCAGATTTTTTCCTAGTGTCAACATTTTTCTAAGTGCCAGATTTTTTTCAAAGTGTCAACATTTTTGTAATTGTCGGATTTTTTCCAAGTGTCAACATTTTTTTAAGTTTCGACATTTTTTTAAGTTTCGACATTTTTTGAAGTGTCGACATTTTTCAGTGTGGTATTTTTTTCAAACTGTCGAAATATTTCCAAGTGTCAAAATTTTTCCAAGTGTCAGATTTTTTCCTAGTGTCAACATTTTTGTAATTGTCGGATTTTTTGAAGTTTCGACAATTTTTGAAGTTTCGACATTTTTTGAAGTGTCGACATTTTTCAGTGTGGTATTTTTTTCAAACTGTCGAAATATTTCTAAGTGTCAAAATTTTTCCAAGTGTCAAAATTTTTTTAAGTTTCGACATTTTTTTAAGTTTCGACATTTTTTGAAGTGTCGACATTTTTCAGTGTGGTATTTTTTTCAAACTGTCGAAATATTTCCAAGTGTCAAAATTTTTCCAAGTGTCAGATTTTTTCCTAGTGTCAACATTTTTGTAATTGTCGGATTTTTTGAAGTTTCGACAATTTTTGAAGTTTCGACATTTTTTGAAGTGTCGACATTTTTCAGTGTGGTATTTTTTTCAAACTGTCGAAATATTTCTAAGTGTCAAAATTTTTCCAAGTGTCAAAATTTTTCCAAGTGTCAGATTTTTTCCTAGTGTCAACATTTTTCTAAGTGCCAGATTTTTTTCAAAGTGTCAACATATTTTGAAGTTTCGACATTTTTTGAAGTTTCGACATTTTTTGAAGTTTCGACATTTTTTGAAGTGTCGACATTTTTCAGTGTGGTATTTTTTTCAAACTGTCGAAATATTTCTAAGTGTCAAAATTTTTCCAAGTGTCAAAATTTTTCCAAGTGTCAGATTTTTTCCTAGTGTCAACATTTTTCTAAGTGCCAGATTTTTTTCAAAGTGTCAACATTTTTGTAATTGTCGGATTTTTTCCAAGTGTCAACATTTTTTTAAGTTTCGACATTTTTTGAAGTGTCAACATTTTTCAGTGTGGTATTTTTTTCAAACTGTCGAAATATTTCCAAGTGTCAAAATTTTTCCAAGTGTCAGATTTTTTCCTAGTGTCAACATTTTTGTAATTGTCGGATTTTTTGAAGTTTCGACAATTTTTGAAGTTTCGACAATTTTTGAAGTTTCGACATTTTTTGAAGTGTCGACATTTTTCAGTGTGGTATTTTTTTCAAACTGTCGAAATATTTCTAAGTGTCAAAATTTTTCCAAGTGTCAGATTTTTTCCTAGTGTCAACATTTTTCTAAGTGCCAGATTTTTTTCAGTGTCAACATTTTTGTAATTGTCGGATTTTTTCCAGGTGTCAACATATTTTGAAGTTTCGACATTTTTTGAAGTTTCGACATTTTTTGAAGTTTCGACATTTTTTGAAGTGTCGACATTTTTCAGTGTGGTATTTTTTTCAAACTGTCGAAATATTTCCAAGTGTCAAAATTTTTCCAAGTGCCAGATTTTTTTCAAAGTGTCAACATTTTTGTAATTGTCGGATTTTTTCCAAGTGTCAACATTTTTTGAAGTTTCGACAATTTTTGAAGTGTCGACATTTTTCAGTGTGGTATTTTTTTCAAACTGTCGAAATATTTCTAAGTGTCAAAATTTTTCCAAGTGTCAAAATTTTTCCAAGTGTCAGATTTTTTCCTAGTGTCAACATTTTTCTAAGTGCCAGATTTTTTTCAAAGTGTCAACATTTTTGTAATTGTCGGATTTTTTACAAGTGTCAACATTTTTTTAAGTTTCGACATTTTTTTAAGTTTCGACATTTTTTGAAGTGTCGACATTTTTCAGTGTGGTATTTTTTTCAAACTGTCGAAATATTTCCAAGTGTCAAAATTTTTCCAAGTGTCAGATTTTTTCCTAGTGTCAACATTTTTGTAATTGTCGGATTTTTTGAAGTTTCGACAATTTTTGAAGTTTCGACATTTTTTGAAGTGTCGACATTTTTCAGTGTGGTATTTTTTTCAAACTGTCGAAATATTTCTAAGTGTCAAAATTTTTCCAAGTGTCAAAATTTTTCCAAGTGTCAGATTTTTTCCTAGTGTCAACATTTTTCTAAGTGCCAGATTTTTTTCAAAGTGTCAACATATTTTGAAGTTTCGACATTTTTTGAAGTTTCGACATTTTTTGAAGTTTCGACATTTTTTGAAGTGTCGACATTTTTCAGTGTGGTATTTTTTTCAAACTGTCGAAATATTTCTAAGTGTCAAAATTTTTCCAAGTGTCAAAATTTTTCCAAGTGTCAGATTTTTTCCTAGTGTCAACATTTTTCTAAGTGCCAGATTTTTTTCAAAGTGTCAACATTTTTGTAATTGTCGGATTTTTTCCAAGTGTCAACATTTTTTTAAGTTTCGACATTTTTTTAAGTTTCGACATTTTTTGAAGTGTCGACATTTTTCAGTGTGGTATTTTTTTCAAACTGTCGAAATATTTCCAAGTGTCAAAATTTTTTCAAGTGTCAGATTTTTTCCTAGTGTCAACATTTTTGTAATTGTCGGATTTTTTGAAGTTTCGACAATTTTTGAAGTTTCGACAATTTTTGAAGTTTCGACATTTTTTGAAGTGTCGACATTTTTCAGTGTGGTATTTTTTTCAAACTGTCGAAATATTTCTAAGTGTCAAAATTTTTCCAAGTGTCAGATTTTTTCCTAGTGTCAACATTTTTCTAAGTGCCAGATTTTTTTCAGTGTCAACATTTTTGTAATTGTCGGATTTTTTCCAGGTGTCAACATATTTTGAAGTTTCGACATTTTTTGAAGTTTCGACATTTTTTGAAGTTTCGACATTTTTTGAAGTGTCGACATTTTTCAGTGTGGTATTTTTTTCAAACTGTCGAAATATTTCCAAGTGTCAAAATTTTTCCAAGTGCCAGATTTTTTTCAAAGTGTCAACATTTTTGTAATTGTCGGATTTTTTCCAAGTGTCAACATTTTTTGAAGTTTCGACAATTTTTGAAGTGTCGACATTTTTCAGTGTGGTATTTTTTTCAAACTGTCGAAATATTTCTAAGTGTCAAAATTTTTCCAAGTGTCAGATTTTTTCCTAGTGTCAAAATTTTTCTAAGTGCCAGATTTTTTTCAAAGTGTCAACATTTTTGTAATTGTCGGATTTTTTCCAAGTGTCAACATTTTTTGAAGTTTCGACATTTTTTGAAGTTTCGACATTTTTTGAAGTTTCGACATTTTTTGAAGTGTCGACATTTTTCAGTGTGGTATTTTTTTCAAACTGTCGAAATATTTCCAAGTGTCAAAATTTTTCCAAGTGCCAGATTTTTTTCAAAGTGTCAACATTTTTGTAATTGTCGGATTTTTTCCAAGTGTCAACATTTTTTGAAGTTTCGACAATTTTTGAAGTTTCGACATTTTTTGAAGTTTCGACATTTTTTGAAGTGTCGACATTTTTCAGTGTGGTATTTTTTTCAAACTGTCGAAATATTTCCAAGTTTCAAAATTTTTCCAAGTGCCAGATTTTTTTCAAAGTGTCAACATTTTTGTAATTGTCGGATTTTTTCCAAGTGTCAACATTTTTTGAAGTTTCGACAATTTTTGAAGTTTCGACATTTTTTGAAGTTTCGACATTTTTTGAAGTGTCGACATTTTTCAGTGTGGTATTTTTTTCAAACTGTCGAAATATTTCCAAGTGTCTAAATTTTTCCAAGTGCCAGATTTTTTTCAAAGTGTCAACATTTTTGTAATTGTCGGATTTTTTCCAAGTGTCAACATTTTTTGAAGTTTCGACATTTTTTGAAGTTTCGACATTTTTTGAAGTGTCAACATTTTTCAGTGTGGTATTTTTTTCAAACTGTCGAAATATTTCTAAGTGTCAAAATTTTTCCAAGTGTCAGATTTTTTCCTAGTGTCAAAATTTTTCGAAGTGCCAGATTTTTTTCAAAGTGTCAACATTTTTGTAATTGTCGGATTTTTTCCAAGTGTCAACATTTTTTGAAGTTTATAAATTTTTTGAAGTGTCGACATTTTTCAGTGTGTTATTTTTTTCAAACTGTCGAAATATTTCTAAGTGTCAAAATTTTTCAAAGTGTCAGATTTTTTCCTAGTGTCAAAATTTTTCTAAGTGCCAGATTTTTTTCTAAGTGTCAACATTTTTGTAATAGTCGGATTTTTTCCACGTGTCAACATTTTTTGAAGTTTCGACAATTTTTGAAGTGTCGACATTTTTCAGTGTGGTATTTTTTTCAAACTGTCGAAATATTTCTAAGTGTCAAAATTTTTCCAAGTGTCAGATTTTTTCCTAGTGTCAAAATTTTTCTAAGTGTCAGATTTTTTCCTAGTGTCAAACTTTTTCTAAGTGCCAGATTTTTTTCAAAGTGTCAACATTTTTGTAATTGTCTTATTTTTTCCAAGTGTCAACATTTTTTGAAGTTTCGGCATTTTTTGAAGTGTCGACATTTTTCAGTGTGGTATTTTTTTCAAACTGTCGAAATATTTCTAAGTGTCAAAATTTTTCCAAGTGTCAGATTTTTTCCTAGTGTCAACATTTTTCTAAGTGCCAGATTTTTTTCAAAGTGTCAACATTTTTGTATTGTCGGATTTTTTCCAGGTGTCAACATTTTTTGAAGTTTCGACATTTTTTGAAGTTTCGACATTTTTTGAAGTTTCGACATTTTTTGAAGTTTCGACATTTTTTGAAGTGTCGACATTTTTCAGTGTGGTATTTTTTTCAAACTGTCGAAATATTTCCAAGTGTCAAAATTTTTCCAAGTGCCAGATTTTTTTCAAAGTGTCAACATTTTTGTAATTGTCGGATTTTTTCCAAGTGTCAACATTTTTTGAAGTTTCGACAATTTTTGAAGTTTCGACATTTTTTGAAGTTTCGACATTTTTTGAAGTGTCGACATTTTTCAGTGTGGTATTTTTTTCAAACTGTCGAAATATTTCCAAGTGTCAAAATTTTTCCAAGTGCCAGATTTTTTTCAAAGTGTCAACATTTTTGTAATTGTCGGATTTTTTCCAAGTGTCAACATTTTTTTAAGTTTCGACAATTTTTGAAGTTTCGACATTTTTTGAAGTTTCGACATTTTTTGAAGTGTCGACATTTTTCAGTGTGGTATTTTTTTCAAACTGTCGAAATATTTCCAAGTGTCTAAATTTTTCCAAGTGCCAGATTTTTTTCAAAGTGTCAACATTTTTGTAATTGTCTTATTTTTTCCAAGTGTCAACATTTTTTGAAGTTTCGACATTTTTTGAAGTGTCGACATTTTTCAGTGTGGTATTTTATTCAAACTGTCGAAATATTTCTAAGTGTCAAAATTTTTCCAAGTGTCAGATTTTTTCCTAGTGTCAACATTTTTCTAAGTGCCAGATTTTTTTCAAAGTGTCAACATTTTTGTAATTGTCGGATTTTTTCCAAGTGTCAACATTTTTTTAAGTTTCGACATTTTTTTAAGTTTCGACATTTTTTGAAGTGTCGACATTTTTCAGTGTGGTATTTTTTTCAAACTGTCGAAATATTTCCAAGTGTCAAAATTTTTCCAAGTGCCAGATTTTTTTCAAAGTGTCAACATTTTTGTAATTGTCGGATTTTTTCCAAGTGTCAACATTTTTTGAAGTTTCGACATTTTTTGAAGTTTCGACATTTTTTGAAGTTTCGAAATTTTTTGAAGGGTCGACATTTTTCAGTGTGGTATTTTTTTCAAACTGTCGAAATATTTCTAAGTGTCAAAATTTTTCCAAGTGTCAGATTTTTTCCTAGTGTCAACATTTTTCTAAGTGCCAGATTTTTTTCAGTGTCAACATTTTTGTAATTGTCGGATTTTTTCCAGGTGTCAACATATTTTGAAGTTTCGACATTTTTTGAAGTTTCGACATTTTTTGAAGTTTCGACATTTTTTGAAGTGTCGACATTTTTCAGTGTGGTATTTTTTTCAAACTGTCGAAATATTTCCAAGTGTCAAAATTTTTCCAAGTGCCAGATTTTTTTCAAAGTGTCAACATTTTTGTAATTGTCGGATTTTTTCCAGGTGTCAACATTTTTTGAAGTTTCGACATTTTTTGAAGTTTCGACATTTTTTGAAGTTTCGACATTTTTTGAAGTGTCGACATTTTTCAGTGTGGTATTTTTTTCAAACTGTCGAAATATTTCCAAGTGTCAAAATTTTTCCAAGTGCCAGATTTTTTTCAAAGTGTCAACATTTTTGTAATTGTCGGATTTTTTCCAAGTGTCAACATTTTTTGAAGTTTCGACAATTTTTGAAGTTTCGACATTTTTTGAAGTGTCGACATTTTTCAGTGTGGTATTTTTTTCAAACTGTCGAAATATTTCCAAGTGTCTAAATTTTTCCAAGTGCCAGATTTTTTTCAGTGTCAACATTTTTGTAATTGTCTTATTTTTTCCAAGTGTCAACATTTTTTGAAGTTTCGACATTTTTTGAAGTGTCGACATTTTTCAGTGTGGTATTTTTTTCAAACTGTCGAAATATTTCTAAGTGTCAAAATTTTTCCAAGTGTCAGATTTTTTCCTAGTGTCAACATTTTTCTAAGTGCCAGATTTTTTTCAAAGTGTCAACATTTTTGTAATTGTCGGATTTTTTCCAAGTGTCAACATTTTTTTAAGTTTCGACATTTTTTTAAGTTTCGACATTTTTTGAAGTGTCGACATTTTTCAGTGTGGTATTTTTTTCAAACTGTCGAAATATTTCCAAGTGTCAAAATTTTTCCAAGTGCCAGATTTTTTTCAAAGTGTCAACATTTTTGTAATTGTCGGATTTTTTCCAAGTGTCAACATTTTTTGAAGTTTCGACATTTTTTGAAGTTTCGACATTTTTTGAAGTTTCGACATTTTTTGAAGTGTCGACATTTTTCAGTGTGGTATTTTTTTCAAACTGTCGAAATATTTTCAAGTGTCAAAATTTTTCCAAGTGCCAGATTTTTTTCAAAGTGTCAACATTTTTCCAAGTGCCAGATTTTTTTCAAAGTGTCAACATTTTTGTAATTGTCGGATTTTTTCCAATTGTCAACATTTTTTGAAGTTTCGACAATTTTTGAAGTTTCGACATTTTTTGAAGTTTCGACATTTTTTGAAGTGTCGACATTTTTCAGTGTGGTATTTTTTTCAAACTGTCGAAATATTTCTAAGTGTCAAAATTTTTCCAAGTGTCAGATTTTTTCCTAGTGTCAACATTTTTCTAAGTGCCAGATTTTTTTCAGTGTCAACATTTTTGTAATTGTCGGATTTTTTCCAAGTGTCAACATTTTTTGAAGTGTCAACATTTTTTGAAGTGTCAACATTTTTTGAAGTTTCGACAATTTTTGAAGTTTCGACATTTTTTGAAGTGTCGACATTTTTTGAAGTGTCGACCTTTTTCAGTGTGGTATTTTTTTCAAACTGTCGAAATATTTCCAAGTGTCAAAATTTTTCCAAGTGCCAGATTTTTTTCAAAGTGTCAACATTTTTGTAATTGTCGGATATTTTCCAAGTGTCAACATTTTTTGAAGTTTCGACATTTTTTGAAGTGTCGACATTTTTCAGTGTGGTATTTTTTTAAAACTGTCGAAATATTTCCAAGTGTCAAAATTTTTCCAAGTGCAAGATTTTTTTCAAAGTGTCAACATTTTTGTAATTGTCGGATTTTTTCCAAGTGTCAACATTTTTTGAAGTTTCGACAATTTTTGAAGTTTCGACAATTTTTGAAGTTTCGACATTTTTTGAAGTTTCGACATTTTTTGAAGTTTCGACATTTTTTGAAGTGTCGACATTTTTCAGTGTGGTATTTTTTTCAAACTGTCGAAATATTTCCAAGTGTCAAAATTTTTCCAAGTGCCAGATTTTTTTCAAAGTGTCAACATTTTTGTAATTGTCGGATTTTTTCCAAGTGTCAACATTTTTTGAAGTTTCGACATTTTTTGAAGTTTCGACATTTTTTGAAGTTTCGACATTTTTTGAAGTGTCGACATTTTTCAGTGTGGTATTTTTTTCAAACTGTCGAAATATTTCCAAGTGTCAGATTTTTTCCTAGTGTCAACATTTTTCTAAGTGCCAGATTTTTTTCAGTGTCAACATTTTTGTAATTGTCGGATTTTTTCCAAGTGTCAACATTTTTTGAAGTGTCAACATTTTTTGAAGTGTCAAAATTTTTTGAAGTTTCGACAATTTTTGAAGTTTCGACATTTTTTGAAGTTTCGAATTTTTTCCAAGTGTCAACATTTTTTGAAGTTTCGACATTTTTTGAAGTTTCGACATTTTTTGAAGTGTCGACATTTTTTGAAGTGTCGACCTTTTTCAGTGTGGTATTTTTTTCAAACTGTCGAAATATTTCCAAGTGTCAAAATTTTTCCAAGTGCCAGATTTTTTTCAAAGTGTCAACATTTTTGTAATTGTCGGATTTTTTCCAAGTGTCAACATTTTTTGAAGTTTCGACAATTTTTGAAGTTTCGACAATTTTTGAAGTTTCGACAATTTTTGAAGTTTCGACATTTTTTGAAGTTTCGACATTTTTTGAAGTTTCGACATTTTTTGAAGTGTCGACATTTTTCAGTGTGGTATTTTTTTCAAACTGTCGAAATATTTCCAAGTGTCAAAATATTTCCAAGTGCCAGATTTTTTTCAAAGTGTCAACATTTTTGTAATTGTCGGATTTTTTCCAAGTGTCAACATTTTTTGAAGTTTCGACATTTTTTGAAGTTTCGACATTTTTTGAAGTGTCGACATTTTTCAGTGTGGTATTTTTTTCAAACTGTCGAAATATTTCTAAGTGTCAAAATTTTTCCAAGTGTCAGATTTTTTCCTAGTGTCAACATTTTTCTATGTGCCAGATTTTTTTCAGTGTCAACATTTTTGTAATTGTCGGATTTTTTCCAGGTGTCAACATATTTTGAAGTTTCGACAATTTTTGAAGTTTCGACAATTTTTGAAGTTTCGACATTTTTTGAAGTTTCGACATTTTTCAGTGTGGTATTTTTTTCAAACTGTCGAAATATTTCCAAGTGTCAAAATTTTTCCAAGTGTCAGATTTTTTCCTAGTGTCAAAATTTTTGTAATTGTCGGATTTTTTCCAGGTGTCAACATATTTTGAAGTTTCGACAATTTTTGAAGTTTCGACATTTTTTGAAGTTTCGACATTTTTTGAAGTGTCGACATTTTTCAGTGTGGTATTTTTTTCAAACTGTCGAAATATTTCCAAGTGTCAAAATTTTTCCAAGTGCCAGATTTTTTCCTAGTGTCAAAATTTTTCTAAGTGCCAGATTTTTCAGTGTCAACATTTTTGTAATTGTCGGATTTTTTCCAAGTGTCAACATTTTTTGAAGTTTCGACATTTTTTGAAGTTTCGACATTTTTTGAAGTTTCGAAATTTTTTGAAGTGTCGACATTTTTCAGTGTGGTACTTTTTTTCAAACTGTCGAAATATTTCTAAGTGTGAAAATTTTTCCAAGTGTCAGATTTTTTCCTAGTGTCAACATTTTTGTAATTGTCGGATTTTTTCCAGGTGTCAACATATTTTGAAGTTTCGACATTTTTTGAAGTTTCGACATTTTTTGAAGTGTCGATATTTTTCAGTGTGGTATTTTTTTCAAACTGTCGAAATATTTCCAAGTGTCAAAATTTTTCCAAGTGCCAGATTTTTTTCAAAGTGTCAACATTTTTGTAATTGTCGGATTTTTTACAAGTGTCGACATTTTTTGAAGTTTCGACATTTTTTGAAGTTTCGACATTTTTTGAAGTTTCGACATTTTTTGAAGTTTCGACATTTTTTGAAGTGTCGACATTTTTCAGTGTGGTATTTTTTTCAAACTGTCGAAATATTTCCAAGTGTCAAAAATTTTCCAAGTGTCAGATTTTTTCCTAGTGTCAACATTTTTCTATGTGCCAGATTTTTTTCAGTGTCAACATTTTTGTAATTGTCGGATTTTTTCCAGGTGTCAACATATTTTGAAGTTTCGACAATTTTTGAAGTTTCGACAATTTTTGAAGTTTCGACATTTTTTGAAGTTTCGACATTTTTCAGTGTGGTATTTTTTTCAAACTGTCGAAATATTTCCAAGTGTCAAAATTTTTCCAAGTGTCAGATTTTTTCCTAGTGTCAAAATTTTTGTAATTGTCGGATTTTTTCCAGGTGTCAACATATTTTGAAGTTTCGACAATTTTTTAAGTTTCGACATTTTTTGAAGTTTCGACATTTTTTGAAGTGTCGACATTTTTCAGTGTGGTATTTTTTTCAAACTGTCGAAATATTTCCAAGTGTCAGATTTTTTCCTAGTGTCAACATTTTTCTAAGTGCCAGATTTTTTTCAGTGTCAACATTTTTGTAATTGTCGGATTTTTTCCAAGTGTCAACATTTTTTGAAGTGTCAACATTTTTTGAAGTGTCAACATTTTTTGAAGTTTCGACAATTTTTGAAGTTTCGACATTTTTTGAAGTTTCGAATTTTTTCCAAGTGTCAACATTTTTTGAAGTTTCGACATTTTTTGAAGTTTCGACATTTTTTGAAGTGTCGACATTTTTTGAAGTGTCGACCTTTTTCAGTGTGGTATTTTTTTCAAACTGTCGAAATATTTCCAAGTGTCAAAATTTTTCCAAGTGCCAGATTTTTTTCAAAGTGTCAACATTTTTGTAATTGTCGGATTTTTTCCAAGTGTCAACATTTTTTGAAGTTTCGACAATTTTTGAAGTTTCGACAATTTTTGAAGTTTCGACATTTTTTGAAGTTTCGACATTTTTTGAAGTTTCGACATTTTTTGAAGTGTCGACATTTTTCAGTGTGGTATTTTTTTCAAACTGTCGAAATATTTCCAAGTGTCAAAATATTTCCAAGTGCCAGATTTTTTTCAAAGTGTCAACATTTTTGTAATTGTCGGATTTTTTCCAAGTGTCAACATTTTTTGAAGTTTCGACATTTTTTGAAGTTTCGACATTTTTTGAAGTGTCGACATTTTTCAGTGTGGTATTTTTTTCAAACTGTCGAAATATTTCTAAGTGTCAAAATTTTTCCAAGTGTCAGATTTTTTCCTAGTGTCAACATTTTTCTATGTGCCAGATTTTTTTCAGTGTCAACATTTTTGTAATTGTCGGATTTTTTCCAGGTGTCAACATATTTTGAAGTTTCGACAATTTTTGAAGTTTCGACAATTTTTGAAGTTTCGACATTTTTTGAAGTTTCGACATTTTTCAGTGTGGTATTTTTTTCAAACTGTCGAAATATTTCCAAGTGTCAAAATTTTTCCAAGTGTCAGATTTTTTCCTAGTGTCAAAATTTTTGTAATTGTCGGATTTTTTCCAGGTGTCAACATATTTTGAAGTTTCGACAATTTTTGAAGTTTCGACATTTTTTGAAGTTTCGACATTTTTTGAAGTGTCGACATTTTTCAGTGTGGTATTTTTTTCAAACTGTCGAAATATTTCCAAGTGTCAAAATTTTTCCAAGTGCCAGATTTTTTCCTAGTGTCAAAATTTTTCTAAGTGCCAGATTTTTCAGTGTCAACATTTTTGTAATTGTCGGATTTTTTCCAAGTGTCAACATTTTTTGAAGTTTCGACATTTTTTGAAGTTTCGACATTTTTTGAAGTTTCGAAATTTTTTGAAGTGTCGACATTTTTCAGTGTGGTACTTTTTTTCAAACTGTCGAAATATTTCTAAGTGTGAAAATTTTTCCAAGTGTCAGATTTTTTCCTAGTGTCAACATTTTTGTAATTGTCGGATTTTTTCCAGGTGTCAACATATTTTGAAGTTTCGACATTTTTTGAAGTTTCGACATTTTTTGAAGTGTCGATATTTTTCAGTGTGGTATTTTTTTCAAACTGTCGAAATATTTCCAAGTGTCAAAATTTTTCCAAGTGCCAGATTTTTTTCAAAGTGTCAACATTTTTGTAATTGTCGGATTTTTTACAAGTGTCGACATTTTTTGAAGTTTCGACATTTTTTGAAGTTTCGACATTTTTTGAAGTTTCGACATTTTTTGAAGTTTCGACATTTTTTGAAGTTTCGACATTTTTTGAAGTTTCGACATTTTTCAGTGTGGTATTTTTTTCAAACTGTCGAAATATTTCCAAGTGTCAACATTTTTGTAATTGTCGGATTTTTTCCAAGTGTCAACATTTTTTGAAGTGTCAACATTTTTTGAAGTTTCGACAATTTTTGAAGTTTCGAAATTTTTTGAAGTTTCGAATTTTTTCCAAGTGTCAACATTTTTTGAAGTTTTGACATTGTTTGAAGTTTCGAACTTTTTTGAAGTTTCGAAATTTTTTGAAGTTTCGACAATTTTTGAAGTTTCGACATTTTTTGAAGTTTCGACATTTTTCAGTGTGGTATTTTTTTCAAACTGTCGAAATATTTCCAAGTGTCAAAATTTTTCCAAGTGTCAGATTTTTTCCTAGTGTCAAAATTTTTGTAATTGTCGGATTTTTTCCAGGTGTCAACATATTTTGAAGTTTCGACAATTTTTGAAGTTTCGACATTTTTTGAAGTTTCGACATTTTTTGAAGTGTCGACATTTTTCAGTGTGGTATTTTTTTCAAACTGTCGAAATATTTCCAAGTGTCAAAATTTTTCCAAGTGCCAGATTTTTTCCTAGTGTCAACATTTTTGTAATTGTCGGATTTTTTCCAGGTGTCAACATATTTTGAAGTTTCGACATTTTTTGAAGTTTCGACATTTTTTGAAGTTTCGACATTTTTTGAAGTGTCGATATTTTTCAGTGTGGTATTTTTTTCAAACTGTCGAAATATTTCCAAGTGTCAAAATTTTTCCAAGTGCCAGATTTTTTTCAAAGTGTCAACATTTTTGTAATTGTCGGATTTTTTACAAGTGTCAACATTTTTTGAAGTTTCGACATTTTTTGAAGTTTCGACATTTTTTGAAGTTTCGACATTTTTTGAAGTTTCGACATTTTTTGAAGTTTCGACATTTTTTGAAGTTTCGACATTTTTCAGTGTGGTATTTTTTTCAAACTGTCGAAATATTTCCAAGTGTCAACATTTTTGTAATTGTCGGATTTTTTCCAAGTGTCAACATTTTTTGAAGTGTCAACATTTTTTGAAGTTTAGACAATTTTTGAAGTTTCGAAATTTTTTGAAGTTTCGAATTTTTTCCAAGTGTCAACATTTTTTGAAGTTTTGACATTGTTTGAAGTTTCGAAATTTTTTGAAGTTTCGAAATTTTTTGAAGTGTCGACCTTTTTCAGTGTGGTATTTTTTTCAAACTGTCGAAATATTTCCAAGTGTCAAAATTTTTCCAAGTGTCAGATTTTTTCCTAGTGTCAACATTTTTCTATGTGCCAGATTTTTTTCAGTGTCAACATTTTTGTAATTGTCGGATTTTTTCCAGGTGTCAACATATTTTGAAGTTTCGACAATTTTTGAAGTTTCGACAATTATTGAAGTTTCGACATTTTTTGAAGTTTCGACATTTTTCAGTGTGGTATTTTTTTCAAACTGTCGAAATATTTCCAAGTGTCAGATTTTTTCCTAGTGTCAAAATTTTTGTAATTGTCGGATTTTTTCCAGGTGTCAACATATTTTGAAGTTTCGACAATTTTTTAAGTTTCGACATTTTTTGAAGTTTCGACATTTTTTGAAGTGTCGACATTTTTCAGTGTGGTATTTTTTTCAAACTGTCGAAATATTTCCAAGTGTCAGATTTTTTCCTAGTGTCAACATTTTTCTAAGTGCCAGATTTTTTTCAGTGTCAACATTTTTGTAATTGTCGGATTTTTTCCAGGTGTCAACATATTTTGAAGTTTCGACAATTTTTGAAGTTTTGACATTTTTTGAAGTTTCGACATTTTTTGAAGTGTCGACATTTTTCAGTGTGGTATTTTTTTCAAACTGTCGAAATATTTCCAAGTGTCAAAATTTTTCCAAGTGTCAGATTTTTTCCTAGTGTCAAAATTTTTGTAATTGTCGGATTTTTTCCAAGTGTCAACATTTTTTGAAGTTTCGACATTTTTTGAAGTTTCGACATTTTTTGAAGTTTCGACATTTTTTGAAGTGTCGACATTTTTCAGTGTGGTATTTTTTTCAAACTGTCGAAATATTTCCAAGTGTCAAAATTTTTCCATGTGCCAGATTTTTTTCAAAGTGTCAACATTTTTGTAATTGTTGGATTTTTTCCAGGTGTCAACATATTTTGAAGTTTCGACATTTTTTGAAGTGTCGATATTTTTCAGTGTGGTATTTTTTTCAAACTGTCGAAATATTTCCAAGTGTCAAAATTTTTCCAAGTGCCAGATTTTTTTCAAAGTGTCAACATTTTTGTAATTGTCGGATTTTTTACAAGTGTCAACATTTTTTGAAGTTTCGACATTTTTTGAAGTTTCGACATTTTTTGAAGTTTCGACATTTTTTGAAGTTTCGACATTTTTTGAAGTTTCGACATTTTTCAGTGTGGTATTTTTTTCAAACTGTCGAAATATTTCCAAGTGTCAACATTTTTGTAATTGTCGGATTTTTTCCAAGTGTCAACATTTTTTGAAGTGTCAACATTTTTTGAAGTTTCGACAATTTTTGAAGTTTCGAAATTTTTTGAAGTTTCGAATTTTTTCCAAGTGTCAACATTTTTTGAAGTTTCGACATTTTTTGAAGTTTCGACATTTTTTGAAGTTTCGAAATTTTTTGAAGTGTCGACATTTTTCAGTGTGGTACTTTTTTTCAAACTGTCGAAATATTTCTAAGTGTGAAAATTTTTCCAAGTGTCAGATTTTTTCCTAGTGTCAACATTTTTGTAATTGTCGGATTTTTTCCAGGTGTCAACATATTTTGAAGTTTCGACATTTTTTGAAGTTTCGACATTTTTTGAAGTGTCGATATTTTTCAGTGTGGTATTTTTTTCAAACTGTCGAAATATTTCCAAGTGTCAAAATTTTTCCAAGTGCCAGATTTTTTTCAAAGTGTCAACATTTTTGTAATTGTCGGATTTTTTACAAGTGTCGACATTTTTTGAAGTTTCGACATTTTTTGAAGTTTCGACATTTTTTGAAGTTTCGACATTTTTTGAAGTTTCGACATTTTTTGAAGTTTCGACATTTTTTGAAGTTTCGACATTTTTCAGTGTGGTATTTTTTTCAAACTGTCGAAATATTTCCAAGTGTCAACATTTTTGTAATTGTCGGATTTTTTCCAAGTGTCAACATTTTTTGAAGTGTCAACATTTTTTGAAGTTTCGACAATTTTTGAAGTTTCGAAATTTTTTGAAGTTTCGAATTTTTTCCAAGTGTCAACATTTTTTGAAGTTTTGACATTGTTTGAAGTTTCGAACTTTTTTGAAGTTTCGAAATTTTTTGAAGTTTCGACAATTTTTGAAGTTTCGACATTTTTTGAAGTTTCGACATTTTTCAGTGTGGTATTTTTTTCAAACTGTCGAAATATTTCCAAGTGTCAAAATTTTTCCAAGTGTCAGATTTTTTCCTAGTGTCAAAATTTTTGTAATTGTCGGATTTTTTCCAGGTGTCAACATATTTTGAAGTTTCGACAATTTTTGAAGTTTCGACATTTTTTGAAGTTTCGACATTTTTTGAAGTGTCGACATTTTTCAGTGTGGTATTTTTTTCAAACTGTCGAAATATTTCCAAGTGTCAAAATTTTTCCAAGTGCCAGATTTTTTCCTAGTGTCAACATTTTTGTAATTGTCGGATTTTTTCCAGGTGTCAACATATTTTGAAGTTTCGACATTTTTTGAAGTTTCGACATTTTTTGAAGTTTCGACATTTTTTGAAGTGTCGATATTTTTCAGTGTGGTATTTTTTTCAAACTGTCGAAATATTTCCAAGTGTCAAAATTTTTCCAAGTGCCAGATTTTTTTCAAAGTGTCAACATTTTTGTAATTGTCGGATTTTTTACAAGTGTCAACATTTTTTGAAGTTTCGACATTTTTTGAAGTTTCGACATTTTTTGAAGTTTCGACATTTTTTGAAGTTTCGACATTTTTTGAAGTTTCGACATTTTTTGAAGTTTCGACATTTTTCAGTGTGGTATTTTTTTCAAACTGTCGAAATATTTCCAAGTGTCAACATTTTTGTAATTGTCGGATTTTTTCCAAGTGTCAACATTTTTTGAAGTGTCAACATTTTTTGAAGTTTAGACAATTTTTGAAGTTTCGAAATTTTTTGAAGTTTCGAATTTTTTCCAAGTGTCAACATTTTTTGAAGTTTTGACATTGTTTGAAGTTTCGAAATTTTTTGAAGTTTCGAAATTTTTTGAAGTGTCGACCTTTTTCAGTGTGGTATTTTTTTCAAACTGTCGAAATATTTCCAAGTGTCAAAATTTTTCCAAGTGTCAGATTTTTTCCTAGTGTCAACATTTTTCTATGTGCCAGATTTTTTTCAGTGTCAACATTTTTGTAATTGTCGGATTTTTTCCAGGTGTCAACATATTTTGAAGTTTCGACAATTTTTGAAGTTTCGACAATTATTGAAGTTTCGACATTTTTTGAAGTTTCGACATTTTTCAGTGTGGTATTTTTTTCAAACTGTCGAAATATTTCCAAGTGTCAGATTTTTTCCTAGTGTCAAAATTTTTGTAATTGTCGGATTTTTTCCAGGTGTCAACATATTTTGAAGTTTCGACAATTTTTTAAGTTTCGACATTTTTTGAAGTTTCGACATTTTTTGAAGTGTCGACATTTTTCAGTGTGGTATTTTTTTCAAACTGTCGAAATATTTCCAAGTGTCAGATTTTTTCCTAGTGTCAACATTTTTCTAAGTGCCAGATTTTTTTCAGTGTCAACATTTTTGTAATTGTCGGATTTTTTCCAGGTGTCAACATATTTTGAAGTTTCGACAATTTTTGAAGTTTTGACATTTTTTGAAGTTTCGACATTTTTTGAAGTGTCGACATTTTTCAGTGTGGTATTTTTTTCAAACTGTCGAAATATTTCCAAGTGTCAAAATTTTTCCAAGTGTCAGATTTTTTCCTAGTGTCAAAATTTTTGTAATTGTCGGATTTTTTCCAAGTGTCAACATTTTTTGAAGTTTCGACATTTTTTGAAGTTTCGACATTTTTTGAAGTTTCGACATTTTTTGAAGTGTCGACATTTTTCAGTGTGGTATTTTTTTCAAACTGTCGAAATATTTCCAAGTGTCAAAATTTTTCCATGTGCCAGATTTTTTTCAAAGTGTCAACATTTTTGTAATTGTTGGATTTTTTCCAGGTGTCAACATATTTTGAAGTTTCGACATTTTTTGAAGTGTCGATATTTTTCAGTGTGGTATTTTTTTCAAACTGTCGAAATATTTCCAAGTGTCAAAATTTTTCCAAGTGCCAGATTTTTTTCAAAGTGTCAACATTTTTGTAATTGTCGGATTTTTTACAAGTGTCAACATTTTTTGAAGTTTCGACATTTTTTGAAGTTTCGACATTTTTTGAAGTTTCGACATTTTTTGAAGTTTCGACATTTTTTGAAGTTTCGACATTTTTCAGTGTGGTATTTTTTTCAAACTGTCGAAATATTTCCAAGTGTCAACATTTTTGTAATTGTCGGATTTTTTCCAAGTGTCAACATTTTTTGAAGTGTCAACATTTTTTGAAGTTTCGACAATTTTTGAAGTTTCGAAATTTTTTGAAGTTTCGAATTTTTTCCAAGTGTCAACATTTTTTGAAGTTTCGACATTTTTTGAAGTTTCGACATTTTTTGAAGTTTCGACATTTTTTGAAGTGTCGACCTTTTTCAGTGTGGTATTTTTTTCAAACTGTCGAAATATTTCCAAGTGTCAAAATTTTTCCAAGTGCCAGATTTTTTTCAAAGTGTCAACATTTTGTAATTGTCGGATATTTTCCAAGTGTCAACATTTTTTGAAGTTTCGACATTTTTTGAAGTTTCGACATTTTTTGAAGTGTCGACATTTTTCAGTGTGGTATTTTTTTCAAACTGTCGAAATATTTCTAAGTGTCAAAATTTTTCCAAGTGCCAGATTTTTTTCAAAGTGTCAACATTTTTGTAATTGTCGGATTTTTTCCAAGTGTCAACATTTTTTGAAGTTTTGACATTTTTTGAAGTTTCGACATTTTTTGAAGTTTCGACATTTTTTGAAGTGTCGACATTTTTCAGTGTGGTATTTGTTTCAAACTGTCGAAATATTTCCAAGTGTCAAAATTTTTCCAAGTGCCAGATTTTTTTCAAAGTGTCAACATTTTTGTAATTGTCGGATTTTTTCCAAGTGTCAACATTTTTTGAAGTTTCGACAATTTTTGAAGTTTCGACAATTTTTGAAGTTTCGACAATTTTTGAAGTTTCGACATTTTTTGAAGTGTCGACATTTTTCAGTGTGGTATTTTTTTCAAACTGTCGAAATATTTCCAAGTGTCAAAATTTTTCCAAGTGCCAGATTTTTTTCAAAGTGTCAACATTTTTGTAATTGTCGGATTTTTTCCAAGTGTCAAGATTTTTTGAAGTTTCGACAATTTTTGAAGTTTCGACATTTTTTGAAGTTTCGACATTTTTTGAAGTTTCGACATTTTTTGAAGTGTCGACATTTTTCAGTGTGGTATTTTTTTCAAACTGTCGAAATATTTCCAAGTGTCAAAATTTTTCCAAGTGCCAGATTTTTTTCAAAGTGTCAACATTTTTGTAATTGTCGGATTTTTTCCAGGTGTCAACATATTTTGAAGTTTCGACAATTTTTGAAGTTTCGACATTTTTTGAAGTTTCGACATTTTTTGAAGTGTCGACATTTTTCAGTGTGGTATTTTTTTCAAACTGTCGAAATATTTCCAAGTGTCAAAATTTTTCCAAGTGCCAGATTTTTTTCAAAGTGTCAACATTTTTTTAATTGTCGGATTTTTTCCAAGTGTCAACATTTTTTGAAGTTTCAACAATTTTTGAAGTTTCGACATTTTTTGAAGTGTCGACATTTTTCAGTGTGGTATTTTTTCAAACTGTCGAAATATTTCCAAGTGTCAAAATCTTTCCAAGTGTCAGATTTTTTCCTAGTGTCAAAATTTTTGTAATTGTCGAATTTTTTCCAAGTGTCAACATTTTTTGAAGTTTCGACATTTTTTTGAAGTGTCGACATTTTTCAGTGTGGTATTTTTTTCAAACTGTCGAAATATTTCCAAGTGTCAACATTTTTTGAAGTTTCGACAATTGTTGAAGTTTCAACATTTTTTTAAGTTTCGAATTTTTTCCAAGTGTCAACATTTTTTGAAGTTTCGACATTTTTTGAAGTTTCGACATTTTTTTGAAGTGTCGACATTTTTCAGTGTGGTATTTTTTTCAAACTGTCGAAATATTTCCAAGTGTCAAAATTTTTCCAAGTGCCAGATTTTTTTCAAAGTGTCAACATTTTTGTAATTGTCGGATTTTTTCCAAGTGTCAACATTTTTTGAAGTTTCGACAATTTTTGAAGTTTAGACATTTTTTGAAGTTTCGAAATTTTTGAAAGGGTCGACATTTTTTGAAGTTTCGAATTTATTCCAAGTGTCAACATTTTTTGAAGTTTCGACATTTTTTGAAGTTTCGACATTTTTTGAAGTGTCGACATTTTTCAGTGTGGTATTTTTTTCAAACTGTCGAAATATTTCCAAGTGTCAAAATTTTTCCAAGTGCCAGATTTTTTTCAAAGTGTCAACATTTTTCCAAGTGCCAGATTTTTTTCAAAGTGTCAAAATTTTTGAAGTTTCAACATTTTTTTGAAGTGTCGACATTTTTCAGTGTGGTATTTTTTTCAAACTGTCGAAATATTTCCAAGTGTCAACATTTTTTGAAGTTTCGACAATTGTTGAAGTTTCAACATTTTTTGAAGTTTCGAATTTTTTCCAAGTGTCAAATTTTTTGAAGTTTCGACATTTTTTGAAGTTTCGACATTTTTTGAAGTTTCGACATTTTTTGAAGTGTCGACATTTTTCAGTGTGGTATTTTTTTCAAACTGTCGAAATATTTCCAAGTGTCAAAATTTTTCCAAGTGCCAGATTTTTTTCAAAGTGTCAACATTTTTGTAATTGTCGGATTTTTTCCAAGTGTCAACATTTTTTGAAGTTTCGACAATTTTTGAAGTTTCGACATTTTTTGAAGTTTCGAAATTTTTGAAAGGGTCGACATTTTTCAGTGTGGTATTTTTTTCAAACTGTCAAAATATTTCTAAGTGTCAAAATTTTTCCAAGTGTCAGATTTTTTTCAAAGTGTCAACATTTTTGTAATTTTCGGATTTTTTCCAAGTGTCAACATTTTTTGAAGTTTCGACATTTTTTGAAGTTTCTAAATTTTTTGAAGTGTCGACATTTTTTGAAGATTCGACATTTTTTGAAGTGTCGACATTTTTCAGTGTGGTATTTTTTCAAACTGTCGAAATATTTCCAAGTGTCAAAATCTTTCCAAGTGTCAGATTTTTTCCTAGTGTCAACATTTTTGTAATTGTCGAATTTTTTCCAAGTGTCAACATTTTTTGAAGTTTCGACATTTTTTTGAAGTGTCGACATTTTTCAGTGTGGTATTTTTTTCAAACTGTCGAAATATTTCCAAGTGTCAAAATATTTCCAAGTGCCAGATTTTTTTCCTAGTGTCAAAATTGTTGTAATTGTCGGATTTTTTCCAAGTGTCAACATTTTTTGAAGTTTCGACATTTTTTGAAGTGTCGACATTTTTCAGTGTGGTATTTTTTTCAAACTGTCGAAATATTTCCAAGTGTCAAAATTTTTCCAAGTGTCAGATTTTTTCCTAGTGTCAAAATTTTTGTAATTGTCGCATTTTTTCCAAGTGTCAACATTTTTTGAAGTTTCGACATTTTTTGAAGTGTCGACATTTTTCAGTGTGGTATTTTTTTCAAACTGTCGAAATATTTCCAAGTGTCAAAATTTTTCCAAGTGCCAGATTTTTTTCAAAGTGTCAACATTTTTGTTATTGTCGGATTTTTTCCAAGTGTCAACATTTTTTGAAGTTTCGACAATTTTTGAAGTTTCGACATTTTTTGAAGTTTCGACATTTTTTGAAGTGTCGACATTTTTCAGTGTGGTATTTTTTTCAAACTGTCGAAATATTTCCAAGTGTCAAAATTTTTCCAAGTGCCAGATTTTTTTCAAAGTGTCAACATTTTTGTAATTGTCGGATTTTTTCCAAGTGTCAACATTTTTTGAAGTTTCAACAATTTTTGAAGTTTCGACATTTTTTGAAGTGTCGACATTTTTCAGTGTGGTATTTTTTCAAACTGTCGAAATATTTCCAAGTGTCAAAATCTTTCCAAGTGTCAGATTTTTTCCTAGTGTCAAAATTTTTGTAATTGTCGAATTTTTTCCAAGTGTCAACATTTTTTGAAGTTTCGACATTTTTTTGAAGTGTCGACATTTTTCAGTGTGGTATTTTTTTCAAACTGTCGAAATATTTCCAAGTGTCAACATTTTTTGAAGTTTCGACAATTGTTGAAGTTTCAACATTTTTTGAAGTTTCGAATTTTTTCCAAGTGTCAACATTTTTTGAAGTTTCGACATTTTTTGAAGTTTCGACATTTTTTGAAGTTTCGACATTTTTTGAAGTGTCGACATTTTTCAGTGTGGTATTTTTTTCAAACTGTCGAAATATTTCCAAGTGTCAAAATTTTTCCAAGTGCCAGATTTTTTTCAAAGTGTCAACATTTTTGTAATTGTCGGATTTTTTCCAAGTGTCAACATTTTTTGAAGTTTCGACAATTTTTGAAGTTTAGACATTTTTTGAAGTTTCGAAATTTTTGAAAGGGTCAACATTTTTGAAAGGGTCGACATTTTTCAGTGTGGTATTTTTTTCAAACTGTCAAAATATTTCTAAGTGTCAGATTTTTTCCTAGTGTCAAAATGTTTCTAAATGCCAGATTTTTTTCAGTGTCAACATTTTTGTAATTGTCGGATTTTTTCCAAGTGTCAACATTTTTTGAAGTTTCGACATTTTTTGAAGTTTCAACACTTTTCGATGTTTCGACATTTTTCGAAGTTTTGAAATTTTTCGAAGCGTCAACATTTTTCATTGTATCGGATTTTTATGAAGTGTAAAATTTTTTCTAATTGTCGAAATTTTTCCAAGTGTCGAAATTTTTCCAATTGTCAGATTTTTTCCTAGTGTCAAAATTTTTCTAAGTACCAGATTTTTTTCAGTGTCAACATTTTTGTAATTGTCGGATTTTTTCCAAGTGTCAAAGTTGTTTGAAGTTTCGACATTTTTTGAAGTTTCGACATTTTTTGAAGTGTCCACATTTTTCCAAGTGCCAAATTTTTTTTCCAAGTGTCGAAATTTTTCGAAGTGTCGAAATTTTTCAATGTCGGATTTTTTCCAAGTGTCGACATTTTTCGAAGTGTCGGATTTTTTCGAAGTGTCAAAATTTTTCGAAGTTTCGACATTTTTCAAAGTTTCAACATTTTTCAAAGTGTCGACATTTTTTGAAGTTTCGACATTTTTTGAAGTTTCGACATTTTTTGAAGTGTCAACATTTTTCAGTGTGGTATTTTTTTCAAACTGTCGAAATATTTCTAAGTGTCAAAATTCATCCAATTTTTTTTCCAAATGTAAAACGTTTTCTAAGTGTCGAAATTTTTTGAAGTGTCGAAATTTTTCAGTGTCGGATTTTTTCCAAGTGCCGACATTTTTCGAAGTGTCGGAATTTTTTGAAGTGTCAGATTTTTTCGAAGTGTCAAAATTTTTCGAAGTTTCGACATTTTTCAAAGTTTCGACATTTTTCAAAGTTTCGACATTTTTCAAAGTGTCGACATTTTTTGAAGTGTCGACATTTTTTGAAGTTTCGACATTTTTTGAAGTTTCGACATTTTTTGAAGTGTCAACATTTTTCAGTGTGGTATTTTTTTCAAACTGTCGAAATATTTCTAAGTGTCAAAATTCATCCAATTTTTTTTCCAAATGTAAAACGTTTTCTAAGTGTCGAAATTTTTTGAAGTGTCGAAATTTTTCAGTGTCGGATTTTTTCAAAGTGCCGACATTTTTTGAAGTGTCGGAATTTTTCCAAGTGTCAAATTTTTCCAAGTGTCAGATTTTTTCCTAGTGTCAAAATTTTTCTAAGTGCCAGATTTTTTTCAGTGTCAACATTTTTGTAATTGTCGGATTTTTTCCAAGTGTCAACATTTTTTGAAGTTTCGACATTTCTTGAAGTGTCGAAATTTTTCAGTGTCGGATTTTTTCCAAGTGCCGACATTTTTTGAAGTGTCGGAATTTTTCCAAGTGTCAACATTTTTCCAAGTGTCAGATTTTTTCCTAGTGTCAAAATTTTTCTACGTGCCAGATTTTTTTCAAAGTGTCAACATTTTTGTAATTGTCGGATTTTTTCCAAGTGTCAAAGTTGTTTGAAGTTTCGACATTTTTTGAAGTTTCGACATTTTTTGAAGTGTCCACATTTTTCCAAGTGCCGAATTTTTTTTCCAAGTGTCGAAATTTTTCGAAGTGTCGAAATTTTTCAGTGTCGGATTTTTTCCAAGTGTCGACATTTTTCGAAGTGTCGGATTTTTTCGAAGTGTCAAAATTTTTCGAAGTTTCGACATTTTTCAAAGTTTCAACATTTTTCAAAGTGTCGACATTTTTTGAAGTTTCGACATTTTTTGAAGTTTCGACATTTTTTGAAGTGTCAACATTTTTCAGTGTGGTATTTTTTTCAAACTGTCGAAATATTTCTAAGTGTCAAAATTCATCCAATTTTTTTTCCAAATGTAAAACGTTTTCTAAGTGTCGAAATTTTTTGAAGTGTCGAAATTTTTCAGTGTCGGATTTTTTCCAAGTGCCGACATTTTTTGAAGTGTCGGAATTTTTCCAAGTGTCAACATTTTTCCAAGTGTCAGATTTTTTCCTAGTGTCAAAATTTTTCTAAGTGCCAGATTTTTTTCAGTGTCAACATTTTTGTAATTGTCGGATTTTTTCCAAGTGTCAACATTTTTTGAAGTTTCGACATTTTTTGAAGTTTCAACACTTTTCGAAGTTTCGACATTTTTCGAAGTTTTGAAATTTTTCGAAGCGTCAACATTTTTCATTGTGTCGGATTTTTATGAAGTGTAAACATTTTTGTAATTGTCGAAATCTTTCCAAGTGTCGAAATTTTTCCAAGTGTCAGATTTTTTCCTAGTGTCCAAACCTTTCTACGTGCCAGATTTTTTTCAAAGTGTCAACATTTTTGTAATTGTCGGATTTTTTCCAAGTGTCAAAGTTGTTTGAAGTTTCGACATTTTTTGAAGTTTCGACATTTTTTGAAGTGTCCACATTTTTCCAAGTGCCGAATTTTTTTTCCAAGTGTCGAAATTTTTCGAAGTGTCAAAATTTTTCAGTGTCGGATTTTTTCCAAGTGTCGAAACTTCAAAAAATTACACTTCAAAAAATGTCGAAACTTCAAAAAATGTCGAAACTTCAAAAAAACAAAAATTTTGACACTTAGAAATATTTCGACAGTTTGAAAAAATCAAACTCTCAAAATATTTCTGTCAAAATTTTTCTAAGTGCCAGATTTTTTTCAAAGTGTCAACATTTTTGTAATTGTCGGATTTTTTCCAAGTGTCGACATTTTTTGAAGTGTCAGATTTTTTCCTAGTGTCAAAATTTTTCCAAGTGCCAGATTTTTTTCAAAGTGTCAACATTTTTGTTATTGTCGGATTTTTTCCAAGTGTCAACATTTTTTGAAGTTTCGACAATTTTTGAAGTTTCGACATTTTTTGAAGTTTCGACATTTTTTGAAGTGTCGACATTTTTCAGTGTGGTATTTTTTTCAAACTGTCGAAATATTTCCAAGTGTCAAAATTTTTCCAAGTGCCAGATTTTTTTCAAAGTGTCAACATTTTTGTAATTGTCGGATTTTTTCCAAGTGTCAACATTTTTTGAAGTTTCGACATTTTTTGAAGTTTCGACATTTTTTGAAGTGTCCACATTTTTCCAAGTGCCAAATTTTTTTTCCAAGTGTCGAAATTTTTCGAAGTGTCGAAATTTTTCAATGTCGGATTTTTTCCAAGTGTCGACATTTTTCGAAGTGTCGGATTTTTTCGAAGTGTCAAAATTTTTCGAAGTTTCGACATTTTTCAAAGTTTCAACATTTTTCAAAGTGTCGACATTTTTTGAAGTTTCGACATTTTTTGAAGTTTCGACATTTTTTGAAGTGTCAACATTTTTCAGTGTGGTATTTTTTTCAAACTGTCGAAATATTTCTAAGTGTCAAAATTCATCCAATTTTTTTTCCAAATGTAAAACGTTTTCTAAGTGTCGAAATTTTTTGAAGTGTCGAAATTTTTCAGTGTCGGATTTTTTCCAAGTGCCGACATTTTTTGAAGTGTCGGAATTTTTCCAAGTGTCAACATTTTTCCAAGTGTCAGATTTTTTCCTAGTGTCAAAATTTTTCTAAGTGCCAGATTTTTTTCAGTGTCAACATTTTTGTAATTGTCGGATTTTTTCCAAGTGTCAACATTTTTTGAAGTTTCGACATTTTTTGAAGTTTCAACACTTTTCGAAGTTTCGACATTTTTCGAAGTTTTGAAATTTTTCGAAGCGTCAACATTTTTCATTGTGTCGGATTTTTATGAAGTGTAAACATTTTTGTAATTGTCGAAATCTTTCCAAGTGTCGAAATTTTTCCAAGTGTCAGATTTTTTCCTAGTGTCAAAACTTTTCTACGTGCCAGATTTTTTTCAAAGTGTCAACATTTTTGTAATTGTCGGATTTTTTCCAAGTGTCAAAGTTGTTTGAAGTTTCGACATTTTTTGAAGTTTCGACATTTTTTGAAGTGTCCACATTTTTCCAAGTGCCGAATTTTTTTTCCAAGTGTCGAAATTTTTCGAAGTGTCAAAATTTTTCAGTGTCGGATTTTTTCCAAGTGTCGAAACTTCAAAAAATTACACTTCAAAAAATGTCGAAACTTCAAAAAATGTCGAAACTTCAAAAAAACAAAAATTTTGACACTTAGAAATATTTCGACAGTTTGAAAAAATCAAACTCTCAAAATATTTCTGTCAAAATTTTTCTAAGTGCCAGATTTTTTTCAAAGTGTCAACATTTTTGTAATTGTCGGATTTTTTCCAAGTGTCGACATTTTTTGAAGTGTCAGATTTTTTCCTAGTGTCAAAATCTTTCTAAGTGCCAGATTTTTTTCAGTGTCAACATTTTTGTAATTGTCGGATTTTTTCCAAGTGTCAACATTTTTTGAAGTTTCGACATTTTTTGAAGTGTCGAAATTTTTCAGTGTCGGATTTTTTCCAAGTGCCGACATTTTTTGAAGTGTCGGAATTTTTCCAAGTGTCAACATTTTTCCAAGTGTCAGATTTTTTCCTAGTGTCAAAATTTTTCTAAGTGCCAGATTTTTTTCAGTGTCAACATTTTTGTAATTGTCTGATTTTTTCCAAGTGTCAACATTTTTTGAAGTTTCGACATTTTTTGAAGTGTCGACATTTTTCAGTGTGGTATTTTTTTCAAACTGTCGACATTTTTCTAAGTGTCAGACTTTTCCGAAGTGTCGACATTTTTCTGTCAGAATTTTTCTAAGTGTCGGAATTTTTCTAAGTGTCGGAATTTTTCTAAGTGTCGGAATTTTTCTAAGTGTCGGAATTTTTCTAAGTGTCGGAATTTTTCTAAGTGTCGGAATTTTTCTAAGTGTCGGAATTTTTCCAAGTGTCAACATTTTTCGAAGTTTTGACATTTTTTGAAGTTTCAACACTTTTCGAAGTTTTGAAATTTTTCGAAGCGTCAACATTTTTCATTGTATCGGATTTTTATGAAGTGTAAAAAATTTTCTAATTGTCGAAATTTTTCCAAGTGTCAGATTTTTTCCTAGTGTCAAAATATTTCTACGTTCCAGATTTTTTTCAAAGTGTCAACATTTTTGTAATTGTCGGATTTTTTCCAAGTGTCAAAGTTGTTTGAAGTTTCGACATTTTTTGAAGTTTCGACATTTTTTGAAGTGTCCACATTTTTCCAAGTGCCGAATTTTTTTTCCAAGTGTCGAAATTTTTCGAAGTGTCGAAATTTTTCAGTGTCGGATTTTTTCCAAGTGTCAACATTTTTCGAAGTGTCGGATTTTTTCGAAGTGTCGGATTTTTCGAAGTTTCGACATTTTTCAAAGTTTCAACATTTTTCAAAGTGTCGGATTTTTTCTAAGTGTCAAAAATTTTCAGCCTTGGTGCAGAATTACAGCCACTAGAGCCAGTCCCACAATGAGCTTTACTCAGAACGTGCCATTTCTGTGTCTGTAGCTATTGAGGAGGAGAGAGGGGGGGGGGGGGGGGGCAAGGTGGAGGGTGGGGGTGTGGCCTTGACCAACTGCCACTTTGCTCAAGCCATGATGTCTCTCTCTTATGGGTTGGCCAAATTCTCTGGGCGGGCAAAGCAGAAAAAGGGGAGGTAACCTTGCTCCTTATGACCTCATAAATAGGAGATTCCAGAACAGCTCATCTGAGCTTTCATTTTCTCAATAGCAGAGCAGGATACCCAGGGCTCGGTTTACACCTATCACCATTTCAAGCCAATTGGGGACCATAGGCAGGCTGGGGGAACTCATATTAATGTTAAAAAACCTCATAAAGTGAAATTTTCATGCCATGGGACCTTTAAAGTCAGAAGCAGAGCTAGTGCATTAGGGATATCTGCTGTCAGTGTGGAAGGCACATCTACTGTAAGCTAGTATCACAGTGTGTGAACAAGCAAACATGATCAGATTAGTTACAGTATAATCACTTTTTATGCCCAAATATTACTTGTGACCCATCAAAATTATGATAGTAAATATACAAAGCCCACGACTGAAAGGGAAGAGAAAGTTATATGAAATATTATTCAAAGGAAAAAATAGATTATGGTGTCATTAGAAAGTGCAATACAAGGTACCTTGTTCTTTATTTAATTTCAAGTTTTGGATATCTGTGATTACTTATTTGCACAGAAAATAGATCCTGATATTGTTGAACATCATTGGGTTGGCTTGGATTGGGTTGATGTTAACTTTTCTAATAAATCTACATTGTGAAGCAACATTTGGAAATGGTGATATTTTACAAAAATACACTGACTTACTGGAATTACAAGGCTGTATAGAACAGGGCGCTATTGCAGTCTTATACTAAGGTTTACATTTTTACATTTTTCGTAAAGTGTGCAAGTCTGAGGCATGAAACTCCAGGGCTGAAAATGAGTCCCACTCCGGCCCTGGGTGTAGCTAATAGCAATAGGCTTATATTAATAGGAAATACGCCATATACGAATTGGCATACTGTATTATTGTGTTACAATCGCAATTACGTGTTATGATGACGGTTGATTATGTTTTACGTTACATAATGTAATCTAGCTATAAGTAGGCTAGGCACAGCTGTAGGTTAAACATCGAAAATTCGAGCCAGCCAGGAGTCGAACCTAGAATCTTCTGATCCGTAGTCAGACGCGTTATCCATTGCGCCAAAGCTGGGGAACAATGGTCTGTAAGGGGGGGGGAAGAAGAGGAAAAAAGGGGAAGAGGGAGGGAAGAAGGAAAAAGAGGAAAAAGAAGAGAAAAAGGAGGAAAAAATGAGGAAATCAGAGAAAAGATGCAAAAGATGCTAAATTACCCACGTACTGTAAGAGTTTTATAGCTTCTATTTAGTCGGATTTTAATTCAATTGCCGAAATCGTGACGTTTCTGTTAATTTAGGGAAGTTTAATGTAGATCCAAAGGTCGTAGGATCGATCCCCACGTAGCCCCAGAGGTCCCAACGCTTATCAGTGAGTTTAGTAAGTAGTCTTCTGGCCCTACGGACTGAGTAGTGAACGTCCTGAGTTTTTCTGAGGATCTGCTGTACAGAATGCAGATTTTAGTTCTGTCTTTCAGCGAACTCCTAGAATGACATAATGACACACATATGTCCCTCCTGAGCTTGTGATCTCTCTGACAAAGTATACACACTATAAGGGTTCAATAGAGTGAGAGAGAAATAGAAAGTGTTTTGTATTCCCTGTGTCATGACTCTCAGGTGCCTGTGTTCTGAGGTTCACACATAGACAGTGGTTCACACATAGACAGTATATATTTCAACTTTCTCTTCTGTCTGGTTTTTATCGGCGTCAGCTGATAAACGTATCAACCTACCATACCTGAGCACCAGCTCAACATAATGGGAGAGCCCGCCTGCGCATTGAGCCTAGTGTGCCAAAGCCCCATACAAAGCGAGGAAAAGATCTCTAAAGTCAACTCCAATGAGCATGTGTTCATGTTGTCACTAGAGGGCGTCACTGATTTATTCCAAACTTAGTCTTTCATTATTGGCTGTGGATACTTTTACAACGGTTCTTTGTTGCAATAAATGCCACCTAATTTCACAACATTGGAGGCGGACGATTAGTTGTAGCCTATTTATTAGCCTATTTTATATAATATTATTAGTTTTACTTTGGAAATTTCACACACATGCCTGAATGCACACACTTGCACACCTCCTGGTCGCATTTCAAAGGTCAGAGGCACATTGTTTTGCAGGGGATGCTCGTGTGGACGGGTTGATCCACTAATCGCAGGTATTGTGGCTCGAGGAGGAAGCAAGGGCCGCAGAGAAGTAGCCTAATCATCTACTATTTCGTTGTGTAAAACATTATTTACTCACTGTAAATATTTGTTGAGGCAGCTTTTTTGGAAGTAGGCTATGTGCATGGAGTGAAAGCCCTGCAGTTTTTTTTTTCGTGATTTCATCCATCAGCAGCAGCATCTTGCGCGTCGGTGCACCTCACTGACCCACAGTCGTCTCATCTCTCTCGGATCATGTGGATTATTTGGGCGTTTATTCTGGCAGCGGCGGGTCCTGATAGGAGCTGGGGATGTCAGCTGCCCCGCGACTGGAGACCGCAGACAGAAGCGTGCCGTGCCGAGCTAGCGGAGATCATAGTATTTGCCAAGGTGTTGGCACTGCACAAGGAGTCTTACAATGTGTATAACGACCTGCCGTCCGACACCGAGCTGCTTTTCTCCGCCGAGATTGAGCTGCTGTGCGACCAGGCGTGGGGCAGCATGCTGGAGGTCCCCGCCGGCTCCAGGTTCAATGTCACCGGCCTGGGCTACTTCACCTGCTTCTCCTACAGTGTCACCAAAAACAACAACTACTACTTCTTTCTAAGGTGAGAAGACAGGATATCCCATAGCCAATTGATAGAATCAGTCATGATAAAATATTTCTTGTCACAGATGCATTTAGTTTTATTGTAGAATGAGTAGAGAGACTTTATGCATAAACAGGTTACATAAAATAAACTTTTTTTTATGATTTCCATTTCCAAACAAATAAACCTGTTCAGTTAGGGTACACTTTATCTCATATATGCCCTCCTATGAATACTCTTATCCTATCTGGGTGAGGTTTCTGAAAATTAATAGTTGTTATGGGCTGAAAATATTAAAAGATTGTCAATGTGACTGTTGCTCAGAGAGGACATGCATTACCCACTTGAACCCTCTTTTTTCAATTGTGTGTCTTTGCTTTTCCAGATTTTCTGTTTAAACTAAAACCTCCTTTTTATTGGAATTCATTTTGCATCCATAAATGGCAAAACGTTAATTTGATAATAACCGATTGTGAAAGAAAACTGCATAGCCTACTATATTTCAATCTCTATAAACGTGTGAAACAATGGGGTAAGTTATCTTATGCATGTGATGTAAAGTCTCTCCGGAAAACTTGAGATATCCAGTTAGTATAGATTCAATTTATGCATCCAATCATGTTTCTCATTTCTTTTAACAAATTACATTGCAAAACATGTTGGGGCATTGCTGCTGTTATTCAATAGTGACAGTAACAGTTGAAAGGATGCATGAAATAGGAGGAGCCAGAGGGGGAATGGCACTGAATTGAATGCTAGTCCTCCAGTACATCTCTCAGTAATGTATTTTCTAAGTATGAAAAAGTATAAAATCCATGGATTTAACCTCACCTCCTCATGGCTTGTCTCTACATTGAAAACCAGAAAGTCTTCAGATCTGTGCACAGAGCTCAAAAAGAAGTAAGGACTCTCGGAGGATTTAATCAATTGTTGGCCAATAAGGAAACATTCAGCAGTCAAAAGCAGAGGATTGGCACTATCCACACATATTCTCTTTTAATCAGCATCTGTCCATGTGGTACCATATTGATTTCAGGTTAATAATATGTTTAATAACCTGCCAAACATTCCACTCAGATTAAAAAAAGTATGAGGCAGGTTAATTCTTAAATGTCTGTGTTGGACAGAAACAACACTGTTACTCAGGAAACGTCTATTGCATTCCAGCCAGTGTAATTACAGAGCCAGACATTTCCCAACAGCTTGAAGGTAAACCCGGTCTGTATAGGACCACCTTTTGTCTTCCTGAAGCACACAAGTTTGCTCCTCAATCAACGGAACGTGTGCTGACAGGCCTTACCGATATATTTTGTCTCATACAGATGAAGGGTTAGATATTCAAGGGGGCACTGAAAAGCATTCCTGAAGTTTAAAGTTTGGCTGTCCCACATGAGGGTCTGCAGCAAGGCCAACTTCTATAGTATTCTTTATAGCATATGTTACACATCATATGCACAGAATCACACTCACATTGTGTGATTGTGTATGTCTGATGATGGCTAAAAGACTTTTAAGATGATTTTACTGGTTTTAGTTCATTACACCTCCAGAGATGACGTTGCTGCCCCATGTTGTGATGGCGAAAACATCCGGACCTTATCCTCATAATAAGCCTGGCGACCACCATCGGAAACTCCCTGAAGCTAAAGTCACAACAGAGTTGCGTTTAAGTGCAGACCTGATGATAATTAAGAAGCAATGATTGCTCCAGTAAACCAAAGCAGTGATTTTTTGTCAGTGTTTCCCAGGGATATAATGGAGGGATCAACTCCTCAAGAACGCTCATGCACATTTTCCTTTGCAGCATACTTTAGCCCACAAAGCACTCTCCAGCTACCGGTCCACCATATGGACCAAAGTACAGTGGTGGACTGGTAGCGGGAGAGGTGCCAGTTCACCTCCTGGGCACTGCCAAGGTGCTCTTGAGCAAGGCACCGAACCCCCAACGGGGCAGCTACCCATCGACAGCAGCCCCCTCACTCTGACATCTCTCCATTGGTGCATGTATAGGTACTGAGCATGTGTGTATTTCAGGCCTGTGTGTAATGTGTGTTCTAACAACAGAGTCAAAACATTGTAATTCCCCTTGCAGGATTAATAAAGTATAAATTATGATTATGATTATTATTAGTAGTAGTATCTCGATCTATGGGAAACGAAACATAGTTCAGATGGGTAATAAATAATGTCCAACTTGTCGTTTTTGCATCTAAGGTTTTGTGCAGATTAAACAAATACAATATGCTAATTAGTGAGCTTTATAGGTGCTGCTAGGTGTTTTTTGTTACCTTTGGGATGAGCAAGGCTAGCTGTTTACCCTGTTTCCAGTCTTTATCATAAGCTAACGGTGCCAACTGCTGGTTTTTGCTTCATATTCAAAAAATCTAATAAGGTTTCCCAAACTGTCGGAACTCTTCCTTCAATTTTTTATTAAGCTACTGGCATTAAACCTCGTATAGATGTATCACTATTCAGAGTAAATGTCAACTTTCATGAAAATTGAAATGAGCTCCATGGCATTCTCGCGAATGTTAGACTCCCCTTCATGAACCTAAAACAGACCTGTATAGAGTTTCAAAGAAGTGTTGTTGTGGCAGCTCTGCGACACTGAGTCCCAGACACTGTATGAGCAAGCCAAAACTAAAGAGTTCTCATCACAGTCTCCAGTGGATGTCTATTTCCTGTTATAGAAGAACAACACTTATCTCAGACCAAAATAGTCTTTCCAATCCATCATGAGTATAATCTCCAAGGACAGGACAAATCAGAGCCTAGCATGGAGAACCAAGGATGTCCCTCAGGACCTCTAAATAAAACTGCTTGAGCCATTAGTTTGCTGTAAAGACATTATGCCTACTACCTCTACTACAAGGTTTTTAATATGTTGAAGTGCATTTGTGCTGCAGTGTAACATATACCAAAAATGTATTACATTTTCACAATACATTATACAAAGGGGTTTTATGTCACTATTGTTGGGCTCAATATATTTTTGTGTTCTGTTATTTATGTTTCCATCATTCAAGACAAGTCCTTTGGATCCACAATTCCTTATGACCTCGTGGTCACTGTGCTTACACCCTATGACCTCTTCTGTTGAAGCAAAACATCAGCTTTCTTTTCAACCCCCCCCCAACACACACACACACACACACACACAGTATCTGATAGGGGCAACCAAACTTTTGATGTCCCTCGAGGGATACGAGATGGAATCCAGATGTATGGGAACACGCTGCCTCAAGACTTCCTTCCCTCACACATTTCACATCGTAGGAGAAGATATGAAACATGCACAGTAAATCCATTTGGCTTGTAGTTTTCTGGCTTGACTCATCCACATAGTGCTTGAATTTGCATAAGACCAGGCTCTGCAAACAACTATGCAAAGATGTTTTTATTTATTTCTTTATTACTTATAGGATGAATAGGAAAAACCCTGTCTGTTTGCTTTAATTTAAAATCCTGATGACATGAAGAACAAGTATTGCATATTCTTGTTGTTTATGACTTCTGGTTGTGTGCATCTGCATCTGTTTCTGTTTTTACACATGCACAATTATACGTTCATTTTCTGCGTATCAATACAATCCTTTCCTTTTCTGCCATGCAGGATGGATGAGAACTACAACATCATCCCTCATGGAGTGAACTTCCAGGACCCCATCTTCCCAGACACGGCAGATAACCACCGTATGTTTGCCAGCCTTTTCCAATTTGCCAACTGCACGTCGGGTACCCAGGTTCACAGCTACGCCCCAGAGTGGGAGGCTCAGGAGGACAGCCGGGTACGTAGTCGATCAGAACCACCACGTTCCATGGTTCCTAGTGTTGTTTGCCTCTTCTGAAGTGCCTTTCTCACACTCAGTTAATGATAAGTTGATTATGTTGTTGTGTATTTACAATGGCTACACAAATGGTTTGGGAAAAAGAGTGGAGTGAGCCACAATAGCCCAAAGTATTGTGGTGCACACATAAAATGAAGACCACTTTTTGAAGGCCTTTGAATCGACCACATTTTTACTCAGTCTTGCCTCGGTCTCGGATAAAGAGGACTCAGGATTTTATTTCAAGACAGGGTAAGACCACAACTGCAGGGATATCACTAAATTGCCTGTGTATCGTCTGATTTATGTGTTAACATCATTACTGTGATTGGACGTAAAACGTCCTGCTTCAAATGAAACCAATAACTTGACTCATTTCTAGTTATGCTGGGACCACCTATATTTTTTTATCTGCACTTAGTAAGGAAGCATAAAGAAAGGTAAGCTAAGTGTAAGTGATGCTAGCGAAGCTAGCTAGCTAACGTTTTCAATCTGCCTCTGTACCAAAACTCTTCAGAAATCTGAAGACTTGGTCTCGGTTTAGGTGGTCTTGAATACAACATTGGCCACAAGATATGACGAATATTGAGTAAAGACAGGCCACTTTAAAAAAAAAAAAAAAAACTCTCTGCCTTTGTATGTTGCTGGGGGATGCTAAAAATAATTTATAGAAATATAGAAAACCACTAACTAAAGTAAAACCAGGGAAAGTGGATACATCATAAAAGTTAATGAATCAGAAAATAGCTTCTGGATTACACAGGACAATGCAGATTGATGAATGTGTGAGAGTATCTAAAGGTCACTACTCTTTCTAATGCTTATGACAAAATGACCTGTATCAATATGCTTCAGCTCCACTATTCAATTGATGAAAGCTCATTAACCTAAACACATTTGGCAAATGCTAACACCTGGTGCTCCCTGACACTGTAGTTTTCCTGAATCTTGTCCCAGAACCCATGTGTCAGTATATAAATGGTTTACAGTCAATCACCACTGCTTTAATGAATCTAAACATTTGGCCTAATCCACCTGATTTAGGTCAGTCTTCTTCTGTTTCCAATCATTTGCTGACTTCTCATAAAAGCACAAATCCGCCATGGATAAAAGAGAATGAAAACATGGTTTGTATTTCCATTAACAGCAAACTTTTGGTTCAGGCCCGTGACTGTAATTACAGAGCAACATTTAGATATAAATGCTGCTTTCTAACATCATTCTCATGATTAGATTTCCTCCTAGCAAAATAAAAACAGACTTTGTTTTTACTGGTACTGCGCAACTATTGTTTGGACAACTAACTTAAAATCAGAACAGATCATGACATCACATAATCCAATGTAAAAGTTAATCAGATGGCATGATGTCATTTTCAGATTTACAGTAACACCAAACAGTATCAGCAATAAAAAACATTTTAAGCTTAAGCTAAGTTTCCCACAGTTTATGGTCCCAACACTAATGCAGAAATATTAGCTTTGAAGGGCTGCAAACACTGCCTGACTTGATGGCTGGATACAAAGGAAGATTTCAGCTTCAGTTAACGTGGTCTAATTCAAATTTGTATGTTTTTTCTCAGATGTCAAGCATGCCTCCTCTGAGATGGAAACTAACACATAAAGAAGGCGTCGGTCTTGCTTAGAATATAAACCCTTTTGTTTTGTCCACATTACAGTTAGGTTTGGATGACAGAGTGGATACAATCCTACTGGGTACCGAGGGTGTGCACCATGGATCCATTTTGGGGCCTGTCAAAGACTGGGGATCTTGAGTTTGAAAGGTGCCGGGGGGCTCTGACGAAAGCGCTATGTAACAAAGTTGCATTGTGGGAAATGTAGGAATCAGTGTTTTGGGAACTTGAACCATACTTTGCTGTGTTTGATTGACAAATTGTCTCTATGCCAGTGGTATGATTTTACAATATACGTACCTGATTTCTGATTCAGCCATTAAGAAATAACAATTCTCTTTTTATACACGGCTCAACATTAGATTAGTAGTGCAAATAAAATAAAATGTATGCTGTTTTTTGGATACAGAGGTATAGATGCATTTCTCCTTTCACACTCTTTAATATTCATATCAATTATCTTGGCATCTGATATGATGGCAAATTTACAAATATCGCATAGAAGATCTTGTTGCTAAACTGTGACAGAAGCTTTACATTTTGTACAAAAAAACAGAACAATGCTTCCCCATGAGTTGTAGGAAGCATTATGGAGATATGATTCATGGATGTGTCTATTCATATGCATTTCGATTCGTTTAAAACTTTAAATCCTAAATTTACGACCGGAGGTAATTCAAATACTCACTGCTGCACTTTATATGATAAATAAGTTCAATGTGCCTTCCATTATTGAGTGACTTAATAAGCACTATATTTATCTACAAAACCCTTGTCGGAAAATCGTCATGTCATATCTCATCTATGCTCTGGCCCATACTTAACCTGCCCTGATGATTGATTAATGCTTATGAAACAATATATCCAAACTAATGTAGGAAAGACTGCTTTATGGTAAGGGCGGTGGTCTACACTGCTTTAATGAAGCCTGTATCTTCTTATATTAGTCTGTCCTGTTAAAGGGTAATGTTGAAAATAATTAAAAGGACGTGTTCTGAATCTTTGAGGAAGGAGAAGAGGCTTTGGTGCAAATGAAGGATTAACAAAATATTTAATTAAACAGAAGGATGAAAACGATATGACAAAAAGCAAATGTTACAATACAGCTGACATTGGACAAACACAAACAATACAATACACTGCAAGCAGCGGACAGCAAAGATGCTTTGCTAACATAACAACAACAACACAAAAGCTGCAAACAGTGGACTGCAAAGCAAGTTTCCCCTTGGGGTCACCGTTTTGCAGTCTTGATCATTGTTAGTTTTAGAATTATATTTCCTAAGGTTTGAGGGTGTTTCCTCAAATGAACTCCCACATTGGTCAGATGTCTCCCACCTATTGCCCACCTTTGTGTTGCCAGGTTACTTCAGGTCAATAGATGAAAGGTTTTGATATGTAAAAATCAACTCTTTCCCCACCTTACAGGAATACACACTTCTTCGTTCTAATTAGTCTGGCTCTGCAGGGCGTGGCCCCATAAGGCTGGGACAGAAGCTACCTTTTCTGTGAGGACAATGACCTTCCTTTTGTAAGCTAAATGACAGACGTGACCTAATTAATTCTTTAGAAACTTGGGAATGATGTGAGGTAGACAAAGGTTGATTAGAAACAGCTGCAAGGGGGGCATCGAATACACAAGCTGGAAGTTCAGACACAAATACATTACTTGAAGCCTGAAAAGATTTTTGTGTGATATGTGATCCTGTGATTCTAGCTGGATCGTGATGACCAGGTAGACATGATAAAAACTGATTAAACATGATGAAGTGCCCTCTAGGGTGGCCTTACAATTGAGAAAACAGGATGCAGTGCTATATAGGTTGCCCTACATGCTAAAAAAAACTTTCTGCACACTGGTGGCCCACTACATGCAGCTGTTCCCTTTTATTTTTTTTTGCACATGCCCCTCAGACAGCCTGAGTCCGCCACTGCCTCCTGCTTTACATAACTTGATTGTTCTGCTCCTGAACTTCATCTTTTGCATTATAAGGTTTCATACCCCTTTCAAATCCCTTATGGAACATAAGTGAGAGGACATGGAAAAAAAATCCACAGATAATATTGCAGAGAGTAATGCACTAACCAGTGATGTGGACCGGCAGCCAGCAGCACATTTTTAACATTTCCTCAAAACGCTCAGTGGTTGTTATCTGATGGCAAGGAATATACATCAGTGTTTCATGCTGGCCCCATGTGGAAGCATTAGGATTTATGTAGGAAATCCACACTCAGGCAGACAAGCATGCAGTGAGAGGCAGCTGGAGCTAATTCTTTCACCTAGGAAAAGGTCCGGGCCTTTGGATCGTCTGTTGCAAGTTCACAGGCATGTTGGGTTTCATCTCTAGTTGGTGTCTCGCTGAAACAGGCGGAGCATGTTGTGTAACCAATTTTCCTCCCTCAGAGACATCTTGGTCCCTAGACCTAGAGCAACAATGTTTGTTGTCTTTGGCTTATTTTAATTTGCTGATAAATAAAGACCATACAGTACATGGCAACTCTTAAAGTGAATTGAATAAACAGGGTATAACCTAAACTAAGACTTAATGAATTCCTTGACTTTTTCCGCCTTCCCTTTTCTTTATTTTTAGGCTACAAACAGCCAAAAAAAAGCACTTTTTTTGTCTCACTCATACATCACAGTGAAATATGCTGAAAGACTTACTAGCTGTTGGCTCTGGTTGTCAGCCCAAAGAGCATGCCAGAAGTGTTCTCTCATGTAAAGGAAATCCAGTATCAAAAGCACGTGCTACGTCATAAATGTAAAAAAATATATATATACTAAATATGACACTAGTATTTAGTATGAGTAGTTATGGGATGAAACTCTGTATATGATTTCATTCAAAAGGCAGAGGGAGATGAAAATCTGTTGGGAATCTTGCAAAATATATGCTGATGCTGGCCTTCTTCATGCAAGTAACGTAAAATATTCAGTTCAGTATTCAAATGGGTCACAGTTAGTCACATTTGCCTGCAGTACACTTAATCACATGCTCCTCACGCTTTTCTTGATATTTCAAATGTATTTGATCTTCACAGTTGTTGTGCTCCGCGGTGCAGAAGGCTCTGTTTGAGGAAGAGGAGAGGGTCTGGACTCTCTCCCAGAAGGTGCGCTCCCTGGAGAAGGCCAACGACCACCTGAGGGAAAAGGTGAAGACCATGAAACGTCTGCTACGCCAGGCCCAACGAGAAACAACAAAGGAGCAGCAGATCCTTAGCCTCAAACAGCTCTACGAGTCAAAGACGGCCCAAACTCACCCCGATCAGGACACTACCCAGGACCAGAGGAACCAGCCACTAAAAAAGGCCCTCTCCAGGAAGCTAAAAAACTAGACTACAAACAGTGGTGATCAATTTAGAGTAACACCATAGACTTTAATTGTAATTTCATTACATTCTCCATGTCTTCAACTTAATTACAGTAATAAGCTTACTTCAAAAGGAACATACCAAGTTTCAAGAAACTTCACCTGCACAACCAAATTTGTCCATTTTGTATGTCCAGTTGTATTTCCTGGTAAAATTGAACTGTGCCATTGACACTGTCACCTACAAAGAGAGCACATCTACTATATATATCCTTATCCGTATACTAAGTACTCTGTGTGTGTGTGTGTGTGTGTGTGTGTGTGTGTGTGTGTGTGTGTGTGTGTGTGTGTGTGTGTGTGTGTGTGTGTGTGTGTGTGTGTGTGTGTGTGTGTGTGTGTGTGTGTGTGTGTGATTGTGTTGGGGGGTAGGGCAGGGCTTGAGCTATTTTGTGTTCTCTTATTTCACCCTATTAGTCCAATATGTTATTTCTGTCTGAATAACTGTTGCCCCCCCAACTTTTACCTTTGTCTTTTATTAGTTTAATTCAGTGGCAGCACAAACATTTTCAAAACATTTTCAAGACAGAGCTCTGAGCTGGCGGATGCACTGTTGAACAATGTAAGGACAATGTTAAAGCATTGAAAATTTAAATATGTCGTTTCTTTCTGTGCTGGACACATTATGCATTGTACAAATATTATATTGAGTTTCTTACATCAGGAATACTATCATCAAAATGCTCCAAATCAACCATCTTTTAATGGTCCACACTTGGACAAGGTGATATGAACATGTCTCATCTTTCTCATAATGCTCTGACTGTGTATGTGAGCGTATAGTTACAGAGAAGCAGCTGTGTCAAAGTTTAAAAAGCTGCAAGACCTAACATTATGTCACATCATACTTTTCTACCTTTGCCTGCTTTTCATTTACTTGCATAATTTATACCCAAGAAACTATCCCAAAGTGTATGATTCTTTAAATTCAGTGAATTGTTTCCCAAGAGTGTCTTTTTTTCCCAAGCTCTTCCTTTATGCAAGTCTGTTCATACACATTGTACTGAATGAAAGTGTATTTTTTTGTATTTGAAAACAGAGTGCTGAGCACTCATTAAATCCAGCCAGTGAGCCTGGCATGGTACAGGATTGGCTTTTTCTGTGTCAGAAATGAAAGTTTTGCATTTATTATAATTTCTGTATTTGCTTCTATTATGATTTTGCTTCCTCTAAACTATAAACATATGGTTTGCTTTGCCAGTAACATAATGTGTGTAACACATGTATTGTAGTTTTTTTTTCATAAATAAATGGACTTTTACAAAACTTCCTACATGGTCATTTTTAGTTTAATTCTCTCTTTTCATCCGCAACACACTTTAAAATAAATGTGTCTAGCAAAACACCAGAACAAAGTCACAAACTCAAGTAAAGTTTCTAACCTCAATTGTAATGCTTCCTGCTTTCGATATATTCAAGTCAGACATGACAAATGCTTTTTGGAATGCACAACATGTTTAGTGTGATTTAGTGCAAATAAATCAAAGGTTTTCAAAGAATTGGTACAAGTTTTAAAGCAACATCAATTTCTCAAGCTGTTGTCCAGTTTTTGGTCTGGTGCACTTTTAGAGGGAACACAGGACCATCTTGAGACATAAAATCATCTTGGCAGATGACATTTTCAACACAATTTCGAGGAGAGCTGAACCAAATTTCTTCCATATGGTGGCGTCGCATGGGCCAAGGGAGCGAGAGGCAGGGTTTGCATGGCAAGAGGAGAAACAAAAAAATGGACACATTTCAAATATGTTTTACTATATGTCAGGAACTTTCTCGCATTATCGTTCTGCAGTAAAGCTGGATATGAAGCGGACATTTACAAGCTTTCCCTCTTACGCATCATTTGAACCTCCTTAGCAAAGAAGTAGTTACTGTAGGTCTTTGAGAAGATGCACCTTCCCAGTGTGTGTTTGTAGTATTTATAAAGTTCCAATGTTGAATACCGAAAGGTGAAAAGGTAGCACACAAACAGATCTTTGACAAAGTTGACAAATCTCAAATTTTGCAATTTATTCTGGCCATGTCAAACAGACAAAAGTTGGTGAAATTGAGATAAGTCCCAAAGAGAGAACATTTTGCAGAGAACAGCTCCTTTTATTGTCTCCTTGTTAGCTCTTTGTTCTCCCCGTGAAATCTTTGCATCAGACTACCTTGCCTGCAGCCAACTGTCAAAATCCCATGGACCCGGGCCAAAGATGATATACACACACTGCTTTCTCAACATAAACCACCGTGCACAGCCAAGCTGCAAAACAGATGTCAGGCAATACGACGGCACAGTGGTGGTCCCTTCCAGAGGACCTGCTATCTGTGGCTATGGTTTATTTTATCTAGCCTGGTTTTATGTTTTCAAATGCTGTTACTTTCTCTGGTTGCTCTGGTTTCAATGTTTCTTTTTTGTATTGATAAACCCAGAGCATCTGATTGGTTAATACAGTATATGTTTTGTTTCTTTTTTACCCCCCTTTCTGTTCAACGTTTGTTAAGCAGCTAAAGTTAAGTCTTTCACTCTGTCTGTCATTCATCGCTCGCATAAAGAAATCCACCAGAGAGGTTCCTAACCATTGGCTCCATTATTTCTGGAGCTAATAACTTGGGTATGCACTTGGAGAGCCGGTGTTTCCTTTTAAGAAAAGAACATCAGCTCTTTGTGTTTTAAATTAGTCAACCCTGTTACATTAAACTCAACGGCCTTGCAAGTAGCTCTCTGAGGCAAAGCAGTGGTGCTTTGAGCTAAATGCTAACATAGCGAAGAGTTCATGATTCTGCTTTTCTTTTTTGTTAAATAGTTTTTTTAGTCAAAATCATAAATGTTTGTACATATCCTAGGGCAATCTATCTATTACAGACTGGACCAAAGTGATGGATAAAAAAGGGAGACATTAACAACACCACGATCTGCTATTCATATCAAACTTTTTGATATTATGTTGCACCCAAGTGCAAGTCATCTCTGTCAGTTTGCACCTTCCTCACAACTCTGTCATTCAGTTTTGAGTGAACATTACCCAGCACCTCTGTGAATGTGGATTTGATTTGAGTGGAAACGCTCCTCCATCATCTCTTCACACTTGACCAGCCGTATACTCTGGCGAAGAGGAGGTCATTTTTCATTGTTGCCTGTCCACGTCAGTTTCAATAAGGATGATGGATGTGTGTGTGTGTGTGTGTTTGTGTGTGTGTGTGTGTGTGTGTGTGTGTGTGTGTGTGTGTGTGTGTGTGTGTGCGTGTGCGTGTGCGTGTGCGTGTGTGTGTGTGTGTGTGTGTGTTCGCCCTCAGAGAACGCTGCTGTTCCAGTCAAACTAAACTCACAATATTGTGCTTTTAGGCTCAGCACTGTAATCTCAATCTTGAGACACCAGAGGGAAATGCGGGATTTTGTGGAGCCAAAAAGAGTGAGCACAGTAATTGACTTTAAGGCTACAATAATGACCATAACACTGGATACAATTCCACAGCCCGGTAATGGCTTCACAAAAAGACCATGGCTCACACTTGAGAATTTGGATTCCACTGTTGTTTTTTCACTCTGGGAAACAATTTGTCATGTCTGCAGTTCCTGACTAAAGAATGTGACACAAACTTTATTTCAGACTGGAAATCACCTCAGGAGTACTTAGTGTGTATGCATTTAGTTATATTATTATTTTTACCTTCATCAACAACCTACTTCTTCCCCTCCCTTATCCTCCTCTTCCCCTCCCCCCTTTCTTTCTTTCATTCATCCGCCATCCTTCACTTGTAATTATTACTTTCTTCGTCTGGGTTGCTGACGAAGTCCACAAGACAAGCAGAAGGAATTTGACCTCATGTGTTTGTTGTTAGTGCTGCCAAGCGGGTTTCTTTATATCTGATGGTTAGACTCTGGGACGTTAGGTTTATAGTTGCTGTATTTTCCAACCTGAATGTTTACAACGGTTCTGAGTAATTGTTCAACATTTGAGGCCTTTTTTTGGTTTCATTCTGGCCTGCATGTGAAGTATTTGAATAGTTTCCAGAGAAGAGTATCATACAGTGGGGTGACTGTTGTTTGTGAATCCACCAGTTGGTGATTGATGTTACTAGTTTGATAAACACTGAGGTGTTGGCTGCATCTCAGATGTGAATATACGTGAGTTGGTCAGTGCTACAGATCTGATCATTAGTATCATAAGCTGAGTCAAAGCAGATGGTGATGAGGTTCAGAGGTGGAGCTGATTGGGAGACCAGAAGAGTCTGATCATCTGATTGAAAGAGAGAAAGTGTAAGTGACAGAGGTGGAGCATGATGGATCATGCAGTGTGGTGATGAAGCTTGACGGTTTATATTTATTTATTTATTATTTACTTTATTTACCTTTATTTAATCAGGAAGAGACTCATTGAGATTAAAAATCTATTTTTCAAGAGTGTCCTTGCCAAGACAGGCAGCAGTACAACCACACATACACACAAACACAATACACACAAAAACGCTAAAAACATAAAACAACTGAAACAGCAAATCCCTCAAAGTCAACCACAATCCTAAACACATCAGGCAAAACATCTGCAGCCAGATGTGGCTGCCTCCAAGTCAATCAACATCCTCTTAAAAGCGACCAATGAGACCAGCGCATTAAGTTTCATGGATTTCTGTAACTTGTTCCATGTAGAGAGAGCAGCAAACTTAAACGCCTTTTTCTCCATTTCAGTTCTAACCTTTGGAACAGACAGAAGGAAAAGATCCTGGGAACAAAGTCGATCAAATCCATTTGACATGAGTCACTGGGCATGTTACAGCTGATCGATCAGCAGCACTCTGCATCATGGTACAAACCCATGCGCTAAAATCAAACTGAGCATATTATTTGAACATGCATTACTGCCTGAGAAAAAAATTCAGAAAGCACAGGCCTGCAGTCTGCACGTGCACAGTGTGCGAGCGTGCTTTTGCATGTCAAGGATTGGTGGATGGGGCTTCAGTAAGTCAATCAAAAATGTTTTTCCTCAAGCTGGTTTTGTTGAGAATGGGAAGTACGAACTTGGACCTGAATTGGTTTAGTGGTAAAACTAAAGGAACTGCTATTATGTTATTTCTACATCCCAGTTTTAATAAAGGGTGTAGGGGCCAATACATTCACTGTAATTTCAAGAGTTTACTATGTAAATAAGAATAGAAATCAGTGGAAATGAAGAAATGAAATGCTCCTGAAAGGAGCTGCTGTGTTGGACTGACCTGATCAGGGTGAATGAATGAATGAATGAATGAATGAAACTGAGTTATCAGGAAGTCGTTCACATAGACATTTGCCACATTTTTCTGTCGACATCATAGTGACTTCGACCCCCAGTGTGACCTCAGACAACTCAAAATTCCACTCTGCATCCTGTCGGATGTCTGCTTTGATCCATTGCCTCCACAAAATCTGTCAAATCCCATTCTAGATGTGCTGCTAAGGTGTGGAAACAACACTCTTTCGGGATTTTCCTCTGTATATATCCTGCTCTTTTCACGTTTTCTTCCTGACAGTGTGTTTCCTTTTCATCTGCCGTGGTCGGTGACTTTGTCGTCTCACAGACAGAGTCGAGGTAAACACCCAGTACAGGCCAGTATCATATGTATTACTTGTGCAAGTAACATGAATGTCAAGTTTCTTCCAATGTTTGACCCTAATTGCAGGCTGAATTTTCCCAAAAGTGGAAAATTAGTGGCTCTCCTCATACTGCCAGATACTCTCCATCCTGTTTATTATTACCTACTGCGGTTTGCACATGCCATGTCATGCAGGACTTTTGAGGGTCTGCAACTTTTCATAAACTGTGGTGCTTTGGCTTCAGGAGCTGCTGTACTCCGAAAGGGGTCAGAATTCAGTCCATGTTTCCTGCAAAATGAGATCCCTGACCATATTTTTGGACAAACTTTAAAGAACTAGCCTGTGAAACATTGTACACTGAAAAAAATGATTGTTTGGCCTTGTAAATATTACATTTATTACACAATTAAATTCTACTAGAAATTATCATTTCAGTGGTTTTACTTAAAAATGTTTAGCTTTATTTAATGTGTTACTTGGTATTTATATATAATTTTGTATCGTCATTTTTATATGTAAATTTTAATTAAAACACCAAGTAATATTTACTTAACTATTGTGTTGAATGTATTACCTGCCAAAATCAATTGAAATTTACTTGCAACTGGGAGCAAGTTTGGCAAGCTCCGTTGGTGACGTCAGAGAAGATTTTGCGCACGTTACCTCACGTAACACACCAACAGGTCAGGACCGGTCAGGAGGAGGACAGCAACTTTTGAGCAGAAAGGACAGTTTGGGAATTCATAAGCCATTTTGAAGTGGGAATTCGTGGATGTGGAGCCACGTGAGTATGTTTATATGACTGTTTAACATTTCATGTCCCCGTTTTTTTGTCAGCTTAAGTCAGTGTTTTGGTATCGAAAGTAACATTAGTTGAGCAGTTTAGCCAGCTAACGTTAGCTAGCTTGTTATCATGCTAGCGAACTTGGCACGGTTTCGTGCACGTGGCACACATCACTACTCTTTGTTGCAGAAATAATATGTCTTTAAGTTGCTTAATTTGAGCTTCAAATTCGCCTTTTTGAATGTAAAATATGGCACTGGTGTAACGCTACCGTTAAGTTGTTTTCTTTTGGGAGATGGCAGGGGGGCAGTCCGCGCTCCGGCTGGACAAATCACACACTCCCGCATTTATGCAGGGGATTGGTAAACCACAGCTAGCTAAGTGGTATACCGTAATCAGTTTTCAAATCTGTTGAAATGCTTCTACTTAACTGACCCACAGTACCGCTATATTTCCATGACCAGTGCGTCACGAAGCGAGGTTCGCTTGTTCGGTGTATTTATTATTTATGTTTTGTTGGATATTGTTCTTAATGCAGTGTGAGATGAGCGCTTGTTGGTATCTGTGGAAACACGACAGAGTGTCACAGTGTCTTTATTTATGTCACCTCGACGAAAAAAATCAACACATGTACGGTAACAGTCTTGCTTGGCTGCTCTATCTATAAAACTTAGCTATAGTTTGTGTGCTTGATGCGGTCCGTGGAGTTTCACTGGAGGTTCAACGAGAGAAGGAGATATTAGTGGTGGATAACTTACTTTAGTTTACAGTCTTATTTAATGGGATCATTATATAAATTATCTTATTTGTGATATCATAATATTTGTAAATATTTCTACAGTAACTTGTAATATTCTGTGTAATAGTGTCTTCTGTGTCTTTATCCAGCTTCATATTAATTTTAATTTTTCGTGTAGTAAGTACACACATAATGGTGGTGAGGTATGTCTGCTAGGTGTATTTGGTGTGCAGATGCATATGGGAATGTCTATTTGGCTGTGGTTATTGGTCATTAATGACAGTTAACGTAAGCTGACTAAGTAATCAACCAATAATTTTACCTTACTAATTATAAAACATGCTGTATTCAATCAGGCTATGTATATTAGATGAAGTATCAGTACTATGTTTAGTTTGCTCAATTAATTACCCAATCTTTAATTATCTATAAGTCTGATTAGATTGTTTCTGAGATTGCTGATTTGCCTAGAAAAAGAAAATAAAGCATGATTCATATTTTATTTCTCAACAGACATCAACAGTACCAGACTTCAGGGGGATCTGAGTATTGAAGGTATGTTGCCTGTTTATGTGCTGTTTTTATTTTTTTCATTTATGCAAAAAATGTGCAAAATAATTACAGTAATACAAAATAATAAATGGACTTAACTCTAGATGTTTTCATATTTTCATTTCGTTTCTAGTTTTAACCATTTGTGAGGTGGCTGTTACAATTCTTGACAAGCTGCATTTTATTCGTCCTTTTTTGTTAACTTTACATAGAGCAGCAGCACAGATCCCTCTGTTGTACAGGATTAATAATGACATGACGTCAAAGTTTACTTATCAAATTAATGTTCATTTTGGAATAGATCAGAAAACGTATGCGTGGATACTGATAAATCAGTCTGGCTTTAATATACATGAGTGAGTTCACAGTTATGTAGTGTTCTCTTTATAACATTCCACATGTCTCTGTGTTAAACAGCAACACGTGGAAAGCAGAAGGGATGCCATCATCCGCTGCCTGATGGAGCACCTTGGAGAGTCTGGAGAGGAACTCATCAAAGACTATCAGGTAAATTTTGACAATTTTTTTGATACTTGATAAATGATTGTGTCCACAACAAATGTTAGGGCATTTCATTCATTCAATTATTTCAGCATTTAATTATTTTATATCATTAAAATTAAATTTTTCATTAGAATAGAAGATTTAAGCCTGTCAAACCCAAAGCCGATGTTATTTCTGCTACACTGAATACAGTATGTTTATATTTCATGCTTGGAACAAAGCAGATATTTTATTAACCAAGCTGCCTTCATACTTAGTCATACTTCAACCAATAAATAATAAATTCCCTACATAATAACTTGTCTATATCTGTGTAGAAAGAAATCATCATTATAAACCATATTATTCAACATTAAACTAATTCTGAGCTTATTTCTGTTGCATCATATGTAGACTGCATTAAATTGGCACTTACTTACTAACCCTGTGCATCACCATATTCAGGAACTTTAAAAAAAACATATACGTATGTTCCATCTAAGCCCAGATTCACATGTTTTGACAGGATGTTAGCAGAGAAGCTATCAAAGAGGAGTATGCTGGGCATGTCATGAAGATCTTTGTCCTCCGTGAAAGTTCAGCAGAGGAGGATCACACCCCTGCAGATGTGTCCATCATCATCGAGGGAACTGAGGTGCTTGATGATTGCAGATATGTGGCAAAGGCTTGCCTTCTGCTCATGGGCTTTGTCTATGCAATGAACTTAAGTTATCCACCAAAGATGAAATACACATTTGAAGTGTTTCAGAAGCTCTTTCTGGAGCTGGATGTCCTGAAGATCTCTCCCAAAGTACAGTCTCTACGCAACAAACTTCTAAGATGAGTGAATTTGTGCATGTTTCTGACCTTACTGTATTGTTTAACCTGCAGTTCATAATTATGGTGTTTAGCAGAGCAAAATGGTTTTAGAAGCAGCTATCCATCTCAAGTTAACCACTTGTTAATTCATTGATATGCATTATTACTGTTGAAGCATGTTTTCCAAGAGCCGTGTATGTATATTGTTATACAGTCCCTCCAGCAAAACGCGATTATGCGATCGCATAATTCAATGCATAATCAGTCAAAGTCCGCATATTTATGCATTTTTTTCAAATACGCTGCATTAATTGCAGATTTCCGTGCAAAATATGCAGGGCTTGCATGATTTCATAATCCCCGCAATTTCGTTGCAAAAACGTCACAAATATCTTAGCCAAAAAGTTGAAAAATGTTGCATTTATTTCACACAAGAGCAGCCATTTCCCCCTGTTGCCATGGGAACGTCATGAAGTGATGTAATTACGCGATGTGAACATCATCAAAAAGCAGGGGTGTTTTCTCTTTTTCATCAAACCGCAGTTTTTGCAAGTTCCTAAAATGTTTGCAAGTTCCCGCAATTTTTGCACGTTCCCGCAATTTCATCGCATAAAATTGCATAAATATCCCGCATATTCCATCGCATTTTTTAAGAAAACGTGCCGCATAATCAAGAATTTTTGCCCACAACAATCACAAAAAAACTCTTTTTTTCTATTCTGGAAGGAGTGGTTATAATGGTTCCCAAACTTGGGGTGAGGAAGCATTGCAGGGTCGGGTGGCGATTTAAAACTAAAACACCACAAAGACTACAGCCAATGCCCAACTAGCGCTTCCGTTCTACGCCTGCATGAGAGGAAATGTATATCCATATTATCATACCGATGTTGAAAGAATTAATTGTATTTAGCCTGTGCAAGCATACAATACAATTAGGAAGTTATAAGTGCACTTATGTCAGTTGCTAAACTATTGCACTTTGAAGTGATACTTTGCTAATTTGATTGGACATGTTATAAAAGATGCTCTGCAGTTGATCTGTACATATTTTCATCAAGTGTTTAATGTTTTTTTAACTGCCAATTTTAGATGTTTTATCTCAGTGTACTGTGTTGGAATGATTGTAAGCTGTTGCTTTAATCTTTGCACCAGTGTAGTAAACACAATAAAGGTGCTGTTATTTAAAAGTATCTGTTTCATGTTTTGTAGCCTGAGCTTTTAAGTTGATTTTATATAAATATCCCTAAAGTATAAAAACTGAAAATCTAATAACTGTTACATTAGTTTTGCTATTAGATGCAAAGGGGGTCAAATGTGGAGTAATGTTTACTTAGAAAAAGCTAGGCAACAATTTCCACACGTATATTGTCAGTAAATTGTATTTACAATTTAAGAATAGTTTCTATCTAAAGCACTTAAGCAAAATTTACTTGCAATTTTCTGTATATGTGACATTTTAATTACTATTCCTTAGTAAGTTTTACTAGTTTATCACTAAATGTTACACACTATTCCTTAGTAAGTTTTACTAGTTTATCACTAAATGTTACACACTATTCCTTAGTAAGTTTTACTAGTTTTTCACTAAATGTTACACACTATTCCTTAGTAAGTTTTACTAGTTTTTCACTAAATGTTACACACTATTCCTTAGTAAGTTTTACTAGTTTTTCACTAAATGTTACACACTATTCCTTAGTAAGTTTTACTAGTTTTTCACTAAATGTTACACACTATTCCTTAGTAAGTTTTACTAGTTTTTCACTAAATGTTACACACTATTCCTTAGTAAGTTTTACTAGTTTTCACTAAATTGTATTCATGATTGCTTAGTACATTTTACTACTTGCTAGTTAAGTTAAGTTGAGTGCCTTTGATAGAAATCGTTCTTACATTGTAAGTACTGTTTACTTGAGAATTTACTGTGTAAAATTTACTAAGAAATTCTGTGTGGAAATTGTTGCCTAGCTTTTTCTAAGTAAATTTCACTCCACATTTTTCTCAGTGTAGCAAAACACTTCAACATAGTCTCTCCCACTCAGATCTGCTACAATGAGTCATTCACAGCGAGAGAATTGTTCAAAAACTGCACGTCACTCATCTCCAAGGCCCGGAAAGGAGGGTGATCTCACTGTGTAGTTAAGGTTCTTTCCCTCTGCTGTGCTCTAGCACCTCAGGGACTTTGACGTGCTCAAACTCAAACAACCTGGTTTCACTCCGAAAACAATGTGAGGCCAAAGGACCAAGGAGAAATGGAACTGGAAAATATTTTTACATTAATGATTTGTGTCTGTTTTTCCGTGTGTTGGTCCAAAGAAAATATTTGGCCAAGATGCTCTCAGCTATCTGACATTGCATCCAAAACAAATGCTGAGAAATAAGAAAATATCTCAGTCATTAGGTGTGTGTGTGTGTGTGTGTGTGTGTGTTGACCTGTTCAACACACAGTCTGTAAGAAGTGTGTGTTAGTTTGAGTGTGAATTTAGTCTTGTTCAAAGCTGAAGAAAAATTATTAATTGATTTGTATCCTAATTAGCTCCTCAGTCTTTACCAACACGTTACCAAAGGGGGTAGAAAGGGGGAATGACATGCAGCAAAGGGCCACAGGTCCCGCTGCGTCGAGGACTAAGCCTCTTTATATGGGTGCGCGCTCTACCAGGTGAGCTACTCAGGCGCCCCAGTCTAGTACAGATTTAACATATTCTACTTTGACTAAAAAAGAGTGGAAAAAGAGTGAAAAGCTCAACTAGTGAAATTTCTCCACACCTTTGACAGCATAAATGTTGAAGGACAACAAGCATAATAGGCACATGAACCTCCTGAGAGCATTGACAGACAGAAGCACAATAGGTTCCTGCTGACAGACAGGAGTGTGGGCTTGCTCTTTCGCTGTGCACACAACACATTTGATTATTAAACCTTACCTCAACACTTTGACATAAGGTGAAACCTTGAACAGTCACTGAATCAATCAATTTTATTTAATGAAGGTTTGATTTGATTTGACTATTTCCCAAAATATGCCATTATAAACTCACATACAGCTTGACCTACACCATCTTATCAGTTATCTTCATAATTATTGGGAGTATACATTTGTGCCAGGTACAGTAGGTCACCTTGGGTGGGAGTAACAAAGGTTTGTGGACCTGTGAGACAGCAGTGCTCGTCAGAAAGCCACTGAGGCCAACAGTGCTTTAGCTTCTTAGCATTGTTAGCAATGTTGGTCTGTCAGTTGGTCCACCACTTCGGTCCAGACAGTAACATCTTTTCAACTATTGGAGGGATTGACATGGAATTTTGTAAAGACATTTATGGTGCCCAGAAGATGAATCCTCTGATTTTTCTTGACAAGCTGCACCATTAAGTTGACATTGTGGTTTTAAGTAAAATGTCTTGAAAACCGACTTTGGCAAGCACCTGACTTTTCATCTAGCACCATCATCAGGTCAAAATTTTAACTTGTCCAATACTGTACATAGTTTATGACTAAAAACCTACAAAACTAAGGCCATTCCCATCAGCATGAGGTGTACTGTTTAGTGCTACTTAGTAAATGTTGGCATGCTAACACAGTGAACTAATATGGTGGACATAACAAACATTATACCGATACTTCAGCATGTTAGCATTGGCATTGTGAGCATGTTAGCATGCTGACATTAACATTTAGTTGCAAGCCCAGTATGGCTAGCTCAGGCATGACTGACTGAATAAACTATATAGGATTTCTGCCAGTAATAAAGCTGAAATGTGTAAACAAACAAGTTGGCAAATAAACAGTACAAGCTCAAACTTCTCATACAGCTGAACTGTATACTGCATGAAGTTGTGAGTCAGTAATACCAGTGTTGTTAACTTTTGGTTGTCAAGTCTCTATTTCACATTCCATGCAAGCATGGACAACAGCACTCCAGATTCATGATGGGAGGAGGATGCGCACAATCTTCATCAATGTGCTGCTGCTTCCATACTGTAGGGGAAATTAAACCCAGGCATAATGTTATGTGTTAGCTTAAAAAATGTCTTCTGGACCCATCTTATACTGTTTTACACAGTGCCAAGTTTCACCCATGGTCATTTCACTTAAGTTTTTCCACTCTTCCACATCTAAACACCGCCTGCATCTTTCAGCACTCTCTACCTTGTGATCCATGCAATTTATCTCCCATTATTTTGAACCAGTCCCTTGTTTCTGGTTTGACCGCATCATTTTTACTCTGTCTGCTGTCTCCTGAATGAGGTCGACCACCAGACTCATGCTCCCGCTCGGTTCTCTGTCTCCTCCAGCGCAAACGATCCAGAGAGCCAAACCACAAGCCTCAATTACCCAGCATTCCTTGGAGAGGACGAGAGAAGCCTAATGTAGCAGACTATGAATTTAACATTCATGACAAATCTCTCAAGCCACAAAACTATTTCATCAGAGCAACAGTTGCAGAATTTCCCCATTGAGAAAAGTATCACTTATAATAATATAGTTCTATTGTATTACAATAATAATACAATATAACTATTGTATTATTATTATTATTATTATTAGTAGTAGTAGTAGTAGTAGTAGTAGTAATTAGTTATATTTTATTTCTGTGTCATGCCAAACATTTTGGCCCATCCCACATGGGATTACAAGACACCACAAACTTATTTAGCAAACGTCTTCCGGTTGCATATACAAATCATTCGGAGAAATACATGAATACAAATATATACATACACACACATATACACACACACACACACACACACATAGTAGTAGTAGTAGTAGTAGTAGTAGTATTATAACTTTTCTTACAGGTTTCTCATTTCTGATAAAGGATGAGAGTAACTTTTAAAGAAATCTGACACGATATGTTTAAGTTAAAACTACATTTGGTCAAAATGTAGACATTTATTTTACCATATTACATGTTCTTGTGCCATATAAATATAACTTCAAAGAAAACAGCATGTTTAATGCGCAGTTGCAATAGTCAACTACACAGCTTAGCAAGTAAAAGCTAGCTAGGAGCTAGTCACAGCTAGCATTGGCTAAAGATAAAGCCACTGACCTTTCCCCACTAGCTGTCTCCTCCTGTAACTGAAAACATGTTGGTAACTAATGTATTGGTAATTTAGTGTATTATCCCACATAAATAAGGCAGCATAAAAATCCAGTCAAGACTAAAAACTGCTAAATTAGTCCTGCTAACAGGGTAACTAGCCTAGCTTAGCAGCGTAGCAGTTCTGCTGCTAACTCAGCTTTTGACTCAAGTGGCCTTCACGATTTGGTGTGGTTAAATCACTTGTATTTTAAATTGCACATGTATTATTGTTCATTCATTTATTAGATTTGTTTAAAAGTAATAATGTTAAATGGAAAACTGGAAAGACAATTTCTGTTGGTTGAAAGTTGCTAACGTTTTTCTAAAGGTCATTATTACTTTTTGTTGTAAAATAATAAATAAATAAGGCATAACGACGGACATGCCTTCCTATATATCTGTCAGGGCAGTATTGGTTGCATTATTTCCTGCTTAAGCTCAAAATAAAACATTTGCTTAAAATAATTCCAGAAATAAGCCCTGTGATTAAACGTTTTGGCATATATTGTTAAAGATGTATGTGACATGAAATATAAGTTTACAAAATGTCTTTTATCTTTTACAAATGGACTCAGACAGATTCATAATGCATAGCAGGGAATTTAATGTATGTTTCACTCACAAATCTGTTTCAAGCACAAGTCACTGGCTTTCACACTGAGCAGTAATCACTTTTCAACAACCCATGATGCACTGCATCTATATATACTTATTTTTACAGTCTATGGTGTATACAGCGGGTACTGTAGCCCAAAACCAATCATTTCTTAAAAGGCAACATATTTATTTAACAATCTTATCACACATTGGTCATTCTTTACAAGTGGTTAATGAGCGATCAAAGGAGAACCCTTCACACAAATCATTGAATTCTTTCTGGCTGATGCATTGTAAACTCCAGGAACAAAATGTATGTAGGCCTACAGTATGTCATATCACTCCTGCTATTTTCCTGCCAAGGTGGTTGAGGGGTGAGGTAATGGGATACTACTTGGTTATGTATTTCATCGTCATTTGTTTCATTGCACTGGAATGTAAAAATCTTTAGTTTCCCGTTTTCAGGTTCTTTGCCTCACCAAAGAACAGCACAAGAACAAACATCCAGAGATTTCTTTGTTAGGTCCGCTGGTTCAATCTGCACTCACAGCGCTCAATTATAACAAAGTGAATTTTAACAAAATTCTTTTACTTCTCTAATATATCTTTAGATTTTTTTCCTACAAATTATTTTTTCATTTAGGGTTCTTGGGAATAATTTTTGAGCACTTTTAGGATTAAGTGTGCTAAATCAAAAGGAGCTGGAGTATGTAAAAAAACTTATATTAAACGTATATTAATACAATAAAATTAATCATCAGTAGGCAAATTACAGGAGCTGAATAGGACTACAGGAGATTTATGAATACATGTTTGTGGCTATATATCAAATTTGCAGAATTGTTTTTATTATCAGAAGATGAATTGTGATATTGTCTGCTAACATGACAAAACTGAGGACAACCGCCACCATGCCTCAGTTTTCCTCTGCTTGTTTGGATCTTTCTCTGTCACAGTAATTCATGAAATCCGAACAATTCACACTGAAAATCCCAGAAAAATAAAAATCTTTTATCTACGCTTTACAGTTTGGAGTCACCAAATACACTACGATGCCTATCCAATAGGAATGCAAAATAAAGCTCAAAGACTTTGAAGCAGCACATTGAACTTGCTTTGACATGTTAAAACGGTAATACAACTTTTGTTGCTCTTTACTTACTGTGTCTGCACGACAAACTTGAAGAGAATTTTGAGCTTGTTAAAAGAGTAAAATCTCTTATTTTAAAAGCACTCATCTCATGGCAACGGTTACATTATCACAAGAAGTGTACACACTATTCATTGTTGATCATGGGATTTGACAAATTCCAAGCTACATCATGCTAATCACATCAGTACCGAATGTCTATACAGTTGTATCAGCGAGATAAAGAAAGTGGTTAAAAAGAAAATGTGATCCTGTTAAGGACAGGACGATGCAATCAGAGGATGGATGAAGCTATAGTCGGTGGAAGATCTCAGCATCACTTTCACTGCCTTAGTGGAGATCTGTGAGCCATCTAGGGCAGTGCAAAATGAATTACAGATTTGAACAAATGTGCATTAAGCTCCTCTACATCTGATAATCTGAGCACCATTCTCCTCTAAACAATTTACATCGTAAAAGAGCAAACACTCAAACACACTATAAGTTTGTCTATGCATGTTTATAAAAAAAAAAAAAAAAAATTGATGAATGGAAAATGAATACAGAGTTTGTACTCTTCGTGCACACACAAACATAAAAAGCACCGGTGGATGTGCAGTATGGATGAAGCGAGTCAATCTGATGCATATTCACATTTTTTAAATCCAGGTTTCCTTTCTAAACAGGCTACATGTTGAGGACATGAGTCTGTAAAAAGAAAAGTATTGGAATGACGGCACGATTACAGTACATGGTGACAGATGCATATCATATTTTGGTTGCAGTCCTTTTTTTGCATTAACACAACATACTTAATCCGACTAAATTAGCCTAGTCTCGAGTATGGCTAAGCACACTGATCAATGCCTTTTCTGGTTTGCAAATGTAGGTTTTTTTCACAAAATGTACTTTGGATTTGGATTAGGATTTGTGTTGAAATACATCAACACAGTTCCTTTATATGTGTCATTGAGAGAGCTGGCAATATACTAATAATATTTCTGAAAAACATGTGTTTGAAGGATTCTTTTTGAAAATAATCCTAATTAAGATCTCCAGAACAATATTATTGTTTCATATTGTAATGATGACGGCATTTTAAAGCTTAAAATGTGATACACACAAAATATGGAGTTACTGAAAGAGTCTATGCTTTGACAAAACATTTCAGAAGCTCCCTTAGACTGTATATCCTAAAGGCACCTTAGACAAACATATCCCTGTGCTCAAGTGGTTAAAGAGGTTGGGGTTGAAAAAAGAGAAGGGAGAAGCCGCTTCCTCTAAAAAAGCCTAACCACTGCGTGGAAACACTATATCGCCACAAGAAAGGCTACATAGTCGATAGATGGAGTTTTCATTGCATAAACTATTCTTACTGATTGTCTGAAAGCACAACTTAAAGACATAGAATGCAGATCTGAAAAATTACAAGATTTGACTCATTTCATTTCAAATACTGCAACACATCAAAATGCTCTATGCCTTAGCAACTTTGCACGCAACACTCCATCGTTTGCATCGTACTGTGATACTGCATTTCTGCAACCGGGTATATCTCTTAAGATAACAAAACATGCATGCGGAAACACTTTCCTCATCATGCAGATATTGTCTCTGGCATTACACTCCACAGTAGGAGGTTAAAAAGACAACACAAATAAATATATATATATATATATATATATATATTTATTATATATGTATAAAACAATAAACAATAAAACAAACAAAGAGACAGGCTGAACCAAAAATTAGTAAAAACAGTGTTCAACGAGCTCTGTCCTGTTTCAGTAAAAAACAATCCCCCCTGACATGCTGGTGGAGGAGGTTATCTTCCCCTCCTTCCTTTGTATCCTCTCCCCATTTTAACTCATCCCAAACTACCATCCCAGTCTGTAAAAGTAATCCTCCAGTGGATCATCATCATCAAGTCTCCCTACTCCTCCTTTCATCCCATTTTAGGTCTTCCGTCTCAGCCTGGACAGACTTGCTCCCCCTGCAGGCGAGAGGTTGGAATGATGCTGTATTCCTAACCAGATAAGGGGGGAGTTGGTACCTCCCGTTCCACCGAGGGGGTAAAATTTGGAAAGTCACTGGGATTGATTAGGCAAGTAAGTGGAGCAGGTGCAGGGATCACACCCTGCTGGTTGGGTGGCAGAGGTAGGTGCAGTTGGACAGGGGGTCAGCTCCGCCGTCAACGTTCTGGGAGCATCCTCCTTCGCAACAAGCATCTGAGAGAGAAAGAGGACATACTATCAGTAGTGTACCTGTTTGTCATTAAAGCCAATACATTATGTTACACTAGAAATGACAACAGCTGCAGTCCATATTCACTGATGTATTTTAGGGATGTGAATTGTCACTGGTCTCATGATTCAATTTGGATACGATTATCTTGTCAACGATTCAAATTGATATCACGATGCATCCCAATGAGTTCCCTCCTCAATATTATTATATATTGCAAATTCAAGCAGTCAGATATATATGAACTCCCCTTTTCTCCTGTATGTGCTCTTGAAAAAAATACACTTCTTGATTGTAGCGGAGTCTGAACACAGCAGACAAAAGACAAAAGGCAAAAACAAAAAAAAGCAGCGACCGGAAAAGCAACAGGTTACATCAGTAGGCAATAATCGATTATGGTCTGTCACTGCATTGATGCAGAATCGTCCATATCGCGATGCATTGATGCAATGATTAATTTCAACGCCTCTAATGTATTTGTGTGTGTGTGTGTGTGTGTGTGCAGCTGGTACCTGCTCCTTCCTCAAGCAGATGAGTTTGGCACGGACTAGCCAGGGGGGGGTTGGGTCCCTCGTGGCTGGTGCCCAGCTGGAGACGCCTCATGTGACGGACCACTGCTGTGGCGTTGAATGCTTGCTGCAGAGGAAAACACAAAAATGCAATATAACCCAGAAAACTGTAGAATCTCATTCATCTTAAACTGAAAGTGGACCAACCTCGACACGGACTAAAGCAGTGGTTCTGGACATTTTTTTCACAACAGGGTGCAGGTCTGTGAGTTGTGAGCAGTTTATTTAAGGAGTGTTTCATATTAGTAGTTTTTAGAGGCCCAAAGAGTTAAACTGTGCAGAATACGAGCAAAGTTTAAACAAAAGCATTAAAAATAAACCAAATTCTAGTGAGGCACAATTTGTTCTTCTTATTTCCCACACTGGTTATCATCTTGTGACCCCATGGATTCATTTAACAACCGTTGAAGGGGTCCCAACTACCAGGTTTGAAACCACTGGCCTAAAGATTTTTGGCAGTCCCAAATCTTTACCATTTCTAGCTATTCTTCAGTTCAGACCAAGACAACACCTTTTATTGTAGCTAAACTGTTCTCTCCACCAAAAGGCAAAAAAAAAAAACCTTGTTTTTGACTTACCTTCCACTTGCTCTTAGCAAAATTCTTCTTGATCTGAGCACTGACAGACTCGTGGATGTTCTTATCCAAAGCAGTATCCCCAGCAATCCTGACAAACAGGGTAAGGAAACATAAGAGTGTGTCTGTGCGAGAGTGTGTGCCATGGATGAAAGTGACGTGTACAGCCACAACCAGGATTAGTTAAAACTAGTAAATCACTGAAGTTGAGAGTAACAAGGTTTTAATCAGACGACAGAGGGAGGACCAGTACCAGGGGTGCTGCAGAGCCTGATCACAGGTGTAACGTGTGTTGGGGTCTTTCTCCATCAGGTGGACTATAAAGTCTTTAGCTATAATGACAAAAAAAGATTTAAAAAAAAAGTCAGTATTACAAAAGTTGCACTAGTTGCATTGATGTAATAATTGAAGTGCTGTCAACAAGAGAAAACAAATCTTGAGGTAATTCCTATATGCCAGAAAATTAACAGGTTTAATAATTGTTTCCCCGGTGACCTTTAATAGATTATGCACCTCGAAAAAAAAAACACATCTAAAAAACTTAATGCACATTTGGAGATCTACACTTTCAAAGAGATATATAGACGTGTTTGATGTGTCTCTCTGAAAAATTGGCCTTTTTAAGAGAAAAATAGCTTGATAATTACTGTACCTGAATCAGAGATATCATCCCAGTAAGGAGAATCAAACTCGTATTCCGCCTTCAGGATCTGTTCGAACAGTTTGGCATCATTCTCATGGTAGAACGGAGGGTAACCACACAATCTGAGACACACAGGAGAGCAGAGAAGCATCCCAGGCGGTTAAAATGACAATCACTGCAGTTATTAAAGCAGTCAGCAAGGAGATGATTATAACTGCATCAATGACTATAATACCTGAATCTATCCTGTGTTAGGCTCGGTTCATGTCTTAAAAAGTGTACTTACAGAATATAGGCTATGACACCAATAGACCAGCAATCCACTGCTTTACTGTAGGGTTTCTGAGCCAACACTTCAGGGGCTGAAGGAACAAAACAAGGTTATACAAGAGCATTAGCAAGACAGATGTTTAACACTGTGTGACACATGTTCAGCAGCATTAGTACGTTAAAAAGTGATTCATTTTCAAGTTGAGCATGTGAGTAAAAAAAGAGTGTGACCGTGGTTGTAAAAATGATTTACAAAAATTAAACCGGATTTCTTTTACTGGGCTAAAAATTATTCCTGACATCCTAATATCTATATGAGCTTCCGATTAGCTATAGATGGTGTTTAATGAAAGATTTTGCATTACAGTATCAGTCGGATATTGGCATTGTGCCAATATTGCATGATACAGTGTTCCCTGCCATGTAAAATGGATTAATTCTAAGCAGAGTCTCTTTACCAACATATCCAGGTGTTCCACACGCTGTCGACATCACACTGCCAGAGTCCTCAATCTTCGACAGACCAAAGTCACTGATCATGATCTTGGAGTCTTCATCCATGCTGTAGTACAGCAGATTCTCTGGCTGCGACGAGGAAGGACAAACGAAAAGAAATGAAAGATGATGATAGTACCATCACACAAATCATGCAAACTTTTTCCTGAACTCACACAAGAAATTGTCAATGACACTCATATGCAGGTTAACTTTCCATTAATATCTGTTGCCAGAGTACTGACCTTGAGGTCACGGTGCACAATGCCCATGTCGTGGAGGTATTTGACGGCATCCAGAATCTGCTGAATGAGCTTACTGGCATCTTTCTCCGTGTAGAAGCCCTTCTCTATGATACGATCGAAGAGTTCCCCGCCAGATACCCTAGAAACAGTAGGAGGGATCCAATCATGAATGTGAGTATGTGGAATATATAGTACAGTCTTGGAGACAACAACCACACAAATCAGACTGGACTGGAAATAATGGAACTGATTGGCCGAGAGAGCTAAAGATTTTCCGTCTTGATGGTTGCAATGGAGGAATAGTGAAATAAAGTCTGAAAGTGTAAAAATACATGGTGTAAACATATTATTTTGAAAATATTTGCAAACTCTCAGTGTGTGAGAGAAAGTGCATGAGGGAAATACAAATAGGGACTAATCTGAACAAGGAAACTTAATTTGTTCAAAGTTGTAAATAACTGCTGTAATACTCTGTATGAAATGTACTACAGTTATATGTCTCTTGCAAACAAGTGCATAAAGATAGAAAGACGAAAGTATTTTATTGTGGGAGTGAAAAAAGGTCCACTGTGGTGTGAATGAAACCACAGACAGCGCAATGATGTCTGCTTGACGTTAGACTTGGAAGCCACTAGATGGAGACTTCACTCTGTCTACAGATAATGTGAAGGCGTTTGTTTGAGCCTCCAGGAGAAGCAACCTTTTAACAGAAGATCAGAACTGTGGGAGTCTGGTCTTGAGCATTCAAGTGTTTCACCTTGCAACGTATTGTTTTTACGAAGGACGGGAGGAACGGGGACATACTCAAGAAAACAATTTCCCACTCATCATCTTGATAAATGTACACCCTCCTTCTCTGCCTCTGCCTTTTATGTCTATGATTTGCCATTGACTGTGATTAATGCATAAATAATTTGTTTTTTCTGGAGCTTCACAGTTAACAGCGCTTCTGATTCTAATCTGTTCTTTCTCTTGTTCTCTCTCTCTCTGACATTTCAGTAGTTGAGGAGGGTGGGAGGCTGACAGGCTGCAGGTGTGAGGGCGAACTCCCCACTGGTGTTCATGAGTAGGCATAGTACAGTGCTGCGTGTGTGCTACAGGGTGTAATTAATGGCATGTGACATGCAGTGTGCGTGGGAGAGAGTTTGAAATCCACATCACACAAACCCACACACATGTAAATTTAGTATTTATACTCACAGTTGCATGATAAGGTAGAGGTGTGATTTACTTTCAAATATCTCTTCCAGAGATACAATGTTGGCGTGTTTGATCCTGTGAAGAAGGAGAGAAGAGAAATAAGGCAAGACGTTCTTATAATATTAATAATTCTGCTAGTCATTCTGTTGTCAACTCTGTGCTCTGCTACCCCCTGAGACCCGTGGGTGCAGTGACAGGGGTAAAATGATGATTCGAGATTGGTATGTAACAGTGTGTATCATACCTGTATTACATTTTAATAGGCACACTTTTACATTCTAATGTAATTCCATGTAACCGCTCTGGCATAAATTCTACCATTAAAAAGGTCGCAAAATCATACAGTAAAAGTAGATTTTATGGTAGAACAGTTGAATTGGATTGCATTTGGTTGTACAGGTGTACCTAATAAAGTGACCACTAAGTGTGTACATGTACAAATGTATTTGTTATCATCCTGTTCCCGCCTTGTGACAACTTTAATACTTCTTGTAAACAATCAAAAGTTATGTTTACATTCAGTGTCTCTCACCACAACACATGATGTGTAGCCCTGAGGTCTAACACACATTTTCTTTCTCATAAAGCATTTGCAAAGCCAATTTTTAAAAATATTTTCTTATAATATTTGCTTGTGTGTAACCCATTCAATTAATTTACTTCAGTATCTGGGCTATGAATGTGGGCTTGAGCATTATTGAGTTGAGGTAGGAGGACAACGACAACACAAAGCCAACATGTGTCTGAGCTGTACCAGAGGTAACTGTGTATGAGTCAGCATGAGCTCATGCTGGATTACGCCAATGACTCTTATTACATGAACACCTTCATTCTCCTTAGCTCAGTGTGGAAGGAGAGATGGACCCAGTGAAGGATGAATGATGGATTAAACCTGCCGAGTGAGCAGACTCATGTAAAGAGTGTGAGCTCAATCATACACTTTCACACACAATTACAGAAGGTGGCCTAGGGGTTAAGGAAGCGAGCTTGGGAGCGGGAGGTCGTCCCCAGACGTATATCCCCAGACCTGCAGGATAAAAAAAAAAATCTCATTACCACCACTGAGGTGCCCTTGAGCAAGGCCCTTAACCCCAACCGCTTCAGTGGAACTGCTCAGTGGCAGCAGATCAGACTGTGGTTGTACTGGGCAGCTTCCAGGTATGAATGTGGAACTGTGTGAATGTGACAGGTCGTCGTTGCAAATGAGAATTTGTTCTCAATCGACTTACCTGGATAAATAATGGTTAAAATTGCTCTTGAACACATTTAGAGAGGAGTTGAATCGCTATTTTTATTCCTCTATGCAGAAAAAACCTTGGTCATGGTGACTGTCAAGGAGCTGAAATGTCTATTGAGGGCTGGTGAATCTCTGCAGTAATGACTACATCTGACATCTGGGTAAAATTGGTAGATCCAGTGATTCTTTAACCCGTTTTCTGTTTGTCTGTCTAGGCATGGGCCGGTTACCGGTTTCAAGGTATAACGTGGTTTATAAGAGTCAAGGTGTCAAAACCACTATCATTTTCTGTCATACCGCTCCTAAGGTATGAACCTTTATGAGTGGTCAAGGAGAGAAACTGCAGCTTAGTAATCTGTCTCCCTGCCAGTGTGCAGTGTGTTAAAAAATAAAATACATTGTGTTCAATGAAAAAATAATTGTTTTTTAACACGGACATTTGAAACATCCATGTTAAAAAGGCCTTTTCAGAGTTTCAACAGAGCCTCCACAGCAACTTTACACCAACTCCTCTGATTGGCACGGCTACAAATGACTTAGCTAGACCATGATTAGTCACTGTATGTTTGAGTAAATATTTGGTCTATATAAAATGAGAAGAGGATGAACAGCCAGCTAACCCATGTGATGATATCATATGTCTACATTATACATCAAACCACCATTGGGCTGTGCGGTCATCTAACAAACAGTTAGAGTCAGAGATGAGTTGACTGAGTGTATCCAATGAGGATCATCTGGCTCTACATCTGCCACAACCCAAACTGGGCCATTAGACACTAAATTGATAATAAATTTACTTATTTTAATATCCAAATCAAAACACTGTCAAAGTGCTTTACACAGGTTGGAAACATTAAATAAACTAACAATAAATTAAAAGTCAAGATGACAGGTTTGGCTCATAACAGGAAGGAGAAACGAAGACAGCGTGGGCCGTATAATGTTCTGCCACTGTTTCAGCCTCAGCATTTTTATTACAGAATAACATCCTGTAGTCAAAAAAAGAGAGCAGGTTTACTTCATTGTAAATATTCAGTGTTGTGGGGTGGGAATTTTCATTATATGGGATAAATACATTGCTGACACAAAAGTGGGATTTGATTTTCAACAATTACACAGGTACACGATCAATTTAGTGTTAGCAATACTTTACATACTGATTGTAAGTTTGGCTGTTGTATTCAAACAACTGGCTGTGATTACACCTGTAACTGGACTGGACTGAATAATCCAAAGAGGAAATATATTTTCAATCTGATGACTTCATGACCTTGCAAACCAAAGGGATCTTAACATATTACACTATTTTAGCTTACAATTACACATATTCAAAGCATCAGAAACTATGTGGGGGTCCTAAATGCTGCAGGAAATTAAGACTGATGGCAGCGGCGAGACTGAATCTAAACAGTAACGTTGCAAACTGTAAAACCAAAACAATCATCTGAAAGACTGCAGAGCCGAGGGGGACTGCAGCGTCGGGTGATAAATCTCTGTGGGTTCATCACTATGAGCCACACCTTTCATGTAGTCATTTGATCCATTGTTAATATAAAACTATGAATTAATGCAGCTTTAAGGAAATACTACTTAGTCAGACCTCGTCCCCATTCTCTGTGTACCGAGGGGGAGTTGAGGATGACGTGTTACAATGAGTAATGAAACCTTTGTATGAGTCTACACAAACTTCAGACAAAGCAGGCGGGCTATGATTTTCAGGCCAAGTTTACTCCATTTGTAAAAAATTGTAACAGCTAACTAACCCCCACCACTCTCATTCCACCTCACCTCAGGAGGGATCATAGCTGTATATTGGCTAGAGTTGTCTCTCCCGTAACCCAGGCAACAAGAGCTCTAAAAATAACGTGGGACCCAATGTAGATCAGCCCGTTTCACCATGGCCTGTGGTTCCCCACATCTAAAGAGAAGTAAGTTTGAACCGCAATTGTGTTATTGTCACTTGCCTTTGTCTTTATATAATACAACCGTATATATCTCATGCACAGGTTGAAAGGGAGCATGTGCATGAGCTGGGTTAAGAGGAATCAGGTGTGCTAGCTTTGGTAGGTCCAGATTAACCAGGACATTGTTTCCCGAAATACAAGCTGGTGTTGAATTTTCTACCTGGATGGCTAGTTAATTAGTTATTTGGTTGAACTGTATCTTTTCTGTACAGAATATATGGATACAAGTCTTACAGTTTATTACTGTTTTACAGCTGTAAGGTGACCTTGAGTGACATGAAAGGTGCCCATAGATTAAAGGAATTACTATTATGTATTATAACAGTAATCAAGTGAAAAGTAGATAAAGTTCAATATGTTGCATAGATAGATGATAGATTTTTAGTGATCCCAAAAAATGCGAAATAACGGTGTTGCAGCAGCAAAATATCAGACACACAGCACACATACAGAGTATACATTAAATAATAGGAAACAATATACATGAAATAATAATAGAAGAATAGACTACAAGAGCAAATATTTAAAATATATACAAATTGGAAATAAAATGTACAACTGTTTCACTAGATATAGATAAACCTATTGTGCAAGTTGGGCAATAAAAATGTACAACTGTTTCACTAGTAATGATAGGATGTAGATAAACCTACTGCATTCAGTGCAGTTGTGATGTATATGAGTCTTATCTCACACTCAGTGATTTGTCTTAAAACACACCATTTTACACTGGCATATTTGGTCTGAGTCTGTCTCTAATGGCTGTAACCACATTAGCACTGATAAAAATTGTATATCTAGTTATTGTATTAACTTAACTATCGTACATTACTGTTTTGTTAGAGTTTATGATGTCTTAATACATTGATGCTTGTTTTCAACTGTGCCTGTAAGGTGTGAGTGCTTTAAAAAAGGTGCGTATAATTAAAATGCATTATATCATTATATGCATCATATTACTACAGTATTATATATGATATCTAGTAATGTGATAAAACTTACATGATGTAGTAATGGAGATACATTGATGATGATGAAATGTACCATCTTGAACCTTGTGGCTAGTATTTCAGATGCAGGCTAATGCTGCACATTGTTAAACATTGAAAAGTGTGTGGTACAATACAGACTGGCTTAAAAATGCATCTTAATTTTATATATCATGTTATTGATTAATAAAGAAATGTAGAGTCTATTATTGCTAATCATAGAAGTCCACTTACTTGTGCAGGACTGCTATCTCATTCTCAATGCTGTTTTCCTTGCCCTCCAAAGCCTTCTTGGGGATACACTTGATAGCCACCAATTTCTGGGTACCCTTCTCCTCAGCCAGGACCACCTCAGAGAAAGCTCCCCTGAAACACAAACACACAGGTCAGTCTGTCAGATCTCAGTCCATTTATCTTTCGGTGTTTAGGCAGAGCTCTTCACATGCATCTGTGACATTTTGGAGAAAAAAAAAAAAGGAAATTCCTGCTTTGATGTTAAATTGGCCAAACTCTTGTGATAACTTGTCTACTTGCATCTTAGTGCTGGTAGAAATTCTAGCCTGCTGATGCCATATTGTGTTTATGTTTTAACTTCAGCCTCTTCCTGAAGTCTTTGGGTTGCTGCTGAGTCAAGTTTTGGAGAGGGGATAACTTGGTGGGACGATTTGGAAGCACCAATATCAATTGGTGAGGTTTATCTTGGTGACAAATGTTGATACCGGCTTAGTGACTACTTTACCTATAGGCTAGTTTGCTAATAATATGTTGGATTCATTTTTAGGACATTTCTAATTAAAAAAAAAAAAAAAAACTGAACCATAATTTGGAGGCCCCCCTGCATTGACTCTGAAGACCCCCTAGGGGTCATGGACCCCCTGTTGAAGATCCCTGTTCTAAGCAGACGGCAGGACATAACGTCATCTCGGAGCTGACCGGGCAAGAGAGCAGTCTTCCTCCGTCTCATTTAAGTGTGCTGCTAACTTATAACACTAACATTACCGTTGGCAAAACACCCCTGCGCATCATATCCATACTTAAGCGCTAACCGTCAAGCCACTAAGCCTGTTTGGAAATTAACACCTCTGCAGAAGTGTTAAATTCATTAATGATAATAATAATGACGAGACGAGTATAGTGCCACCGTCATTAAATGCTGACTGTGGCAATTGTGGCCTAAAATCCATATTGCGATATACATTGCAGCCTCTTGCGATAACGATATATATATTTCACGATATATAAATTATAACAGAACCATTTCAGAACAGGTTACATAGACCCTAAGGAAAGCCAAACTGCTAAATGTATTTTTTTTTTAAAGAGAAACGCAGTAGTGTAATGTAGTTTTGAGAACATGTATTGTGCAAAACTGTAATTATACAACATAATGTTGCAGATAAATACAATTCAAGTACACTAGTGGCAGAGACTTTAACAAATAAAAAGCTTAAAGTATTGGGTTTCTTTCCTTTAGTGCAAACCATTCTAAAAGTCACTACACTTAGTTTAAGTCCTTGGTTCTTAAATTCCACCCAAGATGCAGAGAACAGGAAAAACTGGTGTCTTTTTAGTTAAGGAACAGACACTGTACTGAAAATGTATTTGTATGAAATGCTTCAAGTATAAAGGTTTATTTAAAGTAGTGCCATGCCATAGACAGTACAAAGTGCAAAACAGTGACAGAGCACACTTGTACACACACACACACACACACACACACACACACACACACACGGCTGCCAAGATTCCAATCGTCAGTTATATAGTGAAATGTCAGGCTGATGAAAGGCTCCGTGGTACGGCTCGACCACAGGTCCGTTGTAGCGGCTTAAATCCGAACCAAGTCCAAATAATGGATGTTGCACCGGTCTTTTTCACCAGCTCCTCCGTTTCGCTTTCAGCCATGTTTACTCAAGATGACGATGATGCGTTGCAGCTGGTTGCAGCTTGTGGCTCTAAATTTTGCGGGTAGATTGCGTAATCAACATGCATTATTGCGATAGTGAAATATAATTAAAATCTCTATCGTAGGCCAATTTTGTATCGTTTATATAGCATATCGTTTCTATCGCCCATTACTAGTTGCAATATAAACATGTATCGTGGATGTAAAAAACAACACCTCTCTCTCTCTCAAGCTACACACTCACATTTCGAGGCCATCTTTGTGAGTTCAATGTGAGTCCGTCTCTGTACTCGGTCCGGTTCTGGTGGTTGATTAACGCAGATTGTTGCTGATTGGCTCTCATAACAGGCCGGATTGGGTGGCGTATGGTGCAGCCCCATGTGTACATGAGACAAATATCTGTGAGTACTCTAAATTTGAATTGTGATATTTTGAGTCTATTATAAATCTGCAAGGTTCTCTGTCAGGTAAATGTAGTAGTAATGTTTTTTTCTCTGAAGTAGAAGTACACAGTAAGTCAGTATAGTGTGGTTGCATATTAAGTGCTTTGGGGTCCTTCTGTAAGTTATTTTGGAGTTCTGGAGAAAACTACAAGCAGCAATACAAGAGGCCAAGCAATCAACCCCCTGTTTAGAATGGGCACTGCACTAGTTAACCTTAAATACAGAAGACTGAACCCATTTCCTGATAAAAGTAAGAGTCATCCTGGGAGTGAGGCATTGTGGTCACATCTCAACATAGAGTAATTGTCACAGAGAGGCCATTAGCTTTGGCAGCAATCCAGCTGTGTGGAGGAGGTTGTCAGTGCTGCAAATTCCTCTGTAGCGTCTGGAGGATTTAGTTGACATTCTCCATACTCCCAGTGAGGGGCTCTGGGAGAAGTGTCAAACAGTGGTTCACACAAACACTGAAAAATCTGAGAACACTAATGTGTTTTTAACTATGGATATTCCTATTGTCTGTTTGGAAGAAAACCCCTGCCAGTGACACATCCTTTTAATTATTCCCCAAATTAAGTGAAACAACAACCCTAGTTCAGATGAACTGTAGACAAAGCCTGTTTGTCAGAAACAGAAGTCTTTTTACCCCTCACTTCCTTGCACCGAATGGTGCTGCGCATTGTTTTTATGTAGTCCCAGAAAATACTTCCTTCTTTCTGAATGTCAGTGAACTGCAGGGTAACATTTTCATTGTGTTAGGGAACGATCTCTAACACGACACCATTTAAGTCTTCAAGGTGAATTCTGCATATTGTGGATGTGGACTATGTAGCACATTCCATAGAAGGCCTTTTTTTGTGCCTATGATTATGTTTATTCTGAGCATAATAGCAATACAGTAATTATATTAAGCTATTGGCTGGCAGTAGTCTGCTTAGTTCTACTGCCAGTGCCACTTGCTTATAATAACGACTCACCGCTGATGAGGAGGGGCATGAGCAGGAGGAGAGTAGAATCATGCTGAGGTTTATGTTTGATAAAAATGCTGAGATGTCACAACAAAGACACTGTTGAAAAGTTTGGAGGGCTAAAAAATAATGCTAGAGAACATGCTTCCACCCTTGGCATCGCAAGGCAATGTAGAGGTAGACCTACTATAACCACCAAGTCTGACACCCAAGAGGGTCTGTATCATTTTCTGTTCTGACAGGCCATTAACGGATCACCCCTCTCCATCTCTATAGCGCTGTGTTAATGTTTGTAGCAAGGACACACACAGGCCCCACAGACTATTCACAGCCAGATAGCTTATCTAGCAGCTCTAGCAAAACTGGTGTACTAAGAGTTCTAGAAGTAATATTAGCTGTAATCAGTAAAATGTGCTATTTTAGAAAACATATTTTCAAGCTGCCACCCAATGCAGTAATAGTGTGGTCATTTGCACTGTGTGTCGTTGCCTAAAGCGCACACACAGGACTCCCGTGTCGAGACACAATATTTTTATAGTCAGACAGAAAGTGTGATTAGTTCCCCCCTTCGTTTCTGATATTTTATAGCCTACATATTGAAGGATGAATACTGTGGGCCTACATACCTTAGTGTGATTATAAGTGATTATAAGTGCATGTGATTGAATAATGCAGCACAAATGAGATTCTATATCCCATTCATTGTCTCATCGCACTGTACAACCATTATGCAAACGAATCAATTCGGCTGCAGGAGAGTACCAACGTTAATCTGCAAACAAAGGGCAATGTTTTGTGAAAAAACAACACCAAAAACCCCTCTATTTAGTTTTACTAAATATAGCAATAACAATGAAGAAATAATTCAATTTGTTTAATACAACGTTCAATAGTGTGAGCTCCCTAGGCGCCTGCATGGTCACAGAGAACGTGCCCATTTATAGAGGCTAAGTCCTCAACGCAGCAGCCGCAGGTCGGAACCGAACCTGCGGCCATTTGCTGCAAGTCATTCCCCCCTCTTTCCCCTTTCAAGTCTAAGCTATCCTATCAAAAATAAAGGCCTAAAAATGTCAAAAAAATAATTAAAAAAAGAGAAAAAAAAGTGTTGGCTCTGGCTGTTCTACACTTAGCCCTGTCACGTCTCTCATTGGCTCACTCATCCAAGTGCCTTTCTACAGACTATATTGTGGAGAGCCACAATATTTCTACTATAAGGACAGAACTGTAGAAGATCCCGGTGTCTAGCTGTGGGACAGATGTTACACTAAGAGTGAAAAAAAGACAAAAAAAGTCCATTTGCTACTGACACAGTGCAGGTCCATAAAATATGAAGAGCATAATTGTGATGAATATTTGATGGGTACTGAGTCGTGTGTTGAGTTTGCTGAGAGCTTAATTCTAGCAAAGGTTTCAACTGGAATAAACGGTAAACAACTGTGTTTGCTGAGTTGTTCCTGCTCCTAACAGGACATTCTTATCATCACCATGGGACCTGTGTCCAGGATGAGCGCGCACGCACGCACACACACACACACACACACACACACACACACACACACACACACACACACACACACACACACACACACACACACACACACACACACACACACACACACACACACACACACACACACACACACACAGCTATTAGCCACTAAACCCTCACTACACGCTATCCAAACAGTAGGGCGGGTTCTCAGTAATTCACTGTGCAAATAAATTACACAGGAGTTTAAATATAGACAGACAGCAACAAAATGTAAATGTCTGGAGCCTCAAACAGTAAATATTTACATGATGATAAAACAACAAATATTAGCATAGTTCATTTACTTGGCTCTGTATTATATCACTCTTTTCTGTCTGAGTAAGTTGCTTGCACTACAAGCAACCTTTTCATTGTGTTGGTGCATTACTCGGTGCATCAAAGCAATTCAAAACCAAGGAATTAGGATCTCACATGCAATCATGCACCCATTTGTACTCACTCCCATACAACAACAAAACGCACAGGCACATAATATAAATGCAAAAATGTAGTAGCAGACCATTACACAAGGCTGTGGTTACATCCACACAGATGAAACTAGCCAAGCTCTGATTTCCAATGACAACAACAAAGACCATATTGTTAAGTTAACTATTACTACTGACACACTTATGCAACCAAGCCAAACACAACATGCATTGTCTTTTTGCAGAGCCAAGGAAGGCCCACTCTTCGTATGCTGTTACAGCCTCAGTCTCTCCTCTGTTACAGAGGTGTCTGTGCCAATGCAGACATGCACAGTACAGGCGTTGTGTTAAAGTAAACTCAAATAATATCAATGTTGATTTTCATTATAACATAAAGAAGGAAGCTTTCCTCGTATGCTGTGGTGTTTTGAGAATACAGAGCTTCCTTATAATAGGTTCTGCCATGTACTGTTTTCCCTATAAATCTCCAACCAATTGTGCCATCTGTCCTGCTGGGAAGTTGGTCAAGAAGGCATGTAAGCAGATGACAAAATGGTAACTGTGGAAAGGTCAAAGAGACATAGGGAGGGACCATCTGGTCCAATCAGAGCAGAGAGATACCCAACTGTGAATCTGGCCCTGAAACATAAAAAGACCATCTTTGCACTGTGGGCCCTCCAAACGCAAAGATCTGCAAAACCAAACCATATTCGCCCTCCTTATCTGGTAATTAACACAATGCATAACAACAGCATCTAGATTTAGAGCTCCAGTGTAATATATTGAACAATTTAAATCCTAGAGACATTACTCTAAAAAAGTTAAAAAAAAAAACAAAAAAAACTGGTATTCATACACAGCCCTGGCTCTGTAAATGGGAAACAAACTAAATGGCTCCGACTGAGCCACACAACACTATTCCAGCCAAACAGTCGTCTATGTCCACGACGCTCCACTTCCGAGATTGTTGCGTTGCCGCCGGAAATTCCGCCGGATTTCACTCTTTTCGGCCGGATGTCCGGTACCTTCCGCTTTCTTTGTGTTGGAATTTTAAACTCTGTTCGATTTATGAGGACTATGGTTAACTGCTCCTCAGATCTCTGCAGGGTAAATCCAGACGGCTAGCTAGACTATCTGTCCAATCTTTCTGTTGCAGGACTAAAACAACTTTTAAACGTCCTCATGTTCCACCAAAACAAGTTCTTTCCCGAGACTATTTTGCAGCGGCACCGTGGCTTTGCCCGGTGCTTAACATCATCCATGACGATTGTGATTGGTTTAAAGAAATGCCAATAAACCAGAGCACGTTTTTCTCCCATCCCGGAATGTTGTGTGGACTAGACAGACCCTTCTTCGCAGTGCTGTGGAGGAAGGTATGGCAAAGCGAGACTAGCCAAACAGCAACAGCTGTGTTCGTGCGCAGGACCGGGAAGATGCCATGAATGTATGATAAGAGAAGGACAGAGGGAGCAAGCAGGATGGTAAAAAAAACCGAGCACTGATGGAAGGGGGTAAATTTGTTTTGGTGTTGAGTTCAAATATCATAAATCATCGAACAAATCACGGACTCCACCTTTAAAAAGGTAATTTAAACACTTATTGAGTCATTTTAATTATGAATTATGTAGTCCAATTCTTAATATATCCTGTAGTTTTGGGGTCATGGTTCGGCATGTTTTGGGTACAGTGTAGAAAAATATAACACTTCACAGTGACTGGCCATCATTATGTACAAATCCAGCACTGAGTAAAGTGACATGCAGTATGTGCGATAAGAAACATTCCTATGCTGTTGATAATTGCTTTGGTTGCACACTGAACTGATTCCAGATGTTTCCAGATGAATACATGTACCCCAAATTGTAATAACAAAAGGATATATTTAGTCTTGAACTGGTAACAAATATGAGTGTTGCCATGGCGCTCCTATGTTTAACTCTGCCAGTAACCATGTCCTTTTTCGAAGCTGTCAGTGCACTCCACACTAATGCTTACCAAGAGGAAATGTCATAACCAGATTAAGAAATATAAAATGTAACTATTGTCTTTGCTTTTATCAGTTCCAGTAGGAAGTGTGGCAAAGCCGACAGTGACACTTGATTTTCATTATTCCTCTGACTCGTCCTCCACAACCTACTTCATAAACATTTCTGTCCATCTGTAAATCTGAATGTGGGAATGACTAACAATTTACATTTGGACATCTGGTGTGTACATCAGATACCATGAACCATTAACAACATGCATTTTAACATTTTATATAGTGCTTAACATTTGTAATTATGTAAAATGCTGTAACTGTAAATAGTTTTCCCCTTTGTTTATTTCCAGCGCGTGATGCACATTGTGGTTGTATCACTTGTGGGTAAGCAGTTTTAGTAGGAACTATTTCTTAAGCTCTAGTACACAGTATACAGAGTATTATAATCCACTCTGCACCTCTACAGATTCTTAGACACACGTTTAGCTCATTATCTCTGTCAGGTGTAAGCCTGGAGGGGATCATGCATTTGGTAATGCATGTGCATGTGTGTGCCTGTCTGTTTGTCGGTCTGTCAGCATAATATGTTTTGTGCACATTTAGGCTATGTATGCTTAAGGTACCTTTTTTGGTTACGGCCATTCATAATTTTGGGAACCTATTTTTGACTGCTCTGTTTTGTACCTTTATTGACTCCTCACTACTCTTAAACGGGCTGGTCGGGGCCACAAGTGATCAACTACTTCAGTAGCAAAGGCATTTCCGGCAATCGGCTAGAAGCCTTACCTAGTCTGTTGCAGGCCACATTTTGGCCTTTGTTGTGGCTCAAAAACTGACATCCATAAACAAGTTTAGGCTCATTATTAACCGGAGCATCTGCTAATTCCATACCTGATATGTTGATATAAATAAATCCATGTTTTTGTCATCTTCGTCAGCATCTTGACTGTAAGGGTGTTGGGAGGGCTAATTGAGTGAGATTCATCTCTTCTTCATTTGGGAGGGGAGATAGAGACACACTTGGCTGAGATCTGCACTATACTGACTGCACTTTAATAGTCGTTTTTGGTTTTATGGTCTGTGCATTTACTAGTTCAGTCTCAATAAAATACAAACAATACAGTTTCCAGCAGCAGTAGGCCACACTTTTCAGCAAGCTCCAATAAACCCACTGTAAACTATCTGCCTACCACCAAAGACAGACCAACTTGACAAGTAGTTGCTAAAGAATGTCGGACATCTAGCAAGCTAAACACAAATATTTTGCTTAGAAGACCAAAATGGAGCTAAAAGCAGAGCAAATATCAGACCTAAAATATGTCAGGTGGCCAGAAACATGACTCTGATTGAAGGATAATGGTTTCTCTGTGGTGGATGCAGGCAATTGTGTGCTCACACATTAGCCATTTAGTGGCTCAATTAATGCAACTTAAAGTGCTTTATTCTCCATGTAAGAGAATACTAGATCCAGCTTTCCACCGTTTCAAGTCAACTTACTGAAAGGAATTGGTTTGAAACACACATTAAAAAAAACAATACCCCATATACAAGTCGTGTAGTGGATTGTAATTAAGCTGCAAAGCAAAGAATTTGCTTCCCAATTTGTAAGGGGGGATATATTGCTGTGAGCAGATGGAGATGCATAAGTGGGCCAGACAGTGGGCATTTATTTGTGTGTGTGTGTGTGTGTGTGTGTGTGTGTGTGTGTGTGTGTGTTTTCCAGGAACTGCAGGCTATGCCCTGCTGAGCTGTGCTGAAACACAGGCTTCTGTTCAAATTAGGTCAGGGCAGGGCTGAGGGTGCCATAAGCAGGGATGGATCTTCAAGATTGCATTGAAAATTGTTCCAAGTTGTCATTTTTCAAAATAAAGGTTAAACTGTAATTGCTATGAATACTGGAGTGTCAGAATGAATGTGATTTAGTCTCAGAATTCATCAGTAGCTGACTTGATTATATATTCCTGTAATGCAGAGAGAGAGAGAGAGAGAGAGAGAGAGAGAGAGAGAGAGAGAGAGAGAGAGAGAGAGAGAGAGAGAGAGAGAGAGAGAGAGAGAGAGAGAGAGAGAGAGAGAGAGAGAGAGAGAGAGAGAGAGAGAGAGAGAGAGAGAGAGAGAGAGAGAGAGAGAGAGAGAGAAGCATGTCACAAGCCTGACTCATAACTCCTGTATGGTCGTATCAGTGGCTGACACAGCATTACAAGGGCAGACACGCTAACATGTTGTCCTGCATGTGCTTTGTCCAGTACAGGAGCGGGGCACTGTGTGTGCCTCCTCTCCTTTACTGAAGGACGGTCTTAGCTTTATTCTCATCCTACAGCTTAGGCAAACCAAACCTTTTAACAAAAGAAAAGCGAAGCAAGGCAAAAAAATAAAACATTAAGGAAGGAGATATCACATGAATACAATGGGATTAATATGAAATATTATGGAGAGAGAGGAAGGGTTAGGACAGAGACAGAAAAAGAGAAGCATGGAGAGATACAGTGATGAAAAATAGATGAAGTGGGACACCCCTCATGCTGGGAGAGTTATCCGCTCTATAAAGGTAGCCGTTTCCTTTGCACAGCACACTGTACATTTAGCTTTGTGGATGATTTGTTTGTAAATACCAATGCATTTTATGTATGCATTTTCATTCACGTTGGCCATAATAAGCTGTTTCTGTTTAATTGTGAAAATAAGTAATGGACTATGTTTATACTGTTTATCCTGCAGCACATTCCTTATCAAAAACATTTTTTACAGTCAAAAACTTAATTTTTGAGTTGTAAGTAGCGCCCTAACTTGTACTTGTATATCCTGCAGTGCACATGTATCAATAAAGTAAATGAACTCAAAAGACAATGAGAGCTGCATCAAATATTAGGTGTTACATTAGGTGACTCACTGCATAAGCTGTTGTGTCTTGCACCTTGTTTATTAATGGTCAACATCTATCACCTAGCTGTTTGTGCAGTACTACATTATTCTCCAGCACATCAGTTTCATATACCTTTGTATTACAGAACTACTTTGTTTGCTAAATAGTTCCACAATAAAGAAAGGTCTGAGGGAGGAATAAACCTTTGACAATTACACACAGAATTTGCATTATTTTATCATGTCGTAATTCAGCCGTAATTTAATTCAAGTGAATTTGACATTAAGGCAGAGTCATATCCTTACCTTTGTCACACAATTTATAGTCGTTCATAAATGCCTCTGCAAGCACAAGGGCGCACACACACACACACACACACACACACACACACACACACACACACACACAAAAATGAGTGTTGAGTTGAACATTTCCACTCAGAAGCAGAGAGCCCTCAGCCTGAGTGGTAAATCTGCGTTAAAACCTGTGTAATGTAGCCGAGAGGCACGAGTGTGAGGGAACAAGTGGAGCAAAAGGTTCCTCTTTTGAATACCAGATTGTGTCCCAGCCCTGACTACAATTCCTGAATCACAGAACAACAGCAATCTGTGTGGATTATGGCTAAACAATTAAGCATCAACAAAAAAACACCTATTGAAATATACGTTGTGCACGCTTGTCTAATGAAAATGTCAAGCACTAAAGCCACGGGTATTTCATCTTTGTGGTCTTTTATCCACTGAATATGGATTAAAAGGCAATAAGGAAGATAAGATCCCTCTGAAGTCGCGATGCACACAAAAATGCCCGAGGTTTTAATGAGAGATCTTCAGTCTGTCAAATCAAAAATAACAGCCTGTGGGCGAGAGGGCTTCTTGCTTTGTAAAAAGAGAAGATGTGTAAGGATGGGTGCTACGTGTTCATTCAGCGAGGTGGAGAGAGAGATGGGAACACTGGAGGCATCAAGAAGAAAAATCAGAGAGGAAAGACATACAGAACTATGAACCTTTAATTACACATATGCACCCATGGACCTACACAAGTGTTGTCTTTCCCTCATCCACACGTTCACACGCGCACGCACATGCACACACACATGCGCGGACACACACACTTACCGAATCAATGGTGGCCAATAAGCAGGAGCTACTGGGTCACTGTTCGACATGAGTGACATAAACAGGCAGAGGCCAATCCATCAGCCCTAATGATTTTAGATGATTCCACCACGCTCCCCTACCCTCCACTCCTTCCATACCCTGCCCCTTCATTCCCTCTGTGTTTTGCAATGTATTCTGGGCTTAAAAAAGGCCAAGAATTTCCGCTCACTGCTCTCGGCATTCATTCAAATGTCAGAAAAGGCAACATGGCCCATTTGTGCAGTATGTCACAGTAGAGAAACCTCAAGTGTGGGAACAATGAAACAAAAAAACACAGTGGCTGTTTGCGGTCTTGAATCTAACAATCTTTATAACAGTGTTTTCCACAGCATATTACAGATTCAGAATAATATGTATTCCTAATGACCACATCTGTCATAGACTTGTTCGAAATGGAAATTAAAGTAGAATTGGTGCACTGCTAAAAATAGTTTCTGCTGTCATATAACAGTTACAGCAAAATACCGAATATATTCATTTTCTAAATACGTTACCTGTAAATCTATAAGCAGCCAGGTTTGAATGATGACATACTAAACAACATATGCTGGAGAAGCGCCAGGAAAGCCAAGGCAATCCAAACTTCCAGAAGGTCTGGATGGGTGGGGGGTATGTATGTGTATGTATCACATGGTAAAAAGGAATTTCCTTTTTTGAATTTTTTTTTTCAATGTTCCTAACAATTTAACTGTAAGTGTAGGATGTTATTTGACTATATACTATGCCTTGTTGACAATAACTCTGAAGTGGGTCCAATGGTCGGCCTTATGCTTAGTTGCATGTTCTGATCCCTGTATAACGAAAGCGTTAATTTCAGCTGAAAATCAAAGGGTCGCAGGACACACTAGGATCCCTGTTCCACAGTGAAACAGTGTGAAACCAGGAAACAGTTAAAAGAGCAGGTGACAGGGATTGGGAGCCAAAATGGAGCTGGATATGTGACAGCAGGGATGTGGTTTTGGGCTGGGTTGGACTGAGATAGAGATAAACAGAAAGACAGAACTAGAGATGGAGGAGGGGGATTAACATAAGTTACCGAAATAAATGAGAAAAGAAGGAAGGCAAAAGAGGATTTGAGTTGATTGCAGTGTGGATTATTAATTCCGATCTGTTTTGATTACAAAAACACGTGGCAGCAGCTGGGGATTCACAGTACAAAACCACACAATCCACTGGTATCGGGTTTAAAGTCCCCGCATCATTTCATTTGTGTCACTAAAGACAGACATTTAAAAGAAATAATCAAATGTACAAACTATGTGTTTGTGATACTTGTCATAAATGATAACATGCTCTAAAAAGAAAAAAGAAAAAAAAAGTATACATTACATCTTAACATAGGAACAAGACAACCAATGATATACTTTGATTGCAGAGGCCAATACGTGTCGAGTTGTAGAAAGATTTATGCTAAAAAAAAACATTTGATTCAGTGATGAGGTGATTTGCAGCACCTACTGTACAGTCCATCTCCTTCATGGTCAAACATATCAAGGAAGGAGGCTCTAGCAACATGAGCAAATTTGTGGAGAATGTCTGTCTGTGTGCCATTTTTTCTGTGTTTTCCTGTGAAAGAGAGAGTGAGTTCATCTCTTGCGCAATGCACACACATATGCACCCGTTGGAGGATTATTAATAGCAAATCAAAAACTTTGTTTCCATAGTGACTGTTTGAGTCCATTATGGAAAGTGTCTCCTGTTGTTACCAAGACAACAATCCAGCAATGGCAAATGAATGTGGCACATGGCTGAGTGATGCGGTGAGCTGGTGATCTCTCCATAAACAAGCTCAGCATCAAACTGGGGGCAGGTGGAGGACTGGAGCGATGACAATGAGAGGGTTGAAAGGAAGGGAAAACATGCAACCATTGGTTGTGCTTATATACAGTACTTATACAACTTCAAATTTGGCTTGATATTGCTATATTTACCTGTATATAATATCCCCCTTTCGTTCCCTCTATGTACATTAGGGTGCTAGAAAAATAATTTAAACATTTTATGAATCAGACTTTAAGTTTGAAGTAACTATCACAATTAGAGAAACAAGCCGCATTATGATGCATACCATTTAGCATTGACAGTCACTCTAATTTCATCCCTATTCAGTTCTTTGAACTGGGGTCCACAGCTACTCTTTCTAATGCACTAATTAGTTAGGCTCACGTTGTCATAAATAAGGCTGATTCCCATAAATCTTAAATAATCATTAATTTTGTATCAATGCTCCCGCAAATTTGGCCACAGATTATTCAGCCTTATGCAGATTTTTGAGTGGGATCTTGTCTTCATTCGAGTGTTTACAATAGAAATACCGACAGAAAAAACGGTAAATAGCCATAAAGCTGCTATGACAGACTTATGATCACGCAACTTAATCCTGGACTAACAAGGATATGGGTGTATGTGAAAGGTGCATCAAGTGAGACACCTTGGATAAACATCCTGTCTTATGACACTCAGCACCCATGATTAAGGATCATAAAACAAAGAGAGAAGGATTAAGTTACAGGATTAAGTTACACTTAACTGCAGTGTACTCTCAGAGCAATTTGTTCTTCGAGTGCAAACTAGGGACCAAATTGCCCTGCTAATTTGGGAAAGCTGGGCAAACGCTTCACAACGGGAAGGATAGCAGGACCATTTAGACAGGAGGACCAAGTCAACCCCAGGTCGGGTCAAGAGGAGAAAAATGGTCCTGTCTTGGTGATGGAATATGCTCTATTGTTGCAAGCTCCAAATTATCTTTGGGTTTGGACAAGTGTACTGTAGTGCTACCAGAATTATGTTCCTGCTTACTTCTGTGAATATAGAATAGACTGCCATATGTGTTATTGATTTGTTTCTTTTGTGAAGCACTTTGAGCTGCATTTAATGGAATGAAAGGTGTTATACAAATAAAGTGTTTGTATTATTATTTTAAGTCGGGCTTAAGAGATGTAGAACATGAGATACGGCTCTACGAATGACATGCAGTAGGCATGCCATCAAGCACTCCAAAAAGTGTATGTAATTAATGTATGATGTGTTTCCTTTACATATACAAAGAAGTGCATTAACATTGCCACAGCTGAACATTTTGTCCTCAAAATAAAAATTGGGAGCCGCCCCTCCCCAAATGACTCACACTCACCAGCTACGCAGACACAGCAAGAGACACGAAAGCTAGAATCCAAGGTTGAAACTGATGTCAAGTAACTGACATATCTACATATTTTTTTCTTCTAAGTTGCACTGTGTTAAGCTCTGTTGGCCACTCTAGCTTCAGGAATTATTGTTGATTAGTTAGGTCTAGCTGTATCGTGTCTGTGTACATTCCTTTACACCTGTACAGACTTATGTAGTCTAATACAGCAGCCCAGCAATAACACCTATCTTTGTAAAGTATCAAGTTCAGTTTTCATTAACACTGTGTCAGAGGTGTTGACTCAACTCCAAGGTAATTTATGAGGCTGTATATTTAGTGGTGCTGTTTCCCTGTGAACTGTGTTTCCTTAAGAGGTGTTTCTAATGTTCTGTCTACAATCACTTGTATGCAGGGAGCAGAGTATCGGCCTCTCAATGTAATGCTTTGTGGCTGATTTGTTGACACTGTGTCGACAGGGTAAATCAACAGGGTTCTGATGACACAGTCAACAAATGTAAACATTGGAAGCTTCACAAAGATACTGTATATTGTAGTGCTTAGGGCTGGGTATCGCTCAAAAACTTTTAATATCGGTACCGATACCATGACTTCGATACCGGTTCCTAAACGATACTTTTTTCAATACCAATAACAAAAATCACAAATCTTTTTATTTATTCTTCAGCTCCTACTACGTGAGCCCCGTCTCTGTGTAACGTAGAGTTTTTCCTGCGTGTCTCCACAACGTGGAACGTTAGCCAATCACAAGCATTATTAGATCTTGGTAGAAACATGCTGCATGCTTATTGGCTCCCTGACGCTGATGATATTTGCTCCTTAGGTATTGAAATTAGGTATTGAACGACAATGCATTTTTTGATACTCGATACTTTAGAGGCAATTTGGTCGGTGCATAAATGGTATTGAATTCGGTACATAGCCCTAGTAGTGCTATTATATTATTGAAAATCTACTGCAGGGTTATTGTATTAATTTGCATTAGACTGCATACACTGACCAATCCCAACTAATCCTATTTATCTGAAGGAAAATATCCTTTTGACTACCAACAGAAATTGTGTTTGGAGTTTTGCCCAAATATAAATGTCACAAGATCTGTAATGGTGCTCTGCGCTCAAAATGATTTCACTGGATAAACGTGGAATCTGAAGGTAATAGTTAACCAGTATGGTTAATATTGTGTTTGAATGTGTTTTTAAATTTTAGAGAGAGATTTAGATAAGACTAATGCACAGAAATAGCGGTTTGTGCTAACATTGTAAGAGATAGTCTGAGCAGCTGAATGAATGAATGCAGGTGCAATTCCATGTCAAAACAAATAAAAGTACCAAATTGCACTGCACCACCTGATCTGCTTTGCACTGACACTATTACCACATGTGTGCTGCTTGCACCACATCAGGTTCCCATTAGAGCCTCTTATGTCCGATTAAGCATCAAGCTGTTTATCTGGAGACACTGACAGGAGCAGCCCAGCATAAATACACTTGGAGCAGTGACACATTTACAAAATACAGCTAGACTTTGTCAGGAGGCTAGTTGTACAGTAATACATTTATGGCCAGTCAATCCTTACCAAATAGGGTCTATCCAGTAATTAGCTCATAATTACCTCCCCACATGATAATTTATCAAAATCAATCCATACAAAAGGGTCAACAAAACAAATGCAAATGTGCTGTACTTTGTACATCTTAGAGAACAGTTAACAAATATGCATTAAATGCATCAGTAAAAATGTGAAAACACACACCCTTCATTCAAATGTTGACATTGTTTCCCAGAGTGTGAAAAAGCCATCATACAAAGCTGAAATACAAGAGTTTTTGTCGCTGGCACTGACACTTACGTTCCCAAGGTCTCTTTGAAGTCATACACATCCTTCACATCTGTGGTCTTCTTTTTCCAGGCATGGCAATCGTCACCCAGTGGCATCTTCTTGTTGTTACGGTCAGAAACAATACTAGAGCAGAAAAAGAGGATAGGGAGGAGAAGCTCATTAATACCAACCAATACCAAATGTCCATCTCCCACATGCAGTAAATACAATACTGCACTGATAGTGCTGCTCCCTTTTCTTTTATGGTTGATTATATTAAAGTGAATACAACATGATTTATTTTTTAAATGACATTTAGAGATTTGATTTAGAGAAGTGTTTGCCACTTGTGATGTCACACTAATAGTATGCAATGCATGATGTCACGTTGGGAAATACTGGCATATGATCTATGCATCTTTCAAACACAGAGGCAATTCAAAGAACTTTACATTAACATATGTAAAACCCTAATCCATAGGCCCCATTGCTGTGTAATGTAGCATGCATTTAGATCTTTGGGGTTGATGGCTGGGGTTTGCATTAGCTCTGTGAGTGTGTGTTGGAGAAGAGCACTTCTTGCAGTTAAAAGTTACACAATGAAGTGAAGTAACTGACTAATTGTTTAGCACAATCAAATTGTACGATGCCAAAAGGATAACTTCTATTTCGCAGGTTCAAGCAAGGAACTGGCCTAAACTTACCAGTTACAAAATTACGAAAACAAACAAGCTTGACCAACGGACCGTTGCGAAATGTGGTCGGTCTGTTACACAGACAATTGCATGCGTCTCAGGAATGCGGTAAATCCTGATTTCTCTCTAAAACAGTTTTCATACACAAAATATATCTTATGACACAGGGTATTTAACACAGGCTAAAGTCGCCTACACGTGATCTGCGGTAAAACCCATTTTCGCTGGCTGTGCCACTGTGCCTTCCTATCCTTGGCTTGGCAAGGCAAGGCAAGTTTATTTGTATAGCACAATTCACACACAAGGCAACTCAAGGTGCTTTACAGAGGCATAGAAATACATTGTAAACAAACAATCAAAATACACTCAAGAAACTTGGCGTTGCGCACCGGAATTGCTGCTGAGTGCTGCGATAAAAGCAGAAATTATTTAGACTTTGACCTCATTGCCGCTGACCTTTCAAGGCGCAACCAAAGCCAGAAGCAATAATGACGTATACCTGTGCTGCGCTTTGCCTCTGTGCTCTGGGCCCTACCTCGCGGTTTTATCTCCTATCATGTGTAGGCAGCTTAAGGCTGCATTTCATACATTATACTGAAATACTTGTCACACAGGCAAATACAGGGTCATTGTTGTGTATGTGAGTCCTGCAACTTTAGCCTTCAAAGCGGTTGCTGCAATGTTGTTACACTGAAGGTCCAACATGGCTGAGGATCTGTTACCTTGCGCGGCAGCTGGATCCTCGCGATATGACGAGATCATGCGAAAATCGCAGGATCACATTTCACATGAAAACTCATCTGGCCAGGCTTCAAGTAATGCATTTGTGTTTGGACAGCAGCGGACCGAACCAATCAGCGTCCGATGAGGAGCTACTGGCAGCTACGGATGTGGTTCAGGTGTGTGTGAGACGGCCACGACTGTTCGTTAAAACAACAATGGCAGAAGTGATAGACAGATGGTTCATTCAATCACCTGCCAGGTTTTTTTTTAAAGTGCCCGCCCTTTTGCAAACCGTTTCCAAAGACAGCTTCTGTGTTAACAAAGCATCTGGCTAGTCAAGTTAGAGGATCTGGTCGATAAGTCTAGAATTTCCTTTCTTTATTCGGACACGTTATGAAAAGTTATGTCCTGCAGTCAAGCATCTGTGTGATCTACAAGAGTGGAATTTATGGCAGAGAGGGCTAAAAGCCATGGTCGTGATCTACTAGGTTCATAAGTAAACTATAGTTTCACTTTAGTGACCCGGCTGTTGCTGTAGAAGAATGACTTCAAGTATACAGTGGTTCCCCTTTTTATAGCAGAGACAAGCAGTGCAAGAAATGCATAAAACCCTAACCCTTTACTAATAACAAAGGTATAAGGTCAAAATGTCAATGGTATGACTGAAACTTAAAGATGTGCCTCTGTGTGAAGAGCCAAAACTCACGAGCGTATCAGTCTATCAAATGTTAGCTTATCTGTAATGTGTGTGTGACTTTACTGAGCTTGTGTAATGCTCAAGTTTGAGATACCAATTAGCTTCACAAACTGGGCCAAATAAAAAAAAAATCATGCCAAGCTGTAAACACCCCTACCTTTAAGAGTTAGAAAAAAAAAAGACAAACAATGTTCATTTGACTTGTGTCTAACATTTATCGGAAGAAGTTAACGTTCAAATGTTTGTCCTCACCACACTCTCTAAAAATCACAGAGGACCCTGCTGTCACAGCTATCATCATCTAAACCGAGAAAGTGCCTATAACTCAAGACCTGGAAGACTAAAATAGCCCTGTTCATATCAGCATGCCTCTCTCCTCCTCTGTTACTGCTGCCTGCCTGGCAACTTCACAGTCGGTCATATGAGATGATGTAATGTATTGTTCTGGATAGTGCTGGATAGCACAGTTAATCATTTCCCTATTACGTCAGAGTAAACGCATTTAATTCTGAATTCCATGTGTGTAGTGGCATTAAGTCATAGACAGGGGTGGGCTTAACACTGCTGTTATCTCAAATGTTAAAAAGGACATGGCCTCTTCTTGCTGCATTGAGGTGCAGTCACTGATTGCTGCTGCACACACACAAATGCGGTGGCCCTCTCGCCGCCTTCAATAATGTCAGAAGTATGCTTCATACGTATCGTCATGGAAACCCAGAGAAGCTGCTATGGTATCTGAGAGTCGACATTGCTTTGGTGTCTGATGGCAGGTGGCAGCTAAGGTGGAAATCATTCTGACTTTGACGGCTGGCTGCAGCGTGTTATGTTTAGTAAAAAAAATTAAAATAAATAAAAAAATACACAGAAGCATCCAGTGTGTGGTTATTGAATATGGATTAGAAAGACATTTCACGCACAAGCAGTGAAAAATGATACAACCTGATCAGGTGCTACATACAGCATCTGATAAAAACTAACTAAACAATGTAACCAAAAGCACAAGGAACTAAGCTTACAGTTTAACAATTAAATTAATCTCATTCATCATTTCCTTTACTTAATTTAGAACACCTTTAAAAGCAACTGAAGTATAAGGAAGAATCTCTTAACTTTGCATGAAAAAGCAGCATGCAAAGTAATGTGCTTTGAGGAAGCAGTAAGAGGAAGTCCAGTGTATAAAAGCTTTTCCGGTAAGTCTGCCCTATTGGGGCCTCTCTTCCTGGAGTCTAATACCTACAGGGGACAAACAAACAATACATAGTAGACTGTAACTCTATTCCTCAGTACATCTTCAACTTCACACCAGTCTTTTTCTTTGAGAACTGAGGATCCATTACCCAAGCATGAATATTTTCATTCAAAAATATCTGTAGTAGGTCAATGCGTACTAATCAACGTCTGAAAATACAAATACATAATAATTGTGAATTCTTCTCTAGGCTTTCTAATGTATGCATGGTTACAAATAAGAAGACTGAGTTTGTAGTGTTGAAACTAACTGACTAGCTAGCTGGCCAATAAAAATGTTCTGTGATAATTATTCAAATAATCATTAAAGCCTCATGTATTTTAAAAGTATTTAAAAGTATCAATCACTTGCTGATTACAGCCTCTTAAATGTGAAGATTTGCTTTGACTACCACAAAAAAATGAGCTATTTTAAGACATTTCTTAAAGCTCTGGTAAACTGTGATAGATTTGTCAGCATGTTTGGCATTTTTGTTTGGCAAGAATAAAAGTAATAGTTGCCGCTCTAACCTTATCTCCTGACCAACATTGTTTTGGCAGGGCATCACAGTACATGTTTACACAGTAGCAACCTTTAGGCTAAAAATAACTGCCACCATTTGGAGGAAAACACTGAAGCCAGAGAAACGGTGAAAACACCTCTCACATACTGATTTGTTTTTCAGCATTTCACCTTGCTCATATGGAGATTCATGTTAATCCATGCACTGAGTATTTATTTATATTGAACATCAAAGTCATTTGAACATCAAAGTCATTTAAAATCTATTAATACATTAACCCTTGCTGGTCACTAGTTGTGCTCCTTTTAGAAAGCTACAGGAAATACCAACTAAATCTCCTTTATAACACTTGGATTTCACTTCAATTAGGCAACTTCATATTACATTTCAAATGACACATTTCAAGCAATTAGAGCTTTAAGGACAAAGTTGAGCAAGGGGGTCTGTTTTTCAAACAGGCAAATGCTATAAACAGCAGAATAAGGTTCAAGTTTAAGACACGCAGGGGCAGATAGGGGCAAGTTAAAAAATGTGGGAGAGCAGGAGAGAGAGACACATGCAGGTATCGTATGAGCATGTAGAAGGCCAAAAAAAGAGCCCCTCCATGTCCACTGATGACACGACTTTTGACCAACGGGTGAAGATAAGTTGCTCAAAACCCAAGAAGCTAAAGGATTGAAGAGGCTGGATGTAGGGAGATGCACAATACTATACACATTCCCAGACTAATAAGTTCCATGCAGCATTCATCCTTGGATTTAAGGTTTACACAAAATAGAGTCACTGTACTCACTGGTTTCCCATTCCTGTGATGTGCAAAAGACAGAAGAAACACACGTACACACGACCAGTTAAGCGTGACGAAATGGCATGTGGTCACAGCGTTAGAGTGTGAAATTTAATTTGCAATGGTGCAACAGTTGCGCACCCCCCCCCCCCCCCCCACACACACACACACACACGCACACACTTATAATATTAAAACCAGATGTGTCTTGGACACATTTCTGGTCAAATTGACTTGTTATCTTTTAACTGGGCGGCTCATGTCTCTACAAAAGTGCTGATAACCTACAACACACTTCCAAGTTGGTTCTCTTTTGTCTTTAAACACTGTCAAATATTGATTTGGGCTTGTGTTTACTACTATTATCTCAGCAGGCAATCTACTGCACAGCTCAAAACTGTGAGGAATTCTGTTGCCAAGTTATAAACAAAGACTTAACTCATGCAAAACATTCCTGTTAAAGCAGATTCACTACACTGGATGTGTGATGATTTTATTTTACTACTTCTTTTCAGGGCTTTGTTAGGTCAGGCGTAGCTACCTCTTATCTTTTGGAGCTTTTAGAGCTGCAGAAGGCAGGACCCTTTTAATCAATCTGAAATTTCCCCATCCAGCTGCCCAGGTTTGGGATCACATTTCATACAGTTTAATGCATGTTTTAAGGATAGTAATCCTTTTTCTAATTCCCAACATTTGTCATTTTTTACCTTAGTGGCTTTATTGTCTCTTTGGAAATACTGGGCATCAGGAAGAGATAGACACGTTGACCACAGTGAAATGCATGCAAGACTCCATTCACACATTTAGTACAACAAATAAAATGAGTCATTGGGTCGAACGGTTAAACAGACAAAGATCCCAGGTCTCTGCAGTGGTGGGCGAGTGTTTTGGACACAGAGGGAGCAGTGGAGAGGCAGTTTGGAATTTCTCTGTTTGATAACTTGTTACGTCTATCAACCATAACTATCACTGGAGAACACTATCCAACTAATCTACACCATCGCTCCCTCAAGAGAGAGCTTGCCATCGGTGCCAATCCAAAACTGCATGGCTCTCGATCCACCAACCCTATGCATCCACTGGCTGATTTACTAAGAGCAGTCTGATTAGTCAGCTGGTGTAAGTGATGCACAACAAATCTCCTCTCAAAGTGAGCTCATTAATTCTCCTTACAAGATCCCATAGACAGAAGAGGGGTGTGTGTGTGTGTGTGTGTGTGTGTGTGTGTGTGTGTGTGTGTGTGTGTGTGTGTGTGTGTGTGTGCGTGTGTGTGTGTGTGTGTGTGTGTGTGTGAGAGTGTGAGAGTGAGAGTGAGAGATGAAAGAGAAAGGGAGAGAAACAGAAAGAGGGAAGGAGAAATAAGAAACGAGGGCTGTTATTTTTTTACTGAGAAAACATTCACGCCATTTCTGCTGTTAAGATTAATAATAACCCCACCAGGGCTCTCTCAATACATAGCATAGAGTTATTTATATTTGGTCAGACCTATCCTACTGTATAAACTTGACTTTATTATTGTGCATTACATTAATTCAGATAGCAGTCTAGTTACTGGTTTGTAGCCTATGGAAGAAGACAAGTAAGCTATCACGTTAGTAGCTACATATTGATATTCCATGTCAGTATGTTCGAAACTGCAGCTTCAGGTTATACAGGAGGTCCTCTTCATGTTAATGACATAACATCTGCATATCGAGACTGACCTGACGGTTAACTTCAGCAGTCTCCCCTCTAGTGACGCTAACACGAGTCATAGTTTTAAAGTCATTAAATCACCTCAAAGAGTTGTAAAACGTTCCCCTAAACAAAAAGTCCCCATAACACGCAGTGAACATGAAGCGCCTGTTAAGGTTAGCTAACGTTACTGATAAATGTTGCTAGAAAACAATCAATCAAAGCCCCTGGCAAGAAACCATGCTCTGATATCCTTCTAGCCCTTGAGATAGAGTCCGAGTGACAAGTTTGTGTCATGATTTTGAAGCAGCAATCGATCCTACCTGAAATTTAGCAATCAGTAAGGTCCAACGGCCGTGTCAGTGTCCGTCTGCCTGTCTCTACAACTCGAACTCGGAGCGCGCTCATACGGAATCTGTACTTGGCAACCTCACCAGAAGCGCTCATCCTGACGTCACTTGAGGGCAGGGCGACCAACGGACCAATCATCGCTCGAGCTGTGGCGCACAGGTAAACATTTCTGCGACACCATTGGTCACCTCTCTCCACCCTTGACACCCGTGCTGATTATGATAAAAGGCTTGGAGGTAAGTGGGTGTGCAGCCTCGATAATGGTTTTGACAAATTACCCCTACTGAAAGTGGTGGTGGTGATGAAAATAATTAGCAGTTGCAAAATTTGCCGTGATTGTAGCAAGCAGGCTAATGGCAGTAGCCATAGTGACAATGATGGACTTGCAGTTGTTGCATCTAAAACTCTGGACCACATACACTTATTAAAGAGGTGGTTAAGTGCACAAACAGCAGAAAAGAACTGGTTTCCATTACTATTATCAGCCTTGTATGGCTAGACTAGGCTGCTGATGGTGGTCGTATGGCAGCAAACTACGTTTGATCCTGAAATGGTTTCCAACTTGCTGCTTACCCTTTATACAGCAGCATAGCCCAGACTCTTTTAGGCACGTTAACTTTTCGTGTGTTTATCATGTGTCACATATAGGCTACTTCAGTTTCATACACAACATATTGTCTATCGCATGCTATTGATCTTTTATGGTTTGATTTAATTTAACTAAAGAAGTTCGTAACTTCGGAACTTCTTTAGTAAACGCTGGTATCTCGGGAAGTAGGGCTACCGCAGTTTATGTTCTTTTTCCGTTATGACTGACTGTCAAACTGGATAATAAAAGAAAGTTCTGTGGCATTCATTGTTTGTGTTTGTTCATGTTTCACAAAGAGTTTAACCTGAGCCAGACCGACAACAAAAATTGAAATATCACGTCCAGGGATAGTAGGCTAGCTAGGCCTAGTATAGGCCTACAATTGTTAAAACATAATAAAATATATGACACACTGGTATCGGATCAGTACTCGGTATCGGCCGATACGCAAGTTTATGTATCAGAATCGGTATTGGGAAGCAAGAAATGGTATCGGACCATCTCTTAATTTCACTTTATTTCTTTGCTTGTTTACGCGTGTCCATATCCATGCTCCATGCATGCTTTGTTTGTGTCTTGGTAATCCGTGTCTTAGCGAGTTATATCTTTGGTCAAATTGTGTTGTTTGTATATTGTTTTATGATAAAAAAACAATTTAACTAATTTATTTGTGATATTGCTTCGAAACAAGGCCCAGAATAAAGCCCCCCCAGAAGTAGCATTATTCAGCTAAATATTTTAAGGGATTTATATAGCCTACAGCCTTGCAATCATGCCTGTGGCAGTTATGGCCTATGTTTAGTGGCCATTTGCTATTTCCTATCCTAATTTCCTTCCTTTGCCTTTTTTTAATTGGCAGACATTGTTGGCAACGGACCCAGAATTACAGGAAACCTATACACAAAAAAGGAAATCCTGTGAAAGTTCGGTGTTTAGGAATATAGTCTCTACATCAAGGAAACGTGTTTTCTTCATTGTTTGAATTATTAAGACCGAGAAAAGTATCAAATTCATAGGCTACAGGACAGCCCGGCCCAATTTAACCCTGATTACACCTGTGTTGTTATTACACCCAGGCACCCCTTCCCTAGTTACCTTCCCTCCTTTATTAACAATATGGCATTGTAACCTACAATTCAATGTAAGGAAAGGTACAATAAAGAATTTCTGAAGTGAGGGCATTTATAAATGGAATGGCCCTGTGCTGCAGCTGCTTCTAAACGTGCCTTTAGTAGGCTAAAAGCTGCTTCCGTGTCTACATGTAGACGCTAGGTGGCGCTGTGGTTACACAGAGCTGTTTTTGGTCTGGTTGGACCCTCTCACCATCGTCGGCAGCGAGCTGCCAGTTGCCTAGTGACGAAAAACTATCGACTGCTGCTGATTTCCTGCGTTTTCAAAATCTCATCGCTGGCACTGTGAGCTAGTGCGAAGTTTTCCAAACAGATTGCATGCTATTCTCGTCTCTGCAGCTGGAGTATGGGACGAAATAAAACCGTTAATCTTGCCGTGAATGTCGTGTAGCGTCATCAGCGTTTCAGGTCGCGTTATGAAGCGTTTTGAAGAATGATGAATAATTATATTTTCATCAGGGTCGTTGGGAAAGGGAGCTATGGGGAGGTGAACTTGGTGAAACACAAAACAGACCGAAAACAGGTGAGAAATGGAATTCAGTACAGCCCACAACAGTTCAAAAAAAGCAAGTGTAGCAAGTGTAGCTAGCTAGCTAGTCGCTTGAAATGTTATAATCACCAGGATTGCCACTATAAAGACCCAGCCAGCTTTAACTAACGTTAGCTTAAAGTTAGCTTAAGTAACGTTAGGCTATCACATCACAGATTTGTTTACGCTCTTTTAACTTGTTATATTTTAGATATGTGGAGCAGCACAAAATGTAAACACATGCAATGCGCTGGAAGACAACAAAACAACGTATATGTTAGTAAAGATAATGTAGGCTATGTTATTATTTACAGGGCAATAAAACACTGAGTTTGACAGCTGATAAAATGTTTCCTGTAGTGTATGTAGTGGTCCCTAAAGAGTCCTTGAAGGGTTTGAGACAACAGGGACAATTTATTTTAACCCATTTAACCTTCAGAAACCGCCGTGTCTTTAGCTGGATAATGAATACTTCTGACCATGATGGTGACTATTTAAAGCAAGTTTTGTAGTTTGAACATAAGCCATAAAACAACAAATTGCAGAGCTCCTCCCTAATTATGTAAATGTGCACTAAAACTTTCAGTTCAGTTTATTGCAATGTGTCTGCAAATGCTTCACTTTCACCATCGTATGGTGACTTTACATGTTTTGGTTTCTTAATTTGTTCATGTTCAAATACTGTATAGTTTCCAATTCAGGGAGAGTAACTGTGTATTTTTCATTTCTTGTCAGTATGTTATTAAGAAGCTGAATTTAACCACCTCCTCCAAGCGGGAACGGCGTTCTGCAGAGCAGGAGGCGCAGCTTCTGTCCCAGCTGCGACATCCTAACATTGTGACATACAGGGAGTCTTGGGAAGGAGATGACTGCCAGCTGTACATCGTGATGGGTTTCTGTGAAGGCGGTGACCTTTATCATCGACTCAAACAGCAAAAGGGCGAACTCTTACCAGAGAGGCAGGTGGTGGAGTGGTTTGTCCAGATAGCCATGGCACTCCAGGTATTGATTGAAAGTAAAGGCCATGCAAGGTCAGACATAATTTAACGTCTTTATATGAGTACAGGACATCTGAAGTCACTGTTGTGATTTCTTTGCAGTACCTGCATGAGAGGAACATTCTACACCGGGACCTTAAAACACAGAACATCTTCTTGACTAAGACCAACATCATCAAAGTTGGGGACCTTGGCATCGCACGAGTCTTGGAGAACCAGAATGATATGGCCAGCACACTTATAGGGACCCCTTACTATATGAGTCCAGAGCTCTTCTCTAATAAACCCTACAACCACAAGGTAATATGGTTGTCTGCTCTTCTTCTGTAGTTTATTCATGAATTGTCATAGGAACTGCTTTACAAATGGATGTTATTTTTTCTAGTCAGATGTATGGGCCCTGGGTTGCTGTGTGTATGAAATGTCCACACTGAAACATGCCTTCAATGCCAAGGACATGAACTCGTTGGTTTATCGCATTGTAGAAGGAAAGGTGGGTTTCATCTTTTTACATATATTTTGATATTCTGTTCAGTTCAAGTTTGAATGACAATCATCTTTTTGTAAACAGATATAGTCCCGGGACATTGTTTTGAATTTGCAATAGTCTTGTCCTTGTCCAGTGTAAACACGGATAAAAAAGCTGTGGGTTTATCTATTGGTAACTTTAGCCATCTTGATTAGGAGTTTTATAGTTGATTCTATTCTAGTTAATAGAGTACATTATTTTTCTGATTCTAGAAATATAATTTATGGCACATATAGTTTCAAAATGATTTATAACATTTTCTTTGGTTTTCTTATCAGCTGCCACAGATGCCCAGTAGGTATGATCCCCAGCTGGGAGAACTGATCAGGAGCATGCTGTGTAAGAGACCTGAAGACAGGCCTGATGTCAAACTTATCCTCAGGCAGCCTTACATTAAACGACAAATTGCCATGTTCCTTGAGGCCACTAAAGAGTAGGTGGCATTGACAGCATTCACTTCATTTATCCCTCCTTTTGTTGTTGTTGCTCTGCAACAGTGAGCTGCCATACATCTTAAATGTTTGTGTTTGCTTTGGTTCTTACCAGAAAAACGGCCAAGTCAAGAAAGAAAGCTGTGGCTGGCAGTGGTGATTGGAGGGCCAACAGTGGATCGCCTGTGGTGTCATATCTGACAAAACCTGAGAGAAGTCCCCAGCCTGAATCTCTAGCCAGGGTGAAACGGGTGAGTGACTGGAGAATAGCAAGGCTGGTTTAACACAGACAACTCTATAATAATACTATAATATTTTAGAATATTCCCGCAGTTTTTAAGTCTCCCAGTATTGTATTATGCTATGAGCATGCTTTACTGCATTTTTATTTTGCCAACTTAGTCGTGCAAGTTGTTGAAATTAAATGTTCCTAATTGGTTTGCCTGTTGAATATGGCTTTCATGGATGGTAATGCATTGGCCTAAATGTTGTTATAATTAATGCTAACAGTGGGCTACTGTGCTTGGCAAATAGGCAGCAATAACGATAACTGGTATTCATATTTGTAACCATAATGAATCTGATCGGGACATTTATACAGAATCAATAGAACATATGTACACGTATGTTCTTGCAGCATTATCTTTAGATTTATACCACACATGACATTGCATCCAGGTTTTCCAAATCAATCAATTCAGTCCTGAATAAGTTCCATTGTTGTATATTTATTTTATGTGTGTGTGGATTTATCCTGGCCATCAAAGTAGTGAGATGTCAAAAACCGGATTGCACCATTACTATGGATAGTTAAAGCTGTTTATCCAAGCTTCTTCACTTCGGATGTCAGGCAGGGAATTGTCACTATTAATTATGGTTTTTGTTTTTTCTCTTTATCCTCAGAAAGAAGAGAAATCACAACAACATAAAGTTCAAAACAGCGTCGCAGACTGGACTACAGTCCAAACACCTCAGCCACCTGAATCCTCCTCACCTGATGCTCTCAAATCCAGCATCACATCCCTGGCAACCATCAGCAACATTAATATTGATCTCCAACTGCAGCAGGATGAGGAGCGTGTGAAGAGACAGGTGCAGGATCCTCAGGTAGTTGTTTCACACCACCGTGCATGTAATGAGCCTGTGACTCACAGTGTGTACAAAGACAGCAAGGGAAGAGGGAAACCAGATCCTTCTCCCCCTCCTTCCCCTGTTAAGCCCCCTCTGAAGTCTGTATCAGGTGTTGGCAGTCGGGGAGCAGACGAGAGGGTGTCATCCAACGGATTGGTAGACATTCATCCACAGGCCACAGCAAACCCTGGGGATACATTTTCTGTCTGCGTGGAGAAACAGATGTCAGATGTGGATGATAAGGATGATACCATGGAGTTACTTAAAGAGGCTGACATGCAGAACCCGAAGCTGGAAGTGGAGAGAGAGGGGGCTTTTTCTATCCTTGAGAGGAGATCTGCACCCAAATGCAATACAGAAAGTATCGAAGTAGTTGTGGAAGTGAATATGGACGATAAAAGTGACACTGTTACCCTTCTCAAGGGAGCTCCGACACAACACCATACCTCAGATATCCAAGTAAGTGCTCTTAGTAATAGAGCTGTATTTCTGTTGATTTCTCATGAAGTATTCTTTGTCTATATTAAAACGTGTGTTAATATGTTTTTGTAGCAAAGCCTTGAATCTACTGAAAAGCTGTTAGAGCCCTTCCCCCCACCACTGGTGAGCATTACAATTCTTGTACTCGTTCTGTGAACTTTTGCCAGAATAAAGCCCACAAGTCTAGCTGAGTGTGTAACACTGCTAACATCCAACAGCACAAAGTTCAGGAAGTTCTCTTGTGTTGTCGGAAGATTTTTGCCAAGTGGAAAAAGTGTAATTGTGTTCTGTTCAGGAGCCTGTTTGGGAGGAATCTCCCTTACCAGCCAGTAAGCTGGGTCTGATCACTTCATGCCAAAGTCCCCTTCACTTCTCATCAGAACCATCTATATCACAGCAGGACACAGAGAGGGACATAAGACGGACATATGGGGATCAGGACAAGGTAAAGATGGATACAGCAGCTTATGTTAGGTATTTGAAACTTTGGATCTTGAAATGCAAGAATTGGTGGGCTTTGAACTAAAATATAAAAAAATAATCTTAAAGCAGTCCAGTTACAGGATTCACTGCTGTTGAGTCTGCTGATTTTCCGAAAACTTACCATCACATTGCATTTGTAAAGAGACACAGTTTATGCTGAGTTCAAGTCAAGATATGACTGTTGGAATGATCCTCTATAATAATAAGTAAATGTTTCTGTATGCGGGTAAATTGGGAACATCTGGAGGAAGCCCCTGTCCGACAGACCTTCAACTCACACCTCCGACAGAGCTTTTCGTGCATCCCTGTGGAGGCTGGGGGCATTGAACCTGAGTGGACAATGTTCAAAGTTTCCATTGCTGAAGCTGCGGCAGGGAGCTGTGATCTTAGGGTCTTAGGTGCCTTAAGGGGCGGTAACCCACGAACACCGTGGTGGACACCAGTGGTCAGGGAAGCCGTCCAACTGAAGAAGGAGTCCTAAATCCAGCTGATGCGCCCTCTTTGTTAGAGGCAGAGCTGGAGGATGACTGGGGATTGTCGTCCATTTTCCTGGTGGAGGTCACTGAGGTACTCAAACAACTCCACAGTGGCGAAGCCCCAGGGATTGATGAGGTCTGTCCAGAAGTGCTGAAAGCTCTGGGTGTGGAGGGGCTGTCTTGGTTGACACGCCTACTCAACATTGCGTGGAAGTCTGGGACAGTGCCAAAGGAGTGGCAGACCGCGGTGGTGGTTCCCGTGTTCAAAAAGGGGGACCAGAGGGTGTGTACCAATTACAGGGGTATCACACTTCTCAGCCTCCCTGGTAAAGTCTACTCCAAGGTGCTGGAAAGGAGGGTTCGGCCGATAGTCGAACCTCGGGTTGAAGAGGAACAATGCGGATTCCGTCCTGGTCGTGGAACAACGGATCAGATCTTTACTCTCGCAAGGATCCTGGAGGGAACTTGGGAGTATGCCCATCCGGTCTACATGTGTTTTGTGGATCTGGAGAAGGCATATGACCGGGTCCCCCGGGAGACATTGTAGGAGGTGCTGCGGGAGTATGGGGTGAGGGGGTCCCTTCTCAGGACCATCCAATCTCTGTATGACCAAAGCGAGAGCTGTGTCCAGGTTCTCGGCAGTAAGTCGGATACGTTCCAGGTGAGGGTTGGCCTCCGCCAGGGCTGCGCTTTGTCACCAATCCTGTTGAAGTATTTATGGACAGGATATCGAGGCGTAGTCGTGGTGGGGAGGGGTTGCAGTTCGGTGGGCTGGGGATCTCATCGCTGCTCTTTGCAGATGATGTGGTCCTGATGGCATCATCGGCCTGTGACCTTCAGCACTCACTGGATCGGTTTGCAGCCGAGTGTGAAGCGGTTGGGATGAGGTTCAGCACCTCTAAATCTGAGGCCATGGTTCTCAGCAGGAAACCGATGGAGTGCCTTCTCCAGGTAGGGAATGAGTCCTTACCCCAAGTGAAGGAGTTTAAGTACCTTGGGGTCTTGTCCGCGAGTGAGGGGACAATGGAGCGGGAGATTGGTCGGAGAATCGGTGCAGCGGGGGCGGTATTACATTCAGTTTATCGCACCGTTGTGACGAAAAGAGAGCTGAGCCAGAAGGCAAAGCTCTCGATCTACCAGTCAGTTTTCATTCCTACCCTCACCTATGGTCATGAAGGCTGGGTCATGACCGAAAGAATGAGATCCAGGGTACAAGCGGCCGAAATGGGTTTCCTCAGGAGGGTGGCTCGCATCTCCCTTAGAGATAGGGTGAGAAGCTCAGTCATCCGTGAGGAGCTCGGAGTACAGCCGCTGCTCCTTCACGTCAAAAGGAGCCAGTTGAGGTGGTTCGGGCATCTGGTAAGGATGCCCCCTGGGCGCCTCCCTAGGGAGGTGTTCCAGGCACGTCCAGCTGGAAGGAGACCTCGAGGAAGACCCAGGACTAGGTGGAGGGATTACATCTCCAACCTGGCCTGGGAACGCCTCGGGATCCCCCAGTCAGAGCTGGTTAATGTGGCTCGGGAAAGGGAAGTTTGGGGTCCCCTGCTGGAGCTGCTCCCCCCGCGACCCGACCACGGATAAGCGGATGACGATGGATAGATGTTTCTGTAGTACTATAGACAACCAGTAAATATGACAAATGGGAGACTTGAGAATAACACAATGGTCAGTGAGGTTGATTAAAGTAATCTTTTTTTCTTTATATCTTAATTTAGCTTAATTTTAATTGTTTGTGTGTACCTTGTTAGTCCAAGGTGGCTGCTCCTAGACCTTTACCTCCACCTCCTGTTGAGGGCATAGCCGTGGAAGGGAGGAAGAGGAGTCGGAGGTGCACAGAGGCCAAGAAGGCGAGTGTAGCTGCAACCTCCACATCGGTTAGTTCCTCTAAGGATGGATTCTTAGCGCTGCCACAGGTGAGAGTGCCCCCTCCACTCACGCATTGCATACAGCCACATTACTGCAAAGATGTGAATATAATACAAAACAATATAAAAATCAGCAGATGCCGTTTATCAATGACAGAAATTGTGGCTCAATATTATTTTCAGGATCGTCCTCTGTCTGCCAGAGAGAGAAGAAGACTGAGGCAGTCCCGGGAGAGTGCCAGCAAACCAGGTACATACTGTTTTTTCTTTAAAGTTGGACCAATAACAAAAAAAAACTAAAGTTATAGGAGGCTTAAATAAGGCTATGAAAAAAAACAAAACTGTAATCCTAGTAAATGCACGTACTTAGATACACACATATACACTTAATAACAAATATACATGCACGTTTTAGCTAAAATATTCTGTGCATTGCAGCTCTATAAAACCAAAAAAAGAATAGTTTGTAGTAGTTGACTTTTTTATCTTGAATACTTTCCTGCTCTTTCCACAGGTGTTAGTGTTGTAAGAAGGGCATCTTATGATGTAAGTTCCACTAAGGACGAGCACTACAATGTTCCCTATACCAGATCTGTTTCAGACTCTATCGCCGAGACCAACTGTAAGGTACTGACACCCCTGTACTGTGACATTCAGTTGTACTTCATACAAAGGATACTGCACTTTTTGTATGTCTACTGGTATGACAAAACAGGTTAGATGTGCCCTGTGAGTCTAATATGATGGTTTTACAGTGAATTTAAAACAGAAGTTACATTACATGTCATTTAGCTGACGCTTTTATCCAAAGCGACTTCCAATTAACAGGGTTCCTACGCAGTCTTGAAAAGTATGGAATTAGATTTTTGCGTTTTCCAGGTCTGGAAAAGTATGGAAAAAGGAAAATATGGTTTGGAAAAAATATTGTGTAAAAATATTTTTTATTTATTTATATATGTGTGTGTGAAAATGTCTGTCACAACAGTGGAATATTTCATTACAGCAGGATAAGTTGCAGGAGCGAAGGTCAGATGAAGACGAGTGCAGCTCATCCACAAGTTCCACAGAACGTTCAGAGGGAGACTGCAGGGAAAGGTGAGAGCATCCAAGACAGGAGAAAATAACAAGTACACCACTCGAAAGTAGTCACCATATTGCTTTGCTTTTGTATTATTAGCTCTAGATAGTCTATGTTAACGTATTTGCTGTTTCACATTACTTGAATAAAATTTGCTGTATAATCCATGATTTACGGGTCATCTGCAGGAAGACTGAATCCAGTGACATGCAGGATTTAGTCCACATGATGACCCAAACTTTGAGAATGGATAATGGAGATGGTATGAGTGAGGTGGACAAAGGCAGATTTGGCTCTACTGCGTTGCCAGAATTTAAACTGAACAAGAAGTACAGAGACACCCTGGTGCTTCATGGGAAAGGTCGAGAGGAAGCGGAGAACTTGTCACTCGGTGAAATACCAATCGGTTAGATAATTGATCAAATTCTATTGTCATTGGTCCGTCATCCTAGAGCTTCCTTGTGTTTATCTAGCTTCTTTCTCCGAAAAGGCTCCACGTCTGGTCCAGCCAAGATAAGGAGAGCCATAGAACACCTGAGAACAGATGTGGTGAAGGGCCTCGGGGTCAAGCTGCTGGACAGAGTCCTGGAAATCATGGAGGTGGAGGATGACACCAAACGAGAAGTATGATTTTTTTATTTTTTTTTAAACACGCCAAATCATATACACTGTACCCATGGTTTAACTGAAAATGTTCAGTAACATTAAGTGTTCAGGAGGAGCAACTAAATAGGAGCTGGGGCAATGTGTTTGTTGGTTTGTTCATTTGTGCAAAATGCTTTGCAAATGCTCAGGGATTTTATGGTTTCCTTCAGTAAAACACATTGTGCATTTCTATACAAGAAAGAGTAACAGAAGTCACAAAGATGAAAGCCTAGTGTACAAGTTACATACAGACAAAGCTTAATGATTTTCTAATGCAATGCATTAATTGAATGCTTTCTTTACGTTAAGAGTTCTGACATCCACAAATAAATGGGGCTACAAGTTGAATAAGTTATACTCACTTCTTAGTTCAAAGTATGAAGTTAACTTTAAAATTAAAATTGTATGTTATTCCGTCCATATCACACCTCCGAATAGATTAACTTGCCTATGCACAATGTAATCAATGTGTCAGCGAAGTTCAAAACCCAGTGTGTATAGAACTCAAAACATATTTTTTTTGTTTCCAAAATGATCACAGTTGGCTTCCCTTTTTCCTCACTGCAGCTGTGCCTCCGTGACCAGATGGGGGATGAGAAGTACCAAGCTTATGCTGTGATGGTGAGGCAGCTGAAATTCTTTGAGGATATTGCCATCAAGGTTTAGAGAAAATGCTGTATATACTGTAAGGGAGCAAACATTTGCATTTCCATGACACCACTTGTGAGAAGAGGCAGCAGATCTCCAACAGGAAACTTTTGTCTTTGGGAGAAATGTTTCAGCTTCTAAGGAGAAACTTGTATGTAGTGACAACTAGTCAATATTGTTCACAAAAATGTATTTGTTTCCTGCCAAAACACCAACCTGCTTGTGTGGCATTGTCACATTCTTGCATGCAAATCATTGATGCTTGCAGGTTTTGTCATGGAATTGCCACAATGTTACTGCTCTTGTGCAAGCAATCATATGTTAATGACTAACTTTTTTTTACCTCATTCTTCAAACACGGAATTTGTAATTATTCCTGTAATTTTCAGGATGTCTATGCAAAGATTTTGAGTCATGTTAAAGCACTCGTCTTTCTACTTTTTGTAGTGGATACTCGTTTAATATAATGCAGACTAGAATTTTAATTGTGTTACCTATGCTGTATCTTTGAAGAAGCTAGATCTCACTTATGCTGCTGTATTGTATTTTTTTTAACAGAATATTATGTAGTTGCATTGTAGATATTAACATTTGAATCTTTTCTAATAAATGAAATGTATTTTTTGTTTACACCTATTTCCCAAAATTTTGAGCACCACAATAAAACAAACCTGCAGAGAAAAAAAAACTAAATAGAAATGAAACATCCCGTTTATAAAACAGAGTATCAGATGTTTATTATTTGGACACGATTATTTTGTTATTGACTGAGAAACACTGAAACAAATTTTCAAATTTCAAATGTGAACTGTGGGACAAAATTCAAAATAGTTTCTGAAATAAAGGATGTATTAACAGCCAGGCAGAGACAGTTCTGAGTTATTTATGCTTTTTCTTCTTGAGAGTTTCCTGAGGTTTTTGGCTGGACTCCCCGCTGGTCTCTGGTATAACTGGCTGCCAGGACAGAGGATTCTTCCTGTACATAGGCCATGGAGGCAGCGTCAACTACAGCCAAGGACAAAGAGAAGAAATATTAGTGTTGGCTGTCATTTATTGCCCCCCAGAAAAAGTATTTACATGGTATACAACCACAAGACGGTTAACAATGTGCAAAAATGTTGTCGTATTGTCCTAGTCTATGGCATTGCCGTTGTCTTGTGTTAACAGAACAATGTACAATGACAAAAGTTAATTATCTTGGGTGCACAACGTATCGTTCCTTCCCCACAAATCAAGCACACAAAAGATTGAAACAACTTACCACACAGGACACAGCAAAACCAACCAAGACGATGTACACCGTCCAACCAAACTGTTCAATGATCAGACCATACACAAATCCAATCACCTGGAAAGACAATACAAATAAAATCAGTGAACATGGAAAAAAAGGTTAAAAAAAAATACAATGGCATTCTAGTGGGATGTTTGAATTTCTAGTTTGCGTGTGTCATGGTTACTTACCGCTGAGATGAGTATTATTCCTTGGAAAATCTGTTCAGCCAGTTTCTGGCCTTTATAATCCTGTAACACAAGGGATGGGGAAACATCATTTAGGCAATCTTAAAAAGCAGTCTTCTATGTAGTGGTCTGCTGGGGCAGCAGCATTTCAACTGCTGAGAGGAAGGGACTCAACAGACTGGTTAAGAAGGCCAGCTCTGTCCTGGGATGCCCCCTCGAACCAGTGGGGGTGGTGGGAGAAAGGAGAAGCTAAGCTACCATCCCTGATGGATAACATGTCCCACCCATAGACTAAAAATAGTGGACGTAGCATCCATGATGTCACCCATTGGTTTGTGGACTGCCGTTTTGAAGCCTCAAGTTTGGCGATACAGGCGTCGCCATCTTGTTTTGCAACCGGATATGGCGATTTTTGACGAGGGGGTGGAGCTGTGGAGGATGACAAGGCCAAGCCAGTGGTGTTTATGGTTGCAATGGCCCTGCGCTAAGCTAAACACTAAAGGGGGAAAGTTGCTGATTTTCAACCCTTCCGAAGTGAGTCATCCATTGGAGATTTACCAGCTTTACCTTAGTTACCAGCTAACGCTAGCAATAGCTAGCTAGCTTGGTTGACATAACGCTGAAAGAGACATTTTAGGCATCCACCTGTTCCCATTAACTTTGATGAAGTGAAAACACTGTGAGAGTGTCAATGTTTAAGACGAAAAAACACTGACAACACCCAAAAGCAACTTCATGACTAATTTAATGTGCCAAGCCTTTGTCCTGATTAACAGGTTGGCGTGTAGCCAAGCCCCTAAGGCATCCCCTGTTTGTTTTTTTGTCAATTTTCAAATAAATGGGACCATAATTTACAATATGAACATCATTCTGTCTTGAAACCCCATTAGGAAAATGATAATTGAGGTAATACATCAAGTAAGAAGTATTTTCCCATACACTTATATAGAAACAGACTTCTTTTTGCAACCAGTGGAGCTCCCCTCTGCTGGAAATTAGATAGAACCCTCTCAAAATACAACAGCACACACACGTGAGCCCCGTCTATGTGCATAGCATACCTGCATCCTACAACATGTAGACAGCGAATCATTGTTAGATCATGGTATACAAGCATACTGCATGCGTATTGGCTCACTGACGATGGTGAGACTTCTTAGATATTAAAATTTGGTATTGAATGACAAGGGATTTCTTTCGATACTCGACTTCGGTCTGTACCTAAAAAATATCTTAGTTCGGTACCCTGACCCCAGCCCTAGTCCACCTGTGCAAAATAAATACCTGGTGAAACTCGGGTGTTACCGAATAGCTTTGTTTAATGTTACACCAACATTACTAGTAGGTTAAATAAAGCTAGAGTAATGAAAAATAAACGTAATGTAACTGGCGATGCTAACGTTAAAGTTAAAAGCTAGCTAACGGTACTAAACAACTTCAGATGTAGCTAGCTAAATTAACTGTTATGTCCATCATAACGTTAGCTAGCAGCTGTCACCAACTTCAACCACCGCACTAGCTAGTAAGCTTGATAGAAAGCATGAATGAATAGCTAGCATAACTATGCAGCTCCCCACCAAATGAACTAATCGTCTCTTACCATGTGCGAGGGAATGGACTTAAATATAGACAGCATTTTTCTACTTGAAGTAAACAAGCATACACGGACAGAATTTGGTTCAAACAGGAGCAAACCGTGCAAACCGAAGCAGGTTCACTTCCGGTTTCAAAAAGATACGTCGTGTTGTGAAGGACCCATTCAGCTACATCAGAAAAAAAATCCATCCATCCAAAAAAGACAAATTTAGACTAGATATTCACTATTCTTGCACTTTCTGTGAACTAGAAGAAGAAACAATATGCCATTTGTTTTTACCACTGTATATATACCATACTATTTGGGGCAAATGAGGTGGGAAAGGTGTATTTTGCATGTGATATTATTATTAGGAAAATCAATCAATATGGAAATTCTTGACAAAAATGTCCAAAAATTGTGTTGAGTCCGCCCATTTCTGAATGCGGAATTTTCCTAATAATAACATCACATGCACAATAACTGCACAAAAAATACACCCTAAGATCTTAAAAATAAGAAGGTAATTAAGACTAATTTTGTTAGATACATTTCTCATAGACGGATGAAAACTGATATATAATTATATAAAAAGCTAGTTCAGGATTGGGTGAACTACTCATGGATGTATTAAGAGAACGGAACTACTCCATGTTGTTGACATATTTGGTAAGGTGTCAAAATCCATGGGTTTTAGTAGAAAGCTTTGCCTGCCTAAATGACTGCCCGTCAAATATGTCTAGCGACTTTTAGCCATCATAGTTTAAGCATACAATTTTGACCTTGTATCTCTAGTCATTGAATCACATATACATACTAAATTAAACCTGAAATTATTTTTATTTACTGAAAACAGCAAACTAGCGTCATTTTACAATCAGGCAAACGCATTGGCATCTATTACTACGTGCAATTGTGATGGCGGATAAACTTGTTGATGTTGAGTTGGCAGTTTGGCTTTTTTAGCGTAAATTAGTTTTGTTGTCCTATCTTATTTCTTTGAAAAGCTAACTTCACCTGCGCTGTATATATTTAAATTGTATGCACATTAACACAGTTAAAAGGCATTAGTTTGCTGACGGCCCCGTTGTGTGTAGCGGTCGCCACGCAGCGGTGCAGCAGCAATCCAGGTTCACCTCAGTCCTCATTAGCTAATACAAATTGGGCTGCACTCAGATCAACCCTGACATTTTTACCTGTTTTTATGATTTTTTAATGAGGCGGAGGAACTGATGAGACCGTTGTCATGACATTGAGGAGAGGTGAGTCAGTCTGAAGGAAGCATGATATGTTGTATATATATATGGAAGGAAGCATGTATGTAGTCTAGATAAAACGTTACAGTGAGAATGGAAAACTAAATAGATACTGGTAAGACTAATACTGAGGCAGACTGGCTGCCATTTACATTTAACATTACTTCCCAACAGATTTGTGGCTTTCACAGTACCCACATTGACACTGTTGGCCTGTGTATAGATTAAAATGAGCTCTTCATTGTGTCTTTCAGTAAACGTGGTCATCCTTTTGCTGCTGGCTGTGGCCTTCCTGATCATAGTTCAACGAAATCTCCTTAACCTCAGTGACATTTTACACAAGGAAACCCCAGGTATTGTATCTTTGTGCTGGGTAAGTATTCTGGGGATATGCATTTTCCTCAGAGTATCAAATGTATTGTTGTGAACATCTAATCAGATAAATTCAGTGCATTAAAATGAAACCATAGAAGTAATTTGTGAAATCCTAAATATGTCTTTATGCAGATGCAGGGATGATTCTTCCCTTTGAATCCGAGTTGTCTCCGGAGCTCAGACAAGAGTCGGTGAGGAAAGGAGAGGAGATCCCTGTCCTCATCACTGCTGCTGTGGAAAGGCTCGGAGCTGTGGTTGCTGCCATGAACAGCGTCTACCAGAACAGTAAAGCCAATGTCGTCTTCACCATAGTGACCCTGAATGACACGGTGGATCACCTAAAGTAAGATGATGGAGCATGTCTGTCTTGCTACATCACGCATACCATTATATTGCCTTGGTTTGTCTTTAGGTTAGCTAAGAGGAATTTGTGAACTGTCTATTGTCTGACATAACCTTTTTCTCCTCGTTTTACCAACAGTGTGTGGCTTAGTAAGACACGGCTTAAAAATGTCAAATATACAATAGTTATTTTCAAGCCTGAGCTCCTTAATAGGAAGATATCTAAAGATCCTCAGACACTGGAAGCTGCCAAACCAGTAAGACAACTGAATGTTTTATCACTGTCCCAGAAAACAAATATAAATTTTAACTTTTTTTCAAATGTTCATCTCTTGTGAAACTTTGTTTTAATGGTATTTTTTTCAGTTGACTTTTGCCAGGTTTTATCTACCTGTATACATACCCAAGGCAGAGAAAGCCATCTATTTGGATGATGATGTCATTGTACAAGGTAAGACACCACCTTAAAGGAAGAGAATTACCTTGGCCATGAACTTAAACAAGACTATTTTACTGCTACTTGTCATGCAGAAAATTTGTTTTTCATGCACCTAATGAACTCATTAACTCTCAGAACTAGACATGTTAGAACTGTAAGATAAATGTGTTCTGGAAGGGTATTTATGAATGGATTTTGCCTGTTCTGTTGGATATTAGGGGACATTCAGGAGCTTTATGAAACCAACCTTAAACCAGGACACGCAGCTGCCTTTTCTGATGACTGTGATTCAGCATCTGCTAAGGGCATCATTCGAGGGGCTGGAAATCAGGTGGGCCATGAGTGCATGAGTTTTTCAGTCATGTAAAAAATTAAGAGAATCATAATGTGGAATGTTGCTATGTGAATATGCCGACATTTGATTTAATAATGAATCCTCTCTAATAGAATAACTATATAGGCTTTCTGGACTTCAAGAAGGACGCTATCAAGAAGCTGGGGATGAGGGCCAACACATGCTCCTTCAACCCCGGGGTCATCCTCGCCAACCTGACGGAGTGGAAGAACCAGAATATCACCCGGCAGCTGGAGAACTGGATGGAACTTAACACACAGTACGTAATTCACAGCGCTAAAAAGATGGGTGAATATGAGCCAGTCTCTTATGTCAAATATAGACAAACTGAAGGCAAAAATTTAGCTTTTTTTTTTCTTTTCATTAAAGCTACAGTTGGTAACTTGTATGTTATCATATTAGCAGAAACTGTCACTTGTTACTGACCTGACTCAATCATGTTCCTCTGCCTCCTCTTGCTTCCTAATGGCATTTGCAAGATTCTACGGCACCCGAAGGAAACAACTAATCAGAGCCAAGGAGTCTCTAGTGCAAAGTCTGCACACTATTTAAAAGGTGCCTCAGCCAGTGCATACGCCAAATGCGGAAATAGACAATGCAGTAACAGAATATTGATTCATATTTGCCCTGAGTTCACAGGCAGTGATTAACATTGTGTTAGAGACTCCTCAGCTCTGATTGGTTGTTTTCCTTCAGGCGCGGAATCTTGGTAATGCTATTAGGAGCATTAGGAGGAGGCAGAGGAACATCTTTTTCACAGATTATCTGTCTCATGTACTACTGTACTAGGATAGTGACAGTTTGAGTAAATATGACTAAAAGTTATTTTTATTCAAGTTACCAACTGTAGCTTTAATTGTACACAATTATATTGTAGTGGACTCTTTCTGTTCGTATTAAGCTGAATTTGTTGGTTTCCTCAGGGAGGATCTGTACAGTAAGACACTGGCAGAGAGTATCACCACCCCCCCACTCCTCATTGTTTTCTACAAACGTCACTCCACGATCGACCCCATGTGGCATGTCAGGCACCTTGGTAAGTTTTGATTAGTTACTGATAGGAAACTAGAATACATTAAGAGTTTTTGTCAATACAATATTGTCTGTATATCAAACTGATTTTAAGGCAAGGCAATTTATTTATAGAGCACAGTTCATACACAAAGGCAATTCAAAGTGCTTTACATAAGCATACACATATAAAGCAAATACACCAACAATCAAAAACAAAGAAAACAAACTATTAAAAAACTTTCAAATCATAAAGGAGAAATGGCCATCTCTAAGTGACCTCAGGAAAAGCAATGTCAAACAGAAAAGTTTTAAGTCTTGCTTTAAAAGAACACAGGGTTGGGGCAGATCGTAAGAGTTCAGGAAGTTCATGCGGTGCAAAAAACTAAAAGCTGCTTCTGCATGTTTGGTTCTGACCCTGGGGATGGTGAGTGGGCCTGTCCCAGGTGATTTGTTTACATATTTTACATACAGACAACCCCAATTATTGTTTCCCTGGGAGGTTAGTGTGATACTTCCACATACAGTATCATAGTATCCACAATACAAACTTTTTTTTTTTTTTTTTTAACATTACATTACAAACTTGTGCTGCTTTAGTATTTTGAGAAGCTCTTATAGAGTTCAACATTTCGACAGGTATGACAATGGTATCTATCTTCTCATGTAAGTCTTGGCAAGAATGCTAATCAGTATACTTCCCAAAATGTTGAACTATTCCTTTTTAAAGCTTTAGTGCGTAACTTTTTGATATTAATGAACGTCCGTTACATTCAAGCCATTGCCAAATGAGTTGCTACAAAGCTAAGTAAGACTATTGGCGCCACACAACTCTCTCTGTATTTCTCAGTATGGCTATGTTCAGAAGATTGTCGTCCGGCTACTTTCCTGCACAGAAACACAGAGTGAAGATAATTACCTCTTGTGAAGAGTCCATGATGTTTTTTTAAGTCCTCTTTGTGCTCCTTGGTTACTAGCAACTGCGTTAAGGAGGGGTGGGGGCTGTGCGCGATCACAGAAGGCTTGTATCATGTGGAGGTGCCAACAGTTTTGTTGTCATTACTTACAATTCCTCATGGGGGCGACAGAAACAATGCACTATAGCTTTTAAAAAAAATACAGGCTTTTAAAAAGTTTTTGAGGCAGTTTCCTGTTGTAAAAGCATATATAGCCAGTTTAATTATACCATTATAACTTTTCAGGTTAAAAGTTTTTAATGATTTTAGTATTTTTGACAGAAAATACAGTGGACATTATCATATGATGGCCAAACCTTGTTTTTCAGGCATGACAGGTGCTGGAAACCGCTACTCCCCCCAGTTTGTAAAGGCTGCCAAACTCCTCCACTGGAATGGACACTACAAGCCCTGGGGGAGAACATCCTCCTTTTCTGACGTGTGGGACAAGTGGTTCATTCCAGACCCCACAGGAAAATTTCATCCCGTGCGAAAACATGCAGGGGACAACTAGACTGAAAAATTGATTTCAGTAAACTTTTGAGCAGCCAGGCCCACCCAGCAGGACTACGCCTCGCTCGCATCTCAGGAACTACGTAAGGCCTTTTTCACTTTCCAGTCCTGTCATCCTAAGAACATGTGGACCCTGTGTACTCTTGCATTCCCTTGAACATGCACCTTTTTTCTATACCCAGTGCGTCTTATTATGCTTAGAGCGCACAACTATTTCACATTTCTTTTGTCCTGAAACTTTCACTAGTCGTAGACCATTTTTCGCCCTATGATAAGAGCAGTGTTTCATGAATAGATGTTAAATATAATATAATGTAGCATCGTTGATGTCACCCATTGGTTTGTGGACTGCCATTTTGAAACAAGGAGTTTGCATTTTGGCCTTTGCCATCTTGGTATTTTGAAGCCAGAAGTGACCATATTTGGACGAAAGGGTGGAGTTGGGCAGGATGACACAACTAAGCTAGTGTTGTGTATGGTTCCATGGAGTTATGCTAAGCTAAACGCTAAAGAAGGAAAGTCGCCAATCTTCAACCCTTCTGTCATCAAGTGGAGTTTTACTAGCGGGTAGACGCGGACTGGTGCTGTTCATCTGCATGTACGACAGTGAGCTGGTTGAAAATCTGCAGACTTTCTCTTAAGTTACCAGCTAACGCTAGCACTGGCTAGCTAACTTGATTGGCAGGACGCTGAACAAGACATTTGTAGGCAACCAAAGTGTTCCAATTAACTTTGATGAAGTAAAAACACAGTGATAGGGTCAAAGATTAAAATGAAAACATGGACAACACCCAAAAACAAGTTTATGGCTGTTTTAATGTACCTTAGTTGCCATGGTTAGTATTGCCAAGCCTCTGTCCTGATTGACAGGTCAGCGTGTAGCCACGCGCCTAAAGCTTCCCGTGCTTTATCGTCTATTTTAAAACAAATGGGACCATTATATACAAAATGAACATCATGCTGTATTGAAAAATACTTGCAACTGGTGATTTAGGCCATAAACTCGCTATGGAAATGTTTATTGAGGTAATTAATCAAGTGAGAAGTAGGTCATTTCCCCATAGACTTCTATAGAAACAGACTCCTTTTTGGCATCCAGTTTAATTGCCCCCTGCTGGAAATTAGATAGAATGCAGGTTTAAGGCACTTTGCATTGGCTTCACTTTTCCTGAACATAATTAGAGAGGCATTGCATCTGAAGGGTATGTATGCATCAATCCCAGTCAGCATGATAATGAGATACCTTGTTGCAAGTGCCAAGACAACCATCTACAACTGAAGCCATTGTCAAAGTAATGATGGCTTAAGTAGGTATGTTTACATGCAGCTTAATACCGACTAATTTACTTTATTTGTATACAATGTGTTAATAGTTACCTCAGCTATAAACTGGTGTCTTGAAACCGGTTCCCCTCAGTTTTATGACTTCAGTCTGAATTGTAATCATGTTAGCCATGCAGATTCCTCGTGTCATTACCTCAATTCAATACTTCCTGTGGAAAAGTTGTATGCTTTATTGCACATACATTTATTTATCAGATCCTTTTAACAGTGGTCGTGCTTAGTGCAGCATTTCAATCACAAGAAGACAGACAGAAAATGCTTTTTAACTCCCTCTATAATTCCATCATTCTCTATGGCAATTTCACAAATATGAATTGTTAATCCCTTGCAACTACAGTTAAGGGTGTGCTGCCATTTTGAGTTGTCCCACCTATCAATTGTAACTGCCATAAATGAACAACACTACTAGTACTAGTACTATACTTACTGCCTCTCATGCTCAACTGTTTTTAATCACTTTATATACAGACCACTAAGCAAATTACACCTCTGCAGAAATTGCACAGTATACCCATGCTTTATATCTCTTCTGTCAGGATTTTTATACACATTTAAAAGCATTTGCCTTGCTGGTGTAAATATGTCATCCTTTGTATAGTACATGAAATAAAAGTTAAATTTTTATCATTTAAATCTTGTCATTTTTCCAATTATCTGTAATGAATGAACCTGGTCATTTTTGAAGATTTTTCATTTCCAAGATTGTGTTTTCTGTAATACTTCCTGAAATGGGGTGTAAAATAATTAAACCCAGGGTTGGTAATGTAAAAGATAGCAAGATTAGAAAGTAGCATCTCAGGGCTCCGTCCAACCCCTCCCCCTGCCCTCGGAGCTCCAACCCACCCACAGACGTACACAAGCATCGATGCTTCAGAGCGGAGAAAGGCGCACAATTTGACTTCATGTCTCATTCACTGGTAAGAAAACACCTAATCATCACCAATCATACCGAATTTTAAAACAAACATGACTACTGTTAGCAATGCAGCAACGACGGCATTGAGCGAAGGCTCGTTCACGGGGAGGGGTAGAGTAGAAGCATAATTCTATGCAAAGCCCCGTTCATTCCAATGAAAGTTGATCAGTGGTGCATGAAGCATTAATGGAGCTAAAAACAATACCCAGATCTTCCGCTCTGCTTCTGCATTGTGCGGCCTATGACATCATGATGGACATACGCACTAGCCATTTCTTTAACCTCGCCTCCCAGCTGCGCTGAGCTTGTCTATGTATATATAAATAAGTATACAGGCAAACTTACCGTTCCTTGTCAAATATTCACTAACGTGTGTTTTCGTCATTCAAATGCTTATCAAAATCAACCCATGGATGTATTAAAGTTGCTCTAAGGGATGTCATGCGTTTTTTAGGCTACACATTTTTTTGTCCACTGTAAAAAAAAAAAAAAAAGTTCTCTAGGTCTCTATAGACAGCCCAGGCTTCACAAACGGCAACAACAATCAAAGCATAAGTGTCCCAGCTAATAACTGACAAGAAGGATTTGGCCTTGTTTTGTTTGAAATACTTTGAACGTCAACAAGAAGTAACGTCACCCAACATCGCTTAGAGCACCTTTAAGAGAACCAAGGAGATATTATGTCATGCTATCTACGCTACGTCCACCTGAGCATAAACACAAGACACTTTATGTAACAACCACACACAGCAACTTATGGTGATGATAAAACCAAAATGTGTGAAAGTATGATTTCAAACGATATTATGAAAAACATCACCAACCATCACCTGTCTGCACAAACATTGATAATAACTGATAACAGCATTAGCAAAGAACAGCAACAGATCAAAGAGCCTCTTCTCTGGCCTCAGCAAGCCCTGTGAACCAATCACATGCACCTGCTGGCAGGAGCTGGATTTTATATTTTTTAAATGATTACTAATTCGCTGTGTGACATTATTTATATTTTTGTATATCAAATAATGAGGCAAATAGCAAAAAAGGGTTATGGATAGGTTCTAAAATAGAGCCGACTAAAAATTAACCGTTATAGCTGATCGAGGTGACAGTGAAAGTGCATTCCCACTGGCCTAGGAGGGGTAAGGGGAGTGATGCAAGCACGGCAACGGTCTTTATAGTATTAAAATCAGAATAGAAATACGCCAAAAAAAAGTATGAACTATATACTAAATCTAATGTAGCCTATATGTCATAATTTAAACAAGTCTCCCGAAGGTATTTCTCTCTCTCTCGCTGTGTGTGTGTGTGTGTGTGTGTGTGTGTGTGTGTGTGTGTGTGTGTGTTGTGTGTGTGTGTGTGTGTGTGTGTGTGTGTGTGTGACCAGGCGCTTGTGGAGTTTAACGGTAAAAAGACAGTAACCACACGTTCCAGTTACTCTTATGATGGACAAGGTTTGTGATATTTAAACAAACAATCCGTCAACGGCGAAATAAAAGCCTCTTGTTTACGAGATCGGTCTGACAGACCGGCAACTTACATCGGGGCGTCCCAGCATGACAGGCCGGCCAGCGAGCGATCCGGTGTTCTGACGGAACACCATACCCATCAGAATGGCATACCTTCGGTAAATGCGCATGCGCTGCAGTGAAATTTGTGGAATTGCGCATGCGTTAAATTTAAACCATCATTTCAGCATACCTAAGATTACAAGCGGCATTTTGGTGTATTATATCGCATATTATATACACATTACTTAATTGCATGCCTTGTACAATCAAAGGGGCTATCAAAACAGCATACCCCTTTATAAACTGTATTTTTATTAAACAAAGGGGCTATCAAAACAGCATACCCCTTTATAAACTGTATTTTTATTAAACCAGGGGCTTTCAAAACAGCATACCCTTCACAAACACTGGTATGCTGTTTTGACAAAGTAGGCTAAATTGACAGACCCCGCTATCAAACTAAACTTCCGGTATGCTATTCTGACAAAGTATGCTACATCGACAGAACACCGGGCCACCGTTCTCTTAATGCATCCATGGGGCCGCCACCAGCTGAGCTTCTCAACTTCGAAAACTTTTAAGCAAATTGTCAATTCGGCAACGATTTTCGGATGACTGCCTATATTCGAAATCTAAAGAGTTAATTTCTCGCCTAAAACGTTGTCAGAAATGACTTTAATGATGAATAAGACGGTGAAAACATTGTTAAAAATATCCCGCTGTTGCTCTCAAGCGCAAACCAGTATAGAAGACATCACTCAATCATAGAAGGACACACCCCAAAACTAACTATAGACATTCTGATAGGTAAGCTCACCGGCCATAGGCGATGGGGCCACATGGGTCACTCCTAATTTGGATCAATCAGCAGCCATGTAACCTGCGATTAGAGTGATTGACAGAAAACCTGACAAGTTAGAAAACTATATGACCTTTTTAGCTCATCACTAACGTGAATATGGGAGGCCCCTGAACTTGTGAGGCCCCTGGGCTTCAGCCCAGGTAAGCCCGTGCATTAAAGCGGCCTTGGATACGGCCCTCGGATGCATTATAGGTTAAAACAAATGATGAAATTTAGTCATTGTTACAGCTACAGTTCACGCAGATTAGCAGGGACCCTGGGCGTTTTTTCTTTGGTGTTTTTCAGAGTCCGTAGAAAGGTCTCTTTACTTTCCTAATTTTCTTTTGAACTGCGATAATTGCCTACCACCCTTAAGCTGTTACTGTCTTTTCAGCTGTTGAACAGGTGCATGTTTGTTGTTAATGGTTCATTGAACAAGCATGGAAAACATCATTTAAACCCTTTACAATGATGATCTCTAAAGTTATTTAGATTTTTACAAAAGTATCTTTAAAATACAGTGTCCTGATAAAGTGGTTTCTTTTTTTGCTGAGTTTTGTTACCAACCCTGCCTTTAAAAGATGTGGTTAAAGATCGTTACAGCATTTAACTGTTAGTTATGATGTTGCTTCATGGTTTTGGAAAAAAAAAAATACAGTAAGAATAACAGATTTAGGCTTTGTAGAGGGTTTATTACATTTATAGTATGTCATCTATATACAGTTTTCTGCATCAACACAAAATATTACAAATAACCTCTGGACATTTAAAATTGGAGATCATTCACTGACAACCTTTGGGAGTCGGATATATACATGACTTAATAGATGGAAGTCCATTATCTGAGCAGGGATTAGTCCTAGACCACAATTCAATTGAGCCAGACTGAAAAATGTTTTCTAGGATAACGGTAAGTCCTCGTCTGGAAACTGTCCCACTGTGTCTCAGATTCAAAGTCTGAAGTAAAAGCACAAATGTAACTGACTAGCCTTAAACCACTCAACTAGGCAGTGCCTTTCAAACTGATTCTTAATCAACCTTGCCTGTCATGAGGTGGTCAAAGGCACCCTGACAGTGATTCTTTACGTCAGCATGTTCGTATACGCTGACAAATCCAGGTCTGCATGTCCGCCAGACAAAGAAGGCAATGCTTATTTAAAATCTGTGTTGAAGTCATAGGCATCATCTGTCGTAGCTGCAGAGAGGCTGATGTCGATGGGGACAGACTGAAACTGCACATGGCCTGGTTGTTCTGGAAGATGAGATGAGATGTAAAAAAATAAGGCCAAATAGGTGGAGATTTTAATAAATTAAAAAAGACATTTTTGTAAAAACTTACTTTTGAGTAGCACCTTCTGTGATTTCTCTGGTGCTTCTGTTTCTTTTGCCTCATTAGGAGTTTGTTCAGGCTGCAAGAAAAGCAGATGTTTTAACTATTTAAACTCATTTCGAGATACACAGAGTGATTTTGATGAGAAAGGTCCGCAGGATCAGAGTTGGATTAGAAGTCTTCATAAACAAATCAAGACTTGAATTTTTGTCCTCATTTCCAGGCGACCAGACTGCTAGCATTATTTGAAGCAGCTGTATTTTTTTTTTGTTTAAAACAAAATGACATTTATAGTTACCTCATTATTCTCATCATTCTGCTCCACTTCGGTCTCTGTGGCTGCAGCACCAGGTTTTTCTTCAGAAACGTCGCTGACACTCAGCAGGCCTGCAGTTGGGCCTTTAGAGATGAAGCTTACACTGCTGGCCTGGTTTGGGAATTTAACACCTAAAAAAAAGGCAAAAGTTGTTTTCAGCAACACTGACTGAAGTGAAAGAATGTTCTTTCAGTAGCTACAGTACATTGACAAGTCTAAATCCCATTTGTGGCCTAAAGAGGCCATGTTACTCTTTACACCCAATGTAAAGAAAATCAGCTGATACAGCAGACTGAGCTTCAGTGCTATTGTATTTGAGGCCTGCACTCGCTCTAACACTTGCAACAACAAAAAAAAGACTGCAAACTTCAAAACAAATTGCTGTTTGAAGAATCCAATTAAACACCAGTACCTTTCAGAGTTTCCTCGTTGCCCGTTTTCAAATTGTTTAGATCCCAACCGTTACGCATTTCAGCGACAACAGCATCAGACATGTAGGTGGGGAGGCTGTGGTTCTCTGGTGCCTTACAGTGGTAGCTCATCTTGGCTCTAAGGAGACACCAAACCAGAGACAGACTTCTGTGAGATCAAGTAAGACATAGCACTCCTATTCTACTTTATGAACTGTCCTATTTGCAGTTATCCTGGCACAGTGTTGGGATCAGAGTTGGATTAGAAGTCTTCATAATGAAATTCAGACTTGCGTTTTGTCCTCATTTCCACAACGACGCACTACAGCTGCCCTCCCTTTCCAATCCTTTGAAAAAAGTACAAACACTCACCCTGTCCAGTCAGCAAGGAAAGCTGTGGCTGCCTGCTGTGTGTTAGGGACTCCACCTTTCTGCAGATATCCATGCTTTTTGGCAAACAAGGTTAAAAACTCCAGAGAGTTTCTGAAGTCAGGGACGTTATACTGAAGCATGATCTGAAACCACGAGAACACATGACCTGAAAACAATAAAATCACTTCACATTTACAAGGGAACACCCAAATCCATCTAATATTCAACAAATCTCTCCTGTGATGGGAAGTCCTCCTACCTGGCTGTGGTCACACTGTTTGAGCAGAGTCCTGACAGCCTCCAGCACACTCTCCTGGCCCTCCTCCACCTGCAGGCTCCTCAGAGCCATGGTGGCTGGTGGGTTGGACGGTGACGCCACCACTCCTGGACTGTCTATTAGCTTCACGTTCTTCAAGATGTGCACCTCCTGCATGGATCTGAGGGGGTCGGAACAGGTAACATTTGACTACCCAATCCCAGTAAGCTACATAAAAGAGGGGCCTAAGAAATATATGTTGATTACAATTTCAACATAATCCCACAGTTGTGTGTGTAATGCTTGTGCTAAATAAGTACTGTGATACTGATCCCAGACAAAATGCTATAATTGTGTTCAGAGCTAACGTATGTTTATTTTCAGTACTCACTTTGTGATGCCTCTCTTGACACCGGCATTGCATGCAAGGATCCCCTTCATACTGTTGACAAGACTGCTTTTCCCCACATTAGGAAAACCTGGCGGTAAAAGAAGACTGCGTCAAAGAGGAGCATTCAGATTATCTACTTTGAGCAAGTTTAAAGAAATTAACACAATCCGAATTAATACAGTGCATCTACCACACAGCTGCATAAGAGAGTTAAGTAATTGAAGTCCTCATAGAACTCAACGCATCTAAATCCACAACTGATATAACACAATGTCACACAGAATGCGGTTGTATGTAGGGAAAACGGTTTTATGCGCTTACCAACTACGCCCACCCGGAGTGAAGCTTCATTCTGTGTGTTACCAGCAAAACTTGCAAGGAGCCCAGTGAGAGAACTGCTTCCAAAGCAGGCTGCTGCTCGGGATCTGTCCAGGACTTCATTGGAGGCCACTATTGTGCGCTTTCTAGCTCGCTGATGAAGACAAAACCAGACAAATACAATTACAGTTCAAGTACCATCCACAAATTCACACTGGCTTTTTTTGGTTAGCGTTTTAAGTGGCTAAACTTCCCTCCCACAGTCTAAATACAGCATTCATGCATTGGTAAATATTTCTTTAAAAAAAAAAAAAAAAAACATTTGTTTTGTTCACAAACACACTTCAAATCAGCTCATGACAAAGATGCTCAATTGAGTGGTTTGTGTGTTACTCTTGGAGGTTATAACCAGTTATAACAGCACAGCACAAGCTGCTCAACCTTCTCAGTCCTCCGCGTTACAATAAATAAACACAAAATGAGTTTTCAGTAATAAACCAATCATTGATAGTTGACCCCTCGCACATGAACATGCATTAGTCAAAATAAGAGGTTAGAAGCCCTTAGCTCAAAAGCTAGTAGTTGAGATGAAGTCTGGTAAATGCATCCAAAAGCTGACAAGTTTCTAAAAGGAGGGTCATCGACCAATAAAATCTGCCTGAGTTCAACAGTGTTATACCCTGCAAACAAAATGCACCTCCTACCACTGTTTTGTCCTTGATCTGTGTTGATGCTTTGAACGCCACAACTGGAAACTCCAGTTGTAAGCACTGTATCCACTTCTCCACATTTTCCTTTGGTACCAGATCTACAACACATAATATCAAACAACATTTAGGAGTCCAGACAAACCATGGTTCTTTGAAATTCACAACAGACCACAAACCCCTGCTCATCAGTGTGGGTACCAGACTATTAAATTAACATGACAGCAACTCATGTCCATTTACCTATTTTGCTTAAAACTAAAAGCAGTTTCTTGTTGCCTTCCCTCCTCAGCACTGCCTCCTCCAGTTGTGGACACCTGCATCCCAGTGGATCCCGGGCATCAAGGACTTCTATTACTACATCAGATGCATCAATAACCTGAAAAAGTAAAAAGGTAGATCAGACTGAAGATGATCAGGTGAACGCCATTCATTTTCTATAGTAAAACATGCTGGGACTGGGAAGTTTTACCTTATTTAATTCAGAGCAAAAATACTGTTTTGAGTTCTTGTCTGGGGCAGACTGTTTCCCTTGCTGTATTCCAACCTCATCCTATGGAAACAAAAAAAATGTAAAGTAAGTCAACAGTAGAGTGGTACAATTTCGAACTGATGGATTATTTTAGGGTTTTCCTTTTACCTGCCGAGCCTTCTTGGCCTTGGGTTCTGTTTCTTTACTTGTGACCTCCTTCTCCTTTTTCCTCTTTTGGGCTCGCTCCAATATTTTAGCCTGTCTTTTTTTCTCTTTTTCTTCTTCAATCTGTGAGACAAAAAAAATGTGCAATGAGTATAACAGCTATATCAGACCAACACATGGACACTTGAAAACTCTGTCTAGTCCCGTTTCCCCAAAACATCAAGGCTCAGATGATTTTAGCCAATCTGAAAAGTGACACTAGTACATGTATAAAAGATAGCGTTGGTTGTTGTGATAACGTGCATTAGAAGAGCCACGATGCCAACCTGTAGCCTCCTCTGCTCTGCCTCGCGGAGGACCTCCTCTTTGAAGGGAGCGCTGCTGGGCACGCCGGGATCTTTCTTCACTCGTTTGCTAACTCCTTTCTTCTTTGCCTCTTTTCTTAGCTTTCTGGTGTGGTCCCGGACCTGTACACGTTAACACCAAAATTTAACTTATTTTCTTATAGCAAGACATTAAAATTAGTCCTAACTAGTTCAAAATTGGAGTAACGTTAACTTTAGCAGTCGCATCTCGCTCACACAGGCCTCATCGTCCAAAAGTTAAACTGCGGTCTTTATAGCAATGGGTGATACAGTCAAGACACTTACCTTTTTCTGTATTTTATAGCGTTTGGAACATGTGACCCGCTTACTTGCTTTCTTTAACTCTAAAGACAAAATATAAAAGTGACGTTAAAACATGTGAGCATTGGTTGAATAGTTAGCTAGCTAAAAACGAAGCTAAAGCAGACTGAATAATGGTGCCTGTTAGCGATTAATAGTTGATTTTTTTTCTAGCTAGGTTTATTAATCGAACATTAAAGCCTTAAACGTTAGTTTTTTTTTTAGGAGCTCGTTATATTAATGTAACATCGCTATTAGCGCTTGCTTACTTACTTGGTCGTTTCATCGTGGAGCTACGGTCGGACTGCCTGTGTGACTGCACAGCACTGCTCTCGCACGTGGAGGAGTGAGCGAGTTTGATAATTCGTTATTTCCGCCTTTGTCAGCGCAAATTTCGCCCCCTGCCGAGCTGGAGTGCTTTACGCTCATCCGTTGAGAGTTAAATACCGGTACTTCAATCATGGCTGTGAAGACCATAGACACATATTGGTGAAGACGGGTCAGGGTGGCCGTCTTCACAACAATTTTGTTGTTGCTATGATGCAGTGTAGTATAATCTATATACTGTCTATGAGTATAATCCACAGACTGTATACACACAGTATAGAACTAAATAAAACTTTTTCATGTGACCCCTAAACTGGCATAAATTAGACCATGGCGGCCCCCCATTTGTCACAGGGTCCCCCATCTGATAGATTTTTTGCTTTTAGATGTATTAATACAGAAAGTGTATGAAATCCATGACCAAAATAGTCGTACATCCTGTCATTGTGTTACTTATGGTTAGAATGATAGTGAACATTTTAGTGAAATTATTTCCCGTTTTGCTGGGGACCCCCTGGAACACCCTCAAGGACCCCTGAGGGTCCCGGAGCCCACTTAGGGAACCACTGGAATAGACCACGTGTATGTGTATCGATGCCCCACTGTGTTGTTTATATTTGGGACTAGATGGCCCATTTTCCACACAAAGATGCAGAATGCCTTGTTTGGGCTTCATGCAATAAAGCTGGCAGTGGGTGCTTGTATTAGGATGATAACCACACAAAGGCTGTCAGAAAATATTCAGGAAACAGCTAGCCTTTAAATTTGAAGGTTATGTGCTCAGCATCACTGGTTTCTTCCCAAAAAGTGTAACCATGAAACCACACGTTAATAGATTTGATGTACCATTTGCAGCCATATGGCAAACAATATAAAAGTTGTCATAAATAGGTCATAGATTAGAACTTTCACAACATTAGGGTATGTTGTTCTGTAACGGTGATAGGCTAGTAGCAGGTGTCGCATATACCTAACTGAATCACTGCTCTTTGTACATCCATGATCAGTGGGTCCATGGTGGGGTCACAGACGAGATTGGGGGACGATGTAGAAGGAGAAGGCGAAGAAGAAGACATAACTCCGGGTCACGTGATTGGGTCGAGCATCTTTTTTGGTCCATTTTGGATGATAGCAGAAGCTCCGTGCAACTCAAGAAAATGACCAAACTGCAGTTTTTAAACGTCTTTTTGACTGAGCGTCTCATGCTTGCTGCGCAGGAGATCTACAAATCTGTCGAGGACACGATTTTGGAGTTCCAGGAGGAGATCGCGATTAGGGAGCGGGAGAACGACCATTTGAGACGCAGGCTGCGAGACGCTGGAATTGAAATATGGCCAGGTTAGCTCCGCTGAAAGCTAACTGTGCAGCTGCGACCCTTTATGTCCTATCTTCCGAGTCTATAGGGTGGCATTAGGTTATGGAATGAGAACGACTGCGTACAGGACGAATGTGAAAATACAATAAATACTCTCAGAATTATGTTGTGTCACTTCCAAACAAGTTAACTTTAGCCGGTAGCGAGCTAGTTGACTTTAGCTAGCTAGCTACTGTTGTTGTGGAGCGGCTAGCGCGTTAGCAACCTTTGTTCGTTAGCAAATCAGCTAGCTAGCTAGGTTAGCTGACTAGCCTAGCTACACCCGAGTTAACATTTAGCTGTATCTGTATACTAGTGTGTATTTTGACGTAAGTGAACACTGACACACATAATTCACACTATTCACTTGTGTCATAGTGTTTGTTTACTCCTATTTTAAAACTCCCTATACACAGAGTAGACCCATGCCTGAAACTGCTGCTTAAGTGTTGCCAAAGGTGCCATTATTATTATGAGTGTAAATACGCCATGCACTCTTAATAACAATCCATTTGTAGAGTTTTATTTGCAGTCTTTTTCTCTTGTGCATTGTTAAATATCACAGTTACACCCACTGTGAATTATGGTATGTCACTTGAAAGATCAAGGGAGTGAATGCTTTGTGTAGGCATCACATACGATATTATTTATTGACTATTAAACACACTCAAGATTTCCCCTGACTTTTGATTGATTGCTTAGGGCCATTATTTTGTAACTAGGTGTGTCACTACTGCTACACAGGGGAAACAATTCTATGGTTATGACTACTAAAGTCGTTATGTTATTTATAGTTAACAAGATAGTGAGTTCAGCTCTCTTTGTTTTTGATGGGAAAAGTTTTCTGGTAAAAGGGTGTTTTACAAAAGAACACTGCTGATACTCGTTCCACATGCTCTGAGAGAGAGAGAGATTATTTGTCCAGAAGGAAATTAAGGTGGCTCAGCCATAGCTTCTAAATCTATTAAGTTGAGGAAGTCCATTTTGATATTTAAATGAAACCATTATAGCTTCATAACTATAAAATTCTGTGAACTGCAAGTGCCATATGGAATATGTAATTCAACTAGCATAGCACTGTTCCATGGACACAGTTGTGTTTGCAGCAATGAAGTAAATGCTTTTCATCAGAGCCTCTTCCTCCTGTTGTGTTTTCAGATCGTCCATCCATGGCGCTTTTGGATGAGGAGGATGGTGAGCATCCACGGCGTGAGTGGAGTCCCAGCATGGGGCATGAAGAGCGCATCCCTATTCAGATTAAGGATAAAAGAGATCTCCGGGCCAACCAAGCAGATGATCAGCTTCGTGGCCATGGCTCTTGCAGCACACCAGAGAACATGTTTACTCCCCCGCGTGTTGGAAATGATTATCCCCAGGATGGCCCGCACACATCCAACCTCCCTCAGAGTCAAGGTGTGGAGAACAGGGAGAGGGATCCTACATCTCGAGGCTCCTCAAGGCATGTGAAGGTAGAGAGTGGAGGAGGCCACAGAGGCTCTACTTCCTCCAACAGCGGCGCCCAGCCACTCGCACCAGTCAACCCAAACTGCTCAAATGAGAATAACATTGACATTATTGGGGTGGAGAATGGAGGGCAGATGGTTGGTGCTAAAGGAAATGGAACTGGAGCTAACAGAGGACAGGCCTCTCACATGCGCAACCAAGGAGCCAATACCGTGGACTGCCCTCATCAAAAATCCCCTGTACAAGGCCACATGTCTTCCTTTTCCTGCAAGGTTTGTGGTGAGGCATTTAGTCATGTTGGCCACCTGCATGTGCATGTACAAGTGCACACTCGAGAAAAACCTTACCGTTGTGGAGTGTGTGGGAAATGCTGCAGCTCCTCTGGCAGACTCCAGGAGCACCAGCGTAGCCACACAGGAGAAAAACCATTTCGCTGCCAGATTTGTGGAAAGGGCTTCACACAGATGGCTCATTTGAAGGTACACATGAGGATCCATACTGGGGAAAAGCCATACAGTTGCCCTGTGTGTGGCAAATGCTTCAGCCGTTCTGACAAAATCAAAAGGCATCTCCAGACCCATAGCCGCGAGGGAACATATTTCTCAGGGCAATGATGCAAGTGTGTTGTTAAACAACCCAGTTTGTGAGTCATTGATAAGGGAAACTTTCCTACAAAAAAGCTAAAACCTCTGCCATTCAAATGAGGCTTTTTTTTTTCTTCCAACTTTTCAAGAACTAGGGATTCAGCAAGTCTTAGAGAACGTTTCTTATCTAACCTAACACTTCTCCACGCCATAGTCTCTCAGTAGAGTTTGTATTAGCCAGTTTAGTATGCCATTTATTTAATTTTGTACTTATCACAGAGTATTAAACCTCTAAGACACAATCTGAGTTATTAGCTAGCCTTTCTGAATTATCTAGCCTTTCCTTAGTCATATAATTAGCATGATGAAGTCTTCCACACATGCCTTGAAACTGAGATGCATTAAAAAATGCAACAATGTTCAATACAGTCACAGCTTATCAACCAGTCACTTTACAGCCATAAAGTTTTCACTTTAGTTCAAAATCTGCAGACTTGACATCTATATTGTAATCATTATTTTAGGACCTAAAATTAAGAGTCAGTGCATGAAATTATCTCAATTAACTAGATAATTGATGGCCTGACCAATGAAGCCTGTGTGTCATCTGTCTAACACTGCCAGTAGTTTTTTTTATATAGCAATTAAACAATGACACAAAATTTAGGTGAACAAAAAGCCACTAAAATGCGCCCGTAAACTGTGGACTTGACTGACTTACAAGGAGAAGTCTAACCTGGCACTTATCTCCATTTGCGTCTTTATTTTAACATCCTTTTTCTTCTTAGTGCTGTTAAATTGTTGCAGAGCTAAATACTGCCATCTCACATCACCAGTGCTTCATGTTGTACATTGAAATATGGATCAATCTATTGTGAGACTGCTCCACTATTTTGTGAAAAAATGTGATATTCTGTAAAATACCACTAGTCACGATCTACCATTCATTTTGGAATTTTGTGTCTTTTTTTGACATGCACAAAGGCATCTTTCTAAGACGGTGCAGAAATTCACTCTATAATAGGGCCGTACAGTATTAGCTGAACCTATCTGTGGTTTTCAGGGGTCTCACTCTGTAAGAATTTATGTTCATATGCGTTTCCACCACATTCACTTGTGACACATTTTTGGAGTGGCCTCAGTTGTGGTTGTGGACTTTCAGAGGTGATGTTTGTTGTATCATAGAATCAGGTACTTCCTCTGCCCATCTTAGACTGACCCCCTGCACAGTAGACCTTACTGTCACCTTTCTCCTCTCAGGACTAATGCTGCATTCATAACATGAGGGCTAATATCTGACTTGAAACGGCTATTCTAACAGTCAGAAACTCAGGGTTTGTGAGTTTTCTCATGGAATTTGTCCCTGCGTGTTCCAGAAATAAGCATGACGTAATAACTCCAAACAATTTGCGTCTAAACATCCTGCAAGAAGATCAACTAAATAAAATATGATACAGTCAGAGTGTGTCAGAGCTCAGTTGTTGCTCTGGGATGCTCACCAGTGAACCCTCCATACGTAATGAATGCAGCATGAGACAACTACAGCATGTCCTCACAGCTGACCAGCAGCCCTTCACTCACAGTCTTCTCTGGGACACCTTTGCTCCCCCTGCACACACTCTAATGTACAGTGTTGTATCATTATGTATTAAATGTTATTTTTTAATAAAGTAGTAATTAAATATCCATTGTAATTGTCTTGTATTCTATGCAGACAGAGCAAACTTTAAGAATGTAACATGGCATGATGCTGATGATCAGTACTATCTACCTACAGTACTGTTATACATACAGGTACACAGGCTAACCTCCATTCTCTTCTGGGACAGGTCTATGTATACAGACTTTACTCTGGTTATCTTGTCATTTTAGGAAAAGCTCAGGCATTACTAATAACATGTCTGTATTCAAGTGCCCCAGCAAATTGTGAGTGAGCCAGGGTGCATTAAAGCCCTGTAATTTAAACTTCTAAATTAGGTGTAGCCACAGAACTTTTAATATTTATCACCTAATAATTATTTTAGAGAAATGTGCGTTGACATCTTGACATGCCACAGTGGGAAAAGCACAGGTGTAAAAAATCAAATGAACTATGTTATGTGCATGCCGGCTCACTGTTATGGCTTTACTGCGACACATGATTAACAGAGCCATTGTTAATGGTGTTAGTAACACCTGCGCTTGACCAACTATGACAAGTCAAAATGTGTGAGGTGAAAAAAAGCCCATTGGAGAGCATACATATTTTTTCTTAATTAAAGTATTTCAATTTTAACTAAATCCTTCTGCCGTGCTTTAAAAAAAAAAAAACCTGCAATAATATATTTAAACCATATTAAAATCCTCAAACCCATCATGTGCCCACAGCCAAGTATGTTGATAAGCAATATGTACAAAAAAAAGATTAATTCATAGCAAGGCATCCACAAGTGTTTGTAGTAACATATATACAACACCTGGTGGGGTACTTTCCATTACAATGTTTTTCATGAGGGAACTTGACAACATTTGTTTGTTAAATTGCCATCTGCCTGGGACAATATTCTAGATTAGATAGATAGATAGAGTTATTGGTTAATGCAATGTTTGGCTCTCAAACTACATGTTTAACTCAAATGAAAAGCACATACAGAATAGATTATTAAATGAACAACTGGAAACTGGAATTTGCTTTTGCCATCAGAAGATCATATCGACTTGTATGTTCTACACATTATGAATTGACTGACAACTGCTAATATCAACATATCTGGTTGTATGCAACCTTGTGCTGAACCATGTATTTACACATGACAGCCTAAAAGCTTAATTTCTTTGAAGATAGTACATCAGTAAGAGAGAGTCACTGAAAGCCCTAACAAGCTTGTTGCTTGTATGCACCAGTTAATCATTCTGAATGACAACAATATGTTTCCAATAACATCTTCGTGATGTGAATATTCCGTCCTGTGATATTTATCATGGTCATATAACAATGTATTCTGTTTATATGTTGGCAATAAAGACATTTCTGCCAGCAGCCATGAAACATGAGACAAATTACAAAACCAAGGAGACTTCACAGATCACACTTGGACACAGTCCAGTGATTTGCATGGAGATGTCACATCTCCTCAAGGTGCTAGCAGAAATGGTGAATGCACATGGCAGGAAGAGCCAGGAGGTCCGAAGCTATAAAGCCAGGAGACTGACGGAGATGCAGTTAATATAAAATGTCAGTAGCTGCCAAACAGAAGTTATTTAGATAAACTTCCCTTTAAGGCAATCAGTCTGACAATCCAATTTTTTTTTATTTGAATTTATTAAAAGGATAGTCCCAATGTATCAAGCTATCTACTTTGTTATTGTATGACTACGTTATCCAGTCACAGGCAATCCAATCAGAAACCTGTGGTGTAATCAGCCAAAGTCAGATGATGACGTGTCCCCAACTCTATAAATAAATACTTTTCTTTCACAACTGCAGACAAAGAAAAATACATTACATTCTATCTAAACATGCAACATCTCATCTTTTAAAACAAGTTTGCACACCTCAGCATTTTCTATCCCTCGCTGATTTGACTTACAGTTACGTAACTCAAATCAGCGAGGGGTAGATTTTGTTAGTCTTTTACGACCAAAGCACATAGTTCACACTCAGCTTTTTCTGGAGGCTTTTCAGGGGGTTAATTATAAACTGCACGCAATTGATACCTAAAATATGTGATTCAATTTCAAATAATGAAAGAAAAAATGTTTTTCTCCCTGGCATTTAGCCAAGCAGGTAGTTTTGGCATTATTTGACCCAGGTTTTGAAATAAACATCATATGATGTTTCATGATCACATACACGCAATTGATACCTAAAATATGTGATTCAATTTCAAATAATGAAAAAAAAAATGTTTTTCTCCCTGCCATATAGCCAAGCAGGTAGTTTTGGCATTATTTGACCCAGGTTTTGAAATAAACATCATATCTCTGAGATGACGGACTCCATAAAAAGTCCACCCAAAAAGTCATTGTAGCCTACTTTTGTCAGACAATTTTATCAAAAATAATTCTAGGAGCATACAGTGGTTTCCCTCCACACCAACTTCACATAAAAGGGACATTTTGAGCAATCGCCATGCCCTTTATATCTAAAAATAACAGAAAGCATCAGGATTTTATGAGCTACAGAGGTTTCAAAGTCTGACAGCTGTTGAGATTGAGTGAGCGGTGTGATGAGACTTCTCCAGGGATCTCATTCAAATGTTGATGGATCTCCAGCTTAAGCATTCAGTAAATATGTCAGTTCATAACCCATGAGGATGGATATGGTTTATGGTCAGTAGCTGCAGGTAGGTTAGAAGCAGAGGGCATTGGAGATGGATATTAGTCAATTGTAAATAGATCTCTGACCGGAGACAAATATATTTCAGCCTCAGAACAGTAATTCATAAATAATGGTTTGTCATCTTTAGCAAATTAATCTAAGGTTTAGGACAGAAAGGAACAGAAGAAAGCAATGTTTCTGTCCGATAATGTATGTACGGACATTAGACATTCCACACATACTGTACCTGATGTGAAGTGTAGTGCACGTTGTGTGTGCATTTGGGGTTTTACTTGTACGTGAGTGTGGTACTCTGTCCCTGTTTTTATTTCAGCTTTGTGTGTCAGATACACAAGTTTATAATGACGTTTCTTTCACTCCAGGGGAGCAGTATTTATCTCTTCAGAGTAGCCTGCAGGGAGCCTGTGAACTACGTTCCTGTGGCTCTGCCCTGCAGGCAGCCACTTCAGGAGACCAGAGTTTCTATTAGCCCAGTCTGTACAGCCATTAGCACTATGTTGTGTATGGAAAAACCTTATAGTTTATCATGACAGGGAAAATAATTAATTTAACTTTGTGATCAACTTAATGGTCAATCTAAGTACTGTGGCAATTTAAATAAATTGCATAAAATGGGAACAGTGTCATCAGGAATCACATTTATTTATTCTGCACATAAACAGTTTCTAGTTTGATAGACAACTGTGGGGAAGCAGTGTGTGCCAAAGTACATTATGGTTTAATCATGAACACATAAGTCATCATTTAAATGGCAAACAACCTTAAAGCTATATTGACATTTTGGGGAATATTGAATATTTGCTCTCTGTGTTGTTGCAGTGAGGTTGCCACACAACCATTAAATATTAAAGAAATAATGTCACATAAACCCTTATAAAACTACAGCTTCTTTTTTTTTCCTTTTCAGTTGTGTACAGATTATACAAATGAGAAATAATCAGTGAGCTTTAGAAGTGATTGTAGATTCATTTTGTTACATTTCACCAGAGCCAGGCTAGCTGTTTCCACCCCGTTCCCAGTCTTAGAGTTAGGTGGAGTTTTCTTGGAAACAAACAAAAGCTATATTTACATTCAGTGTTTCTTATCAATGAGGTTGAACAAATGTGATTTATGTGTTTTCTTCCTCGCAAAGTAAATTATTCTAGTGAATAAGTGCTTTTTTCAAAACGTCCAACTATTCCTTTAAACTGGCAAAAAGCAGAACTTCCAGAAAGCAAAACAGTTGAAGTGCTCATATTACGCTTTTTGACTTTTCCCCTTTCCTTTATTGTGTTATATATATAATTTTGTGCAGGTCATAGGTTTACAAAGTGAAAAAGCCCAAAGTCCACCCCAAAGGGACTTACCATGTCCAACAGAAAACCCTGTTCACAAACTGCTCCAAACAGCTCTGTTGTAGTCCAGCCTTTACTTCCGTGACAAACGTGTGTCACGTGTGTCACACAGGGGGAAAAGAGGAGTTGCAGCAATGTGCAGTACAACAAAAATATGATGTTTTTTGAAAATCAAACCATGTAAACACCTCTAAATAAAATGTGCATAATATGAGCACTTTAAGGGTTTGCATAAAGAAAACACCTCTATCTAGGTATTACAACAGAGCATACCATGATACCATTGCCAATCAATTTATAGTCAATTGCAAGAGACCGTCATGAGCCAAATTTAGATCAGTCAGTTTTACAATTAAGTCAAACGGTGCTCTCACATCTCCTATTACGTAATGCTTGCTTGTTCAGAGTTTGGTTTGCCACAATGGTAGCAAATGCATCATGAAAGTATTTCTGCTGGAAAAATTGCAGAGCAGTTTTTATTCAGCAGTTTGAATTATGTTTAGTAAATGCCAAATGACATTCTCGTGGTATGTAGATGCTCACTTGCTCATAATAATCGAATTCAGAAAAGACTCTACTTTGTTAGGTATGTTCATTTATGTCAAGAGGAATAGAACGATCACTCTCAGAAATGTCAGATAACAGGCTGCTGCTTATGAGTTTGGCCCGGACTAACAGTTGGCTGATTCTGGGTTTTTGCTGCTTAACTGAAGCCATACGTTTTCTCCTGCCGGTTACTGAGCAGATGATTCGGGTCAGTCTTGAAAACAGTTTGACTGAATAGGTGGAACAGACGTAAAAAAAGTGCCTCATTGTTGCCGGAACATTTTAGATTTCAAAAAATCATCCTAATGTAAATCAAAGAAGAATATTATCTCTGTGATAGAATGACCATGTTAAGGCTCTTACTTAGTACTTAGACATCACATGTTGACAAAACCTTGATGAAAAACCACGGTTTTACAGATTACATTTCTGCTTTTCAGCTCTGCTGTTGGATCATGTCATCTTTGCTGATGATGAGTTATTAGCTTGATGAAATGATCACACACGTCAGCTGAAAATATGAATTGTTGTTAGTTTGTCACACCTCACATATCCTTCCTCTTCTTCTGCTTCTGTTTGACCACTCTATGACACATCGATCTGTTCTTCACAGAGAGGAAGCAGGATTAGCCTGCATCTCTATGATCCTGTGGAAATTAAAGCATATATTGTATGTTGGCAGGAGTGTAAGTGATTTTGAGGGCCAGTCAGAGAGATGTGGCTGCATGAATAATGCTTCATGAGGAACTACAGAGTGTAGTAACATAGTAAGTCAGTAATAGAGGTAGAGAGTCAGTAATGTGTTGTCAGTATAGTCAGTAACTAATGTGATGCCCTAAAGCAAGCTGTAGAGGGTCAATGAAGACTGTTGGGAGACAAAGATAATTTAACAGAATGATGAAGTTATAGACAGTATAGGTGTAACAATTTCATTATTTAGAATAATGTATATTGGATATATGGATTCTTTTTCCTTTTATATTTCCCTTAAAACTAATTTCTGGAAAACTAAGGTAAATCTCACAGATTAAAACTCAAGGACTAATTAATAAACAGTCCTTCCCTCCTCGTGATTTAGACCTCTTAAGTCACTGAGACCAAAGTCTCTCATGCTATAAGGAGTCGTGGCTTTACACTAATATGGTTTGCCATGTGGTCTAATTACTATATATAATCTCTCGGAAAATCCATAATAAGCATCACAGGAAATTAATTTGTCCATAATAGGATTACAGACCTCAGTCACAAATACCATCAACAGCAGAGTACTCACTTTACTTGTTTCTTCCTCTTAATGCCAGCTTTTGGAAAAAGCTGGAGGGTAATGCTTGAAATATAAAATGCCATGAGAAATTGAGTTGTTCAAAGGCTTACATGGGTGAAACACATATAAAGGAATGAAATAATGGAAATTTGAGAATTTGTGTGAAAGAAACAAGTCTAAGAGTTAAGAGGTATTTGGAGAATGATTGTTTTGCAGGAGAAGCAACACAGGACACAGGATTCTGGCTTCTTACTGTTCATCCCACATTAGCTCTGAGATCTTAGAGATTTGGCCTTCTCTCTCTCTCTCTCTCTGTTTGTTTTATTCTCCTATCTGTGTGAATGATGCACTTCAGTTTTGCTTATTGTGTGTTTGTGTAGCCTGTCCTCTTTCAGGGTTACATGGTGGAAAGGAGGTAATGTGGCTCAGCTGCTAGCCCGGATTCATCCTATTTACATATGTTCACATTCAATGTATCATTTTGTTGATTGTCTATATTGTAATTGTATTATGTTGGTCTATTCTGTACACACAACATCTATTCTATGTCTGACTGGACTTGACTGGAGTCAAGTCAATTTTGCCATTCAACCAGGTGACTCTTTTTCTGTGTGCCGATCTGACGGCCACATTCTGCTTTACAGTATGATGAATCATGCACACGTTGAAGGAGCTGATGGCATAACATTTAACTGTAATTATACCTCGTACAATTTCATGTGACAAAAAAAATTGATTGATTTACCATGCTTGATCCCATGCATTGTTCATTTGCACAGTAAAATATCTGTTTTTTTAGTCAGGTGCCCCGTAGGAAAGCTTTTTTGCACACCTCTTTTTGTCAGGGAGGTGCTTAGGATGTGATCAAAAGTAACAGATCAGAAGCTTAAAAGAAGACCATTACGCAAGCAATAATTTATTTAGAAAATACAACGTTTCGGTCTTAGACCTTCATCAGGTAAAAAAGGTAGTCAGGTGCCCAATAGATCAGATACACTGATGCATCGCTGGGCCCTGTACTAATGTTCCTATACTAATCTATACTAATGTTCCTGCATAAGAAGAAGCTGTAGTTTCACGACCGCAGTCATTGGAGCGCATTTCTCAGCCACTAGTTCACAAACACACACAAGTGTCAACACTTAAGTTAGCAGCTAGCTACTAAGGGTTAAGATTGGTTAGGTTAAAAGACAGGCTGTAGGTTAGGGTTACGATAACTACATTCTAGCATCCACCTCAAATCTAGGGTCCTATAAAATGCGGTCCTGAAACTGCAGCTTCCTCTAATACAGGAACATAGGCCTCATCCTTTCATCCTCCTACCTCTGCTCTTCCTCCTCTTTTTCTATTTAACTTCAATTTACCTAATTCCTTCCATAATAGCAAAGATCCTCTATACTATAGCGCATTTCAAGCAGTGCCAATGGTATGAAACGGTACACACTTCCTGTCTCCTAAAGGGGTTTGGCCTTCTGAACGTGTAGTGAACGTAGTGTGAATGGATGAAAAGTTATATTTAAATAGTTTATTTTTTTTTTTTAAAGAATATTTTTTGGGGGTTTTCCCTTTTATTTGAAAGTGGACAGATATGAAAGGGGGAGAGAGATAGGGGATGACACGCAGCAAAGGGCAGCAGGTCGGATTTGAACTCTGCGCCGCTGCAAGACTCAGCCAACATGGGGCGAACACTCTTACTGGGTGAGCTAGAGGTCGCCCCTAAATAGTTTATTAATATGTTCTTTTGCTAGCGTTTGATATTTACACAGCTAAAAGACATTTAGCATCACAGAGATTAGTTTTGTTAGCTGACGTTAGCTTCTCTGTGTTGCCAGATCTCGTGAGAGAAGAAAACAGAAACAGGGCTCAAACAAAGTTAATTGTCGCCAGATGTGTCCGTCTGAAAAATGCCATTTTAGTGTCAGAATGTTTTGGATATGTGGCTTGTGAAAAATGTAAACATTTATACACTTCATGCATTGCATGTTGTTTTTTACAAGATCATTTATGGCCTTTCTGCTTCACTGGACAGCTTTAAGTGGAGAATGACATGAGGGATGGACAGGTGACATGCAACATATGAGTTACATACAGAAGCTAGTCTCGGTCCTCATATCACCTTTTCTCTAAATGTTTGCTTGTCTAGATTTGGTCTGGTAAGGCACTGGATATAATTTATCAAGCAATTCTTTCTGTGTGTTGCTTTTCCCCACAATACTGAATTTGGCTTCAGCCACATTGTTTGGTTTAAGATGGTTATCAGTTTCAGTCAGAACAAGCAATTTATGGGCAAGTAATGCAACTTAAAAACACATATTATGTGAAACTTGCCAAAGTAACTAAAATAACATTTATAAATAAGGTAATTTTGCTGTCTTTGCACTTGTACATTGCACAATGACAATAAAGTTGAATCTAATCTAATCTTTCCTTTGACAAATTGCTACCAGGTTATTCTAAGGTTACTGTAAGTTATTAAAATACTGCTGACTTTTAGTTTGGCTACTACGTTGTGTTAACAGTATAAGCGAGAGAAAAGAGGCAAGAGAGATCAAATGAGAGGATGAGGGAGTCTTGGTTGACTGGGCACTGAGTTTAGTGGGCCTCATTAGAGATGAATCTTCATAAAAGAGGATACTCGCTAACAGCCCTGGTGCTTTGACCCCAGTGGGGCGACAGGGGAAATGGGTTCTAGAGAGAACAGGCTTGGATGAATAGGCTACATCAGGATTAGGGGTGCCCCACTTGGGTCCCTGAATCTCCTCTGTTGTTTTCGCTACTAGAAATCATGTATCCTTATGAAAGAATTACCCTGAAAATCAATAACATTAAACAACTTGCCCATTAAACAAATTGGCCTAGCTCCAGGATGACATAAAGGACTTTAGGCACATACTGTAAGTTATGGAAGTGATTTACTGCACTCTTTCTCCAGCATCCTGTCAAAAGCTGAACTGATGATTATAAGACAATAAAATATAATACTTTCAAGCCAAAAAGACATACCCATCCAGTACATGAAGCCTTTTCATTACTTTTGCCACCAAAAAAGTAAATAGAAGTGAAATTGAAGGTAGCTGCTATCTTAAAAACGTGTTCTTTTAGAAGATATAAGCTCATCTGTCTTTTCAAATATGTAACGGTTCATCCTCCAATTCAAACAGACTTTCTGAACCATTTCCTTAGACTTCTGTAGACTGCATCTTCCACTGATTGAGTGTTCATGTAGTCAGGCTTGCAGGGAGGGTTCATGCAAGTCATACATCTGTGGAGTATGAAATGCAGTAAGAGGCTGTTCATGAAACTACTCAAAAAGATGATTAGATCAAGCTCTTGAAAAGCATCATCAAAGCTCTCCCTCTTCCACTCTCCATCAGAACCACCATCTCTATGCAGTTTCAAGGTGTGCTGCTTCATTACCAGCTACTCAAATGCCTTACACTTCATTACAGGCTACATTACTGTGTAAAATCTCTGGAGAGAGGTTTTGAAATTATAAATTAATCCACAAGTTTATAGTGACCTTGGTTCAGACATCCTGAGTGGATGTCATTCAGTTAGGTTATGCTATGTGCATCCAGTCTCAAGTTTTTTTTTCTTTCTGCTAAATGGCTGAAACTTTATGTGCCTTAGTGTTTTGTTTCTGTGTTGCTGTTATTTCTTGTGTAGTTGAGCGTGTGACGTCATTCCCGCACTGAGGCTGCTCAGCTGTAAAAAGGGGGAGGCGTTAACTACTTGTGCTGAGCTGGTGACAGGGGAGAGGGCTTCCGTGGAAGCCAGAGTTGAACCAGTGAACCAGAGAAACAGCGTGTTCCAGTGAGCAGTGTGCCCAACGGCTGTGTGAAGCAATACTGCGATTGTGGTTGTGTGAACCGCCTCTTCTTGTGTTGTCTGTGTTTAAAGACTTAGCTGGTCAATTTAATTTTTTGTGCTACATACCCATCTTCTGTTGAAGACCGCTTTAAGTTGTTTTGCCAAGTTCAACAACATATTTTTTATGTTGAACGGTTTCCACCTTTCCCTTGGTTTCCCCCCGGGTTTATTTAATCGTTAGCATCCTCGGCCCCTAGACACGATAGGGACATAACATTATACATAATGTTTAATAGTACCCTTATGTTCTATATATGGGCATCTATTTTGGGCAGAGCTGGTATGCGATTGGAACTTGTGACTCAAGGAATCTTGTATTAAATGTATTTTTTGTTGTTCAGTTGGTGAAGGGAAACACTGGAGAAGACTCAACTGATGTCAGAATGGAAGAGAATCAGCAAGCAGGTGGGCAGTTAAAGCAGAGCATTTATTGGCAGAAGGCAGATTCAATTCACTTTCTTTGCTGCCTTTTTCTGTCTGGGTGTGTGGTTTTAACTCTGCAATGCGATAACATAAAATGAATTAACAATGATTAAAACATAAATTACATGCATGAATCACTGCAACAATCAAAAACAACATTAAAGCAAATCAACTTACAGAACATATCATGGTTAGGTAGCCTCTTATTAAGGGAATTGATTGCACCTGGAAGGGGCAGTCCCTTCCCATGAAGGAGTGTTTGGTTTAACCACCCTGCCTTAGGTGTGGTCCTGTGGCCTCTGCTTGGGGACTTGGTACAAGGCATCGTTTTTCATTGCTTACGATAAATGTTTTTTTTGTACACACTTCCTTGCTAGGTACATTTAATTGACAGATACACATTTTACATTACAATTTAACATTTACCAATTTATTCAATAGACAAAACACAGGTTAGCAATCACAGGGCCTTTGAGGCGAACAGATTATACTATATATTAGTCAGATTAGTATTTCTTAAGAACCTAGAGGACCCACCTAACCCAAACCGTGACAAAAACAGCTGTCAAAGCATGTTACATTATATAATTTGGAAAATTTCAAAACTAGCATTTTTTTTAATCAAGAACACACAGTGAAAACAGGACAAGCTTACAAAGTAAAAACAATCTTGTTAACAGAGTAAGTTTGGTCACATCCATACAAATATCCCTCGGCATATCCTCAGAGGTAATTCTACATTTAGTTCAGTCAGTCACTCAGATAGGTTTATCAAAATGTCAGAATGAAACACAGGAGCGAGCTTAAGCAGAGACACGGAGACCTTTGAGTCTGTGAGCGCCTCGGTTCGGTTCCTCGGAGAGGAGCAGTCAGTCACGGTGGTGTGTTTCTGCATGAATGGTCAGACTGATCTTTGAGGCAGTTATGTATCATACAAATGTCAGAGCACCGACCACCACATTTACAGCGATAACTCTGCTGGAGCCCACAGCTGTCCAAACCGACACAATTTCAGCTCTCTCTTTCCTCTGTATATCACTCTTCTCTGTGTTTCAAATTACACTGCTGGTTAAATGCACTGCTCTAGAAGAACACAATATGTAAAGTGAAGTAGCGCTTACCATTTTCTTTTGATTTATGAGCTGAGATAAGTTTTTTTGTGTGTAGTGTATAGATACAAAGACATAATTTATTCTTTTTTTCCTTGCTCTTATTAACCGTTTCAAATCTAAAGGTCACCTAGATGGATGTTACATGTACATTTCCCACTTCATGTCCACGTTTTCCACACCTGCAATCTATGACCAACGTGTTGTCTGAATCCCTGCAGTGCTGACATTTGTCGCTGCAAAAGTGTTGTATCAGACACAATGACCTACCTGGGGAGAGAAGGACATGGTCAATTTGAAGACATTTAGTGTCATTGCCATAATATGTTAACCAGTGAAATGCAGCAAACATCACACTTATGGAAATCAGTAGCCCCAGTATCCAAAATATTCAGCAGGGACAGCAAACATTAACCCCCCATGGCTACATACAGATCAGAATAAAGCAGACATGGAGCTTCCTGATGGTTTGACACAACATAACAATCATGACACACTGAGAGCAAATGACATTCACGGTAGAATCAAAGCTGTTGGAGGCTGAGGAAATGAAGGGCAACTCCAACAAGAGAAACAATCGTTTTACACAAACAAGTCAAAATAAGGATTAATCAATTACTTTTAAGAAATAGACATTTTAGGAAACATTCTTATTGGTTTTCTTGTTGAGAGTTAGACAAGAAGATTAATATATTTCATGTCTGCATGCTAAATATGATGCTATAACCAGGGGACATTTAGCTTAACTTAGTTTAGCTTAGCATAGTTTATCTTAAAGACTGGAAATGGGGGAACAGCTAGCCTGACTGTAAGTAAAAGAAAATAATCCACCTACCTACCTACCTACCTACCTACCTACCTACCTACCTACCTACCTACCTACCTACCTACAGCAGCAAAGGGCCGCAGGTCGGAGTCAAACCCACGGCCGCTGCGTCGAGGAGTAATATGTGCACCTGCTCTACCAACTGAATTAACCCGGCCACACACTTCAGCTTTTGCACGGAATGAATAGATGTTACAACACCGAAAAGAGATACAACAAAAATATTGATTAATTCAACTTATTTAAAAAAAAGTAAGTGCTGTATTACAACTAGCAGGAGACAAGTTATAATTGAGGTATATTTGGAGACACTACCTTATTTAATCATTAAATTAATCAATATTTTTGTTGTATCTCTTTTCGGTGTTGTAATTTGTAGACGTCCCTAAGCACCGGCAGCAGTAGCAGCAGAGAGCAGAAGCCAGCAGGCAAGTGTTATTTAAATAAACTCCTGGTGTACTTACAAACTTTCCAAGCCATTGTTTTATGAGTACATAACCTATTTGTACTACTCTAGAAGTTTGGTATAATTTTGGGCATTATTAGTGGGGTAATTTACGAGATACACCTTTGGATCCGTTAGTGCCTGCAGTAAGCTAATCAGCTGATGTTCGACCCAGGTGAAAAAAGCTTCTGGGGGGTTGTTTGGCTCAAGGTCGTGGTGCAAAGGACCCTAGGGTGAAATTACTCCCAACCATCATTTCAACATACTTAATTTACATTACGTAGCCTACGTAACACTTACGTAACAAACATATTTTCATCTTTAATGGTAAATCAAGGCTAAAGGCTTTTCTCTTTAAAGTTGCCTTTTTAAAATAATTGTTCTAAATAATGAAAAGTTGTTTCTTACGCTGCACTGTGACCTTTATTATATTTCATACCTGTTTTATTCTATTTTAGCTGTTTTTATATTCTCTTTAACAAATGTTTTAATTATTTTTAACTGCACTTCCAATGGCCTTGTTGCTGAGATGTGCTATATAAATAGCTGCCTTGCCTTGCCTTAAAGTGCCCATATGCTCATTTCAGGTTCATAATTGTATTTTGAGGTTGTACCAGAATAGGTTTACATAGTTTAATTTTCAAAAAACACCATATTTTTGTTGTTCTGCACATTGCTGCAGATCCTCTTTTCACCCTGTGTATTCAGGTCTCTGTTTTAGCTACAGAGTGAGACATCTTCTTCTAAACAAGGGCACACTTCCAACTTTGCGTGGAATACCTGCAGAACAGGGACATGTAAGTAGTTCTTTTGTAGATTATGGTGAACTAGCGTGTGTTGTAGCAGTGTTTTGCCATTGAGAACGAGCTAGCATTCTACGATTAGCCATCTCGTCTCGGCTACTGATGTAAAAAGCCCTGCCGATTTTGAACAGCTCACCCGGAGACTGAAGACAGGAATCATTCAGAAACCCATATCTCACTCAAAACAGCATGGATGTTTTTTTTCCCCAAGTTTGTATGTGTGTGGAAGCACCAGAGACACAAAATAACAATTCCCAGAAAAAAGTGATTTTTTCATAATATGGGCACTTTAACCCAAACCATGATCTTTTCCTAAACCTAACCAAGTAGTTTTTTAAACTAAAACCTTAGTTGTTTCTGTTGTGGTAGCATGTAAAAACACATTACATGCTGCCACCCCCACTAATGCAGTGTTGAGAGCTTGTAGTCAGATTTGAGAGAGGTATCAATATTTTCATCTAAGTTCTTAGCAAGAAAGTTAATAAGTTAATTTCCCTAAAGTTTAACCACTCTTTTAATGTTAATTCTAACAGATTTCTTGCTAGAATACATTATGGCAGCAGCATGTCAAATAGCCAAAAACATACTTAGCTTATGAGCTCTAGGCCTGAGCAGAGTCCTCATATAGTGACATTTAGGTGTATCCTTTGAAGTATAAAAATAACAGCAGGGCTTTTAACCACCACCAACACACATAAGTGATGGTATTCTGTCAGCAAATCTCCCTTTACTTAGTGACACTTTAATCTCAAGAGGATACACTTTCTCTATGTGATTTGACAACTTTAATATTTAAACATGTAAGGCTGCATCAACCTAATTTAAAATTCGTAACACCTTATTAGAGTAAATAATTGCTTTTGTCAGGTATGTAAATTCACGAAGTGGTGATTCTGTTGGCATTTGGACCCAAAAGTAAAGGATTAAAAATAATAAATGATATCCACATAAATAACACCATATATACACAGAGGTCATTCTAACATTTCAGTCAGGAGAGACACTGTTTTGTTCCAGCGCTGCGGTGTGTAGCATTACAATGAGCTTCAGTTCTCTGTCTGTCTGAGTCGATACAGGAGCCAGTGGAAAAGAAATGGATGTAAGAAGGAGGGAGCGGTAAAATAGAGGGAGGGGGGTTCAGACGAGAGAAGAAAAGGTAAATCAGGTGTGAAAGCACAGAGTGAGTAGAGGTAAAGAAATAAACTCCAACAGGTAAACATGTGTTTGTTTACCCCCATCTGACTTTTATTAACGTATTGATACAAATCTTGATTGTTTTATGGGGTTAATTTATTGAGGGTATTCTGAGCAACAGAGAGGATAAACAGAGGAAATAGATTACTGAGATAAAGGAAGATATTCTCTATTTTTTTATACACTGTAATATATGTGGTGATGTACACAAACTGGGAACTATATTCTCAGAAGGCGATTAAACTGATCAAGAAATAATTTCTTATGATGAATACACGTTCTCCTTTTTCACCTAATTGCTTTACTTAAAGCTTGTTTCGGTTCACTGACTCTCTCACTCTTTGGGATTCTCTGATACATGTGTACAACCAGCTCTGACAGGGTCTTGATGCTGGGTGGACACTGCTGGAAAATGAAGCACATGTTGAGCTGTATCTGTTTTAGTGAACAGCTATGACAAAACATCTAAACTATCACCTGACAGCAAGGACTTGTGAGGGCACATATCCAATTAATCCCACATCAGAGTGCCATAAAATGGGGACTCAAGACAGTGTATTGATGCGCTAGGTAATTAATTGCCTCTTAGGTCAGCAGTTTTCTTAATAAAACTTACCTACAGAAAATTGCTACTACTGCAAGCCTACTGTTTCATCGGCTTGAGCTAAATGAGTTACTACTGCTGTATATACATTTAAAGGAATAGTATGACATATAGGCAAATGTTTGTTTGATCTGTACAAAAATTAAAGTGTAAAAATGACACGTTAGTTTTACAGGGATGTGCAGGAGTATTTCTTGTCTAGACGCAGTGACATCCTGGTGTCCCCTGGTTGCCTGGCAACCTCACAGAGACCACAAGACTCCTACAGATATGACATTAAATTTATAGAGATGGCACCAAAGTCTGGCACCAATGCAAAATTGAAATGATGTAATAACCCCTCGCTCTTATTCATTGCAATACTCCAGGAAGTCCTATCGCCCAGCCAAGAATTAAACAGATTAAACAAAGAGATTAAGCAAATGGATTTAAAAAAGTTAAACTGGAACTTAACACTGGCATTTTCATAATAAGTATTATTATTATTATTATTATTATTATTATTATTATTATTATTATTATTATTATTATTATTATTATTATTATTATTATTATTATTATTAATAATAATAATAATAATAATAATAATGTAAATTACTAAAAATCCAACCTCAAGACAGAAACATACTAATTAGTGTGTTAAGTGGTTCATATATCTATGTAATGAAGGTCTTTTTTTTTTAAAACAGTCTAATACTGTTTTTGATTCTATATTTCCCAGAAGCCCTAGACCATGGCATCTTTCAAGTCACCAGCATGACAGAAGAGGCGAGTCAGACATGTTTGTAATAACAGCAGGACAGAGAGGTCTGAATGGCGTAGTTTCTGGACAGCAGAGATTAAGAAGTTAAAAAATAAAATGTGTTTCCAACAGAAAAGTTGATGTATTGATAAAAAGAAAATGCAACAAAGTACAATGGAAACAGACCAAACTAATTTCTCATGACGAAGCAAGTGACTTAAAAGCCACTGAAGAGACGAAAAATAGCATCAGACCAAAACATCAGATCTGTGTGTAGCGATGAGTAGACTGTAACCTTCTACTAATTAACACATGAAACAAACATGAATGCCATATTTCCGCTACGTTTTCAACGTTGAAAAAAATGGGTTTTCTCAGGAGGGTGGCTGGCGTCTCCTTTAGAGATAGGGTGAGAAGGTCAGTCATCCGTGAGGAACTTGGAGTAGAGCCGCCGCTCCTTTGCATCGAAAGGAGCCTGCTGACCCTGCAACCTGACCCCGGTAAAAGATGAGTGATGAGTATGAGTGAACAATGTCAAGTTCTTATAGCAACTGTTGTCGAGGATGCTAATTTGTTAGAATATGGAAAGCAGGGCTAGAAGACCGATGAAAGAAATACTGAATGGCACATTGTATTGCGTTACAGAAGCTAGTGGAACAGAGGCTATAGCCTGGACATGATGTCCGGACTGTTGGTGAGCTTTAGAGGTGTTGGTAGGTGGATTTTGTTACCTTAGAACAAAGCCAGTTCTGCTAGCTGTTTCCAGTCTTTATGCTAAGCTAACTCTCTCCTGACTCCAGCTTCGTAGTTCCCAAAATGTCTATTCTTTTAAAGTCAGAAACTACACAGCCTCACACAAAAACATTTTGATCAGGTTTCCTTTTGATGAATAATGTTCAACTGGTTTCACTTTGAACTTACAAGTAATTTCCAAAGCCTCTGCAGGTATCTAAACCACTAATCCTATTGTTTCCCCACAATGGCTCACTTTCCCAGCATGCCCCCCTTAAAATTACAGTTTCTGTTTATGACAACTTGCTTGATATCAATATATTTAAGTCTGGATTTCACCTAAAAGATCAACATTTATGGTAGGTTTGGTTCTAAAAATGTGTTTTCCTCACAAAGTGAACTGTCTGTGAGAAAGAGGGAAGATAAACAATAGTAGAAGGTTTGGATTGGAGCCTTTACAATGATCAAAGTGAATGTTGTGTCCTAAAAATGGATAATGAATTGAGTTTGAGCTTAAGTGAAAAAAAAAATACAACATGTATTCCAGCAATATCTTTAAGAGGGCAATATAACGCCAAAGGCTTTTTGGTAGGTGCCTAATTCATTTATATTCTGGCAGCCCTCAGTAGATTCATCTAAATGATGCTGTGCACAGACTGACCTTGTGGTGTGATGTGATTGAGTAGAGATATTGTAATGCAGAGCATGATTTTGTTTGCGCTACATCTTGATTTGCATACATTTCTGATTAAAATGAAAAGCCGGTGCAGTTTAAGTAACAAAAAAGCAAATCATTTTCTCTGTGAATCACAAGCTTGTTAGTGTCAATTTTTTAGTTTTAGTTTAAAAGATTGCTTTTATTTCTTGCCTTTGACCAGTTCAACATCTCTCTACAATTGATGTATCAGGCAAGCTTTAAAGAACACTCTCGTGTTGTTTTTCTTGCCTTCTTAAGACCCACTCTGGCCACAAATTACTCTTCAATCAATCTGTCTCTCAGATGATTTGACAAATTGTCAGCAACATCAAACAGTCAAGCTTGAAGTCTCAGTAATCATGTCTGTTGTCAGGCAGACGTTACAATGTTAGTAATTTGCTCCCTTTATTAGACCTGTTTCAACTTCAAGAAAAAACTAGCTTTTATTTCATAGAGGGAGAGAGATGAGACACGAAGGAGAAAGATTGCAGCAGGATTTTCATGCTAAGCCAGGAGGCAATATGTTGGTGCAGCGGCAGGGCTATAAAAGTAGGGAGAGGGATCAAATATGTGATTTGGTCTTAGGGAGAAGAAAATAGCTATTTTTAACCGCAACTGAATTGAACAGCAGCCGAAGAAGAGAAAGCTTGCCTCTCTTGTTATTACACAGTGATGAGGAAGCAAGCTTTCCCTAAAACTACAATGACTTGCAGATTATGTCTATAATAAATCTGTGAATTCATCTTCCAAGTAGCTGCATTACTTTGTTTAGTTCATCTGGGCTTAAAACTGTCTTCTTGATTTTATAAATGCCTCACCCAATGTTCATGTTAATTTGAAACTACAACACCACTTACGATGCTGACAATGTCAATTTGCCTAATCGTGTGTAAATCATCTAATTCTTGGACAAAGCAATCACTTTCTATCATTTTCATTTGAACATCTGCGCTTCGAATGATCTTACTCAGAGAGGTCTTGGACTGGAACTTTAAAGCCTTGTGGCTGAGCTCAGTGAAGAAATGAGACCAAATCAATCAGAATATAAATCTATTTACATCTTACCACTAATGCCTAACATCCTTTTATTTTGAGCATACTCATTTCCCTGGGGACACATCTGAATGATAAATGGACAATGCCAAGGTAAACCACATACTCATAGCTCACTGCAGGAGAGAGAGAGAGAGAGAGAGAGAGAGAGAGAGAGAGAGAGAGAGAGAGAGAGAGAGAGAGAGAGAGAGAGAGAGAGAGAGAGAGAGAGAGAGAGAGAGAGAGAGAGAGAGAGAGAACAGAGTGGTACAGAATTTATCAAAAATTCTATGGAATGCAAACAACTAAACTCTGCTTGGCAGGCAAGAAATATTTCTTGTTTTATAGCAGTGTTTTCTTACTCCAGTTTTTACTGGCTATTTTAAATTCATTGTTGTAGTCAAAGGGTTGATCTGACCTCATTATCTGTGATCAGGCTCCAGTAAGAGAGTTTGGCTGCTGCAGAGCTCAGTTTTAGTGCTAACATTTACTAATTTAGACAGAAATTAAATTGGCAGACAAAAAGCTGTAATGAGGATACAACAAAAATTCAACTATTTTTATTATTTTTTTTGTGTGCACACTTGTCAGTTTAAAGTCTAAGTTTAAATGTCAAGTCTGAAAATTAAGACAGATAATAATTAAAAAAAGAAATATACAAAAGAATTGAATGTCAAAACTACTTTTAGTGAGGGAAAGTTAGGCATTTTTTTTGCCAATCTGCAAAAACAATTCTACCATTTTACCATGTGTTCCTATTAGGTGTCTAGTAACACATCCCAATTTATCCACGGCCAAATTCTCTGAGAAACGCCTGGAGAGCCAGTCTAGTTTGGGGTGCCCAGAGGGCCTGGGTAAAAATAGTGAATATATTTGTTTTTTGACCAATATTAGCTTTTGAGATGTCTAACTAGTGTGTCTAGGGGTGCTGAATCCATTCAAGCCATTGGTATTGAATAACAATTACTCCTTAATCCATTCTTCAATCAAAACTTTTTTACAAGACACTACAGTAATGACACCTGCTATGCACGTGGAGCAGGAGCGTTACAAGAAAATATAACAAAGTTACTTTCTGGCATGGTAAGTAAATCCATTTTGCTGTTTAAAGTTTAGATGACTGTACATTTATGTATAGGCCTAAAATGAATGTTGCTAGCTAGCATCCAGCTTAAGTTAGCTAACATTAATGTAAAATCTAGTAGCTTAGTAAACCATTGTAAACACTCCCTGTGTTGTTGATCAACTTTAATTGTGTTGTAAAGTGAGATTATTGTTCATAGTTACACATCATCTTTTAATGTGGCTGTATGGACCTATTCTGCATGATATTGTAATGAATCATACACGGGTCAGAGTCTAGTTAACTCCTTTATTAGCTACCAACAAAAGCTACAGGTATTTGAACACACAGAGAGGGCCGAGACTTGGCCGGAACTCCCAAGAGGCCGAACTTCCTCTCTCCATTGGCTATATACCCCCCGGGAACCGCCCCCCTCTCACCAGGCTGCCAACCTCAGCTTGCAGGGGGTCATACGTAGGTGATTGGCAGCCGGTCGCTACAATATGTTTGTGTAGTCAAAAAAGAGAAATTGTTCACCGAGCTGCCTTGTCTTTTAGGACAGTATGGAAGAGGATATACATTGCCATGGTTTGAGGTGCTTCATCTGTGGTGGTCCTGGGACTGAGATGCAAAAACTCTCAAAAGTCACTCACAAAGGTTAGCAACAGCTATTATCTTATTCTGAGATCGTAGATGATGCAATGCTGATCAACAGACTACATGAGGATTGGAAAGATGGAGATGACCTCAAGCTGAAGTACCATTTGGATTGCAGAACTGGGCTGTAACATCATTCGAGAAGTGTATCCATTGCGAATTATACAGGTTTTTATTTTTAAAAAATTTTTATTCAGTAAATGTTGTTGCCACTTTCACTGTCAATAAATCCTTCCAATTAATCATTTAAATTCAATACATGTGGCATAAATAAAAACTTCTGCTGTCTCTTATCCATTCATAGAACAAGATGTGCAGGACCAACGATCAGACAAGATGAAAAGGGTACTGTCTGGGCCAAGTACTTCAAGTGCTGGCAGTTCCACATCCCAAACCCCATGCTGGAAAAATAGTCAGAGCATCAAGCCTGAGAAACTGCCTCCGACCTCCGGAGCTGCAGCACAGCACTCTCTGCGGGCATATCTCCAGACCAGAGATTGGCTACTGCTACAAAGTCCATCACTGGATGTCCTTGAGTATGAATGGAAACAAGGAGAACAAGGTTATGCACCAGTCCCTTCAACAGTTCCCATTGCACCGGACTACCTTCTGAAGTTTGTCAGCTGCAACTGTGCAGGGGACTGTGACACTCTCAGGTGCTGCTGTAAAAAGCAAGGAGTCAAGTGTATTTCTGTTTGTGGGAACTGTCATGGTAACTCTTGCCAGAAGATCAACCAGCCAGATGATAACAGGAGTGAGGGAGATGCAGGGGAGTTGGATGAGCTTTGTTCAATTTTAAACTGATTTAGGAAGTTTTGTTTTGTAATTGTTTAATACAACCAATTTTTGTATGGACTTGGAGTCATTTTTACTCAAAACTAATGGCTGGGATAGATTTAGCACCCCTAAAAACCGCTAGTTGGACATCTCAAAAGCTAATATTGGTAATCAAAAAAATGTTTTCATTATTTTCGCCCAGACCCTTTGGGCACCCCAAACTTTACTGGCTCTCCAGGCGTTTCCCGAGGATTTGGCCGTGGATAAATTGGGAGGTGTTACTAGACACCTTATAGGAAAGATTTTTTTTGCAGATTGGCAAAAAAAATGCCTAACTGTCCCTAACTATTTTAACATTCAACAACAACAATGTTTACATTTTAAAAAACGTCACCATCTGCCCTGGTTGTTTGGAACAAACATCTGCACATCCACAAAGCAGACCCAGAGAATAAATCCCTCCGCAATCCAAACATTGCTCTTATCCCCAGGTTACAAGGATTGCAAAAAAGAAAAAAAGCGTAACAATGACAGCTATACTATTGACCAGAAGCAGATGCTGAAGCCTTTCAATTTTCCAGGACACAGCACAGGAGCAGACCTCATATTTGCTACAACTACAACAAAAAAACAAGCTGGTAGGTGCCAGAGAGCCTTAACAAAGTCCAGCAGGGCCGGCTGATAGGCCACAGCCACTTTCCCTTCCCAATGAGCCAAAACACAGATGGTGTAATGGGCATCATCGAAACCAGCAATGGAATAGCACTGTTATAGTTTTTTCTCCATCATCTAAGTTGCCAATCACACTTCACTCACAGCAATAGCAATGGGCCCATGTAATAGCTATGTGTCTCCAGGTATTTTACACTGTTTTTGGAGGGGGAAGAAAGTTAGCAAGTTTGTGTGTGTGTGTGTGTGTGTGTGTGTGTGTGTTTGTATGTGTGTGCTTGTGCGTTTGTGCGTGCGTGCATGCGTATTGCCCTGAACAGCTGTGGCATCATACTGATTTTCAAATTAAAAGTAATGCGACTCTGTGAGACATCAGAATTTTGAAAAGATAAAAAAAAAAAGTCTGTGTTCTGCGTATCTGATCAAAGCCTTCTGTCAGAGCATGTTGTCACCTTTCTAGGTAAATTGCATGAGGTTCAAGACATGTTTCATCTCAGAATTCAAGTGTATTCACATAGTCAGTTAAGTTGATTCCATACAAAGGCAGATAGGAGTAACTACAGAAGTGGAGATGTTTGGAAAAAAGCATTCAATATTTTAAGCCTGGCCGCCACATTGTGTAACAGATGGAAATGTTGTAATGCCTTTTAGGCTGATTATTTTTACACCTCCAAATCGCTGGCATAGACCATATAATACCTAAAAAATGCAGATGCTGACTGTGAGTTATCTTCAATGAATGCAAGAGAAACATATCTACAAACAAAGGGTGTTCTTTTTATTTGGATTATTTACATTTTTAAAATCCCTGTTAATATAATACATTTCAATATGTGATTTAAAGGTAGCTTAACCACACCAACTTACATGTCAGTTACTACCACTTTGTTAAACTATAGGCCTACATTTTAGCCAAACCTATTTAGCTGTTTTTCATCATCATGATTTAGCTACTGCCGCATTTAGACCATTAAAATTAGTGTCATTAATTATCAATATTTTGCGATTGCAGAGAGAGCAATGGAGAAAAAGCAAGTAAATCGGTCTTTATTTAATGCTTTCACTTGATACAGCTCTCTAGCATTAGTTTGCTGCATAGTTGTCTTTGCTTTGTAGTTAGCTTATCTTTTAACTGTTTTCACAGAAATTATATTTAATGGCATGATATTTTATGTGGTAAAACAGAGACCAAATATTACGTTTCAGGTCTTAACTGTACTTGCCATTGTGAGGCAGTATTCTTCTTTTATCGTGCCATAAGTGGAATTGATGCATTAAATACATATGATCTGTAAACCACAAAATAATTTTGTTAAAGGATCTGACATTTCTAATCTGAAGTAGAGATCTGGTGTTTGCTCAGTATGTCACAGTGATGGTATCTGAACCATCTGACAACACAATGCCCAGCCCAAGTATCACAATGAATCACCCATCACACTGACAGCAATGGCTGCCCAGACACTTTTTTGTATCCAGCCTGGGAAATTTCTGGTTTTGCAATAATCCCTCTCATCACATTGAAGATGATGCAATATCCCAACTGCTGTGAGACATCGTACTGGGAAACATGTCCAAAACAGGTTGGCCGCCTTGCTACTAATAATCTGCCAGGTCCTGCTGAGACAATCAGAGTCTGATTACAGTATTATGTAGCTCTCTTCCTCCATCAGAGGTTTATCACTTCCACATGTTTGTTGGCTTGTTGCTAACACACCATGTGGGACTGAGAGGGTGTAGACTTATGGACGGGTCGGCAGAGGTGCTCAGGGAGAAAAACAACAAAGAGAGGACAAACATCTAAAGGCCCCACGTTCTCACCGGGAGAGGAGCTGACAGGTGAGGATTCAGCTGTCCGACTAATGCTTGGCTCTTTCAGAGTGGCTGTGCAACAGGCTGACTTTAAATACCTCAGGCAAAAATTAGGCTTTATGCAACATTTACACATGGGATGCTTACCATATTGTGAGAAAATGTACTTCATTTCAAATAACATAGACAATAAATGTATCTATACACATGCTTATGTTATATACCAAATTATATATATATATATATATATATATATATATAAGTTATAAGGACATATTTCACTAAACAACATATGTATCTGAATGCTTAGATACAGAGAGAATGTAATTAAATTAAACATCTTACACAGAACAGCAAAGAAAGCTGCATTTTGGGTGGCTGTGGCTCAGTGGTAGAGCAGTCGCTTGCCCATCAGAAGGTTGGTGATTCGATCCCTGGCCCTGCAGTCCCATGTCGAAGTGTCCTCAGGCAAGACAATGAACCCCGAGTTGCCCCCGATCCTGCGCCATTGGAGTGTAAATGTGTGTGAGTGTTAATCTGATGAGCAGGTGGCACCTTGTACGGCAGCCTCTGCCACAGTGTATGAATATGTGTGAATGGTGAATGGTTCCTGTACTATGTTAAAGCGCTTTGAGTAGTCGTTAAGACTAGAAAAGTGTTATATAATTACAGTCCTTTACATTTTAAGTGTTTTAAAATGTAACAGACACTCATTTCTTCCTCAGGATGGATGCGTTGGATGCGTTTCTGTGAGAAGTATTTGAACAATGATAATAATAATGAATGTTTATATGTCTTATCTTCTCAGGAGGTATTCACTAAATCAGTGAAAACAGATTTAGAAGGATTTAAAGATCCCCTTTTCACAGACCGCTGATCCAAAGCATTAGCTTCATGGTCCAGAGAGGCCAATGGTGAATGTCATTAACAAGTCAGACTGGACTCCACAACCTTGAATCAGAGCTAACTATTTACATATCTCTTGAAATACATGACTAGTTACATCAAATTATATTTATTATTTTTTCAAGCTATTCCAATTTTATAAATGAGAAATACAGTAACTAGTCCCAGCTCCTGGCAGCTGACCAGCCGCTCTGTCTTAAATCATTGAGTGCCTCTCTCCCAGTATTCTCAAAATAAATACTGTGCAAAACAAATTAGTAGTATATTAAAGGAGACAGGTTTGAAAGAAGATGTGAGACAAACACACTCAGGAAATGTAGTTCTTTTATGTAAAAAAAGAAAGAAGAAGAAGCAAGTTTAAAGCTAGTTGTTCACTCATTATTGTGCTCCATGTGGGATCTGCTGAAAGAGATACTTCATGGCTCAAAAATGCATGTTGTTTGCCAGAACGTGAGACATGAAATGACCTGTATTTTGAGTGGGTATAATGAGAAAGGAAATGTGGTGATGAAAAATATTCAATACTGATAGATACTGTGTATTGTTTTGCTAAAACCACAGTATTTTAGGATTAAACAAACATTAAAACTTGACCAATGTCAAGACTTAACTCCCAGCCACTTTACACATGTAGGTGGCCTTTTTTTGAGTCCATCCCAACATGCATTAGACAGGTTGCCTATCCCTCACAAGGCTAACACAAACATAAACAGACAAACACATTCACACCTACAGGTGAGTTTTCAGTATGTCTAAATCACATATCTTTGGACAGTGGGAGGAAAACGAAGCACCTGACAGAGGGAGGACATGCAAACACATTAAGACCGCAGTCAGCTGGTGGTTTTGAACTCATGAAAACTAATCCATACTGAAATATCTTAACAACTATTTGGCTTGAAATTTCACATTCAATATCCTCAGAGGATGACTCCTACTGACTTTTCCTTTAGGACCACAATGAGATTGACATTTTTGGTTGTTAGTGAAACTATCAGAAGTTGGTGATCCCCTGATCCAGCGCCACCAGCGAGTCAGTTTTCACTAAAAGATACATTGGCAGAACATTTTGTACAGGCGTTCATGGTTTCCAGATGATGACTTTGGAGGTCCCCTGACTTTTCTGTTAGTGCCACCACAAGGTTGACATATATAGTTTTGAGTGAAATATCTCAACAACTACCGGTAGGCCTATTGGATGAATTGCCATGAAAATGTCAACATTTATGTAACTTAAAAGCATGCTAACATCCTAAACTAAGACGGTGAACCATTGGCATGGCATGCTGATGTCAGCATTTAGCTCAAAGCAATACTGTGCCTGCAGTACAGCTTTACAAAGTGGCTAGCATGGTTAGAAATTTGCTAGTCTCGCATTGCCACACATACATTCTGGCATAAGAGAAAAAAAAATGCTCTGGTTTGTTTCTATTTTTTAAACCAATCACAATTGTCTTGGGCGGCGCTAAGCTCAGGACGCAGCGGCGGTGGCTCTGCAAAATGGTCTTGGGAAGGAACTTGTTTTGGTGGAACATTTCATTTCAGTTAAATGAAGTTAACTGTTCACACAATACAGTAACGTGAGCTATTTAAATTAGCTGGATACATGGTTAAATGTAATTTGCTCTTACCAGTGAATCACCGTGTGTACTATGACCATAGTAATCCTCTCCAATCAGTCCCCAAATGTCCCAGTTAGATAATAAATGCCGTAAACATATTCTTTGTAAATCTTTACAATCATTCACAAAAAGAACCAAGCAGGTCTGCCTTATTGCACAATCCAAATTATCTTCAAATCTTGCCATTTTCAGCGTGTAGGTTGCTAGCTTGAAGTTTGTTGTTTCCCGTAGTGTACAGAGTTTGAGAACGGCAACACACAGAGAGCAAAAGGTGAGGAACATCGGGATGTCAGACAATCATCCTGGAAATTTACTTCTGTTGATAGAGACTAGACATTTGCTAATGAAATCTTTGCTTTGGAAAAAGACAATAGCGATCATTTGATTTGTTATTTAATGCCTTCTGCTTGTGAAGCAATCAGCACTTAAATGCTTCATCAATGGACCTATAAATCCCTTGCAATAAACATGATCTAATCTATGTTGTACATACTGTATTCCTCCTTGGAAAACAACCTCATTAACAAGATGTAACAGATGCAATATATTATTATTGAATTTCTGTTGAGTGTTTTTATATTACAAAAGTATTCTTTGCAAGCTCTGGTATTTGTGTGTCATACTTTGACTGTGGTTTTGTCTGAAATGTAATAACCACAGAGCTACTGGACGTGAGAAAGTTCTAGCTGTGTCATCATTGCAAAGTAGGAAGTAGAACTGCAAAGTCAAACTGTGTAAAGTCAAGAATACATGCAGGATTCATTCTTAAACTCATAAACTAAATGGAGTACATCATCAGGGTTGTGTTGCAACATTGAACTGTTGAGATTTTGGGAAACTCAAAATCTCTGGAAAAGATCAAATCCAATCTCAAACTATCCAAAAGCCTTCAGGACTTCTGTATCTAATCTCAAGAATCCACTGATTGTGTAAAATGCTATAAATGTCCCTTTCTTCCCAAAACAAAACAAATCCAAATAAATAAGATAATGAATAAATTAGTAATAATAATAATTATTGTTATACACTAAGAGGTTTCAGAGCAGTGATGTGAGCCCTTTCGTCTTCTGCCTTCGATGCTGCAGTTCAAATAAACACCGTAATAGGGGAGGCATATTAGAAACACCTCTGAATATATTAAACATCACCACTAACTATGACCTCAATGCTAAAACATGTAATTTTATTTACACCTCTATGAGAGTGTCAACATCAAATGAACATTACAGCATTTAATAAAAGTCTTAAAAGAACAGTTGTATTGCATTGTACGTATTTGTTCATTTATGTTGTCGTTTCTTTCTACATTTATTGTTTATCTCTGTTTAATATGTTTATGTTTGCACCATTCACCAAGGCAAATTACTAACTTGGCAATAAATCCTTTTCTGATTCGGATTTGGATTCATTAGATTGTACAAATGCACCTAATAGAGTGGCCCAGTCTATATTGAGCCTGTCCTCACGCAGAAAACAACCGTATGGGTCAATTACGCAAGCAGCTCATAAGCACCTCACATTACGTGCTCATTTTCTTAGTTTTACACTGCTCATTTTAAGTCAATCCCTGATGTTTTACTAACCTACTAAAGTATTTTTTTCCTATTTTACGTAAACTTAACTAGTGCCGTTTCATGTTTACCAACTGCACCTGCATTTCTTTTTTGTTTTTGCCTTTCTTCTCCTTTCTTTTCTGTCCTGTGGATACATTTAGCTGTATTGTCCCTACTGTTTTGTGTGGCTGTGTTTAGGAGTATGTGTGTGATATGTGTTAAATTGTGAATAAAAAATGAATGAAAAAAACTGCACCCGTTTATGCTAAATAGAACTGACACATGATCACGGTCACCACGTTTTGGGAGTCTTAGTTTGATCATGTTTAGGTATAAGGATGTGTTGCCTACAGCATATTATGCAACGGTTTAACAAAATGTTTTGAACTCCTTGTGGATAGTAAAATAAATAAAACTAAATGCTAAATATAAAATACAGATTTAGTGTGACGTATATCACCACCCAAGAATGTTTCATGTAATGTTTTTGTATGAGCATTTCTATCACGTCAGCAGCAGACATTCCTCTCAGGATTATCAAGCCTCCCCTGCCTCAAACATTCATGCATCACTGAATATTTTTGCTCTGTTTCTCAGCACACACCTGCCATGCCAGTATTTTATGGACCATAACTGTAATTAAAATGAAGTCTTTGTGTTCCCAAAATAAAGAATTAATTTAATATGACTGAGTTATTGTAGCTCTACAGTCTTTGTATGCAGTAAGAGGGAAAACTTACGTTAATCGTGCGTTAAAAAAAATTTCGCCGTTAAAATGGGTTTGCGTTAACGCTGTTAATAGCGCGTTAAACTGACAGCCCTAGTTTATACTAATGTACGTCCACTGTGTTTATCAGCTGCTGCAGTAAAACCTCATTGAATTTCTTGAGAAGAGGTTAGTAAATGCCTCACAGAGTCACAGAACATAATAGTGAATCTGTTTTGACAGTGAGTACATACTGTGCCTATTATGTATGTGTTTGATACTGGATATGGTGCAATGGATTGGTACAGTACGAGCCAGTTGTTTTTCTGTATTATCTCACACTAGACACTCAAAGAAAAGTTACTTCCAACTAAATTCCAGACAACAAGTGGGTGGAAACACGACTCTGTACAGAATGTTAACATAGCCACAAGAGACCGAAATGTGTCCCTCTGGAAACCTCAAAAGTCAAAATTGCAATTTTGTAGCAGTTACTGTCATCTAGCTCGATTAGATTTTTGGAAGATTGTTTTTGGAAGTGGTAGATTTTGTTTTGTCATGATCTTCCTGTGACTTTATTTGTTAAGTGTCTTAATGTGTCTAATTTAAGGAATGGTGATGTAAAAACATTCAGTCAGTGGCTGAAAGAACTGGCAAGCTCTCTTTTCATGAAGAAGTCATGCAGTAAAATGGCAATTAAAAAATATGAAAAGAGGAGTGGTAATATGTTGTCTTTTTGAAGAACAACACCTTGATGATACACAAGAATCTGTTATGAAAAGTCAGCGAATAGGAAGTGCGTACTGTGTAGGAAGACATTGGAGGGTCAGAACTGAAGTCACACAGGCTCGTTACCCACTGATGTGAGACACCTGGGAGATGCCAGGAGAGCACACAGGTTGAGTGGAGCCATGCCACAATGATCCTGAGAGTGTGAACTCTTTGATTTGTTGTTTTGGCCACTTTTCCATCCATCTTTTAGCCATAAAATAAATCTTGAGCTGCCTTCATCAAGAGAAGTGAGAGCTGGCTAAAGCCTGAAGAGGCCTACAGCTGCTATCACTACCAGCCTTATGGGAAAATGTTGTGTCGCTATACAGAGTCCAGTCCTGCTGGTGACTCAAACCTGTTCCCCCCAAAGGCCAAGAAAACAGCAAGCAATCACAAGAGACAAACGTCACGGTAGAAAGTTGTCATTTGTCATTGATTCAAGAAGGCGGGTCTTATTAATAATGAGCGAGTCAGAAGGGAGAGAAGATATATCAACGAATAAGGGTGGCAAAAATAGTCTCACCAGAAGGTCTACTTAGTAGCTGTTTTTGGGCTTCGATTGTAACTTAGCAGATAGAGTTTGCCCAGTTGTCAGGGAATTGTATAATTACAGATTTTCTTGGTTCTTTAAGGACTTCTCGTCCATGTTGGCGCTCTGCTTACTGCAAAAAATGGATTTCGATCATTTATATGTTTTATATACTTTTTACCTTACTGTAAATATGTGAAATTGAATTATACTTTAAAAAGTGGAAGTCTGACCCCTTCAGTACAATATTTGACCTAAACAAATACATTGCACCATATACACAATGCCATACATATTTCAAAAATGCACACAGCAACAAACAAACAAACAAATCAAACATCCAGTCCTCTGTTAACACTGAGGCTATAAATTATGGGAAACGCACATTCAGATTTACTATTCCATTCCGAGAACAATATTTTTTATTTTATAAACCCTTCCAAGGAAATGAGAGAATAATACATTTATTTTTAGATTTTTTTTTTTTTTTTGTGTGTGGCATTTTCAGGCCTTTTATTTGATAGGACAGGTTGGACATGAAAGGGGAGAGAGAGGGGGAGTGACATGCAGCAAAGGGCCGCAGGTCGGAACCGAACACGCGGCCGCTGCGGCGAGGACTAAGCCTCTGTATATGCTCTACCAGGTGCCTGTAATACATTTATTTTTGTTAAGTTATTCAACCTCACATTAAAATAAACACATACATATAAAAATGTATATGCAAAAATCACAGGTCATTTACCGCAGACATCATGGCACATGCTGAGACACCACACATCTTAATGATAGATTATACACAAAAACTTGTACATTGATTATTTTTTTAAGGAATGCTTGTGTTAAATACTAGACTCAAATGTGCAAACAAGCTCCAGGGGCTTTCGGAGATTCAGGACTCTGTATCTGAACCAATTAGCGTTGTGTCTTAAAATGGGACAGAACGATCTGTTTGAAGGCTTTATGACTGTTGTAAGAAAGATGGGAATTGAGTGTTTTGTGGGAATGGCGGTGACTGCAGATGATGTAAATAATTCTGTAGGTTTACACGGGAGGAAGAAGTTGTGAAAGATTACTGTGAACACAGGAAGTAGTAGTTTGGTGTGGTATTTTGCAAAACATGCAACCAGCTTCCTCAAAACACAAGTCATAAGTTATTTGAATAGAAATGTAATAAATAACACCAATTAGGTTTGTAGTGTGACTAAATAAACAGTGACTTGGCACTCTAGAGCTCGTCTTCATGCCAGCTGTTAAAGGGTAATTTGTTTTTTTTAAAACCTTTCAACCCTTATTTTCCTGTTTGAAATTGGTCCAGTATTAAGCGAGAACGCTGTGACCGACGCAGAGCTGCTATGTAACCATATACGGCAAATGTGCATAGTCAATTTTGTCCACTAAAAGTGCTGTATTTGCCACTGACAGGCTCAGATTATTATTCTAAGTGTCTGACAACATTATGGAACGGATTTCTAAGGAGGTCAACCTTTCTGTTAAAGAGTAAGATCCTTTTTAAAAACATAAAAACATCTTTCGTGTTTCGCTGACTCCCGATGGTTGCTTAGTACTGGGCCAATGTCAAAGATTGTTGTTGCCATCAGTCACTTAGACACAAAAACATAGGAAAATAGGGTCCAGGTTGAAAAAAACAACAGTAGTTAGGTTACTCTTTAAAGTTGATTAGACCATTACTTGGTGATGCAATAAATAAAGACAGCCATTAAAACTTTCCAAGTATATTGTGCTGCATAATGTGTCCTGGCAGATTACAAAACCTGTAACCTCATTATCAGTTTTCTACACTGATAATATATCAATATTCATAATTATATTCATAATAATAATATCATATACACAACCACATTGTAATGCTTGTTTGTGACTATGGATATCTCGGCCTCCTTTGTTTGGATTTTAGATAATTCTGCAAACATTTGCCTGTAGAGCATCACCCAGATTTATACCCCTTTAAACTTGTAAATGGACCACACTGCTTTCAAACAGATTGCATTGCACATTAATCTTTGTCAAGCTTTCTGTTGTATCTTCTCTAGTTTCCATTTAGTTGTTTATTCATTTGGTTAGGGATGATACATTTGTTTTTGTTTTTTGTCTTACCTGCAAATACCAACTCTTTTAAAGCTTTTTTCAGTCTAAAGTAAAATAAAATGAACAACACTGTGCTCTACTGCTTGAAACCTTCAGTCACCATGAGAGGAACACCAATTTTAGTCATTGCACAGATTACAGGTTTCAACTTTCAGCTTACATTCTGTTAAATACGCAGTAAAGCGTCTGAACAATTCCCTCCATTTACACAGGGCTGGAGAGGGTTGATGAAGAGCTGCACGTTCTCTCTCTAAATTGTCATGCTTCAACAGCCACCGCACGGAGTCAACACAATGAACCCCAATGCAAGCTGGAAAACATCCAGCAGGCCTGTGAACGTTCATCTCTTGGAAAGACAAGAAAGAAACAGTTGCTTTCAGATAAAATATTCTTTTGATCTGCATAGAAAACAGGTGATGAAAAAAAAAACAGTCTTACTTATTTTATATATATATAAAATGTTTACTAAAGCAACCAACAGAGCAGATCTGCAGTGACTATTTAGACTTCATCAGAAAGTCACATTATTGGGTGCTCCTATTGAGTTGAGTTCAGATTTGATCCTTTCTTCTTACGTCCCATCAGGTGTATCAATAACACATAAACATAATGCATAGGGCACAGTAATAGCTTAGATCAGCATCATTATGGACAGGAGTCTTGTTTTATTTCCACCAAGGTTTCTGTGTCCTTTATACAGATACTGTGGACGAGTCAATCTCTGAAATAGTGTGACTCATTGGTTGTATATTGCTGGGATAAAGCCTGACAGAGATGCGCTGGATGTCCCTTCCCTCTCGTTATCTCTACTATCTCCTCTACTGGGACTTTACAGAGATTTGTGGTACTGAGGCACTGTATCTAATTTACTGTGGTAAAGAGCTTTTGTGTTATTGAGTAAGGAATTTCTCCTTAGAAGAGCCTGCTCTGAGAGTTTCCTGCCGTGACTGGTTGTGTGCATGCTCTATGAATCACATAAATACCATAGTCAAACATAAGACATTTCAAGTCCTTTTAAGTCTGTCGAGATAATAACAAAACACACAAATTGTCCCACGCTCAATTTCTTCAGAAGTGGGATGTATGGCTTTTACACTAAGACAATGAGTCAAACATAACATCATTCAGATGTTTTGAGCCAATCTGCTCAACATATAAAACCTCAGTAATGTAGTCTGGGAGGCCTCACCACCCAAGCACTGCCTGGACGACACAGAGCACCTTGTTTCCTAAGAAAACATTTGGATTTAAGCGTTAGATATGATTGTTTATTTTAAAAGTATGAACAAATATTTAACCAATAAACTACAAATGAAACATGAATATGAGCCCAAACTGGATTTATTTTCTGTCCTCGTGCATTTGTCCATTTGGGAAGCAAATACTATATGATATGAACTAATCCAAGGTTACTTAAAGTGCCCATATTATGAAAAAAACACTTTTTTTCTGGGATTTATTATTGTTATTTTGTGTCTCTGGTGCTTCCACACACATACAAACTTGGAAAAAAATCCATACATGCTGTTTTGAGTGAGATACGGGTTTCTGAATGTGTCCTGCCTTCAGTCTCTGGGTGAGATGTTCAAAATCTGCACGGCTTTTTACGTAACTAGCCGAAACGATGGGCTAAACACAACCGTTAGCATGCTAGCACTAGCATTAGCATGCTAGCTCGTTCTCAATGGCAAAGCACTGCTACAACACACACAAGTTCACCATAATCTACAAAATAACTACTTACATGTGCGCCCTCGTTTAGATGAAGTCTCCAGGCTAATCCTGCCTTGTAACTGACCAAAGTTGGAGAAACAACCTTTCTTTTACTGTCTATGGAGCTCACTGACATGATCTACGATCTGAGCTACTGCGCATGTGCGAGTGCAGCCAAAGATAGTACAGAAGAAAAGATGATTCACTCTCTCAGCTAAAACAGAGACCTGAACACAAGGTGAAAAGAGGAGCTGCAGCAGTGAGAGAGAGATGTGCAGTACAACAAAAATATGGTGTTTTTTGAAAATTAAACCATGTAAACCTATTCTGGTACAACCTTAAAATACAATTATGAACCTGAAAATGAGCATAATATGGGATCTTTAACTTTGGCCATGACACCTAGATAAAATGCATCAAATCAAATCATTCTTTATTTAGTGGTAAAATGTGGCAATGCAGTGAGGCAACACCCCTGTCAGAAACTCTCCTGTAAGTTATAATACCGGTAGCTGTAACAAATTGTTTAGTTTGAATTCTTAGTCAGTTTAACTGTCGTTATACGGTATTGAGCTCCACCACAAATCAAATTGTAGTCTAGACATAATACTGTATATAATATAAGAAAGGGATGGATTCCGCCCCAAAATCAAGACCCATTGCTTCGTTAAAGTACATGATTAAAAATAAGTGTATCAACTGCACACCAGTCTTAAAGTAAGTCATACACATAGACAACTGATAAGCACACACATACAGTATACAAACAAACAAACAGAAGGACAGCAAATAAGTAGACAATTGGCTTATACTGAGCAAACTTATCCTGGGCTTATTACCACCAATTCAGCCAACTTCTTTATCATACTTTACTGGTAACAGTAGGAATAGACCCGAATGCAAGACTCTGACAAGACAAAAGTTTACTTTTTTTTTACCTGCCACAGAAAGGTAGATATAAAGAGGCGGTGTAGATGAATGAGCTGTGGCCAAAAAAGCAAAAAAAAAAAACAAAGTCCAAAGAGAATGAGCCAAACATAAGAAACAAAAGACGGAAAAGCAACTGAACAGACAAGACGAGCTAGAACAAAGGGGAAGACGAGACCTAATACACACGATTGGACATGTGAAACTGGGCAGGGAAGGCAATCAACAAAGGTTGGAAGCACACAAGTGTAGGGTAAGTGAAGAGAAATAAAACAGGAAATAGAAACTGAAAATAATTAGCATTTTCTATCTCTAAACAGGTCGTCAGAGTATTGGTCTGTATTTTTGCCACCCAGATTGGAGAGGATGGTTAAAAAAAACTGCAGTCCCATTTGCAAATACAATGCAGATGAAGGTGCTACAGTATCTGTGTGAACAGTATGTCTTTATGCTTCCCATGTGTCATGTGTTTGCAAAGTCATGCCTTTATGCAACTTGTCTATCAGTCTCATTTGCATCTATATTGTTTGTGTCTTCCAGCTGAGTCCTGCTGTTCACTGAAACCAAGCTGATGCTATTGATTTACTGAGCCACACACACTCCTCTTTTTCATGTAGGCATGTAGCCTACATAGCTCTATATTTTATTTATCTTTTTATCTCTCCATTCTCTCATATCTCCTTCCTTTCTCTCATTACATTTGTGCAATACTGTAGGATAAACTTGTCGCTTCCTGTTACACACAATCCTCATTTTCATATAAGTATATTGCTATATTTTATTCATGCCATCCCATCTTATCTTACATCTTACTGTCATGTTATGTGACTAGTGCTCTTATTGCGGTGACTATGCTTTTATTGCTGAGCTGACCTGTTCTCTCCTCAAATATTTTATTGCACCATTGACCTTATAATACAACTTGAAACTCTCCATCTAACACTAAGTATGTACCCATTTGTCTAAATCCAGTTTCCTTTCTGTGCATCCTCTCCAGAGTGTCAACGCTTCACTAGCTTATACTTTGTACCCAATCTCACTTGAGCCTGCAACAAGTCACACTGAGGAAAAGCATCAGGGATATACAGAAGTGGTGGTTCAATCCCCCTTTATAATCATGGTCTAAATGATAAAAAGCATGTGAAAAGTTCCGTGTATTTTGCATTGCTTTAACTTGCATCTTTGACAATGGCTATAAGATGCACCTGCAACATGAATTAATGTGTGACATAAACTCAGCGAATTATTTCACAAGAAACATTTACCCCGAGGAAAATAAACAACTAAGTCATGTCCAAAATATAGGAGATAAACCCTGCTGGAGTAGCCTGATGGCGCTATTATCCAAATCACTCAGTTTCCGCTGGAAATGACACTAGTTGCGACTGATTCGGTTTATTTTCCAGACCTTTGACACATGCCTGGCATTAGGAAACGCCCCACTGTCAATCCGGGCGTTGGGAACCTGTGACTCATTTGGTATCGGTCCTGTCCCTCCTCCAGCAGGACGGCAGGGGCCACTTCATTCTCGGAATCGCCGCTTCGGACCCTATGGAGACCAAGTTGTGCGTCTTACGCGCAGTTCGATGTCCTGGACCCGGCTCTTAAATACTTCTGAGCAACAGACACTAGCCTACCTCTACATCTGTGCGGACATAAAACATGCGACACCTAAGTCAGGGTGTCTCAGTTGGTGACCACAAACTCAAACAGGGAACTCCCTCGACGTGTTCAGGCTGTTTCTTCGCTGAGCGCACACTCTCCCAGCATCCGTGAACATGCCTTCGGATCTGTCTTCCTCTAAAGCCCTCTACATCGGGATGGAGGTGGTGATCGCCGTGTCGTCGGTCATCGGTAACGTGATGGTGGTCTGGGCTGTGCGTATTAACCGCTCTCTGAGAGATACAACGTTTTGTTTCATCGTCTCCCTGGCCTTGGCTGACATTGCGGTCGGCGCTCTTGTCATCCCCCTCGCCATAACCATCGATGCTGGACTCCAGACGCACTTCTACAGCTGCCTGCTGGTCGCCTGCACAGTGCTCGTCCTCACTCAAAGTTCAATCCTGGCGCTCCTGGCCATCGCCATCGACCGCTATCTGAGAGTGAAAATACCCATGAGGTAGGCCTAAAGGTGAATTTTTCCAATATCTTGTGTCATTTGCCTTTGTGTCTGGACCGCAACTCGGACCAAGGGCACACCACCAGAACAGTCATGCAGGGTTATCATTTTAGCTCCAAACAGAAACTAACTGGAATGTGTAGTGTAAAGGTGTGTCTAATCATTTTAGTTAGTTTACAGTAACATTAGGGCTACATTAATCTGCATTGACATCTCTGCAAGATCTCCACTGGAAACTACAGTGTGGCAGGGATAAAGGTCAGTGATTTTCAAGGCAATTACATTTTATATATAAATTCTAATTATATTTTGACTCATTAATTCATTAATTATTCATGTATTTATTTTTTAACCCCTTAAGTATACATCTCCATCACATATCCCAAATATAAGCTGTAAACTGAAACAAAGTAATATAAAGAACATCTTATATCAACTGCCCTCTTCTCAAGATGAATAAACAACACAGAATGTCTGATTGTTCAATATTTTCCTCTAACAATAATGGTACTGTTTTTACATGATTCGTCAAGTCTAAATATGTATATTAGACATATAAGAGCTGTTGAATTTTACATCTGTGCAGGTGCCAGCTGTTTTACAGCCTGAATGTACAAGAAGCATTGGAGGTCATATGTTGTACCTCTTTACTTCTGAATTGGTTTGTTAATAACTTCAGTTAATGGGAAACTGACCTTTCTGTTACATGGTAACAGATTTTTAAATTGTAAATGTTATCAGTTATAGCACTCCTCTTCTCTGACCCATAATTTTACTGAAAACTCAAGTTTCCTCTTCAAGTTGGTTAATTGGACAATGAGAATAGACAGAGAATGCATGATTGGTCAATAGGCTCATTGTGGCTGATTGATGGATTGCATAATTTCTCAACCAAACACACACATAGAAACATTCACACTGCACTCTTGTCACTCAGAGGACATTAACAAAGGTTGCAGTGACATGGAACAATACAAAATATTGATGATCTCAATATTATCGGCTTAACTGTTATTGTTGTCAGTGTGCTGCAAGGTTTCTCAGCCCTTCTCATCACACAGTGCTGAATATAGTAATGGTACAGGGTAATGAACACTAAATATCTCTCACTTTTCAAATTCAAAACAGGACAACTTTGAGTATGATGTAAAAATATTGTATTGTAATGGTTATAAATAATATGTTGTATAAATAATGTTTAATCATATTCTGTATGGTCATTAAAAGAAGGCAGAAAAAGGTGGTCTGGTGCTGCCCCACAAAGAAAACACCTTTTAAATAGTCACAAATCTGAGAAAATTACTTATCATCGCTGTTGTATTTTACTGTCTTGTGCTAAGTGATATTGTGAGTCAGAAATTCAGTCCCTATCCCTAAACCATACCTGGGACTCTAGAGTGACAGAGTTTAAAAGGCACTGATTGCTTTTTATAGCAGCGGTGGTTTGGAAGCACATTGTCATGATAAGGGTGCTGTGTATGTGTGTGTGCTTTGAAAATGGCCCATGTATTGCTGTGTGTGCTTCTCTGGAGGGTGGGATTTAGCAGATGGGAGACAAGGATTGAAATCCCACAGGAAAACAGAGATAGATGGAGGACAGTTGAATCCAGAAAATAATATTTGGCAGAACGGACAGCTGCTCTGTATGCAGACAGACCGCTGAGCTTTACAAGCAGCTGGACAGAGAGTTAACGCGAGAGTTAAAGTACACAAGTCGAGATAAAAACTGTCACGTATGCCTACTCCTGACTCTCTTTAAACATCCTTTGAGTTTATCATAAGTCCTGTGTTGTGTCTGCCTCACCCTAACTGAACTCCTGAGCGGTTGTGTGTGCTTTGTGTGACACAGAGTGAAAGGCAAAGACAACTGAGAGTAAGCAAATGAGGGGACTAGTATCATTATTACTATTATTGTTTAGCTTTGGTACACATCTCAGTGTGTTTCTGTGTTAGTGTTAGCGAGGTCAGCCAGGGAGCAGGCATGATAAGAAGAGAGAAACATGTGCTTCACATGTGCTGTAAGAGAGTGAGAGTGTGAGAGTAAGAATGAGTGCCTGAGATTATTTATCTGATCATTCATCTGATTGAGTCAGCACTTACTCTTTAGACATAAAGGTTGAATTGGAAAAATCAACAACCAACTCTACCACAGGAATGTTTCATGTCAGCTCGACAATGACTAATTCGGACCTGTCCAATAGCTGATCATTGTGTGGGAGAGACAGGATGAGTGACATCCTATTAGACCAAATAACTGCAGACAGTTATGTTAGGCAACAACACACACAGTTTTCTGAACAGCAGGGATGTCTTGCTTGTGTCTGCTTTATGTTTGATTTGTTTCTGAGAACACAGCAGTGATTTCCAGAAAATAAGATCAAACTGAATCTATGTCACCTGCTGCCATCCTACACAGAAATAAAAAAGGAAATGGGAATTACAGGACAAAATAACAGAAACAGTTTATAATACAATTATATATATTATAATAGTCGGTCCAATCAAACAACCCCAACAAACTAAAGGCTTAAAGCATAAGTAGAAATAACAAATTTACAAATTAAACATTTAATTCATAAGCAATACAATGCATAACTGTTCAATATAACACACTTCAACACACTCAACTGCTCAATTCAACACACTGCCACAGCATTACATGGTCTGGTATGACCAGTAGCTTATGGTTACAAAAAGTTAGCTAATGTTAGCAAACTTAACTGTAGCTAGATATTGTTCTATAAACCAGTGTGTGATGTAATGGCAAAATTATATTTTACCTAATTAACTATGACTTTCTGTATGTACTCTTCTTATTTATTCCACAAGGAGAGTTATCTACAGTTGTCTGTGAGAAAGCTTATATTGTTCTACTGAAATACAACAGGAGTCACAAAGTCTACAGATTAGACTGTTAAACTATCTGACAGACTTTTAGGCACCTCAGCTTTATGACTCTTCTATGCTTTTGCTATTTCTGGACTATGTTTTAGCATTTACTATGATCCTGTACGTCATTTACAACTCTTGTTGAACAAAAGTGTCACACACAGTGGTTACACTTTTGTCACCCGATCATGACAGGACACATTCACTGTTAAGTCTGTTCGAGATCGGATCTAGCTTGCATTTGGAACCGATCAGCCAGACCTCATGGCAAGGTGGCCTGGATCTGACACATCCAGTCACAAAATTCACATTGAAAAGACAATTGTAACCACGGCCATAGTGCTTTAGGAGTTGAAACAACACCCCAAAATAGAATTGCTAACATTAATGCTTCACAAAGGAAGTATTTTTTGTGAATCTTTTGCAGTGAATTATATGTTGTATTGGATTGAATTAAAAACAAGATCTTCTCCCTTGTTGCCATAGCTACAAGCGGGTGGTGACTCCTCGGCGAGCTGGCACGGCAGTGTTATTGTGTTGGCTGGTGTCCATCATCGTGGGCCTCACGCCCATGTTGGGCTGGAATAACCTTCAGTTTCTCCGTGACAATGGTTCCCAGGTCACTGATGACCTCTTGGTTACCTGTCAGTTTGAGACAGTCATCAGCATGGACTACATGGTCTACTTCAACTTCTTTGGCTGGGTGCTACCCCCTCTGCTCCTCATGCTCGCCATCTATGTTGAAATTTTCTACATGATCCACAAGCAGCTCAACAAGAAGGTGAGGTCTTTGTTGTCTTGTGGTTGCTTTGTTTGATATGCAGCAAATAAAAGACAATTATTTTGCTATTGCTGTATTTGCTACAGACATCCTGTGAACTGATTATACTAAAGCTAAATGTATATGCTGACAATCTTCTCCTTTATCTCTCTGTAGGTGACAGCTAGCCACACAGACCCCCGCCGTTACTTTGGCAAAGAGCTCAAGCTAGCCAAGTCGCTCGCCCTCGTTCTTTTCCTCTTTGCAGTCAGCTGGCTCCCTCTTCACATCCTGAACTGCATCACCCTCTTTTGCCCTGCCTGTGATAAGCCCATGTTCCTCATGTACATTGCCATCATCCTTACCCACGGCAACTCGGCCGTCAACCCCATTGTGTACGCTTTCCGTATTAAGAAATTCCGCACGGCGTTCCGTAAAATCTGGAAACAGTACATGCTTTGTCAGGATCCAGTGGGTCGGCTTCCTCAAAGAGGGAGCCAGAGAGGACAAAGTCATGAGAGAAGGCTAAGGCAGAATGATGATGATGATGATGATGTGTGACTTTTGGCAACTAATTGGATTGCTGTGTAACTGTTCACTCCACTGGTTCACAGAACGGACAAGACTCTGGCTTTATTTTCATGCTCAAGGGATTACTGGTCAGAACGGCCTTAATGGTATTGAAGCATGTCAGAGGGATGAAAGAGATCAGGGAACTCGATCGTGGACCGTCCAGCACACTCTAAGGAGGGCAGGATGACCAATCAGCATGGAGACAATATAAATCAGACTTTGATTCAAATAAGACTGATTGTTTATTTCTCCAATGGCTGACAAAATGAAGATGATGCCATACGAGATAAGGGGCTTCTCATTAATTTTCAACACCAACCTGTTGAATTTGAATAACTAAGTGTGTATATCTGTAGCACATTCGGTACAAGAGTAGTGTATGCTGTATTGTATTTTTTTGACCTGAATTAAAACTCATGGGCTTTTTTTATGTGAATAATCTCAAATAGTTAAGCATTGTATTATGTGCCTCATTTACATGCTTAGTTATGTGGCCTTAAGGACAGGATATGTAATGATTGGAACTAAGTGCATTGTGTTAATAGTGTGAATCTGTTAAACCAGTGGTGGGCAAGCAGGAAGTTTGTGCAACCAGCTGGGTGCTCTGAGATGGACAGAGGATGGACTGTATGCTGGCTACATGGATAAACAAATATCCAATTGACCCATTTGGAATTACAACACAGGATCTTCAGTGCGATGAACGTGTGGTCTGACTATGCTAATGTCAGTTGCACAGTAACCCATTAGACTGATGACCCTTACATTATGTGTAGTGCTATCCAGCGCATGTAAAGGTTATATATATATATTTTTTTTATGTCTTTGAGAGATACTAGCTAGTAGTTGTAGCAGCTGAAAACAGCAGCCATGCTAAAATAAAATAAAAATACTTAATGCTCCTCTTGAAATATTTGTGGACATGGTCAAAAACTGTGGAGCTACCTATTAGTAGCTATATAACTGTAGCTACAGGACTGTGAATCTAAGGAATGTTGGAGCTTCTCCGTCCAATAAGCTTAATTAGATCTGAGTGATAATCATTGTAACCCTGTAATGTACCTCTACTGTACATGTACCACCAGGTCCTTTCCACTACCAGCAGGTGTTTTCACCTTTTTACATTTCCCCCCCTATTCTTTATGCCAAAGTAGGTATACCAATGTAGCATCATCACATCCTCTGTCATTTCATAGTGTGTTACAACATATGTAGTAGTACACACACACACACACACACACACACACACACACACACACACACACACACACACACACACACACACACACACACACACACACACACACACACACACACACACACACACACACACACACACTAGTGTACTCACTGTATTTACAATGCTGCTCTTGTAATAATGTTTCCGTGTGATTCTTTCTCAATTGTGATCCTGTGAAATTCTTTTAAAGCCACTATGTGCAGAATTTGATATATACTGTATAGCCTACAAGACATGTACACAATATAGCATATTTCCAATTATTGCTCTTTGTAGAACAATGAGAAAATTGGTGCAAAGTTTGTCACCTTCTGCCCATTCATTCTGTCCTCCCGTCAGACCAATTTATACTTGGGGGACTGGGTCGAATATGTCTAACACAGTGTCTTTTTTATACTACCGCTCGGGGGTACCATCAGGCTTTTTTTATTTTACACATTGTGGCTTTAAGTTTTGTTTCTCTTTGCTTTGACTGAACCAGAGTGATGAATTAAATATGAAAATATAATATATAGCTTAGATAGTGTACATGTAGACACTTTTCAAAAATTAAGTGCTGGAGGTTCAGAGCAGTACGTGTTGATGTGGTGAATAAATATATAAATAGGTCAATTATGGAGTCACAACACAAAAAGTGGACTCTTAATCTTGGCTGAATGTAAACATTTCAATGCAGTATATGTTGACTGATGTACTGTTGGAAAATACACTGAAAAACTAGAGAAAGATAATAAAGTTGCTTCTATGAACGCCGACTAAGAATGTGATTTACAGGTATTATTGAGTAGTTTCGATATTCAACCGAAGTTCTTTGTAGGTTGTAACAACACAACATCAAATATCTCTTTCTCTGTTGCTTACTCTTTTTGTCAAACACACTCTCATAAAGACAAGTCAAGTCAAGTTTATGTATAGCCTGAAATCACAACAATCTTCAAAGTGTATGTCATTTTTATGATACAAAAATATAAGTCAGTGTCTGTAATGAAATACTTTTACACATTATCTTATAAATTGACATTAATGAGATGTTTGTTTTTTAACTTTCTTTTTTATATATAAAACCTGTATCCAGGGGAATAATGAAATGTTTTTTTCACAGCAGTCATTTTGTCAACCACAGGTCTCTCCGATAACATTTATTGTTTTACTGCAACGGAGGGCGCTATTGTTAATGTTATTGGATCCACCTGTGATTTTCCTGCTTTTACAAGTCAAAAATGTCTGCTGAATCTCATTAATTTGGGTATAATGAACACACAGGGGTGCTGATGCTAACAAAGCTATCAAGGTTCAGGTATGTTTTTATGGCAATGAACTTAAGCTTCATTGTATAAATAAACAGTTTTTGACAGTTTTTGTTGTACATATAAATGAGGTGTTTATACTTATTCTAAATGAAGCCCCTTGATTATGGTACTTTTAAATGGAAACACAGATTTTAGTGTCTGTTGAAACTATCCACCCTTTAAATAGAGATGGCACGTCTTTCTAGGTGCAAAGATGATCTTCCCCTGTACCCTGCTGCGGACCTGCCTCCCAGCTGGTTTCCTACCTGGTGGCTTGCCTGGTCCAGAACTCCCCCGCCATGTCTCACAGACTTAGTGTTAAGTTGGTGCAGACTGCCAAAGAGTAGCACAGGGAGAGGTGTTGCTGTGCAAACAGCTCGACTTTGGGAGTGATCGTGAATACCTACTACGGGCCAAGAATGCGATGGCTGTGTAATACTTCAAATACATGACAAGTCTTTAAACATACCTTTTTAATGGTGCATACAATACTAAGCTACTAAAATAATAATTGTTGACTTATTCATATATTTATACATCATGTTTTAGTGTTAAAATGTGGCACAGTGAATCCTCAAGCTTAACTGTATCTGTGGATGGCTACCTTACCTATAGGCCAGTAAGCCTATCATCAATGTTGTGTAAATAAAAAAAAAATAAAAAAAACTCTTTACAAATATGTTGGATTCACGTTAATGTATATTTTCACACATATTTTAATTTATATTTTCTAAAACTATTGAACAATAATTTGGTGGCCACCCTGCAGCAACTCTGAGGACCCCCTAGGGTTCCCGGACACCCCTGTTAAAGATCTCAGCAATACACTATGGGTGGGATCTTTCACACTGGCATCTGGTGATTGAAAGTGGTCAGTGCTGTACTCTGCTGGTTACTGTGCAGTAGTGAAACTACATATGAGCCAACACAGGCCTGTGGAGAGAGAACTTAACGCCCCAGTGTAACGTTTGTAGTTGTTTATTATGAAAATCTGTATTGCCCTTCACAAACTTGTCCTTTTTTATGAATATTGACCACCACCATCAATGTCAAGTATTCCTATTGGCTTGATATTTTACATTTGCTCTTACATGAACTGGGGTAGACGCTCCATATTCATGCGCCATCTTGAAATACGTTAGCCGGTAAGGGACATACAGGCTATACTGCTCTGCCTTTCGCGTTTTCGACTCACAGCTGCTCGTCGCTTCCCGGCCACGGCAAGTTTGAAGAAGGAAACACGAGGACCACATGTATTCAAAATCCAAATTTCAGGAACAGGAGTCTTCTTCTTCGCCCAGAATAAGAAAACAGATATTGAAAAGAGCAAAAGACTGGCGTCATCAGAAAAAAAGAGTGAACATTGGAGCTGCTTTGGACGCGCTGCATTCTCTTTTTTTTCCCCTCTCTCCTTTCCGTCGGGTGGCGCGCGTGCCAGCTTGTGGTGTGAAGCGCGTGTCCGCGCCACTGTCCGACATGCACTCCCAACAACCATGGCTGATTGACGGCCTTTTGTACACTTTCGCTTTTTGAAGCGTGACGGCTACCGTAGCTGCAGTATGTACGTTCAACTGCGTGGCGAGAGAGAATTGATTGCGATACATGATCTCAACGCTAGATGGGAGTAATTCTTACACAATGTAGCTTTAAAGATGAAAAAAAAAAAAGTTTTACTTGCATGTTGAAAAAAGAGATAGTTCAGGTCTGTGTACTACCTACCAAGTCTACAAAAAACAATGTCAACACTTCCTTATCTAATCTTATTTATGTAACTAATTGATGAAGACATGCTTTGTCAGTCTTAGAAAGTATAGTTCCCATGTCATTTAACCTGTCATCAAATATTTTTCTACCGTTTTTTTCTGTGATCCAGTATTGAATAATACAGATTTAATGGATATGTAACACCACACATAAGTGGTCAGTATCAGTTAAAAACCATAGATAAAATCATATCTAATATGATAACTAACTAATTTCATCTTCACAAACACAAGATCAAGTCTTACTCTCATTTTAAACAGTTAATTGTGGAGGGCTTTTGAATGGCATGTTGACTATTTGACTTTGATAATAAGCTTGTCTCTGTATTTGTAGCACGTTTGCATGGAAAATTTGACTTATTAGCTTTGTTTATAAAATGCTAACACGCTTGTGATGAAATGAAAAAAGCATAACAATATCTCAATGTCATATCCAGAATTTAATAATTCACAAATCATTTTTAAAGTTTCACATTTTTATTGAAATTATTAAATTACAAAAACAAGATGCCCTGCACATGTGTGTACAACCACTGTCCAAGCCAACACATCTTTAACTTATCAAGATATAAGATATCAAAGTTTCCAAATATACCAAATATGTCCCACTTAAAGTTAAACCAACATGTATAAAGCAATGACAGTGGATGTGAACATTTGGGTTTGAATATATCATTTCATTATTACACCATGTGATTAAGACATTTAGCAGACCTTTAAGGTAAAATCAGGGATAATAGCCTTAGACATATTAGAATACCCGTATACATTTTTGTGGGAAAAAGGAATCGTTAGAAAACACATTTAAGTACTTGAAATCACAGCTTTATTGAGCCCCCATAATGGCATATCCTGATCCAGTACACACATTTTTAGACACATATGGATGCCAAACTGTGAACATAGTGGGTTTAACAGCTTAATTGTTGTAACCTTTCACTGCAGAAATTACAATAACAAGTACATGGCAAGAGCCCTTCTGGCACTCATTTGTATACTAGAAGGCAAGCAAAAAGAAACACATCAGCGAAATTAAATAATTTAAATTGAAGCTGTGGTAGGCAGTTTATTTTTGGCATTGTAGGGCAAAAATTCCAAAATCTTTCAGCATATTGTAATTCAAGTGGTCTGAGAGATTGTCGCGTATGCATGTTCTTTCCAGGCCCCCCAAAAGTGCACCAAGCTTTGAAGCCAGTTTGACATAGTGGCCCAACAGCAGAATTGCAACTTCCGGGTCCGTAGCGTGATGCCCTCTGGCCCCAAACTACTTTTCCTCATAGACTTGCATGGTGAAAGAGGCGTCTGTAGATCAGTGGATAACTGTTTTTTGTGTGCGTAACAACCCCTGCGAAATGATTCGTTTTACTATTAGAATTTGATCCATTCGGTCTGATAACATTTGGAAAGTCTTAAAGTGCTGCCCAAGTTAGCGGAGCGCTAAACGTTAAGTAGCCGGCTTGGCTGGTGGAGTTCTGTAGCACGCATGCTCTATGGGCCCCATAATGCGGAAGCAGAACAAATCATATATGCTATCTGGATGAAATATGATTAGTCCATATAACTGTTACTGTATGAAGCAGCTGCATGCCTGTGCTTGTCTGGTGGGAGGGGATAGACAGAGAGGGGAGAGGGAGAGCTATAGGAAGAGGTCTCGCACTACTTTAAATTCTGGCTTTTTTTTTTTATTCTGCCTCCTGCAGCTTTAATATTAAATTAGTTTAGTGAGAAGCCCCATAGATGAACCCACATGCATGAAAAATAAATACACAAAATTGGAGCCTACACGACTGATCACTCAGAAAACTCCTCTGAAGACAATCAAGAACCATTTCATACTAGTGCAAGGAGTGACATGGTGGAGAGTAATTCCAGTAGTATCATGTTGTCATGATGAAAATTAATTTATGAGAATAAAAGTGACTTATTTAAATTGTCGTTTGTTTGCTTTACAATATTCTACTTAGATGACTATTTTAGTTATCAACCAATGCATGTCAGTGAGAAGGGAAACAGTTTCAATGGCAGCTGTAATGCTTTTAATCAACTCCTAGAAACTGCATAGAACATGGGGTTAGCACCAGATTGTATGAAACAGAAACTCAGTGTGAAAGCACTGAAATTCTAAAGAAGAGGTTTAGTGTGTGATTAGATCTCTGCCTGTGTGATAACAGAACCCTGAACAGCCGGATTACAGATTGATACCGTGGCTCCACAAGGTCATCCGGTGGAATATTGTTGTTCAGGTAGGTATTCATTACAGAGAGGCTGGTATGGCAAGATTCAATCTCAAACGTCTTTCACTTTGTCCTGAAACAAACCAAACAAACACAAAATTACAGATTACAGAAAAGTAAGGATGCAGATGTACAGATGTAGCTCTGGTATAAATCTTGTTTCAAAGCTTTAGTGCGTAACGTTTTGATAGTAATGAACGTCTGTTACATTCAAGCCATTGCCAAATGAGTTGCTAGTTAATTAAGACCATCAGCTCCACACAACTCTCTCTGTATTTCTCAGTATGGCTATGTTCAGAAGATTGTGTCGTCCGGTGACTTTCCCACGCAGAAGCTCGAGTGAAGATAATGGTCTCTTCTGAAGAGTTCATCATGTTTTTTTAATCCTGCGTGTCCTCCTTGCATACTAGCAACTGCATGGAGGAGCGGTGGGGGTGGGGCGCGATCACAAAAGGCTGTTTCATGTGGATGCGCCGACAGTGTTGTTGTCATTACTTAGGATTCCTCATGGTGGAGACAGAAACTACGAACTATAGCTTTAACTGCATGGTTCCTCAATGTGTGGATAAAAAAATGACATTGTGCAGAAGACTCTTAACACTAATGTTTGGTACTACTGCTATATACTAATAGTTGGTTTTACTGTATATTCGAGCAGTATGCAGGATACTACGGTGGCCGACAGGGGCAAACGCCCTGCAACTTAAGAAAACACAAGCAAATTAAGAAAACAACTTCATTCATTTGACAACACATGCGCAGCATTCAGCAAGCGCACTGCAAATACACACAACACAACCAAATACATGAACGCGCTGAAAATACACACAACACAACCAAATACACAAACGCGCTGAAAATACACACAACACAACCAAATACACAAACGCGCTGAAAATACACACAACACAACCAAATATATAAACGCGCTGAAAATACACACAACACAACCAAATATATAAACGCGCTGCAAATACACACAACACAACCAAATACATGAACGGCGCTGCAAATACACACAACACAACCAAATACATGAACGCGCTGCAAATACACAAACGATGCAAAAAGGAAAGCATGCAAACCCCGAAAACAAATGCAACAGAAAAACGCTGCATCCAGATTACACAACGGAAGTTCTCCAGGCTTCCGTTGTGTAAAGCTTGGGCCACTTGGCATCACAGTAAGCTAGATCAATATTAAAATATCGTATCAATACATCTCTACTGGATCTTTCTCTACTGGATTAGGGTGATGCAAAATGACATGCAGTTAATGGTAAAAAAAAGTATGCTGTGTGGCAGAAAAAACTGCTTGTTTTACCATCAGAGTATAATTCTGTAGGATTTTATGATTTACACCTACCCTAGGGGTATGTGTAACTATTTAGTTGTAAGAGTTGTGTTGTAACTTTCCTCTTATTTTAGTAATGAATAAATAGTATTAATTTACGTTATACCAAGGCTAAGTTAAAGCTTACACACAGCTAGTGCAACAGGCTGGTGATATGAAGAAATGTGATCCAGGAAATATACTTTGAATAACAGATCCATGAGTAAGGCTTATCAGACAGCAAAACACACAGTACACAGTGGTTCATAAAATTATAAGACAGGTATTTACAACCCTAGAAAGTCACGGTGTGACAATCATTTTATCTATGAAGTTTACTTACAGTATTATACTGTACTATAAAGCTTGTCTACTATTTCCAGTAGAGTCAAAGCAGAAAGGTCTAGTCAAACAAGTTTAGTGCATTCAGTTTCATTTTACAAAAAATCAACTTGCATCAAGGTCACAATGCAGTATTGCTTAATTCCATGTTCAGTTAGGCATGTTGGTTTTATAAAAATTGAAGAGGAAGCACACTAAATAATAGTTTCTTTTAAATGAAAACAAACTCAACTTGCATGACATGTACTATAGTGACGGAAAAACACCTCCAAAAATGATCTCAATCAAAAGTGTTTTTTCTTAAAGAATTAAAGAGCTAATCTAAATTCTTTTCTCTGCTTATGTCAGAAGTTGACTGCCTGTTTAAAACTGTTATATTGCACTTAAAAGTCTGTGGTGGCACAATGTGAAAGGTAACTTCCTTGAATGACATAATTTCGTTTGTGCAATGTTTGCACCACTGGGTTTAATGCACACAGATTGATGTCATAAAAAGGGCAATGGGCTGGTGCAGTGGTAAAAACCTTGACCCTTGCAACAATTAACATCTTATTAATCTCATCTGAAACTTCTCAAGTCTCCTTTACTTTTATATTGTAGTTTTCCAGCTGTCCTGACCTGTGCAAGTGATCACAATTTAGAAAATATAAGAAAAACATTCTTACCCATCCACCTTGCTGAGTCACCCATGAGACCACACCTGGCCTGTTCAGGAATGCATTCATGGCACTTCGGACATTATTTTTCAGCTCTGGGGAGGATTTAATAATATATAGCCCGAAGGCCACCGTGGCCCTGATCAGCTGCATCTCTGAAGCCACTTCAGCCCTCTGAGAGACCTGAGTCTGGCACAAGGTCTCCATGCTATGGCTAAACGCTGCTTCAAAGGCCTGTGGGGAGATGAGACAGGGGTCAAGAAGATATTATGGAACAGGAAATTCAACATCAAGGCATCATAGTAGATATAAAGGTGGGTCCTGACTACAGCTATAATTTTCAGTCAACCTCCTTTCAAAGTTTGGAAACACAAATGTTTTGTTTTGTTCTCTTTTAAAACTGTGTGCTCGTTTACAATTATTTTTAATATACAAAACCCAAATTTATCTCAGAAAAGAAAACTGATTTTAAAATTCATGGCATTTAAAGCCCCAGTGTGTAAGAATTCCTCCCACCAACGGTGAAATTGTATATGACAACCCCCCATTCCGAGTGCGTTATTACTCTACGGTGGCCAAACCCGAAATTAGCGACGACCGTCCGTGAGTGTCCCTTCCAGTGTAATAATAGTTTGACGTTATTTTTTTTTTATATACTGTCTATGGTCGGACGCCGTGGCCGTCTGCTCGCTGACCTGTCACGGCACATACGGCCTTACGTAAACATATCCCAGAATGATTGACAACCAGGAGGACCAATAGTCTTGATGATCCACTCGGAAAAAGAAAATCCTCCACTACACCTTTAAATAGAAAACAATCTAAAATAATATTAAAAGTTTATAAAATAAGTATTCTATAGTAATAATAGAAAATATAAAGCATGTTCTGTGCATGTACCTCTTTTGCTGCTGCTTTCTTCAGGTCAGTCAGTACAGTTTTAAACCGGGGGTCAGCATTCAGGGAATCAGCCACACTCCTCAGTTTATCAGCTATCTGAACTGGGTCAAACTTGTCATCTGAAAATAAAAACATGCATAATGTCAGGTTTTAGCCGTCAGTTAACAGCAGCCTAAATATCTGTATTTACTTTACTTTAAGCCTGCCTGTAAGGGACATAACCGGGGGGCTTAACAACAACACCACAAAAACAAATTATACACCTTATCTCGTAATTATGAGTTACTATAGGCTATATCCCATAATTATGAGAAAAGATCTCGTAATTACGAGACAAGACTATATCGTCGCTAACCTAGGCTACAGGATTATTAATCTGGTTTTAAAGATGAGACACTGTGAACTATTGTTAATATTAGTATCACAACACTGCGTATGCATCTCAAATCTTTAGCATTGTTCAGGTGGAAAGACCAGTCCGCCCTGCTGGAAGTCGCTCTCTAACCCTGATAAAAAGGAAATAAAGGCAGATTACACGTTTTATCGTGAAGCCCAGGTTGAGGCGATTTATTACTAGCTATACCTTAACTGTCCTCGTAATAACGAGAGCTGATCTCGTTATTATGAGATACAACTCATTATTACGAGCTAAGGTGTCGTTTTTTTTCTTTTGTGAATGCAAGCGCTTCCGTAACGTAGCTAACTAGCTAAGGTCAGGCTACTTATCGACAGTACCTACCATGACAAAAAATGAAAATGAAAGTTCACTTAATGAAGTGTTGTTTAAATGTAGCTAATGCTAATTGGATGTGGGTATGTTGCTATTCTGGTATCTGTCCTTTGCTGTAACTACAGTTATAAGTTAACGTACCCCCACTAAGTAACGTTATAAGAATAGATAAATTCCATCTCTCTCTCTCTCTCTCTCTCTCTCTCTCTCTCTCTCTCTCACGCACTCACACACACAATCGCATTATATCAGATACACGGACTCAAAAAACAAACTTAACCGTTGCTCGCTGATACGCTGTCAACCTCCAATCCAGCATCTAACAGACGACATTCATGCTCTCCCTCGTCTTCAAACAGATATTCGATTATTTGACTCGTCTGCCACTTGACAATGTCTTCTGTTGGTGCCATTACTGCTTTCAAACATCTGACTGCTGCGCGCAGCCGCAAGGAATGGATCAATGGATGCCTGCTGGTATTAGGTATTCTCGAACTTCCGGTTTAAAAAATAAAATAATTTATTACTTTATTTACACACACACACACACACACACACACACACACACACACACACACACACACACACACACACACACACACACACACACACACACACACACACACACACACACACACACAGAGAGAGACATGTATAAAATGATACAAATTCAAATCAATGTATCACTGTTCCATGAGGATGGAAGTAAATGTAAGACTTTATTATTAGACTATTTCTAAACTTTACTTGCTTACTTTGAATAAAATATTTAAACTTTAAAAAAAAAATAATAGTAAAACAGTTTGACCCTGATTACACCACTGATCTAGCTGTTAGTACATTTTACCTCCAGAAGATGGTGACATCTCCCTTCTGATAATGTTCTTAGCTGAGTGCTGCTGCCCCACCCTGGTTCACACACACACACACACACACACACACACACACACACACACACACACACACACACACACACACACACACACACACACACACACACACACACACACACACACACACACACTGTGACTGAAAATAAATTGAAGTTGATCACCAAAACAATTCTATTTTTTCTGCAGCATCTACATTTTTCCCATTCCTAATTATAACAGGTGTCCCTTGGTATTTATGCATGTAAAAGTCTGGTGTGCACACATCATGGACAATCAAGCAGAACCATAATCAGAATCAGAAAAGGGTTTATTGACATAGTACGACACACCTACGTAGAATTTGGTGAATGGTGCATATATACAAACATTTAACATTAACAAGAAGTAAACAATAAATACAGAAATAGAAACAATCTATATACTAAATAGCTGTTAAGCACAATAAAAAGGAGGCTAAATGGGTTGAGTAGTGCCATAGTACCACAGAATGCATACACACCAACAAGCTTTTTCCATCAAACTGATTTGGTTCAATAACAGTCAGTGAGGTGTTTGTATATCTCCATCTGACAGTCACTAATCTAAAAGCTGAACCAACTCTTCACATGAATGTATGCTTTTGCCTTTGCGCAGTGACCTGCAGTGTAGGTAGAAAACAAATAAATAATTTAGTGTTGAGACTATCAGGGGATTAAAAATGTCTCTTACTGTATCTCTGTCATAATTTATAATCCTAAAACTAAGATTAATAGTAACCCAGATTGTGAATTGTGTCACAAACCGACTAAGGTCAATTGGAAGTAAGACTGAATTATATATTTTTTACATTTAAAAATAGTTTTGGTTCCCTCTAGCCAAGCCAAATAGCATATTGGGAACAGCTTTGTGTCTTAGGGTCTGTCACCCTCTCTAGGTCCATATCAGTTAAAGGCAGGGTTGGTAATATTTCCAATATGCACTTTTTTATATTGTTTGAAATGGTCAGTAATAAATATGTAGCTACTGTAATCCTGTAAAAACGCCCACCAGTCACTGCCTGCAGTCCACTTGAAAAGAACCAATAAAATGCCTCCTTTCCCGCTGTATGCATTCTACCCCTCCTGTGAACAAGCCTGAGTTAAATGCACATTGTTGCTGCATTGCTAACATTAGTCGTTTGTTTTTAACATTCAATATGATAATATTAGCTGCTTGCTTACCGGTTAATGAGACATAAAGTAAAATTGCGGTCCTTTCTCTGCTCTGCTCTGAAGCAGCAGTGCTTGTGCACGTCTGTGTGTGGGTCGGAGCCCTGAATGCAGGGGGAGGGGTTGGATGGAGCCTCAAAGAGGTGCTACTTTCAAATCTTGCTAGCTTTTCAACATTACCAACCCTGCCTTTAATATATTTTCACACTATTTTGTATTCCTCTCTCTCCCAATCACTAATTTGTATTAACCCACCTCCTGTAGAACTCTGCATCCATCTTGTGACACTGATGCCAACATCCAACCACAACCTTTCCCACTAACAGCACCAAAGACTCCACTCCGAACCAAATTGATTTAGACCAACTTGGGAGGTTATGCTTCAGACCAGATGTGGGTTTTCTTATCATATAACTGACCTGTTTTCTTTCTTCACACCAGATTATGCTTATCTTAGTAAAATGTATGCCTTGTATTCGCACTACCCAGGCAGCTGCCTTTTTTATGAGGACTGACAGAGAAGATGAAAACAATGAAAGAGCATGTTTCATCCACACATTGTCCTCTGGCATGTCAGAGAATGAGAAGAAAATTGGGTTGCCCAGTCATGCAATTCCATCTCTTCTGGAAATAATAAAGTCCTGATTAGGAATCGTGCACCACGATATTCAGCGGGGATGTCACACTCACTTCTGCGTTGTCTGATACACTAAAGTCAATGTCACATACACATAGAAAATTGGTCACAGATTAAATAACCATCATCACAGCTAATGTACTGTACTTCACAAATGTTAACCCATACTTCAGTGACAGATACAGGAAGAGGTGCTATCAAACAGAACCTATGGGTGTGACGGGTTGTCATGCAATCATGTAAGATTAAGTATCATAAACTACATTATACATAAGGAGATCATAGGGGCTTTAGTTATTTGGTTCACTTGTTTGCAACATTATAGCACCAGTACACTGATTTTTGAGCCTCTTCAAATCTTTAGAAACTTTAACAGGAATAAATATGCTAGTGTCAGAAGAAAGTCCTCAGTTGTGATGAGTCATAATGAAACAAACTATAAAGACCGGAAGTAAAAGGCAAGGTCTGAGAACACAGATTTAGAACTTACAGCCCTGACCCCAGTATATATAGTCTTCAGTGAGTGTTAATTATTTTCCATGTTGTCTACTGTATGTTGTTGTGTATTTTCTTGTCTAGGCTGCCTGTCTTAGTTTTCTGACCATCAGCCATACGTCAATGGGCTTTTCCATTGGATTTTGGATTATTGCAGAAAATAAGCTCTTTGACAAACAAAGAAAGACAATCTTCTCAAGTAAAACACTGCTTTATGATTTCAGAAGTGTAAATACAATCGCCAGAAGTAAAAAGCTAACATTAGGCTAAAAACCTACAACACCACAGGCACATGACTATCCTTAGGTGATGGTGGCTTTTAATGTCCCTGATGTAATAATCTCATTTAGCCACTTGTTAGCAACCACCTTTTTTAAGACACTTAAAAGCTTTAAAATGTATTTCATGCCGTAGAACAAAATTGGAAGATTTGTTAAGCTTGTGTTAACCACATACCTTATTTTAGACATCTAACCAAAAACCCATTCAAAAAACATTGACTTTGAGACAAGGGAACCGAAAGTGTGGGTTTTAGGACTCATTCCTACAGCACTATATTGTGCCTTCACAATTATATATGTTGGGTGCTTTATATAAGTTCTTTCATTTTCTTTTATTTTTTTCTGCATTATTAAGACAATGGATGTAATTTTCCATAAAATGTGGACTTGTGTGAGATTGTTAAATTGTCCTTCTTGACTCATATTCTCTTCTAAATTTCTCATTTATTTCTTTAGAAAAATAGATAATGTATGTATATCTTTGTCCCAAATGCCACTTCCTTTTGTGTGCCATTGTGTCCACCTCGTCTACTGTCATCTACTGCACAAGTGGTAAAATAAGGGAGTGAAGCCTGCTGAGTTGTGGCGGAAAGTAAATATTTATTCAAGTAGCGTACTTAAGTACAAATTTTAGGGCACTTGTACTTTGAGTATTTTCATGTTATGCAACTATACTTCTGCTCCACTACAATTCAGATGCAAATATTTTACTTTTTAAAGTCACATTACATTTAATTGATAACTTTAGTTACTTTGCAGATTTAGATTAATAATAGAAAATTCAACAAATGAATTAAGATGTATTATTACAGGATAAAATGAGATGTATTGATCATGGAAGGGAGAATTCACAAGCTACCCAGCGGTACCTATAAAGTATACATATATGTACACATTAATGTATCAACAATTATATTCCAGTACTATTAAATACATTATTCTGAAATAGGTCATTCAGCATTATGAGTACTTTTACTTTAGGTACTTATTTTGATGCAAATACTTTTTCTTACTTTTACTTGAGCAAAGTTTCAAATGCATGTCTTTTACTTGTCACAGGGTACTTCGAAACTATGGTACTGTTACTTTAACTTGAGTAAATATCTGACTACTGCTGTGCCAGTTCAGTTAGACGACTACAGCTGCTACACTCCATACTCCTCATGCTGTATAGGCTATCAAACGCACCTTATCTTATATAACTTGTCAGAGTAGGAAAAGCACAGCTGAAAAATGATAACCTTAACAATGGCTCAATTCCATCAAGTGTCCCAGTAAGCAATTTCAGTGAGTCAGCATGTACAATAGCCTGTCCTAAGTGGAATGCAGCCATCACTAATGGTTCTGAATACACCATGCTTTCCTACTATGACATGTCAACATGTCTGCCATGAAAAACGTCTATTGAAGGTTTGAGAAGGAGTTGTCGCGGTTGTGCTGCTCCCAAATCCCATGAATTGAGCACAGATTGGACTGATTGACAGCCAAGTGACATCTACATGACAACTTACCCTTGATGGTAAAGATGGAGGCTCATCTTTTTTTTAAATTGTGTATTTTGGTTTGTTGAGTCTCTGGAGGAAACGGACGTAGACTTTCAAGTGCATTAATTAATTCTCAAGGATTATAGACTTGTCTTCACTACTTACTTACTGTTGCTCTTACTAATTATCCTCTTCTCATCACAGTTTGCACTTGCTCTCCTCTTTATACGTATACGCCATAGACTTCCAGATAATGAGATAGAAAGCTAGGGAACTGTGGCCGATTGGGGTATTATATGGCTTATTCTTTGTACCCTTTTAATTCACAGTGGTGCTGATGAATTGAAAATACACTAAAAACTCTTAACTATGAAACTCTAACTCTAAAATGTATCAGGTCATCTTTGTATTTTTGGGGAAGAACTGCACACTGCATTGTTCTGACACAGAGATGTTTATGAACATTTATTTCTGTTGTATATCTTTTGAGTAAGACTGTAATTTCTTTTTGGCTCAGTGGTCCAACTGAATACCAGCAGACACTGTGACTTCTGTGTCACCTCACATGTATTATGTTGTTTATGATATATCCAGACTCACATGGAGTTAGTAGCCCTGAATGGGGGGGTTGGGGGGACAAAAGCTACTGCCCTTTTTGCCTGGTTGCGAGTGACCTTTTCAAATGGCAAATCAAAACATTTTTCCTTATTTGTTGGCTGCATGTGTCTAGCTGAAATCTAAAAATGTCATAAATGATACAGATTTTAGCCTAAACTTTCTTTTTTTCAAATTTTGTTTTTACTTGATATTCATAAGGTGGCTGTAAAGCTCATCTTGAGCTCAGTTTCGGTCAACAAGCCACATTAGAGGAATATATGATGAAATCTGAGTCAAAGTTAGTTTAAAAAAAAACTTTCTGTTGTATCTCCCGCATCCAAGAGTAGACAAAGACGCATTTAGAAAAAGGTCACCAGGTAATCAGGCTACCAGCTGATCCGTTGCTTCGGCAAGTTGAAAACAAAACTTTATTGTCTTGTTACAGCGTTCCCTGTCAGTTGTGATATCCAAAACTTCCACAAACTACGACTCCAGTACCAACTTGCATGTGGTTCTACCCTGAGGTCCTCTCAATGTATGCCATGCTAGACGCCCCCTCAAAGGTTGCGCATCCTTACCAGGTGTGTGAATCAACTCAGCTGACTTCTCCTATTATGAGAGGGCAGCTACATGAAACCCCTGAACTCCTCACTTTATACTGCACAGAGTGAAGCCAGCTCACCTTACAGAGGATCCTGACCTGGAATGATTTTAATCTGCATTTTCTTTCACTACCTGCAGGCTGTAGCCATAGGGACTAAACTCACGTTTGCAGCAGCCACAGTCAGGAGGACGGAAGCATAGACTAAGATCTTGTGGTCACATTGAATATGGTGATTCATTAATCTTTATGCATCATTGAACTCCCTCAGGACAGCTGGTTCCCACTTATCCTCATTTGGTGTCTTAATCCAAAAAGACAGGCCTCTTTAGGGTGCGTCATTTGCATGTGTCATCTTTTTAGGTAGTTCAAAGTTCACCAGTGTAAAGAACTTGGGCACAAACAAAGGACACTGCGGATATAAAACAAAAACTACAGTCTGTGATATGGTCATGTATGCTCTTACCGTATTGGTCCGAATATAAGACAATGAAAATATTGTTTTCATGTTGTTTTTAACATTTTTTAAATAAAATAATATTTTCAATATCTTTTTAGATGAAAGTGTCACATTTAAATTAATGGTAAATATTTCCAAGGCCTTCAGGTGAATCACGTTTTTCTGTTCAGCTGTTTGTTACACTAAAATAAAATGGATTATCGATCATTTTATTTCTATAGTTTATAGCTGACTTCTCACTTGGCTTTTGAAACAATTGATGTCCCTTACGTTCTGCGACTCACACAGTTGAAAGTCTAGACCCCGATTATAAGACAAACCCACTTTTTCAGACTTTTTTCTAGGAAAAAAAACCCTGTCTTATATACTGACCAATATGGTAATAACAGACTGACAGTGTAGACAATCTGACAAACGACTGGGTGTGACTGTCGTCTATGCTGGAACATCATCCATTCATCCATTTACTAAACCTCTTGTGGGTAAATGTCACTGAGGACATCTAGATGACAAATGTGGGAAAAGAGGACCATAAAGACAAACACAAGATGGACAAAACGAGTTGCTTGTAGCAAAAACTCTCTGGATAATAAAAGCTCTACTCATGAATAGGGGTGGGACAAAATATCGATGTGGCAATATATTGTTGTCCTCTGTGCGTTACGCTAATCAATACGCTGGCACCAAATATATTCATAAAACAAGGCGCTCTGAATATATTTCCCTGCTCCCATTGTCGCTTCTTCATGGCTCCTTGAGGTGGCGCTCTACACATGAATGAGGGAAACTTCAACGTAAGTTAACTAGCCAAAGAGCTTTTCAACGGGATCGCAGACAGCAGTTGGAGGAAAATAACAGAAGCCCCAGCCATGTCTAAGTCCAAAGTCTGGACCTATAGTTGCTTTATAGTTCTGTCATTTTAATTTACAGACTGAACAACTATATTGATTATGGCAGAATTGATATACCGTGATAGTATTGTTATTGTGAACCTTGTATCGTGAGGTACCCTGTGATTCCCAACCCTATAACAAAAGATTATCATGGGGATTGGTCACTTTCTATAAAGGCTGCTGAGAGTGTGTGTTTAGGGCTCAGTTAAGGTGCTCAGGGCTTAATTCAGCTGAACATCTGTGATATTAGCCACTCATTTCGACGTCTCAAGCGACTGCTAAGTCATAACTGCTTCTTTGACAGTGGTCAGATAATTGTTACAGTAACATCCCAGCTGCTTCGGCCATCATCATCTCATTTTGTGGGAGACTGTAGACAACAGCAGCCCATTGAGTATGACCATGGAGCTGCTGCGAAAAGGTTGAAGGCCAACCTGCTGTCCTGTGCCAAAGCACACGTGTTTGTTGATGCACATCATGCATTAGACAACACAGTAAGGGCAAAGAGCGAATCTGGGTGAACTAAAATAGATGTGGCAAATCGTTTGAGGTGTCTCAGTTCTGTGAAACACTCCAGTGGCTTGAGTAGAAGCCATGAGGAAAAACCTGGAGAGGCATTTGACATTAGGAGGATTCTCAGTTAACGTTTTAAATTCTAAATTTCTTGTTTTTTTAAGTACAGTACTAGGGATGTCCCAATAAGTTTTATGGCCACGATCTGATACTTTTACATAAATAAGTAAATATGTATCACATTAAAATAAAAAGCTGTAGATTATAAAATGTGGTACACCTTGCAATCACGAGCTACTTGATCCAAATACTGAAGGACCTGGTTCAAACCTATGAACTTAATAAGCATAAATTATTGAGCTGATCAATGAAGTTTAAGTGGGAGAATGCAACTCGTGAAAATTGCAGAGAAGACATAGCAATACAATAATTTCTGTTGTTGCTACAAAAACTGTGCACATCACATCCCAAAAGTGGATAGATGTTTAAATAATTTACAAATTAAAGCATAAAACATTTTGGGTAACAAGCTTTTCTGGCTTGCCGAGGGTGAGATGAGAATATTGATATGACTCTATCTGTTTTAAGTATAAGGCTACACACTGGCAGCTGGTTAGCTTAGCTTAGCACAAAGTGCACCCTTCTGTGACCACCCTCTGTCGTTTTAGTTGGAAACCACAACAGTAGACATTGTAGTGTGACAAGTAAAAGACAACTGGCAGTGAATGTTCTGCAGATACTGTTCATTTAAAATGGACTTTGTGCTTGACATGATTTGGTGGCATTATGTTTCAAAATAAAAGTAGTTGCATACCAGTTTTATTTTTTGTTCCTGAAAATTTGACAGTCCTTGACTGTTTTTTAACCAGAGGTTGTTGTTTATGGAACAACACCTACAAAATGTATTGTGCAAGCAAATGCATGGACTTGGACTGTGTGCATTTGACTTGCATGAGCAATGCAGCAAAGGGCGCTAGCACAACAAAAGACATTTGAGAAGGGAATAGTGTAGCACCTACTTTTTATCCAACCATTATTTGGATAACCTTAATGCTCATTAGTTTTAGCCTGTCTGAATTATTCCCTCAGCCTCTGAATAATACTGTATGGTGCAGTAATTAGTCAAATACAAAACAGTCCAAACTAAAACTTTGGAAACTAACTTATTTCCTCCTTGACCCAGGAACTAAATATATGGAGGACAAATTTATTCATAATCCAAATTGAAAGTCCAAAGAGAAAACAAAGCAAGATCAAATTAAAAATAAACTTAAACAAAACAACAAAACTAAACATGAAACAGCATTCCGTTTTTATGCACCACATAAACTCCCAGAAAACTGTAGGTCTGCTGCAACTCTGTTCTTTTAAATCAAGACTGAAGACTTTTCTGTTTGACGCTGCCTTCTATTAAATCAAAGTATTTTAAATACATTTCTCACACTGCACTGTAACATGCATTCTTGTATTTTATACCTGTATTATTCTATTTTTGCGTGTTTTTCTTTTCTATTCTCTTTAATTAATGTTTTATCTGCTCTTTAATGTTTTATGTAAAACACTTTGTTGTGTTTTTGCTGCCTTGTTGCTACAATGTGCTCGATAAATAAACTTGCCTTGCCATACATCACCTGCTATGTTCAGAGCAGCAATACTCCGCTATTAAGAGACTACTGTGTCAGCTGAAGTGAATGCATTTTTTTTTAACATTCAGTTTTGGGTTTGATTTAGTTCTATGACAGCTGTCATCTGTTCCACCCCCACCACAGTCTGCTGAGACAAGATGTACAGAGAACAAGAACATAATGCAAACTGAATAATTTAAGAAAGAAAAAACTTGTGAGCTGGAAAACAAAGTCTCCTCCTACTCTTGGTGGGGAGGAACATAAAGGACACTTGGAAATCCACCACTCTCATTTGCTGTGTACTTAGTCTACATTACAACCTGCAAAGACAAGTGAAGAGCGATGATAAACAAGGCAATTAAGTATAAGAAGATATTTACGTTTTAAAAAGTGTGCTTTTGTCTTCTTTTTTAAAAGAAACCTTTTTTTAAAAAGCATTTTATTTTTAGATTAATGAACTGTATGTGTGTGTATGTGTGTGTGTGTGTGTGTGTGTGTGTGTGTGTGTGTGTGTGTGTGTGTGTGTGTGTGTGTGTGTGTGTGTGTGTGTGTGTGTGTGTGTGAGAGGCTTTTGATGGGCTCTTAATTTATTGGAAATGGACTAGTCAAATCTACCAAGAATGCAGTTTCAAGATTACAAGATGAACTGCAAGAGTGACAGACATCTAGTATGATTTATTACAGTACAGGTACTCTATAAGCATCCTCAAGAGCATAAATCTATCTGGATTCAGATTTAGGTAGTACTAAGGACTGAATGGTGTGGGCAAACATAAGCTTTAATTCTGCAACTTGCGCATCTAACAGTGATTGTAATAACTTATTCAGACTTAAAACAACAGTATAGCTTCTGTTTGTTGTCTCATCATCTACCCCTTATAATCATGGAGATGTTTTCTTTCTCAGTGGACATTAGGAAGTAGGGGTGGAAAAAAATCGCAAATCGTATATATAACGATTTTTAAAATCGATTATTTTTCCTAGAATCGAGAGATAGATAGATAAATATATAGATAGATAGATATAGATTTACCAATGATTCACCTAAATATTTTCTCTTTATACAGTATTGCTGATGGCGTTTACATCATATATATTTCCAGCAAAACAGAAAATGCTTCTTTACAAATGAAACAAATGTCAGACTGACATGTGATGTACAAGTACATTCTTATAGAAAACAATTAGTTTTATTTTATTTAGAAATTATATTTTGTATCTAGAAATGTATTAATTGAACTTTTGTTTTTCCCAATACTCAATACTATCAAATCACAATACTTCTAGAATCGGAATAAATTTAAATCGCGATACAAATAGAATCGACACCAATGTATCGTGAAAGAATCAAATCGAGACAAACGCATATTGTCCCAGCCCTATTAGGAAGTAAAATACATTTTTATATGAATATTTAATATAATGAATATTTATATGAATAGATTTTTACACTTTTTTTTTTTTTACACCAAAATGTCTTATCCCTCAATGGGAGAAAAAGCTAAACATCTAGATTAAAAACAACTTTATCAAGCAGTATGTTAGCCTTTGGTATCTAAATTAACAGTTTCTTGCATGTTACATTCCTACATGGTGATTTAGCCTCTAAAGCAAACACTAATATGTACAGACTGCAGTCTTGTTTTTTTTTTGTAGGAATATCAATATTGTGAAAGTGAGAATACCCTGAATGTTTGAGTTTACCTCAAGCAGTTGGCACTCTCAGCTTATCAGCAACCTGCAGCCTGACTCCATTTTGAAAATGAACTTCAGCGTTGCTGCTTTTAAGTAACAAATTGAACACTGACCACTGATATTAAATCGCTCCAAGAACTTTTATAAAAGTAGTCATTTTTTAATTAATTTTAAGTTAAGGCAATCCAATACAAAGCATTTCACAACCCACCATATGACAATAATCATGTACAATTAAAAACCCATTTAAAGGAAAGTACGGAGTCATGCAAATCAGAAAACTGAAGAGATATAAACAGAAATAGTGGGATTAGACAAAAAATTAATAATAAAAAAATGTGTTAACTGTAACATGCTAATTTTGCTATGGTTTGTAACCACTGGTGAGACAAATGTTTGCAGAGCCGGGCACAAGAGATAGGAAATAGCAAACAGTCCACAGAGTTTACTGCTGTGTTTGGCACTGACATGCATGTAATCTGTTTGGGCTGGTTCCTATTATACAGATGGCGGCACTCTTCGATGCTACCCCAAGAAAACATGCAGTTGATCCACCATCACACTTATAAATTTAGGGCGTTAAGAGGTCACCTTAGTGACTTACTTAGACTAAATGGCTTGTCATACAAACTCCAAAAATAAATACATTTCTTCAATACAGTAATATTCCTAAAAACATATCCATCATGCACTCCTCGCAAGAATAAAGTGCTGTTGGGATCTATATGCAAACCAGCTTTGATCTGACACTTTACATTCTAATAGCAGTCCACTCCACTGTTAACGGTTTCCCCTCTTAGACCAGACAAAGATTTACAAGCACATAGCCGTTTGCCATTTTGAACACCCTCAAATAATTTCATCTTATCCACCCAAGAGCCATACTTATCCACCTGAGCTGCTTTTTAATACAGGACTATTGAGATGCAGAGACTGCCTTTCACATTGTTAAGGCCTTTAGTTTGCTACATTAGACATTTGAATAGAACCTTTTTAGCTCAGATTAATTCTGCCTCTGCCTCATTTTGTCAGTTTAAAAGGAAATGACACATTTTACAGTCTATTGTATTTTAGCATTGTTTTTGTGGTTGTTTACTCTCCACACCAATGAGGGCCACATGAAGGTTAAGTAGTAAACAAAACAGAGTGAAACTGGAACAATGATACTTAGAAGCACAATGGCTGTGGGGAAAGAGTGACAAAGATGGAACAAGTTGAAGTAAGATTTAGAATTAGTTTGTGTCTATGTAATGCTAAAAAAAAGCCTACTGTGCCTACTGATTATATTCCTTCATTTTCTTAAATTTTACAGGATGATCTCTGCATTATTGTAAGGCGACACATCATAGGACTGTCGGGGCTTGTTGCTGCATCATTGTGCAAGGATGCATCTCAAAATGACAAGCTTTGTTACTGATGCATTAAAATTGGATTTGCTACTTGAAAGCCAGTTTGTTTTCACTTCTTAACACTAACCTGACATTACAGATGGCAGGAGGCTACAGAAAGCCAATCCAAGATTGGCACAAAAGGATCCCTCCTCACCCTGTGGGATAGACAGATTGTTAATGTGTTTACACATGAAAGAATTACTTATGCACTGAATATAATGAACATAAATCCTAAAGCCCTGTAGACCACTTGTGAACTGTCTCTCACCAGAGACTTGTAATACGCTGCTGCAAGGACCGGGCTGTATGAAAAGTAAATCTCCAGTGAGGAACACTGGCTGTGATAGTACCGACTTACAGTGTGAAGTCTGTGACCACTGAGGTTATGTGGCTGCTGATGCGTGGCTGCTGGGGGCTTACAGATTTCCACTGACATGGGAGTCTCTGTGTTGCAGAGGTGGTGTGTTTGGTATCGTATCAGGGCCGGGTTAACTTTCTACTGGGGCCTGGGGCAAAAATTAGATGTGGCCCCAATTAATCACTATGTCCCTTTGGTTCCCCCAAATCATTTTGCAACATAAACCAACCTGTGTTCCTGCATTGGAGTTCTACCTTCCCCCCCTTGTTTGCTGTGTTTCAGTTAGGGATATTTGGTACACATTTGTTTAATTAATATGTAGCATATACACATCAATGTATGCATCAACCAAAAAGGGAAAGTTATAGATTTTGATACAGTGACTCTCTACATGATTAGGTAATCATTGCCTTAAAACCCTCACTGTCTGTGCATATTGTGCTTTAGTGGTGTATTTAACCTATAAGTGGCATCAACCTTCAACCGATAATTAGTCAAATTACAACAAAGTAATGTGGAGAAGGTGCCCGCTATAAATATTTTCCTGTGTCATGGTCTGTCTTTTACTTATATGGTAATGTATTTTGTATTTACTGTAGGCTATATTGCAAAAGCAATACACTTTTTGTGGAAGAAACTGAGGTTATGATTAATGGGTTAATATTCCTCTTGTGCAAAATCTTTCTCATGGGAATTTATTCATTCTTAATGAGAACCATAAACAAGTCATATTTTCAGTATGTTTTGATAAATTGCAGCTACAGTACAAAATGACTCAAAATGATTATATACTGTATAATTAACCTGGTAGCATCAGCATTATATTGTCCCTGGTACAGCGAGTTGTGCTTTTTATCTGCAATCCCTTGAAAATAGATGACCACTTCAAAACTAATCGACTATCAAATGTCCATGCCACTCTGAATAACACTGGAGAATAAATATACTGGGATATGGGGGAAGTCACTTCTCATACAACATGCGCTTACAAACATTTATCTTATGAAGAAGAGATGAGGTGACACCTCATGGTATGAAAAGCCTGATTAATGTTTGTAACGTAATAAACTGTAAACTACATACCTGTAGTTTTTCCTTCATCATAACCGACATTAGCAGATATGGAGATAATTCCCCAATATAAAAACGAATTCCAGAAGGGAAAAGGTGCCTAAAAAATATCACTGCATTAGGCCACACCAATGACTAACGAGGAAGGCTTAGGTCAAAGTTCACATGTCCTGATACGATTAGAGAAACAACCACAGACAGGCACAAGTTTTAACCACAACATGACCTTTTGAACCAACCTGCTGTCAAATTAGACATAAAACAGTCAATGCCTCAGTGTGGGATTAAAAGGCTTTCACTAACGAGTCCTGGACAGTTTGAGCCTCTCTTTAAAGAAAATCATCCAAAAATAATTCATAATTAATAAATCACAGAAAAACAAACCAAAAAAAATGCAGCTCCAATAGTCACTAGGAGAATACGGCACACAATTCAACATCCATTTCCTGGTGCCTCAGCTCCTGTTTGTACCAAAAAACAGAAGGAAGAGAGTTCCCACTGGACTCTGAGTGGCTGCTGCATGCGGTCAGTCCTCAGTGAAAAGCCAAGAGGAGGGCCTCAGATCAGTGTGTGGTGGTGTGTGTGTCCAGGCGGTGTGTAGGGAGGTGGTGCTGGGTTGGGTTTGATCCCCCGACTCTTCATGTAAGAGATGAACTGGTCGGGGATCTCTGCTAGCACATCTTTAGCGAGCCGAGCCATGCTTAACACATGGTTGCCTGTCCGGTCCATATAATCTCTGAAGGGAACAAACTGAGTAAGAAGAGAAGAAAGTGTCAAAACTTGACAACATATGGTTTCCTCTGTCTAGCATAATTCCATCTAGGGATTTTGTTGAAGTGATTCATGAAAAGCTCTAAACACGTTTTGACAATATACTCAAGAATGTTTTGTGAGCAGGGTGATATGCTGAATGGAGAAATCCAGAGGGCTCATGTTTAAGCCTCTATGTTAGTCAACAGTTGCCAGATCCTGCAAGCTTTATATGCTGATCCGTCACAAATCCTGCACTCACGCCCAAGTGAAAAGAGATGTTTTCTACTGGGGTTTGACAAAATGACTTTGGATTTTTCTGTCTTTTGTATTATTTGTCATAGCACATCAAGGTTTCCCCAGGAAACTGTTAAGTAGAGGTGGTAAGCCACCCGAACCACGACATCTCACTTTAAAACTTTAGGAAACCCTGCACATCGTGTATTGCCCACTAGTCAGATACTTAACTCTTTAGTTTTGACACTACAGGAAGTTCTGTTCTGTGAATAAGACGCATATGGTTTCCTATAGTGACACATAATGTTTTAGCGTGCTTGTCTCCATGGGAATTCACAGGAAGCACACACAGATGTCCTAATCTGTTAGAGTTGTCAGTGCCAACAGATGGTGTTTTGTCAGAAACGTTTTAATGTACCAGCACAACTGAGGCAACAGCATGAATTTAAAATGCAGATGTAAAAATATGACCCATATACTGTAAATCACGACAAACACCATTGCCTATACATAATATCTGTAAATCTGAGTTATTCCTGAAATTGTGTGAACTTGTTTTTCCAGTGCCTGGTCACCTGAACAATGTCTCTCTCTGCCAGTTTCCCCCGGGACGAGATTCTGATGTCATCACCATCCAGCTCCACCATAGCTGAAATATCACACACACACACACACACACACAGAGAGAGAGAGAGAGAGACACGGTTGGTACACTACTGATGCACAGGTTTAGTTATACATCATATTAATACCACATATTTTTGGTTTAGCGTTGGTAAAGGATAGAGGACGTTGAACTGTAATCTGACTTTATTGCATGTCTAATTAACAAATAAGTCCTTTTATTACAGTCTCTGTGGATCATCTAAGTACTGCAAACACAGCAATTAACCTTAGCCATGTCTTCTACAGTTATGCATGCATCCACCCACACATTCCCTTCTCTACTGACTCAAATGAGTTTGTACAGTCATTTTCTCTCTGGTGTTTCTTTCTGAACTGGTGCCCGAGAGGTTAGCGCTGGCCGTAACAGTAATAGCCTGTGAGTTGTATGAATTAAAATGTCAATTATTGGCCCATGTTTAAATCTGTTTAACTGACTTGATTTATGTATAGGCTAGATAGAATATGAGTTTTTTTTTTACTATGATACATTGTTTGTCTGCCATAACAACATTACCAGAATATATAATCATTACGTTAACGTAGCAGTCAAAAACATTAAAGTCACTGTACCGTCAAACTCAGCCTGACCCACTCCAACTATGATGATGGACATGGGAAGCTTGGCACCCTGCAGAGAAATAAAAAAAAAAACTGACCTAAAGCGTGCATTACTGTATATCCGACATCATAGCTGTTAACGATGCTCACCCACAACGGTTACAACCACACTAATGTTCTGTATCACCCTTTAACTATAAGAATGACCTTTAAAAGTAAGACAAGGCCTCCAGAGAGAGAAAAAAGGCAAGTTAGTGTCAGGAAGTCTGAGAAAGACAGCAAAACTTGGAGATGTTTCAACAGAAACTTGTTTTTGTCTCTGCTTTATTCCTTATTCCAGATGTTTTATGTCCCTGAATCCAATTTCCTGTCGTATGAATGATCCCCGGCTCTTATCTTTGGATGCACTGTATTTGCCCACTGAATGCTGGTTATCAGGCTTGGGAGTGGAGATTAAACTTGCTGACAACAATAACAGCGTCCCCCGAGATAATGGGACAACAGGTCAGTAGTACCAGTATTGAAGCTGTTTTCATAGCTTAAAAAAATCAAATTTATCCACAGAATCCCCAGCTTGGATTGCTAGTAAATGCTGACCTGAAAAAAAGAGCTGTGTTTTGATAGTAAACACTCTTAAGAAGCTGGTTAAGGCTGAATGGTGACATTTGTTCACAGGGAGGAAAACAAGTGTTAGCAGACACGTTGATAAGGTCTTACGTAGTCGTGCATTGCCAGACCTATCTCCACAGCGCTGTGTCAGCACTGCAGTATGGTCTGGCTACACCATCTACTGTATCTATTCTGAGATAGGGGAAAAAAACACTATGGCTTGTTTGTATTTCTTTAAACCAATCACAACCATCCTGGGCCGTGCTAATCCCCATAGCGGATATAGCGAGAGGGAAGGAACATCAGGCGCCGGATGTCAGGCTTTGTACAGTACATGCGTTGAGACAGACTAGCTGGGAGAGGAGGGAGAGGGAGGAGGTGCCAGCTTCAATCAGTAAAGCGACCATCCTCAGTCATCTGCCCAGCCACTCCCAAGCCATACCTCAAATCAAGTAGCATAACTGCTGTTAGTCTTTCTTCTGTGGAGGTTTGCGGTTTCCAAACAAAGACACAATCTAGATTGAAAATCAGTCAACCGCAAAATATACCAACATTTACGAAAAACACATAGGGATGCAAAATGAACCATGTTCACCATCTTAGTTTTATCATGTTATTATGCTAACATTTGCTAATTAGCAGTAAACATAAAATACAGCCAAGACTAAAGGGAATGTCATTATTTTTTGCAAGTATTAGATAATAAAACAATTGGACAAACCAAACTTAATACAATGCACTGTGAGAGGGACAAAAATACCACATTTCATTGAAATCCATCCAATATTTGTTTAGACATTTCACACAAAAGTGGCGCTGAGGAAAAGGCAGATCACCAAAGTCTAGGTTACATCATCTTGGAACCATAAATTTCTAATCTCTGGTGCCAATACATCTAAAGGCTGTTGATGTCTCTGTCTTGATGTCTTTTAACGAGCCCAAGTAACCCATATGCTTACACACTGTATGTTGTGGTCATTTGTTTTTTAAAACAGCATCTTTCATTCTCTTAGAAAGATCTGTATGAATAAAATCTAAAGGTTTTGATCATCTGACTTTTATTCAATGCAACTAAAGTGATTTTCTTTACATTCTGCTTGAGTCACAGTGACTGCATTGCACTCTAAAAGGCCATGTTAGTGTCTGCTATAATTTCCAGAAAGATGGCAACACAAATGCTCAATACAAAAGCCTATATTATGTGTAATGAGTTTTTAATGCAGTCACATATTTTGACAAAGCAGTTATAACAAGTCCAGTTTTATCTCTGGCACAAGACAAATGTACGTGGGTAAGTTTCTCTCGATGCCGTCTAAGCTGCAGCACATCAGCGCGATTATCAGTGTTCAACACAACTCCTGTCAGTGCCTGTCCTCCCACGCACACACAAACACTCATACTTGCAGATATATGCGCACACATCAAATGCCACCAAAAATAACCTGGCAATCCACCATGCCCTACTTTTGCCATTCTCCTGTCATTTTGACTGCCAGCGGAGATCCAGTTTAATGAGACAAAACAGCATCAATCAACACTCATTACTTCAACATCTCACTCTGTATGTGTTGCGTGAATCCAAATGTCATGCATGTGCATGCTTTGATGGGTGTGTGATTTGCATATGTGGACATGTATACATGAACAGGTTAATGGATATATGTTTGGAGAGGTGACTGTGCAGTCAGTACAGGGGTCTCCTGAGTCACTGCACCATCCCCCATTGGCATTAGTATAGGTTTAGTTTCTTTACTTGCACTGCTTCAATTATTTTACTTTAAAGTGCTCATTTTATGCTTTTTGGCCTTTGCCCTTTCCTTTATTGTGTTTTATATATTTCTTGTGCACGTTATACAACCCCAAATCAGAAAAAGTTGGGACAGTATGGAAAACACAAATAAAAAAAGAAAGTAGTGATTTCTAAATGTACTTTGACTTGTATTTCATTGCAGACAATACAACAGCACATAATTTAATGTGTTCCTCATGATTTTTATTGTTTTTCTTTACAAAAAAACAAAATTCCTATTTTGGTTCTTGCAACACATTTCAAAAGAAGTTGGAACAGTAAAGCATTTACCACTTTGTAATGTTGCCATTCCTTTTCACAACACTTAAAAGACATTTAGGGACTGAAGACACCAAGGGATGAAGTGTTTCAGGTGTAATTTTCCCATTCTTGCTGCAAACAAGTCTTAAGGTGGGCAACAGTACGGGGTCTTCGTTGTCGCATTTTGCGCTTCAAAATGCGCCACACATTCTATTTTGGAGACAGGTCGGGACTGCAGGCAGGCCAGTCAAGTACCCTCTTCCTCTGCAGCCAGGACTTTGTAATGTGTGCAGAATGTGGTTTTGCATTATCTTGTTGAAATATGCATGGACGTCCCTGGAAAGGATGTCTTCTTGAAGGCAGCATATTGTTCTCCAAAATCTCTATGTACTTTTCAGCATTAATGGTGCCATCACAGAAGTGCAAGTTACCTTTGCCAAGGGCACTGACACAACCCCATACCATGACAGACCCTGGCTTTTGGACTTGTTGCTGGTAACAGTCTGGATGATCCTTTCCTTCTTTGGTCCGGAGCACACAGCGTTTATTTCTCCCAAAAAATACCTGAAATACTGATTCATCTGACCACAGTACACGTTTCCGCTGTGTGATGGTCCATCCCAGATGCTTCCGAGCCCAGAGAAGTCGACGGCGCTTCTGGACAATGTTAACATAGGGCTTCCTTTTGGCACAGTACAGTTTTAACTGGCATTTGTGGCTGTAACTACATATTGTGGTAATTGACAAAGGTTTGCCAAAGTAGTCCTGAGCCCATGTGGTGATATCCCTTATAGATGAATGACGATTCTTGATGCAGTGCCGCCTGAGGGATCGGAGATCACGGTTGTTCAGCTTAGGCTTGCGCCCTTGTCCTTTACGCACTGAAATTCCTCCTCATTCCTTGAATCTTTAAATTATGTTATGCACTGTTGAAGGTGAAATAAGCAAATGTCTTCCTGTCTTTCTTTGAGGAACATTGTTTTTAAACATTTCAATAATTTTCTCACGTATTTGTTGGCAAACTGGCGATCCTCGGCCCATCTTTGCTCCTAAAGGACTAGACCTTTTTTGGATGCTGCTTTTGTACCAAATCATAATTACAATCACCTGTTGACATCACTTGTTTCAAATCACATCATTATTTAACCAATTTATCTGATTACTAGCCATAAATTGCTCCTGTCCCAACCTTTTTTGGAATGTGTTGCAGGTCTGAATGACAGGAAAGGATGTATATTTACAAATGAAATTAAGTTCACCAGACAAAACATGAAATATTTTGTGTTCACATTGTCTGCAATGAAATACAAGTCAAAGTCCATTTAGAAATCACTACTTTCTTTTTTTATTTGTTTTTTTCATACTGTCCCAACTTTTTCTGATTTGGGGTTGTAGGTTTACAAATTGAAAAAGCCCAAAGTCCACCTGAAAGGCACTTACCATCTTTCAGAGAAAACACGTTCACAAACTGCTCCAAACAGCTCTATAGTCCAGTCTTTACTTCCGTGACAAATGTGCGTCACTTTGTAACACACGTTATAATGCTCGCCTAGCTGCTAGCGTGGCACTCCCTCATACTCTGCAACTGACTAGCTAGCAGTACTTACTGCGCATGTGCGACTCCCAACAAAGATGGTACAGAAGTGAGATGCCTCACTCTGTAGCTAAAACAGAGAGCTCAACTCACAGGGTGAAAAAATGAGCTGCAGCAATGTGCAGTACAACAAATATATGGTGTTTTCTAAAAATTAAACCACATAAACCTATTCTGGTACAACCTCTAAATATAATTATTATTATGAACCTTATGAATGAGCATAATATGAGCACTTTAATAACTTTAATCTTGAATACGTTTAATTACATTTGTGCACTTAGAGAGCACATACCTCTGCCAAGACAGCAGTTTTATTTTAAATTTGATATTATTATAACAGAAAATGTTAGATATCCTGCTAATTAACGGGACAAAAAAAGGAGGCTACAACCTTCCTTAAACAGTAATTGCCAATTACGGCGCTGTAGTCGCAGAGGGCCGTGCATTAATGAAGCCTATAACCTTGTTCATGTCTGTGAAAACTGTGTGTGTGTGTGTATAAATAAATAAATGTGACGGTATAAATAATTGGAGGCTTAATGCTGCACCATGTTGAACTGGTATTGATTTTCTGCTGGTTGATCTCATTGACGCTTATAGGGTCCAGTACTGGCTGCGGTCAGTAGGCAGTTTGTCAGTTAGCACTCGTTAGATTGAGCCAACAGAAATCAATGAAAGGCTGTGTGTGTTTTATTTAAATGCAGCTCCTTAATGACTAATGACTGATGCAACTTTAGTCTGTTTGCACAATATCATGAAGCTAACAAGTGCATTTTAAAAATAACTGTTACAGCCTTGTCATTTTTAAAACAAGTCTCCTTGGAACATTAACAGACAGTCAAAGATTACGTTAGCTTAATTAGCTAGCTGACTACAACTGATAAAATCAGCTTTTGTCCACCATTATCACTGTAAACTGCATATGTGCTCTGCGAGAATAGAAAGCTTGATGGACGTAGCAACATTAACGGAGTAGGCAGGGCTTAGCAATTATTGTACGCTATGCTTAAAGGAATACGCCACCGTTTGTTGAAATAGGGCTTATCGCGGTCTCCCCTAGATGTAGATAGTTGGGCAAACACATTCGCCGTTAGCTTAGCTTAGCTTAGCGTAATGAATGAATCCTTTGTTGCCGTTAGCATGTCACGAGTAAAAGTGAGCAAACAACAAAACAACCTAATTACTTGTTGTGGCCTCCATATTCACAACAAGTACAAATAGCAACGCAAAATAAGACTAGACGATTTCCTAGGCATATATTGATTTGGGACTATATTTGGTGGAAGTAGCCTACAGCCGAAGCACTGCTACTTGGCGCAGAGATATCATGCAACTGTTATGGCCGAGGCTCTGACCCAAAACACAGAGAATCACATGCAGACACAGTGGGCGAAGCACGAGGAAATACAGGAAAGTACTAATGAACAAACAAAGTAGCTATCACAAAGGGAGCCAAGTTACCACATTGGTAGCTGTAAGGATCTGGCGCCGAAGATGAGTTCCGGCCGGGTCTAAATACTGCAGCAGTCGTTAGTTGAATCAACTACAGGCAGGCAGGTAGATCGCCCGGCTACGCCCCTTGACCTTCTTTTAGGCTGCGCCAGCAACACACAGGACGGGAGAGAATAGCTGCCCCGATAACAGCAGCACCTGAAACCCCCTGACTTCCGTCAACATACTGGCGTGAATATAGCTGGCAATTTTTCCTACAATAGACAGTGAATGGCGATGAACATGGCGGATTTTGTGAGAGACGTAGAGGATGACTTCTCAGACAGTCAAGATCCAGAACCATACCTCTACGAACCAGAAGAGGAGTTGCGTGCTTTGGAAATAGAATGAGAGGAGGAGAAGGTAGCGATTGCTGAACAGCCCGAGGACGTGAGGATTACAGCTAACATGATCTGGTGGTGTGAGGGTGTGGGAATATGCCAACATATGCCGAGTGAAATAGAGTGGGACAAGGTACTGCCGGACAACGTGTTGCCAGCAGTTCTGTCGCAGCTACCGAGGATTTCTCAGCATTGATCCATCCTGCAGTCCTCGACTTTTTTTCTGGTGTGATAAAGTCAACTGGGAAAAACGATGAAAGGCCCCAATAAACAGCTGTCCACAGAGTAAGTGATTACTGTAAACATGACGCATGGTTATTTTACGGCATAGATCAACCCATATTAGACCTGCACTCACACAGAGTTGCTGCATGATATCTCTTCTTCGGCTGTAGGCTACTTCCACCCAATATAGTCCCAAATTAATATATGCCTAGGAAATTGTCTAGTCTTATTTTTTGTATTGAATACGCAGGCCACAAGAAGTAATTAGGTTGTTGTTGTTGGCACACTTTTACTCGCGACATGCTAACGGCAACAAAGGATTCCATTCACTACGCTAAGCTAACGGCGGCTCCGCCGGACTGAGACAATGCATGCACTGAGACAAAAAATATGTTTGCCCACCTATCAACATCTAGGGAAGACCGTGATAAGCCCTATTTCAACAAACCGTGGCGTATTCCTTTAAGTTTACAACCTTTAGGAAAATGTTGAATCATAACAGGATGATTAAATACATAATAACTATTACCACTGGAATTTGGATCCTGCCAGAATCCTAGTTAGTTTACAGAGTAATGGGCTGTGTGGAGAAGTCTGTACAGTACTTGTTTCTGTTCTGTAAATATGGAGATTGTTTTTCTTTTTTTTCTTGGTTTCGGATCACCAGGTATCCAGTTACTACCTACATAAAAAAAGTCCTGCATCCAATACAAAGTGAATCGAGTTAAAATGGTTGTGAAGTACTTTTAGTGGGCCCCGGCATTGATAAAGAGAAGAAGCACCAAACACTGACTGCTGCCTTTGATTGATTTCTTTTCACATCAGAGAATTTTGTTATAGACTGTTATAGAATGTGGTGACAGGAGTAAGGAGAGAGCAGATTAAAAGATTTACATCTTTGAGATGGAGAGAGACAACACAAGTCTTTGAATTTCGGAGCGAGGGCTCCACAGAGAGAGAAGCAGGCAGCAGAGGGACCCGATCTGTGAGCAGAGGAGGGGGATGTTGAGTGACTGACTGGACGGATTTCTGTGGTATAACAGATTCTGTTGTGCCTGATAAACCTCTTCTTGTTTCACCACATGGGTCTATATTACCCCTATTTTCTGCCGGGCGCGTTTGCGCTGCATTCTGGAGGCGCTGTTAAAGATGTGCAGCAGATTTATTTTCATGCAAGCCGCGGGGCATTCAAACAGCCAGGCATGAAGTGAAACAGCTAGAGCATCCAGTCAATTTACCAAAAGACACCCCCAAATATTGTATATGTCTCCTCTACAACACCATGGACAACAAGAGATTCAAGGAAAAACATAATACAACACCACACATCCATTTTTATAAGGACAACACCAGAAAAGTGAAAAGTGTTTACCACTAGATGTCACACTTGTCTCAGCCGCTCCCAAGTGAGACAGGTGAGAGAGCCCATAATAACAGACCACCTGGTGGCAGTAATGCACCTCTAAGCCATGACTTTTTACCTGAGGTTATTACAGAGACGGTTTAGTATATTTGGTTATAATAACTCTTTGGTTAGGTGTTTGCACTTTGCCTTGTCTTTTTAAGCTCACTTCTTTCGTCTGCTTAACATCCAAAATGTTTTCATCTTGACGGTGCAGTTTTGGTTTTCTTTGAGTCTAACTGCCATATAGGCTATCACCTCATCACTCAACAAAAAACAAAAACACTGTACGCCGTTCGGCCATTCTCCCTCTTACCCATACTTCCACCGCTACTGAAATGTAATTTCCTTCACAGCACTGGATGGCTTTTTATACATCCATGTAATGGCACATGTCCGTGTTTGGCGGTGGCACCAGTGATTTTTATTTCAGACCGCAGCAGAAAGCTCCGTGCTTGCGCTTCAGAATGCTCTGGGAAATGTACGTTAGCTTGGGTGGACGCTGCCGCACTACTTGATCAATAAAAGAGCTAACTTAAGCTACTGACAAGTTATTTGATTCAGAAAACGCCAACACTTTTTAGAATAAGTTGAACTGCGTTTTTTTTAATTGTAAGTCGCTTTGGATAAAAGCGTCAGCTAAATGACATGTAATGGAATGTAATGCTAGCCTACTGCCCAACACTGCTTGCAATACAAGTTGGATTTAGTGCAGTGATGCTGTCGGCACAGGTTGCTAATTTCAGCTACTTTTTAATTTCCCAGAAGGTGACATGATAACAAACAAAACAAAAAATTCAAACCGGTTTAGCCTCATACACTGGACCGAACCAGTAAAATCGGCCCAACTCTAGTCTATATATATCTATCTATCTAATAAAGCGAGACGCCTCTGTATGTGTGTCTAAATGTGAGATTGTCTCTGTAGGCTACTCACTCCATTTCTGATGGTTGATTAACACAGATATTTGCACCTTGGCTCTCATAACGGGGCGGGTGGGTTGCACACCACCATGAATCCATGAGGCAACTGTCTGATTACTCCACATTATAATTGTGATATTTTGTGATTTAAATTCTGAATCTGCTACGTTCTCTGTCAGGTAAACAATAGTACAATGTCTTCCTTTGATGAAGAAGTAGCCTAAGTGGTTTGGGGTCCTTCTGTAAGTAATTTTGGGTTACAATTTAGTTTTGGAGAATTCTACAACCAGCAATACCACAGGCCAAGCAATCGCCCCGTTCCAAACAGGTACATTTTCAACGGGCACTGTACTTGTTAAAAACATGGGGAACAAGTGATACATGTCCACACATTGACCGAAACACACACAAACACATGCATGCACAAATGTAAACCCACTCCAGATGTACTCAACATACAGAGAGTAAGGCTGGGCAATATATTGATATTATATCGATATCGTGATATGAGACTTGATATCATCTTAGATTTTGGATATAATTGTAATATATTAAGTGTTGTCTTTTCCTGGTTTTGAAGGCTGCATTAGAGTAAAGTGATGTAGTTTTCTGAGCTTAGCAGACTGTTCTAGCTGTTCTATTATTTGCCTTTACACACTGTAATTAAATCAACATTTCTGATGATTTTTTTATCAAAAATCTCATTGTGTAAATAATATTTTGTTAAAGCACCAATTGTCAATCCTACAATATCATCGCAATATCGACATCAAGGTATTTAGTAAAGAATATCGTGATATTTGATTTTCTCCATATTGCTCAGCCCTAACAGAGAGTAGTGCACATTCAGCCTTCATCTCACTTCCTATTGCTTTTTCTTGAAGGCACCTTCCAGCATGAATAAATATGAGAAAAGACTTAATATAACCTCAGCAGTGTGTCCTCCCCATCGCCCAGGATCCGTGAAGAGTTAAAGGGAAAGCAGTGGAAGCGTCAGTAGACAGAGTGGAGGCAGTGAGATAGAGCAGCAGGCAAGATCTTAAAAGGAAGGTGTGGCTGTTCTAATGTTTTGACTAACAGTCGCAAATTCCCTTTAAATCCAGTCTGCTGGGTGTTCTGTGCCTGCGGTGGGCTGAGGAGGAAGGGGGGAGGAAAGAGGAAGAGGAAAAGAAGCCAGCCAACTACTATTTAAAGCTGGGTAAGCTTAGGGCAAGTTTTGGGGAAAGCTCAGAGGAATAAAGCACAATGATGTGTAAAATTTACAGAAGCAGGTACATCTTTTTCAGTGCTGTATTTCCTTTAGGACAGTAGAGGATTAATTCCAAGCAAAAACAAAAACATAACGTGGGTGTTGGGCTGCTTTGGTATACAGTAGTTGTCAGGTAAATCATTAGTTTATATATTGATCACACACACACACACACACACACACACACACACACACACACACACACACACACACACACACACACACACACACACACACACACACACACACACACACACACACACACAGACACCACCACCACCACCTTTCCGATTCTTACATTAACAATGGCCTCTTTGGTTTGGGCCATGTCGGAAATGACGCCGTCTGTGATGATGAGGAGCACGAAGTACTGAGAGCCGTCCTGCACTGCAGCTGAATACCTACACACACACACACACACACACACACACACACACACACACACACACACACACACACACACACACACACACACACACACACACACACACACACACACACAGATACAGACAGTAATGAGCTGTATGATGACAAGAACAAATCTAACTTAGGGATTTATAGATGGATTCAAATTGGATCTAAACATTGATGTAGAAATTAAATCCATGACAGTCCATGTCTTATCACGCACTTTCACCGCAGTCAAATTCAATAAAAATATGTTCTTTTGTTTTTGCTGTACTTCAGGTAACACTCATTAAAATGCCTCACAAATACACATTGATTAATCAGCCCAAACAATCAAGTTTAACACAAAGCTGGTTTACTCTGCTTGATTTACAGATTAACACCTTTGTTGAAAATCTGTTCCTACTTGTTCACCTATTCAAATGCTAAATACCAACACTGGTTCTGTATTCTCAAAGCTATGGCTCCCTGCCGCAGTTTAAACAGTGTTTTTGTCAGAGTGATATTTTTAATTATGGCTTTGGGGGTAATCAGATGGGGAATTGTCCAGATATGGCTCAACAAAAGAAATGGCGACGGAATTGGTGAGAGGTGGAAGTGGGTGTCGGGAGCACAAGAATCCACTCAGATCATGTCACAGTTTGCATAGTTTTTTGTTTCATGATATCATATATACATTTTTATGATATCATTTATATCAGTATATCTGATCCATCAGCTAAATCTGCCACTCTTTTGATAGCTGTCAATCTAAATTCACATTCATACATGTTACATCCTGTTTGTGGTGTCTGGCAGGACATATGTTATCAGTGTACCGGGTCAGAAAAGCAGTGGCACAGGAAATCAAAGCTACCTGATGCCAGCAGTCAAAACTGTTGATGTGTTATTTTGGATAACTGGAATCTTATAGAAGATCATAATCTTGATGATCTGTGTGCTAACATTGTGGCACAAAAAACAAAATTTCTTCTGAATTGTTGATAATAAACAATTATCAATTATATAATTGTCAGTAGGTTTGTTGGAAAAGCATTGTAAAATGTGTCCTGCTCTCTGCAGATACAAAACACTTTTAAAATATATGTGAGAAACCATCACAATATAAAATTCAAACTTGTATTTTGAATTTGCGTGTTCCTGCCTTGGACCAATTTATTTCCATGAAAGCACAAGTGAAAATTGATTATGCAAGTCTCTTACTGTTTCCAAGAAACCTGACAAATGGAAGAGAGTGATATATATTTATGTAGTCTTGTCCTTGTTGCTTTGCCACTTAAACAGGATAGCACCAGCTGCATTGTTCACTCACCTGGCAACATGGTTCACCACAGGAGCGAAGTTAGTTGGCCCGTACAGCTGCACTGTCTTCAGACTCTGGTGGTATGCCTCTAAGATGCCCTCAATACCATTGCAGTATGGATTTTCCAGGTTTCCATTCTTTAAGGAGAGAAAGTACACTGGGTTCGTTAGATGTCATGTACTTGGTTCTGATGAACCTAGTCATGCACAAAATCCATAAATTAGGATAAACACAATAAATTAGAAGATTCAGTGGAACGATTTTGGACGTTGGAAATTATAAGCATGAAATAGCCTCGATAAAAACTCATTGAACTGATTAATCAAAGGTGAAATAAGGAGAGGTTGACTTCACCAGTGGAAACTCATGCGAAACCCGTCCATCAGGGGGCAGTTTGGCTCCAAAGCCCAAAGCAGGGAACATCTTGTCACTGTCGTAGTCCTGAATGATTTCCCCGACAGCCTTCAGGGCCATAGCATAAGCGTTCAGCTGGTAGGGGTTCATGTAGTGCAGCGAAGTGGACTGGGACGGGTTACCTATCAATCAATCAGTCAACCTTGAGGTCAGTGTGGGTAATGAGGGACAAAGACGTCACTTCTAGAATGCAATATGCTGTTTTTGTGCAAAGACTATTAAAAAACTATTTAGTTTGTTGCAGCTTTTGATCACAATTAGCATGAGCTTTCAGTCCTCAGGGATGATGAATCATAACTTAAAATCCAGAAGTTTGTGACACAATCAAGGGCAATCCATTAACAAACAGTGGGACGAAAGCCATTGTGAGAATGTAATACTTCCATTAATTATTGAGAATTTAGAAAGCTTCTCACTAACTGTGACCTTCTCAGATATCCCCTCTGTAATAACACATCATTAAGAAATTTAGCATTAATAGTCCAGCTGGGATATTCGGAGTGTGTTTCAGAAAATATTGTGGTCTTGCACCCAGTGAGGTTGTGGATGACATGTGCTCATCTGATATGCACTTGCTATCTGATAAAAGACGTCCTGCTGTTTGCCTGGTCAGGCTGTGAGCTCACAAAATGTGGCACAGGTGATCTTATCTATAGTCTAGAGTGTAACACCAAATTGTATGTCACCTTAACCAACATCATGGTTGGAAATCTCAACAGTTTGGACTGTTCGATAAGCCCCGCCCTCTTAGTTACCGTTGCCACGCCTGTCAAGTTTTCTGTTCCTCCACGGCACATATGCAGTTTACTGACCCTATGAGTTTCAGCAACAAGGAAGTGCTTTGAGTCTGTAATTTTGCATTGTAACTTTCTATCTATACCAGAAGTTGGAATGTGTTAAGTTATGTATGTAAATTGACATCTGCTACTTGTGATTACCTTGCGATTACTTTTTTAAGGTTTTATGGTTGTTACTAATGTAGGCAGTAAGATAGTTAGCTGGACATGCTAACATTTGCAGGTTACGTTAGAGCAGATAAACACACTGTTTAATCCATTCCTTACACTTTTGCTCTTGTGTTTTTGGTGGTGTAAAGGCTAAAATGACTTTTTGTTTACCTAGTTTTTTCTCTTACTACAGACCCATGTAGACCATGTGTAAAAATCCAATGCACAGACATGACAGACCTGCCGTGCCTAGTTACAGTTTTCTAAGCTATAGTTGTTCCGGGGATGAGTTAAGCAATAGTCACTTGGGAAATTCAAATTTCCACACTGGCGAGCTCTTCTTTGCGGATAAATCGTTTGGAGCGTTGTGTTAGGCATTATTAATGTCATAAGAAGTGTAATTAGACTCAAGTATGGTCCTTTCATGTCAGGTTTTTTACCCCATTTACTTTTTTTCATTTTTTTTAAAATGCCTGCTATAACCTTTTATTTAGAGTGTATTGACAAACCATTTAAGGTGGAGGAGATATCCAGTTACAATTATAGTTACAATGTGTACAGTATGTGCGCCCACACTGTCTGCTTGTCTGTTTGTGTGATTGATTCTGAACTCGGACATGCACTATTCTTGCCTACACACACGCACACACACACACACACACACACACACACACACACACACACACACACACACACACACACACACACACACACACACACACACACACACACACACACACACACACACACTTCACCGTTAGTATCACTCACCATTAGATGCTGTGAAATCAATGGCCACAGTGAAATTGATCTGCGTCCTAGAAGGGGGATGGAGAGGAGGACATACGGGAAAAAAATCAGCGACTGAGACCAGCCAGTAATAACAACAAGCCAGGCCTCATTAAATTCCAGTGTTCTCACACCCAGTCACACACACTAACACACACATTTTTCAATACGAGAAAAGATGATACCTAAAACAGAGGATCATCATACACAAAATATGGCAATTATTTCTTATGATATAGTTACAAACCGATCAATATTTAAATTTTTTTTTTTTCGATTGCTAAACGATAGTGGCCACAACTGGAGTAACGTGCAAAACTCTACAGACATATCCCATGGCTTTAACCACAACCTGCACACCACTGTGGATTTACAGCATTTTGTTAAAATGCTAACACACTGCTGTCAAAACTGTTAACCACGCATTCAAAACAGAATGGATTTCAGTCTGGTGCATTTCAAATACTGCTGATTGCAATGCTTTCTTGTTTTAGACTTGTTAGTGAACACTTATAGGGAAAGCTCAAAGCCTTTTTTGGAAATAAAGAATGAAACAGTTATATATTGTACCATTTAAGAAAAACAGTGAACAGGTAAAAGAGCAAAGATACCAATATGTCCAGGTAAGATGTCTGACGTTACATACACAGTTGTGAAAATGTGAAAAACACTTCCTTTACTATAGGAAAACTGCGAACTTACTGTTTTTTAAGTAATGTGGTGTAAGCAATGGGAACGCCACAGTCATTTGTATTTATAGACTATTTCGTACCTTTAGTTTGTAACTTTTCCAGTAATTACGTAAATTACTACAGACAAAATATATACATATTTACTGTAGGTTAGCTCAAAACTTGTAAAAAAGGAAAGAACATAATTTAACACTTTTCTTATAGAAAATATTGATTAGTGTAAATTCTTTAAATTGTACAAAAGTATTGTATTTTCTGTAGTGGTGTTTGATGCTAGTGTTTTTACTCTGTTCTGAGTGACAGTGTGTGTTATCTCAGTGAGGATTGTTCACAGTGTTTGGCTGCACTGAGCCTTTTTTGAGACGTGTGTGAAGAGTTGTGTTGCTTGGAATGAGTTTTGCAGGTGATGTGAACTGTTTAGCTCAGATAACTGTTGGTAATGCAGACTGTAGTTAGTTTTGCACATGTGGCTTCAGTTGTTACCAGTGTCGTTTATCAATCAAAAAAAACTAATTGCCATTTGTTTTTTGTTTTCAACTGCGTTACTGAGACACAAAGTGCAGTTGCTCAGTCGTCAAATAAGATGTAAGTGATTACACTTTTATCTGACTCTTACCTCCATAAAAAAAAACGTAGCAGGAGGTGCAGATGAGCCATTGAGACACTGAGCTGGGTAACAAGCAATTGATGGAGCACTTAATAGCAAATCATAATCCAATTTTCCCCTGCTGATAATGCACTTGCCTCTTCTCACTAATTTACGACAATGAGACGAGGCCTTTGGGGGCCCAAACGACAGCGTCTCATTATCTGTGAGAGCCACCAGAGAGGAAGGCGAAAGAATGATAATAAAATGAACGTGTTAAAGATTCACATTAACAGTTTGGGGTTGTGGATGGAGCCTCTGCATTAATTAAACCTAATTGTGTACATTCATGAATGTGTTACTACGAGCTGCATGAGTCTTGGTAAAATGAAAATCACAATTTCTTTTGTAAAAATCTAAATCCATCCATCTATCCATACATACAGTAGTACAAATGGTTTGTTAGTGCTTGGTGCACTTTAGAAAAGCTACAGACTAGTTGAGTGTTAGCGAAGTGGTAGGTTGAGGAAGAGGAGGAAGAGTCTGCCAACCGTGTGTGTATATGTGTGTGTGTGTGTGTGTGTGTGTGTGTGTGTGTGTGTGTGTGTGTGTGTGTGTGTGTGTGTGTGTGTGTGTGCTTAATATCCGTATTAGAAAAAAAAGTTGAAGACTCGCCACTCTGTTGAACCCTTGTAAAATATTAATATTTCTCTAAACTAGCTATCAGACACTCAGCTTTTCCTGTTTTAGCTTTTCCCTTTTGCAAGAGTACTTCATCCTAAGGATCAACCAATTATTGGTTGCGATATTAAGCATTTTTTACGATAATTGGAGATCACTTTACATCATGATCAAAAGGTGTAATGCCAAATATTGGCTTTCATGCAGCCAAGTGCTTGGACAGTTTAAGAGACACACTTTTCGAACTTTCGAATCCATTTTCAAAAGCGAAAGATGCTCCACATTTGCAAGAACCAACTCTCTAATGTGTCACTCAGTAAGTGCCAGAGCAACATTAAGGTGCAGACTGATGGGGAAGATATTTTTGAAGTGAGGCCACTAAAATTTAAGGTTATAGTATCATAGATCAGCCAAAGCCAGGAACTGTCAGTGAAATCTGTCACACTTGTCAGCTCTGCCACAGCTCATAAAACCCATGCTACCCGCTGAGATGGCACAGTGGAGATCAAAGCACAGCCCAGCCTGCCTGAAAGGCACACTTCACCTGTGACATACTTGATTATCACACCTCCAGCTCTAAAACTAAACTGAGGTCGAAGGATTGGTACTGTGAAATCAGTTTGGCCTTAACTAGCTCATTTTAAATATATTTGGCACTTTCATACTACAGACAGCACCTACTGTTTATACATCAGATTAACAAAGTTAAATACTTATACTTATGATATAGTAATTAAATATTTTCTTTTTTCTTATTTTAGTACTGTATGCAGGTTTTGGCCATCATTGCTATTGATTGTTAATCAGAATTATCCTTTTAAAGCTGCTAAAAGCAATTTTTCTATAATAACAATTACTCAAATATAACAATTGCTCAAATCACTATGTGACTTATGTGAAAGGGGTTTGTCATTACAAACAAACCCATGGACAATCATCAGTCTCACTGCTCTCTTCAGCGTTGCTCTAGACACAAATAGCAGCTTTTTTTTTCGGTAAAAGCTCTGATAAACCCACTGCACGCTACCCTGGCTAGCACCAAACGGCAGACAGACAAAGTTGGCGACTAACTAGTGAACATTTAGCGGAGCATTCCAAGAAGCAGCTGAGGTGCCAGATATTTTTACTCGGGAGTTGGTGAAGAGCAAAATAGAGTTGAAAGGAGAGGGAACATTTGCCAGGTAGCCAGAAACACGGCTCCAATATTATTGTTGCTAAGTGTCGTTTTGAATGTGTAAATAGTTTGCTGTATGTTAGCCATAACAACTTTTATGGTTATAAAACATCAATGAATGCAGGTTTAAGCAAATAGACATGATCTTCAATACCCCATGAAATGGACAATTCAACTTCATGGAAACAATATCTGACCAATGAAACCATCACAATTTCTTAACTAGTCCTGCCCCTTTTGTCAAATCAAACACATGTATCTCCCTAACTGATATTCCATTGGCTTACAAAATGAAATCTCACCTCATTGTGTTTAACTCTGTTATGTTTGTTTTACTTTATTAATCCCTTTTGTGGAAATTCATTTTATTTGCTCTGTTATTTTTTTTATTACACATACACACAGGGAATACACACACATGCACATGCATTGGAGTATGGCCATTTAACAGGAATTGCAGTCATACAAGGAGTTAAAGAGGCCATTTCTTGGTTTCTTTAAGTATGCAGAAAGTCATTCCCACTCACCCTCCTTTGATGTAATCTAAGAATGTGAACTCTGACTCCACTGAGAACGAGAGCAGGGTCACCTGGAATTAAAGACAAGGAGAAACATTTCACTAAATATGGGGGTAATGATCTTTTCCTCATAAACACAGAAACACCTCCTCCTTCACAGCTTGTCATGGTTCAGCACACACTCACTTGTAGTAAAAGATGTGAGCCGGCTGGTTTCTGATGACTAATTTACATTGCCAGAGGACAAGTTTGGATAGAGGGTGAGATGCATTTGTATGCATTACGTGCACATACCCACACTGCTGGGTAAGTTGTGTGAAAAATTGGTTTCTCAATTGGTTGTTGGAGTCGCCCACTGTGATCTCTCAATTCTTATGTCCTTCAAGTTCTGCAGCGCCTTGATCTTTCATTTTGTTCCACTTACATACGTAACTGCCTCAAAGTACATCTTGCATAATCACCTACAATACCAGACATATTATATAATGGACAGTGTGGTTAGGTACAGGAAATGCAAAAACACACAGATGTAAGTTATTTAGCTTGAGCTGAATTTCTAAACTACAAATCTTGTTTCTTAGCTTTTTACCAAATGTTTTTATTTGTCTCTGTGTGATAGGAGAATTAATGAGGAAATCTACTTTTTTTTCACAACATGGAAAGCACAGATCGGCATTTTATTCCAAGGAGCCAACATTTGTAGATGATGATTAAAGAGGGACTCATTTAACAGAAGAAGTAGGTGTGGTGCAGAAGAAAGAGGCACAATGCCAGTCCTGCTGCTAGAGCCATACTCACTGTCCCAGAGTTAACATATTTCTTTTTCTTCATTTTCTTCTTGGTATTAATCACCTAAAAAAAACAAGAGGTACAGGTGATCTAAAATGAAAACATTTTGGACACAATATAGCCAAAAACCTGCTTCAAACCAAACATATGAATATATAATATAATACTCCATTTAATTTCAAAGATAGGCTATTCACATACATATATATTTGTATTTAAAATACAAATTAGTATATGCATATTGTATACAGGTGTGTAAGCCAGTGTCAGTAATACAATATTTGAATTTTTTTTTTTAGTTTAGCCAAAATTGGTTACAAAATCTTGCAAATTAAAAAAAAAAATCCATCTAAAAACAAATCTGCTATGCAAGTCTGTTTTCCTTGGCCGTTAACATTTTATTCAGACTGTGAAACCAACCAAAATACTGCATTACTAGCGTATAATTATAAAACTCCCTATATATTTCTTGTTTGCTGGATTTAGCTAGCAACTATCTATTATTACACACATTAAAATAGATTTCCCATTAATTATCTCACTCCCTTTTACACACATTCACACCTTGTAGCTTTACAACAAATGTGATAACGTGTATGGCGTGTATGTGGGCAGCATGAGGAGAAGTGCATGCCATCACATAGATGTGTGCAGATTGTCCATCCAAGTGACAGAGGACTTCAAGGAAGGTGAGAACAGATGTGTCTGCATGAAGATGTGTATTAATAGAATGTGTAGTTAATGCAAGATCCTTTATCCCTTACTTTATCTTGAGTATCTTATACATCAATCACACTATTATGGGTCAAGTTTGGAAAATTCAAAATCAAACCACAAGGCTACAGGGAAGCAATGGGTGAGACAGGCTCAAGCTGCAAGACTTACACTGACTGTACCAATATTCTACCGGCTCCTGAACAAGAGAGAGAAATGTCAATCCGGAGACCAAAGACGCTCGGCTCATTACCTCAATCCTTTATGGCTGCTACTAGGCATGAAAGTGACAGCCCCTAAATTAACGCGGAGGGATGGCAATTTGTCTGACACACTGAACAATCTGCTGATGCAAAAACTAAAGGACCTTTCAGTCTCACTTGGAGGTAGAGAGGAATCAAGAGTAGCGTATAATGGAGCTGACATCCAAGAGACAGGTATTTGTCTATCGTTTTTCTTCCCAGTCTATCAGTTATGTAGCCTGCATAACCTTATCCGTCCTCATATCACTAACGTCACCCATGGTGGACATACTCTACATCCCAGCAGATTATTTGTGTCCCATTACGTTTTTTTGCAAACAGCAGTTTTCTTTACAACATTGGTGATGCGGAGCATATAAGTAAAGCCACTGTAGCAAAGCGCCATCAGAAGAGTGAGACTCGCTCTGAAACGTTTTAAACGTTTTTGTAGTGTTCCCTGCACACAAACCAGTAAGAGCCATTAAAAAGGAGTTCCACAGTATTGCAGGTGAATGATGTAAACCCTTTGAAATAAAAGATTATGAATTATAATTCTGTTAATGATGGTGCTGCCGCCTCAGAATGGGATTAGTAGACCTAGTACTTTTGCACCTAAATGAAATAGATTATAGGTTCAATACCATTTCACCAGTAATATTATACTTACAGTACAATTGAATATGATATTAATACACTACGTTGGAACTTACGCATTTACTTTAGCAGCAGTTTTCTCCCACGCAAATTCTCTCTCTTTTGTGGCAGCCGCTGTGTTGCTTTTTTAACTAAATACATGTTCAAACTTGTTGTATGTGCACATGTGAGTATTTCCGCCGACCAGTTTGTTTGTGGTTGTTACAATGGTGAATCGTAGTATCATGGCTCCATTCATGCTGCCTTTTTATAGTGGTGGTGCACGTGCTTAACTCTGAGTGAACCGACTCTGAGTTGATTGAACCAACTCAAATCAGCTGTTCTGGAACCGAAAACTCAGAGTTTCCCATCTCAGGGTAAATCAACTCAGAGATCAGGGTTAGACTCAGAGTTTGTTAAACCTCCTTCCTGAAACGGGCCGCAGGTGATTATAGTGGCAAAATAAATCTATAATGGGCAAAAGAAATATTTATTTGGATGTATAACTGCTTGTGGAAGGTGGGGAGACATGCACAAATACTGTACCTTACGAATGCCCTTTAAAGAAATGAATTAGTAGTATGGTATAACTTTTTCAACATGTTTTTTTGTAACTCTTGAATAAATGCATTGGTTTGCCACAGGAGTAGAAGATGGAAAAGAATGTGCAAAGTAACAGAAAACAGTGCAACAGTGTGTCACGTGTCAAAAATGGGATATAAGACGCCCAGCGTAGAGGGATTCCTGATCTTAGGAGCCAACAGATGTGTTGTTGGAACTGTGCAAACTCACCTCGTACACATTGAACTGGCTCTGCCCTCGAGCTAGCTCTCTGTAGCTGGTCGTAAAATCCCCAATGAAGTCATGGCTGGGAAAAGGAATATAAGGAAAGAAACACCAGTGAGTAAGAAAAACACATCAGGTAAAAATAACTGGACAGGAAATGACAGGAAACCTTTACCTTAAACTTGGCTCACGTTTAAGTTCTTATTTTTTAATTGAAGATTGCAATCACACTTACCTGCCATCCCTATCCCAATCGTACACTTCCACCTTGATTGTTCTGTGGGGGGGGGGGGGGGGGGGGGGGGGAATCAAAAGCACAATCAGGTTACATTTTAAAGCAGCATGCTCATTGGCAAACAATCTTACCACAGTAGCTCGTTCTGGAGCTTTTAATCATATCACACAACCTTCCTTAGCAGATGGAGCTTGCCCAGTTGTCATGGAGTTGTGTACTCAAACTATAAGACAACTAGTAAAGTCCCTAAAAAGTGCAAAGACACATTTTGATTTGAACATCATGACAGGAAAGGATGTTGTCTTAAAGAAAGAAATTAAAACAAGAAATTACTTTTGGGGCTTTGTTTCAACCACGTGGCCAACGTCAAACATGATGTCAAACAGTGCATGTGTTGAATAGGTGCTATAATGTCATCACGCTGGGGGAAATAACCACTTTTCCTAGCAAGAACATTAGCACCATTACGGCTTTTGTAATTCATGAGGACAGGAGACAGCAGCCACAGGTGTGGGCTCCTGTTTCATTGAGCCTTGTAGTTTTCAGTGCCAAATATATACTGTAAAGCTCATTATCACTATTGAGTGTGTAATGGCAAAAATACTTCTAAAGCACATTCTTTTATTAGGATTTATCTGATTACTGTATGTGTTAACTTAAGAAAAAGGTTTCTAACAGATGAACAGCTAAAACTATAAACTTTGATTAACTGAAGACTGAAGTGTCTTTTTCGCAAGGTCTTTACTGACGTGTGTTTAGAACAAGTTTAGATTAGACACCGTAAACAATACCCTACAGTGTCTCTAAAACAGTTTTCTATTCCCCGGCAGCTGATACAAGGAAAGGTGTTATGACTTGGGTTTTAACTTGGCCAAAAGGCATGACATGACTCTTTGCTTTTTGTTTGTGTAACTGGGTCTTTGTAAGATCCATGAGGGGGGGGGGAAGGAAAGCTGTCACCATTTGTTTTGATTCTCTATATGTTGGTTTTCTGTGAGTTAAAGACTCAGAGCGCTCTTGCATAGCCACCGAGGTGGCTGTGTTACAGCGTTTCTCCATTTGCAAATGAGAATAAACACTCTATAACCAGACTTTGGTTTCTGCTCGATGGTCTTCATTTGTTTCACTACAAGCTTTAAACCTTTTATTTACTTACACCGTGTTGAACCGAGAGAACTTCCACAACAATTTGGTGCCGAAACCCGGGATGGATGGACACAAGAGGAGATCTCTCCGGGCCCTGAAGTCTCGCGAACCAGGAGATTAATCTCCTGCCTCTAACCTCGACCATAAAAAGGGTTTTCTTGAGAGAAAGAGGTCAGGGAGGGGAGAGACTCTCGACTGTTCCACTCCATTCCAAACGAACGGAAAACAATTTCAACCAACACGGGTAAGATCAAATTTTAACGGATTTAATTGGAAATTCAATATTTTTTAAACGAACCCTAAAAACAAATTGAGAAGAATCATAATTGTAAAGAAACATAATGATTGATGAAGAACCAGGGAAAACAAAGACTGAGTTGGATTTGAGAAATTGAAACTGGGTTTTTATGTTTTATTTAGTTTATTAAAGGGGTGATTTTAACCATTTAATAACCAGAAATAAGGACTATTACAGGAGGCATTTCGGCGAAGAAAAACGGACATATTTCCTCAGTTTCCTCCGGTTCGAGGTGAAGAATTTTGGCAGTTTTGGTTCATTAGAAAACTGTTGAACAGAGACCGCGAACCTACCAACGGGCATTACTTTCCTGAATACCATTTCCACACACTCGCGTAAACCGCCAAAATGACCTAGGCTCTTATGTAGATGAGCGTGTGGAGAGGTAGGGAAGGATTGGTTTCAAGGAACGGGCAGGTCACTGTTAAGGACAGCTTTTTCTCCCAAAATAGTTTGTGGGAGAGCAAGCTGACCAGAATTTTGGCAGTTTTGGTTCAATAGAAAACTGTTGGAGACGCGTTTTCTCACAGTTGGTCTTGATTGAGAGACGCACAGGTCTAGGATTTTTCTCAGTTTTCCAATAAACGGGGCCTTTGGGACGACGGTCCTGATTGTAAAAGTAGCTACTTGACTTTTGGTGAAAATGGGAAACTCCGTAATTGCTGTCAGAGAAGCGGGAACAAAGTGCAACCTCAAAAAGTTGCTTTCATCTTTTGTTGGACCCTTCCTGCCTAGTAGATTACTGGTCTTTCAAACTAAAAGTTTTAAATCACAGGCCCAGGGGGCCCGATCGTGGGGGAAATGGAACGGAAATATGGACAAAGTTGTTTGAGATGCCTATCTGATTAGTCAAAAAGTTATGGTTCCCCAGAAAATGGTTAATTTAGTGATGTAAAATTAAGAATGGAAGGTGCAGAGAGAAAGCTGAAAGAAAGAAAAACGATTGAAACAATAGGTTTTAAACCAAATTAAGAAGGATTGTGAATGTTTCAATGTATGGATGGAAGAAACGTAAAGTAGATAAAGGGAAAGAATGCTATAACACACATACACCTATAACCTCCTCATCAGCTCCACAACCTAACCCAAGTCCATATTCTGAGTTTTCCAGTCCTATACAACCAGGAAGGACGAGTTGGGAAAGAGAGAGGACGAAGAGGACACATATTTCTGTGCACCGCCTTCCAAAACCTCAGACCCGACTACCGGACAGAACCGCCACAGCAGTCCACTCTGCATCAGGTGGAAAGGAACAACAGGACCAAAGAAAGAACAAACAAAGTAAGAGACTTGACAAAACCATGTTTGAAGCGTATGTTTGCATGTTAACAAAAGGCTGGTGGGCAACATATGGAGCGCGGACCCGAAAAAGGCCGCGGCCACAAAGAGCGTGGTCGCGCCAGGCCAGGAGGCCGAGGAGGGTACCGTGGACGAAATAATGAGCCCTACAACCCAGACCACTGTTGGTACTGCAAGGACTTTGAACATTGGGTATGTAACTGCCCGAAGAAAAAAGCAAAAACATCTCAGAGGGAAAACAACACGCTGACTAACTGAGTCTCAAAGCTGACTGAGGACGGTAACACAGACACATTCATAGACACGCACACAGCTTCATGCAATGAAGAAATGCTTCGCACTGATACACAGTTTTTTTTGTTTGCTATTAGGGACAAATTGATAGGGTAAAAAGATTGTTATAGACAGGTTTAACCAACATACTGATCTTTTTAAATCCTATAAGAGATGCCTAATTGTGTATAGTTATAGTAGGCCCACTTCATTTTTGGTATTTGACACCATGGGGTTATAAATGTAATTATTAGAGTTTTAAAAGGATTGACATACAGCAGCTCACTGGTCATTTCCTTATTGGGTAAATTGAGTTTACTAATTCTATTTTTAGGTAAAACTGAACGACAAATCAGAAAGTTTTCTGACAGACTAGTGGTTGTTGTTTTTATTTCTTCTCTGGAAAGTCTAGAAAAAAGGAATGAACCACTCTTATGCTTTTTATGTGTATTACTGATCTTTAGGATCCATAAAACAAATAGAAAAAGGCTCAGTTTTGTTTCCTACAAAGTATGAGTTGTAAACTTATAGGCAGACACTTAAGGTGTCTATTTTGGTATTAGGGTTGTTTCCATGTTTCCAGTTGTGCGTCTTGATAAAAATCATTCTTTGACTGATTATTCTTGACACATTGGAAAATGCACACTTTTGTTTACATTTCAAGTGTTTCTCTTTGCCAGCCTGTTAACCTCCTGGCTGAGAGGAAGTATGTTTTTGCCTACAAAGGTACACATGAAGCCATAACAATCACACTGTGCTTCTTTTGTTTTCATTTTTGTCACAGCTGAAGCAGAAGAGTTTTTTTTGGGAAAAAAACAGGACATTTTTAATGAATGAGCGGGAGTGTTCTTGTCTACTGGAAGAGTCTCACTCTCACTTAACTGTCTCATATTTTTTCATCTTTGTCTCTTACAGATCAGGAGACTAAATCAGGACATTTTTATGACTTACTAGACTGACTGACTGGACGGATTGTTATGAAGAAAACGTTCGCCACAGCGCGTGTTTGGGCCTGCAGTGTTCACCGTTTGGGTGAAGTCTGTGCCTAACACACACTTTTCCACGGTAAAAATAACGCTTTTTCCAGTTGATGCTTCACCAATTTTTTGCCTCAGGGTACCGCGTTGCCTCTTAGGGAAAATTGTGGTCATCAAAAACGACGCTCCGAATACTGGCCTCAAAAACATCAGTATCCGATAAAACAGGAAGCGATCGATGTAACCGTACGGGTTCTCGTTTTCTTAACTCCTCATTGGCTGTTGGAGTCATTTTTAACCATATTTTGATAAACGGTGTGCACACAATAATTTTTTTTAGATGGAGAGAACATTGGAGTTTTTGTCAAAAACAGTTAGATATCACTGTGATCTGACATCTAGTTTGGGGTAAGACTAAATTGGGATTTTTTGGTACATGAAACATGTTTATTACTGTATTATCATTGTTGAACTGTCTTTCCAATATACCTACAAATCAATTAGCTGCTAAAACCATTTATTTGGCTGACAGGATTGCTACAACATTTTCTTAGAGGCGTTGAATAGATGTGTGTTACAATGCAACAGGAGGAGTGTTGTTTTCTTTTCCTTACAGGGAGCAGCTAAGGTGGGGGCTTGCACACACACACCCAAAAATAAGATGGGGGAGGAGTTGTGCATGTGGAGGAAGGAGACATTTGGATTTCGAATTTAGGTTCAGCAATGATGATTTTGATACACGTTCTTGTCATAGATCGTACAATGTGATATGTTTTCTAGATACAAATTGGATAAATAGACTAAAGCACTCAGTGCTTAGTTGAAAGTTGTGACTATGCTAAATACTAGACAGCAATTAGTATTACCTTGTGTTGCAAACATGATAAATAAGATAAACTACATAGCTTTGTTGGGTTTATCTCAGCTTATTGGTTAAGACAATATTGAAACTGATTCGGGTTTATAGAGATTACATTCTATCAGCATTTAATATTGTACTCTAGTGGGATTTCAGCAGAACTGCACTATAGATTTTGGTTGCATTTGAGTTACTATATGATAAAATTGTTTAAACTATTAACATGATGTTGAAAACGTTTTGTTTTGGTGATTGGTGTTTTAACTTTTGTTGCTTTTATACAGGTATTTCTGTGTAAGACAGGACAGTGTTAATGGAGAAACCACTAAACATTATTTATATATACTGAGGGTTTGAGTCATGTGTTTTACATGCCTCAAACAGGAGGGATAATAGTAGCTTCATAAATAAGATGTTTAAAGTATAAAGTGTTCACATCATTTGAATTTTTAAGTAAATTTTAGTAACAGTTAAAGTTCAGTTGGTACTTTGTTTAGACAAAAAACAGTAGCACATTACACAGACAGTCTGTGAAAAGATAATGTTCCTCTGTTTTCCTAAGTTTCCAAGAACAACTACCAATCAGAGCCGAGGAATCTCTGCATAGTCTCAAATGACTGCTCATGAACTGCAGTAAAACTGAATGTCAAATTGAATAAAAATGATCAATATTCTGTTAGTTCATTGCCTATTTCTCACCTAAAATCCTTTCAGGAACGTATTTTAGTAATGCAAAATTAGCTGAAATATGGGAAAGTTTTCCCTAATGCTATTAGGAACACCAGGAAGAGACAGAGGGAGGTGGATTTGATTCCACAAATGATCTGATTGGTGTAAACAAATATTGAGATGTTTTTATCCAAGTGGCCAGCTAGCTGTAGCTTTAAATGACATCACTACTTGCATGGTAGCTTTTCAACATTAAAGGCCTAATAAAATGCTCATAACTAAGTTTGTAGTGTTGGCTTCAAAATATTATTAAAATAGGATAGTGTGATGGGGAAACCTTTTAGTACCATCATCACTGACAGCTCTGAGGAGTCATAATTAAGATCAAATACTAAATAATTGATATGTCTATGATAGTCATGCAGTACCAAAACATTGTTGTGTTCATTTTTTATTTTCCCAGTCCTTAGTTATTTTAAATACAGTCTTTGTATTTTTCTAAATCTGATTGATTTGCACTAAACAACCCTTAAGAGTAACAAAAACATCTTTAGGGATAGGACATCTTCCCTCCACCGCTCAGTGCGAAAAGGACAGGTGAAATGTTGTGTACAATTTTCTTCTGCACTCTCTCTACCATGAGTTTCCAGGGTTTTTAGCAGACTTGCCAAGGAAAGTGGAATGGGCGCTGCATCAACTCAAACCAGGAGACCTGGTGCTAGTGAAGGACAGCAGGAGGAGAATGGACACCCACGGCAGAGAAGATAGCAGAGAGAGCCACATGGATTCACGCCACACACTGCAAGCAGGTTCCTGACCCAGAAAGGAGCAGCGTTCCTGATCCGGAGAGGAGCAGCTAGGTTTGCGATAACCTACAGCTAGGTTTGCGATAACCTACAGCTAGGTTTGCGATAACCTACAGCTGGGTTTGCGATAACTCACATCAAGCGACAACACTTTCCGTTGTGTCGCCTACGGGGGAGAACTGAGAGCAAGCCTGACAGACGGCGATACTGTGCTACTCTCAGCAACCGACGAGAAGACTGCGTGGGAAAAGGGTGATAACTTCACCTTGCATCAAAGAGTGAAAGATTGACCTACAAACTGGTATGGCCACTGATTAAACTTTTTGCAGGAAACAACAGTGACGCTGAATACTGAAGGAACAATTCACTCTGCACTTCTGTTCAGCAATAAAAAACACACACAGTTTAGGTACTGACAGACTGTTTGACTTCTCTGAGGCTTCAGAGGAGAGTGTATTTTCTTTCCACTTTTGTTTCCACAAAACGATTGGTGGTTGAGAAAAATGACTAATGGAGCAGTCAGACCGGAAACGACGGAAATGGTACCCTCCACGACAATTCGGGGGTTCAGAGTTTGTGGTGTTTTTATTTTTGTTACTGCATTTGTGGTGGTTGCGTTTGTGATATTAGAAAGATATGATAAACAATTGATTGACGTAATGACCTCTGCTAACAAAACCTTCCCAAATACCACTGCCACACCCACACACATTGAAGTCACTCATGCAGCACAGAGGGGGGAAAACGCCGCGAGATGCGCTCGGCAGATGACACTTCCAGAGAACTATGGCGCTCACACTACAATAAGTACGGTAGATCAAATATCACTGTAATGGCTAATATGACCTCTACTTGCATGCTTAACCCTTGCGACTATTTCTTGTGTAGGGAAGGGGGGTTACATGGTGGGCGAGCTGAAATCTACATATGCTATGTTTACACAGGTGAAAGACATACTTTATATACATATTATACATATATTTATATACATGTTTTATATAGAAATAATTCCATCGCCCATATCTGACATTCCACATAGACAACCTTTGACCGAAACGCTTGAAATTATGACAAATCAATGGACTTCCTTGGCTAATATTGACGATGCATTTTCTACTAATATCTGGCTAGGTTTAGTTAGGAAATTCACGCGTGACTCAGGTTACAATCACTTATGTTATGTTTGTTCACTTTTTCCTCACTCACAAAAACAAGCGACTCCAGTAAAACCCCAGCCTTTGACTTTAAAGGAAGCCATCTGCGCGCTAACAGCACTTAAAGATGTTAGAGAGGAGGGGGGCCAATTTTACTCTGCCTAACCTCAACCAGCACCTTGTGCTCAGTTTTGCAAATCGTACTGTGCGCGCTCCTAATGGTACTATGCTTACCGCAAAAGAGGGTAAACTTTCAAACAGCTTAGGCCAATTTCATCCTAGTCTAATGAAAAATCTGAAACATGCACTTTGCATTGAGAGAGCTCAGTGAAAAGGTTCTCGTTATTTGGGATCAAATCCGGGCTGCCAACTGACTCTAAATTGTACATGTGCGACAGGTGAATATAACATTAGTCCATGTCTACACTCTACAGCAGGTCATCTGAATGCTTCTGCTCTAGACACATCCCTAATTCACATGATGCGCTGGCCTGATGATTCTGGTGCAGGGTCACTGGTGAGTTATGTTTGGGTCTGTGGTGATCACATTATCAGATTTTGACTCCCTTATGGGCTGGAAGATGTAGCCTGATCTATTTGTCACCATCCATTCATTCCACTAATGAGGAAAATGTTTTCATCTCTGTTCATGACAAGTATGATACAATACCAGGCATTGTAGACCACTGAAGACTACTGAGTTATTCCAGCTGCTTAGGAACAAGGATAACTTCAGCGACACAGCCAGTGATGCTTTATAATGCTAATTATTTGTTTTATTTTTCTTATGATGATTATATTTGTGTTGCTCAATGCTAGGAGTTGTGTGGAGTCATGACAGGTTGGTTTCAATTACCAGGAGGGGCACACTTGCACTCCCTGTACACATGGATAGGTTCAGACACACAGAGGGTTTAAGCTTTAGCTCTGATTACAGACTATTTTTGTATTTTTATTATTCCTGATTTACACAGAGGATTTTTATTTTGTACTCCTCAAAGACCACTTGTAATATATGTATATATATAGCTATATGGCCAAGTGCTTTAATCTTTAAAGTAATTTTTGTTTATGTGATTATTTTGTAATCAAAAGGGTGAAATGTAATGGCAAAAATACTTCTAAAGCACATTCTTTTATTAGGATTTATCTGATTACTGTATGTGTTAACTTAAGAAAAAGGTTTCTAACAGATGAACAGCTAAAACTATAAACTTTGATTAACTGAAGACTGAAGTGTCTTTTTCGCAAGGTCTTTACTGACGTGTGTTTAGAACAAGTTTAGATTAGACACCGTAAACAATATCCTACAGTGTCTCTAAAACAGTTTTCTATTCCCCGGCAGCTGATACAAGGAAAGGTGTTATGACTTGGGTTTTAACTTGGCCAAAAGGCATGACATGACTCTTTGCTTTTTGTTTGTGTAACTGGGTCTTTGTAAGATCCATGAGGGGGGGGGGAAGGAAAGCTGTCACCATTTGTTTTGATTCTCTATATGTTGGTTTTCTGTGAGTTAAAGACTCAGAGCGCTCTTGCATAGCCACCGAGGTGGCTGTGTTACAGCGTTTCTCCATTTGCAAATGAGAATAAACACTCTATAACCAGACTTTGGTTTCTGCTCGATGGTCTTCATTTGTTTCACTACAAGCTTTAAACCTTTTATTTACTTACACCGTGTTGAACCGAGAGAACTTCCACAACAAGTGTTACGAGGAAAAGAAACATTGAGGATGTCTATGTATTTACCTAAAAAGGTTTTGTGTGTTAATGAGTGATTCAGTGGGTTCAGTGGTGTTCAAGTAATCATACTGTAGGTCACTCAAAAACAGCTATTTTCAAATATTGTATTGAGTACACTGATATCATTTAATTTAAAAGAAAGTGTTTTGAAATGGTGCTAAGGGTACTCGACAATCAATTAAAACTGATGTCACTTTGTTCTAAAACTGGGATTCTTGCTAGCTTTGGAACAAGCTGAGCAGCTGGCTGCATGATGCAAGAAAAAAGCCAACTTTTATAAAGCACTCAGTAAAAAATTGCAAACTGCAGCACATGTTCACTTCCAACATTCAAAAGAACATCAGACAAAAAACACACTCTGATGCCATTTCACACAAATGCAGCAGAAACAATGTCCCTGCAGAGCGAAGAAGAGAAAAAAACTTTTTTTGGGACTTTCATTCCTGACTCACATTGATCTCACCCCCATGTCTCCCCACTTCGTCTTACACAAGTACTGACACCGGCCCAGATCCAAAGAAAATGGAAGCAAGCGACACATCAGTGACTCTTTTCCTGTCACTGAGGAATTAAAAGATGCCTGAAATAAGCCCACCTTCCTCGCTGCCACCTGGCCCCTGTCTTTCTGTGGTGACAGTTTGTTCTTTTGAGGTTATCTTCAAGACACTGAGAGAGAAGAAAATGTGCACCTGGGTGAAAGAAACATGATGCTTCTCTTCCAGTGTGGAAGAAGAGAGGGAATGGGTAGAGGTAAGATAGATGCAGCACAGAAAGAAAGGGTAAGGCAGAAAAAAAAGTCAGTCTTTTCTTTCTTCTCCTGACCAATCCATATGCAGTACTAGCGGTAAATGCAAGTGGTGTGTTTTTTTAATGCATGCCATGTTACTCAAAGTACCAGGAAGCTGTCATCATACCGGCTCAAAGCATTTACCATCCTTTTATTTTAGATTCTAACTTAGAGCTGCATTAAAGGACTCAGATGCTCAAATCCTTGAGTGGCCCCAAACTCTCAGAACAATATACACTTCAAAACTAATATGCCATACTTATTCTGAGCTACTATTCTAAGGCATCTTTTAATGAACATGACTCATCTTCGGTAAGGAGGATGGAGGCGCATATAATTGAGAGAAAAAATGGGAGACTGCATTTGACACTGAACAATTCTTAAGCTCCAATTACACTGATCTGTCTGTGATCTTTTGCCAGGGACGGTAATAGACTATGCTTGAGTCACCTGGGCTGGCATGTTAATGAGAAAGAATTGATCCTTTTGATGTTTTTAATGAATTATCAGCATAAGAATATATACCTTTCATACCACCTACACATAGGAAACACAGTATACAGGGGGTATAGAGGATCTATACATACTGTACAATAGAGAAATGGAGTTATACAACAACTTGGAAGCACCTTCCATTTCCCTCCCCACTCTTCACACACCCTCAATCCTCTTCTCCTTGATCCACTCATCTGGAACAAGGCCTTTGACATATTGGATTTCTGTTTTTCCCTCCGAACACTGCAAGTATACTTGCCTTTGCTGCCTGTGATTGTTCCTTCATTTCTCCTCCTGTCCTCCTCCTCTAACCTTTTCCCTATACTTTCAATCCAATACTCTCCTCTTTTTTTGCCAAAATGTAGTCTCCAGAGCAGAGTGTATGTATGTACTATGTATGTATGTATGTATGTATGTATGTATGGAGAGAAGGAACTGGATCCTCAACACTTGAAGGATAGTCTACCTAATCAGTGCACCACCCAGTCGCCAGCCAACACAGCTGGGAGGTGGAGGTGGTTTTATCCTTGTCTGTGTTTGCAAAATATTCTAAAAAGTAAAACAGATATGACTAATATATGTCAGACAGATAGCCTTTGGCGACAATTCAGATCTGGGATTTCTGTGTATTATTTCCTAGCAATAACAAGCAACACTTTACCAATGACAGATTGTATGCACTGACACTGCTTGGTCCAGTAGCCTTTAGCCATTGTTTGGTGTGGCTGCACATTGTTATGGATGTTGCCTTTGCAGCAGAATAATTTAACATATTTGTTCTCCTCCATAACAAAAAAGTTAATGTCTACTTCACAAATCCTATTCTTTGTAACAGTGGGACAGAAAAAGTGAAACCAGTGCATCCCTAATATTGATACCAAAGTAATTATATATATATATATATATATATATATATACCAGGTACCAATCCAATACCAGTGCTTATTTTTCAAACCTTACTATGTGAAACAGTTTGGGATCATTTAACATGCGGCTGTGACTACACTTCACTTCTTACCTTATATTAAATTATAAGAGGACATGTGCATACGCCATTATTCCTTATGGAATTACATTCTTCATGAATGTTTGACATTGTCTTGTAATTGAGAAATAACTGTATTCAGTGGGAATTGGTCACAACACCACACCTAAATAATTACTGGCAACCAAAGGTTTTCAAATTGATTAAGAAGTCTAACCTTTTTTAAGTAAGTTAAACATTTAGCTTAGAAACTTTGTAACAGCATTTTACATCAGGCACAAAAAAACAGAACATACACTGGCCTTAAAAGAGGTCTCCAAATAGACATGGCAGAGCCCAAATGAAGTGCAGCTGTCAGTGAAATCTTTACAGTCCATTCCATCCACATCCAACAGGGACTTTCATTGTTTTCATTGATACAAGACTGTCACTGAGAGAGACCATGGAACTGAAATACAAAGTGTATTTTTCCATCTTCTGACTTGAAAGTTTCTTTAAACAAGCTCCATAGATACAGTTCTGTTTCCCACGTAATGAAAAGAATAAAATCACAAATGGATCTCACATTTATGCCTATCAGCGCACTTTGTTCCAGCAGGAGCAATAGAGTGCAGCACTATTTTCAGGTGTCTATGTACCAATGCTTATTTGCCTGGCTCGAGAAAGAAAGTCAGGCAATCGACTGGAAGGACGCATCGTCTCTTTCACAGACATTGCGTCTTCCTCCCTTTGCTCCTTTAGAGATGTCAGCTTGAAGAACAGTGCCCCCTTTGGAACACCCCTTTGTTGAACTCGCTCCGACTTCTCCTTTTGCCCTTTGGTGCATCTAATGAGAGGGACATGTCCAAGCTAAAGCTCTGAGCTAATTAGAGCAAAGTAAATCAGCAGGAGCTTATCCCTGTCCACTACTCTCAGGCTACTACTAATATGTCAAATAAATCCAGATGCTGTGTGAGTTTTTGGCTGAATCCAAATGTTCGGACTACATACTTTTTATACCATGTAAACTATGTATCTTGCATAAGTTGCCAATATCAATACAGTGACTTTAATTCATCTCCATAGAAGCAATCAAGGTCAATCATGGATGAGCATGGATGAGTATGTGAGGGTGGACATTTGGACTTCAGCCTTTGATAATAACTCATTGGTTCCTGCAGTGGACCAATAGGAAAAAAAAGAAACTAAAATATTGCATGGCAATCTCTATTATATGCCTTGTTCAAATAACTAAGTGTAGGACATTCGGAAAAGACCGGCAGGCTATATTCAAGGCAATTTCTTTTGGTTGACAAACTGATAATTAACAACTGAAAAGATGTGATTCCTAATTCTTTTAAACATAGACTTTTATAAATGTAATAGAAATTGGTATGAACTAATTTAGTTCATTTTTTCTCTTTAGGTTATGGACACCGCAAATCACTGGAAGCTTTCCCTCAGTTGATGGATGTAAACAATAATTACATAAATCAGAAGAATTGACAGCCTTAGCAACCATGTTGAAAAAATCGTTTTATTAGTGGGTCTTAAGAACTATATAATTAAAATGACAGACAGACCTTCCCACTCCCCCGTCATAGAACTATTGACATAAATAACACTGACACAAAGTTTATTCCTCACCCACACACAAGTATGCAACCTGTTTATAGCGCTGCCTTGGTGATATTTCAAGACTTGCAGAATTTCAACTCATCAGCTATAATTTTATTATACTCTAGGTGTGTGTGTGTGTGTGTGTGTGTGTGTGTGTGTGTGTGTGTGTGTGTGTGTGTGTGTGTGTGTGTGCGTGCGTGCGTGCGTGCGTGTGTGTGTGTGTGGCTCTGACAGGATAGTGACCCCTTCTTGAGCTTATGTGTAATTGGCTAGCTCACACAAATTCAGCTAATATTTCCCTCCCTGAGACAACCCCATCAGTAGTTTTGTTCCCCTCTCCTTCTGTTTGGGATTTGCCTCCGTTTTCTGCACACACACTAACTACCCAGCATTCTCAGTTTTCCTGCATACAAAGAAGATGGAACAGACACATTTGATAGTTTCAGTATGAAATATTTCCTGCCATAAAAGTAATCTGTCTGACACTTCTCTTTCTTCGTCTCTCACAGCTCCTTCATGATTTAGTTCATTTTCTTTCCAGCACTGTTTTTTAAGTTAGAGGCAGGCGGATAAACTCGGAGAAAAATGAATTATTATCCCCTCTGACACATGTCTACATTAATTATGTGCAAATTGGAAGGAGCAACCCTTCATTATTTGATATATTTAGTCAGTAATAAGTGATCCAGTGTTTTCTAGGGCAAAAGTGTAAAAGCAAAGCGATAATGAATATACCAAGAGTAGGCTATTCCATTTTTTTGCTATCTTATTCCCTCACATCAGCTTTCCTAATATTGTTTGTTTTGCACTGCTACCACTCATCAACTATTTGCTAAACCATATCCACCTTACCTGATGTTATTGTGCCTTACTGTGACAAGCTTTCAATTTTCGCATCTTTTTGCAGTTTTCAAACGATTATGTTGGTGAAATGACAACTGTCACAAGCAGATTTTATCAGTTGTAGCTAGCTAGTTAACTTCGTTATCATCGAGCTGGTTGATAAGGCTGTCTCCAGTGGACTCCGAGTGACTAATTTTAAAAGGAGAATCTTGTGACTGGGTTTTATATATGTTCCTACGTTCTTATATAGGAGCATCCCAACAAGTCCTCCAAAGCATACGACAATATAGGTTGTTTATTCCTACCCTACTAACTACTAATTGTTAGTGTTATAATAGTACATTTATATGGCTCAGAGATTATATCTGAACAGAATAGCATTGATAGCAGAAATACTGCAAGGAGGTCTTTGGAGATTAGAGAGGCTGATTATGCCTGACGCGTGCCATTCTAGCAAAGATCAATACCGAGGGATGTCCTAAGCACACAGCAGCAGAAATAATGTGACAGACATAATTGGAGGCTTAATGCTGCACCATGTTGAACTGGTATCAATTTCTGCTGGTTGATCTCATTGACGCTTATAGGGTCCAGTAATGGCTGCCGTCAGTAGGCAGTTTGTCAGTTAGAAAGCCATGAAGGCACTCGTTAGATTGAGCCAACAGAAATCAATGAAAGGCTGAAGATCCCATGGTGTGTGTGTGTGTGTGTGTGTGTGTGTGTGTGTGTGTGTGTGTGTGTGTGTGTGTGTGTGTGTGTGTGTGTGTGTGTGTGTGTGTGTGTGTGTGTGTGTGTTAAATGGTACCAAGTGTAGCAGTGAGCAGCTGCATTGTACCTGTCGAAGTCTCCATTGCAGAGCGCTCGTACTGGGATAGTGAAAGGCTGCCACACTGGATTTAATGTGTTCTTCACCACCTCTGTTTTATGGCAGATAGTAAACCTAGAGGAGGAGGAGGGGAGTTAGGAAAAGATATGTTCAAGGCAGAGAAAAAAATTGTAATATCATTTGTTAATTACACAAGCTAGGGAGAGAGATAAATATGCAAAAAGGGGAGGAGCCTGCAACTGAAGAGACGGAAACAGGAATACAATGTCAAATCCTACAGTGACAGGAGAGATGCTTTAAATAGGGCTGTGCCCAGCTTTGTTCACCGCTTGGCCTGTCTCCCAGCTATATTGTGTTTTAGACCACAGAGAATAATTTGATATTTCAGTCTGGCTTTTAAATCCTTTCCCTTGACCAAAAGGGTGACAATGATATGCAAATGTTTTTTTCTGTATGGATATCTGAAATGCTCGCAGAGGAGAGCCACATAAATTCCTATCAAATACCCCCCAAATATTCTCTTGAAAAGCTACGGCTTTCACAATTTTTTCATTTTTGTTTTCACCCAAAGCCTTGGATTACTTGTGGTCCACTAAGCCTTTTAAAACCCTGTTAGTCCCTAAGCCGCGCGGGCCTCTAATTTGTACCCCCCCAGCACATCTGTCAGGATCCATTTCTCACCCTGTTATGTATCAAAAAAGAAATACTGAGGAAAAGCTGGAAGACGGCTAATGAAGCACTTGCTAAAGCATCTCCGCTGACGCTGCCACAACTGCACAGCCCCTTGGGAGGCTAAACCGTACTCTGGAAAGGCGTGAGGAGATGGGGGAGTGTTGTGCATCCTTATGTGAATTGCCTCAGAAACTGACAGTGTTTTTCCTATTGATGAAAATGCAGATTGTGTTTTTATTATTCTTCCTTTTATACATGAATTGCCTCTTGTATTTGATCTCCTGGAGTCATTTATGCAAGACATAGTCATAGGAATTGTGGTTGTGTTTTGAACAGTGTCCTTGCCTCTGTATGCAGCCTCTTAAGTTGTGCATGCTTCAGTAACCACTGCAGCTCTTCTGTCATACTTTACACACTGGTAACACCAGCACTTACCAGCAGCTACCTTTCGAAACACTTGGACTGAAAAAAACAAAATCACATCAAGCACTCACGTTCCATCTTCGTTGCTTCTGTAGAAGACCATGAAAGGGTCCGACTTGCCAAAGAAGTCCTTCTTGTCCAGCTTGTTGGCACAGAACTGCATAGTGGCGCTATCCTGCAGGGATGCATGGAGATGTGAGGAGAATGTGAGATAGGTTGCAGGGGAGGGAAATGAAGGGTATATCATAACGTCTTAATGATTATAGAATGGCAGGTATTATTTATGTGGCCTATTTCACTCTTCTTCCCCTGCTTCTTCTCTTTCATCTTCTCAGCTTACATTATGGCAGCAGATGGAGAAAGCTGTCTGTGCATCACACTATAAGATAATAAATGCTGCATGAATACTGTAATCCCTGTAGTTTCTTGTGTGCTTGGGTGTGTTTACCCTTATTTATATTTCTGGCATAATATTGTGAATATCCTGTGTTTTTACAGAAAAAAAGAGAAGCTTGATGTATATTTTATTATATTTATGTTAGAGCAACATGTATATGAGGAGAAAGAAGTCAGCCCAAGGTAAGCATGTGTGCACATTGATCCACTCAGTCAGAACTACAGCAATAATAGCCGTACAAGCAGATTTGTAAGGCTGCAATGGCCGTGACACACCAGATAACCAACAGTCAAATACATTGAAATCAGACAACCTTGCTATTCTTATATCTTTTTCTACTATTTGGGCAAATTAATTAACAAAACGGCGATACAGATAATCTGCAAACTGCCAAAAAATGGCCTGATAATCGTCCAGGGCCGATAATCGGTCTATCCCTAGTTTAAATGCCATTAGGAATCATTAAGACCCAGCCATACAGCAAACAATGAAGTAAAAGTGCTGCAAAAAAATTGTGTTTATTCACAGTGGGATTGGCAGTACTAGCAACTATATCAATATCACAAATATTGGTCAATGGAGATTCAGGTTGAGTATCATTAAAATCATTAAAAAAAACTATACCACAGCGAAGGAACTGGTGATGAAGTACATCATTTTAAATTAGTACGTTAGCACAGAATATTCAATGTGAAGGTACAAAGCTGTTCTTGAACATGATTGAGTAGAGGACCTAATGAATGTTCAGTTCAGTTGGGTGATTATTTCAATCTCTTTTATGTCAACGTGTCACATCACAGCCCCCATGTTTCACCACCTAGCTGCTGGAGACGAGAACAAAGTTTAGGCGGGGGTGTAAGAATAGTAGGACTCAATGTCCTGTCCAGCACATGCTCACACACATGCCTACAGATACACAGTATTTGTACACTCTCCACCCCATACGAATACTCACAAATGTAACAGAGCTGCTGGAAAAGTCAAAGAAAAGCTCAGAGAACTATTTTATGAATCACATTATACAAAAACAAATGTGCTTCACTTATTTGTATGGGGATGCAGACATTATGACTCCATTGTTTGTCATTCACTGTGCAGTGTGAATGTCACCTGCTTCCCCTCTATGAGCCACTGGCAGTCAGCCTACAATACACTCTAGCTTTATCTATAACCACCACCTAATTGTGTGTGTGTGTGTGTGTGTGTGTGTGTGTGTGTGTGTGTGTGTGTGTGTGTGTGTGTGTGTGTGGGTGTGGGGCTCTGACAGGGTAGTGACCCCTTCTTGAGCTTATGTGTAATTGGTTAGCTCACACAAATGTGTGTGTGCGTGTGTGTGAGATCCCTAACCATAGTACTGTATCCACCAAACTGCGGTCCTGCTCACATTACTGCCAGCTGCTTACCAAGTCTAATTCTTGCATGGGCATTAGTTATCAAGCTAACTTCTTGTGATACCTGTCACAACATCTGGAAAGCATCAGATGCTTCAAGTTTATTTCTGCATCAGACAGACATCAAACACAAAGCACAGTTTCTGCTTCAGGCTTTATGTTTTTCTAATATGTTTTAGGGGTGCTTTGCTTCTTGTTTCAGCCAAATAACGATGCACTTAATGTTGTTCTCAATTTAGAGCCATAACCAGAACTTTTGGGTATCATTTTGGTTAAAATATTATGTTGTTAGATATACTGTAAATTAAATCCATATTTTTTGCTACAGCAGTTATTAAGCCAACAATTGCAACATCAATTATCATATTGCCAAAATTGTCTAAGTAATTACCTCTAAATTAAGGTTGCAAATTACTACTTTAATCATGATTTTTAAAAGGATGTTCTAGAAAGGTTACCATAGCAAGTTCCTTCAGTGCATGGTTTAGCTTTGCAAGATTATATTTACCATACAAAAAAGGTAAAGGTTTTCTAAAATCACAAACCTAATTAAAATAAATAAAAAGTTAGGGCAGTACATCTTAATTCATCTTAGCATGTGCTGGACATAGTTCTGCTCATTACAGCAAATATGGTGCAAATGAGAGTACTCCATCAATTCAGCATAATTTTGTCGGACTCATGATGGAGAGTTCAAAAAATAAAAGATAAAGTCTATGCAGCAGACCCGGTATATATCCTCTTTTTCATTCCACTATTCTTCAAACTTCAAAACCTGGTGCCTACATTCAGTGGGGGGTATTTTTAACTCCACATCCTCAGATTTTTTTTACTGATTTATCAGTTATTTACCTCTTCAACCAAAGATTTTTTAAATTCAGTTTGTGTAAGTGTAAGCATGCATCCATCCTTTTAAATCTTTTTTTTACATCAGTAAGCCAGTAAAACACAACATTAGCTCATCATTATGTTTTCCCTTGCTAACAGCATGCTGCTTCTCTGCTATTCAGAAAATTGCCCTTTACATGACCAGATTAAATCAGACTTTTGTTAACTATATCTTCATCTATCACCTGCATTCCCTAAAATGCAAACACGTTTGCAGTTACAATCGGCAGTTACAATTTTCACTTTTAATGACTAGAATTAAATTGTACCTTTATTATTAGCTTGTTAATTAATCAGTTTAACACATTATTTAGTTATGCCAATGGTATATTTGTATGTAGAATTAGCTGTGTCTGGGGGTAACCTAAAGCTATTGTGGATTCACAAGATGAAGTAACGAAGACACTGAAAACGTTAGATATACCTTTTTAAATAAATGAAAGACCAGCAGCAGATGCTGGGAGATTAACTGCAAACCAACTATTTCTTTTTCTCTGTAGAACAGCCTCTCTCACATACATAAATAAGCCTGATTTTGCTTTTACCAACCCCAAATATAAATCATTTAGTTGCTGTTGAGGCTTGTACTACTTGTTTACTATTTCCCCTCCCTGTTCATGGCTCTCCTTGTGTGGTGGCAGTGCATGGAAAGGGCCAGACTTATCTCTGGCATATGGACTGTGGCTAATCTTTAAAACACAGTGGGTCCATTACAGTGGGTTCAGATGCTACAACAGTAGATTGCTGTTGCTGTCAGGGCTCGAGGCCTTACACTGGGCAGCCACGGTGCCACTAATGATAACTTAATAGCTTTTTAATGTTGCAGCTTGCACCTTGTGTTGTGGCTGTGTGTTGAGTGAAAAATCAGCAAAAGAGTGTATGCACGTGTGACACACTGTGTGTGAGAGTTTTTGTGCACATATTCCAATTTTAATTCCTGTTTGCATCTTACCACAGTGTCTTCTCTGTGTCTTTATCACACACAGCCAGGCACCGTGAAGTAAACACTTTTCTCTGACACATTCATGATCACATCCACTCCTCTCCGGTCAGAGAGGAACTTTATCTGTATTCCTGCTCTCACCCCGAGGACACACACACACACAACCACATGCCTGCCATTTGACACATCCCTCCTACCCTGTTTCATTCTCTGAAAAACACTCCTTTAATCCTCCTGGGGAATGTTGGCAGCCATGATTGACGCACACAAGCAGTTGAATGCTTGTGTTATCTGAATATGTGACAGTAGAAATATACTGATTTAATTTCTGTTGCTTTCTGTCTTCTATCCCTAGGTACTGGTTGTGTATGTTTGTGTGTGTGTGTTTCTATTTCAACAAGTGCCTAACTTTAACAACTACTAACTGTGACATTGTAGTCTCTCTACACATGAAAGCAGTGTTCAAGCTTGCAATGTAGTGCTCTGGATTGCAGCACTCGTAGATGCTTTAAAAAAAGTGTGAAGATATTGTGACGAATGTTTGTCCCTGCACTTGTGATTAAAGAAACAGCCCAGCTTCAGTTTTCTCCGGGGCTCAGCTACTCAAGATTTGCATCACTCCCAAGGCTGAAGTGCAAGATACAGGGCAGTAAGATCCTCAGTTAAATTTACAAATGATATCCCACAGCCCCCAGCCTACTCTTGCATGCATACTATGTGTATATATGAATACAATATGTGCAAGCTTACTTAGATATTAGGCACACACATGCACACAAGCATAATGTAACCATTATCTTTTAATATCTTTTTGGTCTGACAATGATATTATGAATTAATCCTGCAACAGATCATCTGTGCATCAATGCAGTGTATAAGAAACAAGTAGTAACTGTATGCAAGTTTTTCAGGCATAACAATAACAGTATATTGAATTGATAATTCAAACGTATGGATGTGATGATAAATGGAAAATCATTGTTAAATCAATGGAATTCAGCAAGTATGCAGCATGGGCTCTCTGAGATTTACTGTAGACATCTACTACAGCAGGTCAAACGCAAGCTCACTGGCAACATTTACTGTACAGTAAGTTTCTGTGTTGTGTTATGTGGCCCTGAAGGAGCATTGTAGATTTGGCAACTTCGCAGTTTCTGTTTTTCTTGCATTTTTTTGGTTAAATGTTCTTTTAGAGTTTAACTTGTCATGTTTTTGCCTTACATGGGCCATGTCATGTTATCATTTAATCTTTTTGACAAAAAGATTTCAGGTGAATCTCTTAAACTATCAAGAGAGAGAATAATAACCATAGCATTGGGTATAATATCAACATGATTGAAATAAGACACTAAATTAAACTGCAATTTCTTGAACAAAACCAATTACTAAATTAATTGTTATTTCCATCTGTGTTTAAACAATAACCCTCAGCAGTGAATCCACATCATATCCTCATAATAAACCTTTTTAATAAGTGACAACTGTCTAAAGGCTCAATGAGTGCTGCTTCTTAAAACCATTTAGGCCAAATTAATTAAAGCAACTGATCCACCAATACTGTCATTCTGTCAGCTTTATATCAAACAGAGCTTATTAACTCAACATAAGGTGTCACTGTTTTGTTTTTTTTCTCTATAGGAATTAAATGAACTTGCTGATCAAGTTGCTCATAAAGTAAACACAGGTTTCGGTATTCAGAGAAGCAGAATTTGGTGGATCCAAATTGCCACTCTAAGTCAGTGAGAGGGAGGACACATCAGGAAATCGCTGCGGGGCTAATAGGCACATAAAAGCATTTATGGTGATGGAATGTGTTGAGGATATAAAACATTCATCTGCTCCTGTCTCATTATGGTTCTGTGGCACGAACACACACTCTTGCAAAGGTCTGTGATCAACAGCCATTTGCTAATATGGAGAGAATCAGAGTATCAATATTTAAAGAGGGAGGCCAGGCTAGATAAGAGACCCATTCACATCATCAGAGGAGTGATGAAGGAATGTTTGTGACAGAGGATGTGTGTCTTACTGCACAGAGAGTTATAGATGCACTAATTAAGATTGAAAAAATTAGGTTAAAGAGAGGTAGTAAAAGTATAGCTAGCATACATTTACATTCAATACACATAGGCTTGAATTAAGGTGAGCCAGTGAGGGGGGAAACAAGAAAGAAAGGGGGGAAATTAAGTAGTGACTCAATTGAAGGCCAAAGTGATGCGGTTGGGTGGGAGGGGGACTTAACATGATAATCAACAGCAAATGACATCCTGCTGTTTGTATGGTGGCTCCCCGGGTGTTCAGTCCTACACGTCTACACTCAAATTTACGACACAGTACATGGTCCTCAGTGATTATGCGTTCTTTTACATGTGTGGTTCTACAAATAGGTAATTCCTTGCCTGGAGGAGCTTCTCCTTTTCGTACTTAATTTAAAGGCACAGGATACAAAATCTGTGATTTATGTTGTCTTGTAGCATTTAGTGAGGATTGCCAAACAGCGTACGTGAGTGGAATAGAGCGTCAGCAATTTTTGCTTCCCACTCCCCACTAGCGTCTTCTAATCGCTCCACTCCCAGCTGCTCCAGGTTTTTGATTTTCTACATTTAACATTTTCTTTATTCCACTTGTTCTCTGCTCACGCTAAAAGAAAACCAGCTCCAGTTTGCACCGTAGCAAATGCGGTGAATGTTGCCTTTCAAATTAGGAAGCACAGGAAGTGAGGAAAACAGACGTGGATCTGTTGTGTCAAGCAAATGAGAATAAGAAAATGAGAATGTTTCAAAAGCCTCTTCAGCTTGTATCAGCAAGTTTGTGTGATGGAGCACACAGTGCTATGCCCACATACCATGTTGCAAGTTCGTTAGAAAACAAATTAAAAATGAATTCTCTCATGGACCAGCCTTAAAAATGTCTTGCTGTAAAGAACTGCAGCTGGACTGGGATTCTGTTGGTCCTATGGGATTCAATAATATTTGCTTGTTATTTAAAATAATCTAATCAGTTATGGTGAACACTGTTCCTCTATGACAAGGAAGAAAACTGGCTATGTCTACATTAGTTGGCAGTATGAGATTAAACTAGCCACATCTCACGCTCTCATTATTTCTTCTTTCCTGAATTTTAGGTTAGTAAGGTGCAAAAACAGGAAAGTCAGTGCTAAGTCATGTGTTTTCAAGCAGGCTTGGTGGTTGTATAATGCCGTTTTGCAAAATGAGAAGAGTATCACGTTGTGTGGGTTGCTAATGTCGGCAGTGCTAATTTGCTAGCAGCTATTGTTAGCACTAGTGATTCCTCTCAGGCTATACTTTGCTTAATTTTGGTTTAATTGGCTCCAGGTTTGGATCGGCCTGGCACAACCTGGCAATACTTGTGACATTAGGCTTAAGTGTAAGTTTGTATTTTCTGCTATGAGCAACAACATTAACTTTTTACTAGCTCAAAATGAACGTGATAACAAGTTAACGCAAATTCCTTTTAACGCCACTAATTTCTTTGCTGCACAATTAACACATGCACGTTCTGTGATTTGGGCATCGGGCCGCTCCGTAATTTGGGAAGTCAGGAAGCAATGTTAATTGAGTTACCACCAGAGTACGTTGAGTCTCAAATACCACTTGCTGGCCAAGAATCATAACGATGGTCCATTGTTTTGTGTTGTTGATGTTTAGTTAACCTTTACAAGTGTAAAGTGGGACACTGCATTATGTTAGTATTACCAAGTAATGTTACAATTAGATCAATGTGCACATCTGCTGTTGCTTGATGAGTTTGCTATATTATGCTTTCAGCAGATTTATGAGCATACAGTACCTCTGCGGTTAGTCTGGAGAAAATTCTAGACGGTATGTGTCATTGTTTTAGATTGTTGCAATAATAAACATTTGCATAAAGCAAGCATATTTGTCTACTCCCATGTTGATAAAGTAGATAAAGTGTTGATAAAGTGTGCAAATAATTTGGATTAATCACAAGTTAATTATGGACAATCATGCAATTAAAGAATTTAATTGATTGACAACCCTACTTTTTACGTTTCCACTGCGCAAGTTTTATTTCTCAGAATCAGGATGAGGGTTTACTGTTGCAGACCCTTCATTTTAAAGGCAGTGAAGCCCCCCCCCCACCCAAACAAATTGTATTTGCACGGAGCTGTAATCATCCCCGGAAATTGGTTGCTTGGGGTGTGCCTGAAGTGTTTGCAAGTGAGAGTTCAACAAATGTATGCAACCCAATATTGTGATAGTCAAATGTTTAGATAGCTGCCAACATTATTACCAGCACATGGAGTTGGAGAAATGTTTCAATATACTTAAATTGATTACTTTACACGCCTCATAAACTTGATCAAATGGGAGAACAATCTTTTCCTAATTACCAGTTCTGTTCCTTAAGCTCTCGTGATAGTTTGTCCATATGGTTCACATTTATCAAAGCCAAACTGTTGTGGAAATTAGTTTCAATGTTTTTCTACACTAGATTTGGTTGCTAAATCTGTTGCAACTTTTGTCATTACATTGAGAAATAATTCAAACAAAGTCAGTAAGTGTGCCATATAGAGAGTTCAGGGTCATCCAACAAGGGACATTTGCTGCAATATTCATTTTCAGTTTGTATTCGGTTTACAGCAACTAGCTCTAACCTCCACGTGGTACCTCCATTACCATGTAGAGTCTACAAGAAATGTGATTGGTCATCTTGGTTATGTTTTCTCCAGTGGAGATTGTGAGGACCACATTAGGCAAATTAAAAAAGGGCACATTGACCTTCTGTTCTAGCTAAACTAATTACCTGGCACTTTACTGTTTTGCTTTGACCTCAGTTTATTAACTTTAGCTGATCTTCCTTTGATCATTATTGTAATGATGTTCAACTCCTGAAGTGAAACACATTTTGAAACGGTATGAAAGTAATTAAAGGGTCTCTCTCCTAAGACTTCTTTACACTTTGTATTTTATGATAATGTCTCAAGAATAAACCTGCCAACTCAAATAAAAAAAGCTGCACTAACCAGGGTTGATGCTAAGTCTTTTTTTAAATTGGTGGAACATCACAATTCTTTCCACAAAAACAGAAACACAAACTGCACACCACCACACACTTCCTGCACTGTCTGCATCACAAAGAAGGTTGAAATTGAAGGTTGAAGTTGGACAGTACTAGCTATAACAGAAAACCAAATGTAAGATGGCTGATGAGATTTAATCACAAGCATGTACAAATGTTTTATATTTTGCAAGTGCAGGGTATGCAAGTAAAAAAACAAGAGCACAAAAGCACTCACACACCACATTCTCACTTCTCTTGAGACTGCAACACGAATAGAAGCTGATGAATAATGTCACTTCATGAATGCTAAATGTGTGTTAACCCCTTTAACCTGGTTTGACCCACCAGCGGGTCCATCATTACAAACTCATGTTGTGCAGACAAGCGTTTTGCATAACTCAGAGAACTTTAAATTCTAGTCAAGATTTCAGTATTTCCAATGAAACTAAAGTTGCCAGGCTGAATTATAGGTCAATATGTAAAATGATGCACATCTTTGATTTACATTATTTATATAGAGGATCATATAGCTTCAGCAAAAGTAAAGAAAAGAAAATACAGATTATATGTTTGTCAGTCTGGATATAATGCTTACGCTAATTTTAAAGTGCTAAAGTTGAGGCTTCTTTATGGCAGCAGAAACAAGCTGTAAACACAACATTAAAATATTGCCTTTTGCGATAATATGACCACTTTATAGCAAATAGCTTCTTATTTACACATCCAGCTGTTACGGACAGCCTGGTCTCACAGAACTCTGTGAAATGATCACAAACTGTTAACATCGCATTACGTGGTGCTGGCACGGAATGTGTGAAAATTCCGTGTGGTTATACCACGGAAAACAATGGCAATGTAAAGTCAATGAGAAGATGACGTAGCATTAGGAGCGACTATAGTAGCAAGTAGTACGAAAGCCCGAAAATCCGCGTAAGGAGGTTGGTTGGGGTGGTGCATGGGTCAAACACAGGACTTTCACCCGCGTGTCAAGTTTCCTAAAGTCGCTCAGGACTTTCACCCGGGAGACCGGGGATCGTGTCAAGTTTCCTAAAGTCGCTTTCTTCTTTTGTTAAACCAATCCGTACTGTTCTTCCCGCGTGTCACGGAACCATAAGCCCACCCACGACCTTTTCCTAAACCCAACCGTCCCGTTCTTCCCGCGTGTCACGGAACCGTAAGCCCACCCACGACCTTTTCCTTAACTTAAGGGGCCGTGTTTATTTCACAGAATTCTTCCATGGGCCCATCACAGATTTTTTTGCGATTCCGTGAAACTGCCACAGATTTTGAGTTTAGGGACCGTGTTCATTTCACGAAATTCTTTGCGATTCCGTGAAACTGCCACAGATTTTGATTTCACGGAATTCTGTGAGATCAGGTTGGTTACGGAGCAACATTAGCATTCCTTTGGAGTCTTGTTTCTGGTCACCTGGCGAATGTAAGTCCAATATTCACTCTCTTTTTAGCTCTGTTTTGATCTCCACCAACTTCCAAGGAAAATGTCCACCTCTTTAGCTGCTAAATGCTATGTATATGCTTTGCAGCATGAACCAGGCTTTCCATGTTAATGTAAGTGCGTTTGCATGTAAATAAGCAGATTACCGGATGCGTGTCTATTCGCCAATGTCCATTTCCTGTTGCTTTCTTTGTATGGAATTTTAAACTTTGGTCCATTTATGAGGCCTATGGTTAACTGCTCCTCAGATCTTTGCAGGGTAAATTGAGACAGCTAGCTAGACTGTCTGTCCAATCTGAGTTTTCTCTCGCATGACTAAAACAACTTTTGAACGTACATGTTCCACCAAAACAAGTTTCTTCCCGAGGCTATTTTGCAGCGGCTCCGTGCGGAGCTTAGCACCGCCCCTGACAACTGTGATTGGTTTAAAGAAATGCCAATAAACCCGAGCACGTTTTTGTGTGTGTGTGTGTGTGTGTGTGTGTGTGTGTGTGTGTGTGTGTGTGTGTGTGTGTGTGTGTGTGTGTGTGTGTGTGTGTGTGTGTGTGTGTGTGTGAAACTATCTAAAAGGGACAAGGTCAGGCAGGGCTGCATTTTAATTAACCAACGCTCAGTCTCACACTATTATCAGCCAAGCTGCTCTTATAGCTGAGGGCTGGTACACGCTGGGCGTGAAATAATTGATTCACTTCACTGTCTTGTAACTGTTGCTATGTGTCGGACTCTTTCTGTCTCTCCATGTTTTTTACACACACACACACACATACACACACACACACACACACACACACACACACACACACACACACACACACACACACACACACACACACACACACACACACACACACACACACACACACCTCTGTTTCTCTCCATCTTATCACTTCTTGTTTGCAATTTATTTTCATTGTGCCATTTTTTCCTTCTCCTTTACTCACTCACTCTCTCTCTTTCTCTCTCTCTCTCTCTCTCTCTCTCGCGCTCTTGTGCCATTTGCTCTGTGGCACTTTCTTGCTTTTCAATATCCTCTTTCAATCTGCATGCTAGGAGCCCAGTGAAGCATCCAAGCTTTACCCCACAGTGTTGATTGAGGGGACACTCAGCACTCAACCATCATGTTCTGGGCCATTTCATTAGACAGGAGGACACTCAGCGTAAGTTTGTGATAGGTACTGTAAATAGGTAGATGGGTAGATAGATTCATAGACACAGTAGATAGGTACGCATAAATACTTGCCACTATGATAGGCTACCTGAGTTTCAGCACAGATACCAACTAATTTGTATCGATTACCCCTCATAAATAAAAATAAATAAATATATAATATATATATATATATAATAGATGTTTTTCTAAAGAACAAGGAAGGACATACGAGGAAGAGGACCCACTATGTCTGTGGCTGGCATTGTAGGTGCCTCAGAGACTTGGCTATTTCGTCACCATGACCTTTCAACTCCGAGGAGACGTAACAAGCTATTTTTTTAGGCAGAAAAAGTATCTGTTTGTCAACAAGAAGTTTTCTTTGTCTATAGCTGTGCACCTGGTTTTATTTGCCCCTCTAAGCTTCCATCCGGCTCAATCCACTTTATGAGCAAATTCTGTTTAACCAGGCTTGGCTGACAGATGTTTGCCTGCTAATGTGTTTGGCAGTGGAGATTATTATGGCTTACTCACTCGACAATTGCTCAGCTCCTCTGCAGACAAGACGATAGTGCCACATTTCTTCCCTTGGATTCCTCTGTGGAGTAAAGAGAGAAAACAATAAGAGCTTAACAAAAATTCTATTTGCATTGGCTCTTAAATGATCATTAAAAGCCACTGCAAGGAAAAAAGCATGGTAATTTTCCAGCTGTGAATTAGTCCTGATTATACTCAACAAAAAGTCAATTTCAAGTACATTTGTAGCGCATGCTTGACATTTACAGAAACTCTCACTTAATTTTTTTTTAAATTTAATTACAGTTTTTAATTTTTATCAACAAGGCCATGTACTTAGTTAACCTACAACTAATATACCTCAGAGGAATTTAGCTTTAATTATTATAAAGTACTGTTAACGTTTTTCTTTCATAGCCAAATGACAAAGTACGCTCAGTGTAATGTGTCGTGCAAGTTAAATCCTATATCGCTGACTATCCTGTTGGGACAGATTTATTACAAGCAGTTTTAGATACTGGGGCAAACGTCCAGTAGTCCTTTAAGCTAGCAAACATAATATACAGTAAATTAATATCCATGAGTGAATATGTGGAGTGATGAGTTCCGTTTGTATTGGTAGTATGTATGCATTTCAGTTTTTTCCCCCAGATTTTCAAACCGCACAACCCCATAGCTCATGTTACTCATCGGTGCTCTAATTACCTCTCGTCTTCATTATACAAATGTTTACACTTAGTTGTAGTGACAAATCAATCCAGGGCTGGTGGTGGTACAGTGGTTATGACAAATGCCTTCAGTGTGGGAGATATGGGTTCAAGTCCCACTGTGATCCATCAACCAATGTGTCCCTGAGCAAGACATTTAACCCCTAGTTGCTCCAGAGGTGTGTAACTTATATATATTATATTATATATAGCAGCAATTGTAAGTCGCTTTGAATAAAACTGTCAGCTGAATGACATGTAATGTAATCTCTTGGCTTGTTCAGAGCACAGGAAGCAAACCCTTCAACCTCAGTTTATGAGTTCATGAGCTGGTTACAGCAAATTCTGTTCTGTTTTAGAAAATGTTCATAGTTGTATGAAGCAACAGATCAAATTTCTTACTAGACTACGTTTTTGGTGATCACACATTCCTGTACGATCCAATAAGGCTTGAATACTTGGAAAATCCAGTATTATAATCATTACTGTACATGTTAAAATACCACATCATTTCACAAGATAAGTAGGAAAGGTATTGCACCATATGACATTACAGTAATTTAAATGAGGCTCAAATAAAGACTTGTATGAGGTTAGGGTGCTGGACAAAGCTACATGATCTAAAGCTACACTATTTATTTTCACAATTTTATTGATGACACCCAAATCTATCTAGAGTCAAAGCCAAATAACTGTAATAAACTAACCTTAACGAAGTATTGTAGCAGTCTTAATCTACAATACACAGCATGCCCAGTCATGCACCCAAACGCCTTCAATACAACCTCTTTCCAGAATCCGAATGTCTATATTCTTGTATTACCAGCTGCTGATGTTTTGACAATTTCCACAAAAGATTGATGGACTTGAGTGGGTTTTGCACTCAACATGCTGAGGTCAAAAGAAAGTGTTCTCAAGCTGTGTATAAGTGCTTTCTGCTCTTTGTTTAGAGGTGTGTGATTTTAAGAGGTACTGCAGATGGAGACCTTTCATTCACACAGTAAAAGACGCTTCAGGTGGGGAAACCATCCTGGTCGAATGAGTGTTCTTTTTCTCCCCAAAAATCTTGCACACACATTCATAGACACTTGGCACCCCATCAGGCGGTGTCTCAAAAATATAGCTTTCAAAAGACAAATGACTCAATGTCTACATCTACAATATTTCATTTCTACTGTACAGTATATCACGCAGACCTTTTTACTCTGTCTCCAGCTTGTTCAGAATGCTGCACCAAGGCTTTTAGCATTATTAAGAAAGAAAGACCATGTTAATCCAACTCTCTCCTCCCTCTACCAATTTCCTCTTAGTCATAGAACTGAGTTGAAAAGCTTTTTTTCTTTGTCTGCAGAGTACAGTCCCACCCATGCTTTAGTGCAGAGATCTTCAACAGGGGGTCCGTTACTCCATAGGTCCGCAGTGCAGGCCGGCCGCCAAATTATTTAAAAAAAATGTCTTAAAATATACATTAATAATTGATTGATAAATTGGCCTATTTTTGAAAATAAACAACATTTATCTACACATTAAAGACAAACTTATTATAGGTAAGGTAGCCAAACAGGATTCACTGTGCCTTCAACATGTAAGTTTAACATTAAAACATGATGTATAAATAATATATTACTGTCCATTCATTTTCATCCATCCGGCCTAGTTTAATATGCAACTCAATTTTATACAGTATATGTAGTATGGGGTCCCTACTCTCTCTCTCTCTCTCTCTCTCTCTCTCTCTCTCTTTAAGCTAAGGGGTCTTTGGCCTAAAACACGCTGAAGACCCCTGCTCTAGTGTACTGCTGTCCTCATATCATGCTGTCACACACTTGAGATCCTCTGACCAAAGGCCTGTCGGTTGGTAGGTTATCTGTGTGTGTACATTATGAACTTGTGATTTTAGTCTATTGCCACATCTTTTTTTTGTGCCTGCACTGCAACACATTTTGGATCAACAGTGTTGTTTACATAGCTTGAGTTGAGTTAAAAATTGTATCCAGAATCCATTCCACATTTTTGTCAATATGAGGTGTGTTAAAATAAAGTAGGCTCCCACTTAAGGCCTATTGCTCCAATTAAAAAATATTAATTATCAAAACATTTCTCTTATTTCCCCACATCATTTATAACCTTTATTGTATCTGCCTGACAGTATGTCAGACCTCCCAGACCATTAGCTGTCTCACCAGATGACCATTAAATGGAGTTTACTGTGGTCATTCTGCATGCGTGTTAATTGCCTCATTCATCAGCTGTGTGTGGCTGTGTGTCACAGTAAGAGTAATGTGCCTTATTAGTTTTAAAGTGTTCCACTTAGGGAGGCATTGTGGTTGTAAGTTGCCTGCATAGGCTTCCTTTCACAGTCCAAAGAAGTTAGGTGAATTATCTAATGCTGGTTTCAGGCCAATTACACAAGAGCGGAAGAGTTTGTGCACTTCCTCACACAAACTTTTCACACTTGCGAATTGTCTACAAAGCAGCTAACTATGATGCAAATTTTCCAATCCGGGATTCATATCCTTCCTGATCATTTGTCCCAATGCTTGATATTTCATCCAAGTACAGGAGATCACCGTTACATAACTTGAAAGATTTCCTTTACAGTAGACCTGTCGCCACATAACTTCCACCACCTGTCAATGCCAGAATCCCGTTGGACGCTCGTTGTTGAGGTCAGCATATCACAAAACCTGTGAGCATAGCCTGGCTCACCCAGCTGCCCAATGCATTCGCTCGGGTTGGTTTTATTGAGGTGCCTTTAACCACAGTTCATCAACAGCATCAGAATGGAATACATCCTAATAACTTTATTTGTTAAGGCAGCCATGTCTCCTAAACTTATTTACATCTAGTGTGTATGAGCAAATATATTCTCTTCATGTTTTATTCTGCAAATTGCTTACTGCAATGTACAATGTTAATACTGACTGTATGCGAAACATTCATTTGCTATTTCAGTTGTTTTCCCTACGATATCTGTTCTTGGCAGCAGAAGCATTATTCATGTTTTTTATGGTTTTGTTTAGGCAACTTAATAAGTTTAGAGAAAGTTCAGATTCTTGGTTAAGTATTAAAAGCCATGATATTTCCCTAACCTTAACCAAGTGTTGTAGCAGACCTAACCTAACAATATGCAGCATGTCCTGAAGAGTTGGATGCCCTTGACAGTACATAAACTAAAACAGTTAAGATTTACACCATACTTATCATAACTGTGGTATTTCCAGCTGCATTTGTTTTGTAAATTTCCTGAAAAGATTAATGGACTTGACTTGATGGACTTGGGTTTTGCATTCAACTTGCTGAGTTCTAGAGAAAGTAGTTTTCAAGCTGTGTGTATAAGTGCTTTCTGCTCTTTGTGCAGCAGTGGGATTTGTTTTTAAGAGGTGGATGGAGACCTTTGATCCACACAGTAAAAGACTCTCATTGATCTTAAGATAGGGGAAACCATCGTGGTCGTATTGGCGACTGTGAAAGTGTTTTTTCCACACCTAAAATCTTTCACACACACATTCACAGACATTTAGCACCCCATCAGCCACTGTCTTAAAAATAAAGCTTTCAAAAGACAAATGACTGCATATTTACACCCTTCTCCGCTCATTCCTTCCTTCATCTCCTGTAGCCAATCAATTCTATCTCGGTTCTTCCCAGAAATAGCCTGTTGTCTTAAGGCGTCTGAAAAGCTAAAATCAACAGACAAAAAGAGTCTGGGTTACACAAGTGAATCTGCACTGGACTGACAAGCTGAGGCTATACTATACAGTAGCTGCAGAGCAAAGCAGCTATGGCTACAATAAACAACCATAACCCCATGTTTCAATGTCAATAGCTGATAAATAAGTTTATGATTCACAAATGTTGTATGTGACGAACATGTGGGTTCAGTAAAAAAATAAATAAAAAATAATTAATGTTATTTATGAGTGCCTTTGACATCACTCAATGTCACATTACAGCAGTCAAATTAATAATTAAAAACAACAACACAAACAGCTAAAAATCTAAATATTTAACTGATTTTCTGTCTATTGACTAATCATTTCAGCTTTCCCTTATACAATAAGTATATATCTCACCCCAGTATATCTCACCGCAGTATATCTCACCCCAGTATATCTACAGATATATACTGTATATATGTATGTATGTGTGTGTAAACAGTAATCCTCAAGATCTTTCGCTCTCTGTATGCAATAATATTTCGTAATTATAATATTTGTAATTTCTGCTGATAACTCATAGAAAGGAAAACAAATCAGTTGGTGTTAAACTGCAACCTGTCTCCTGCTGGATTTCGTTTATGCCTGTGCATGTCAAAAATCCAACCCATCTCATTGGTAAGGAAAATATTGGAGGTGAAAATGATAGAATAAGATGTCATTTGCACCGTGCTATTGATTTGCAACAGCAAAAATAAAAGACTTGATTTAGAATTTGTCGCAGTTACGAGGGATACATCTCCCTCATATTACTGACAAACCTGAAACAATAATCTCATAAATGTGTCAGGCTGACAGGAAGTTGTATTCTTTGAACTGCACCTGGGCAAATTAGAAAGTTCTTTTTTCAATAACTAATAAAAAAGAATAAACTAATAATAAACTAATAAAGAAAAGAATGTATTCTTTTTAGTGCATGCATAATATAACCTATCCATTAACACAATGCTTCAAAGACACACAGGGTACACACACACACGAGTGCTTTTGAACCTCCGATATTAAACAAATGAGAGTTGTATATAGACAGTGCACATACACACAGGAAAACTGAGAGACAGAGACATAATATCGCCCATAGGAACACGTAAACCTAAAAATAACAACTGCACCAAATCCCTCAGAGCATAAACACACACACACACACACACACACACACACACACACACACACACACACACACACACACACACACACACACACACACACACACACACACACACACGCACACACAAACACTTACACACCATTTTTGATCACAGTGGTGCAAATCTGTAATTACAAGAATCTTCAGCGCAAACTAAAGCAAACAAATAAACCTGCTGTAAATAAGGAATGCCTAAATTAATTTTGCCAAGGGCTATATATGAGCAGGACAAAAAAAGAAGAAAGGATTGAAAGGATGGGAACTAGTGGGCTAATTTGGAAGTTACTCTCTTTTCTCTTTCCAGCTTACAATGTGTATTGCTGTGTACCTATATCATTAAAGAGTTCGGAATATTTTAAGTTGAGTTGTACGAGGTACCTTTCCATAGTAAGCGTTTTACCTATAGAAGATGGTGGTCCGCACGCCCCCAAGCATGTACTGCTGTCAGCGGGGGCAACAGTTAAACATATTTTAGCCACCTGAAAAAGGCCCACCTAAAAAAATCTTATCTTATCAGTTCAAGTGTATGCTAGCCCATTCCGACAGGCAACTGAAGCCGTCCATCTATGCCTGCTTTAAAGCCACCAGACCAAATTTTACCTTGCAGAACACAGGGGTTGCTGGTGTACTGCTGCCTTGATGAGTTAGTTTGTTTTTGTTATTTGGTGTTTTTAAAGGGTTAGTTTGAATTCACATTCAAGTTTCCCAGTAGTATATGTACTATATAAACTGTAACTGTTCCTAAGCAAACAAGAAGCACAAAAACATTCAAGTAACACGCAGAACAAAAGCTTGTGTCCAGGGCCAAGGGCCATTGTACATAATCAGACTTCTTGAGAGTGATATTGTGCTGGAGGTCTTCCAGAAGAGCATTCTACCAAAGGGATCTATACAGTAAAGAATAGCCTCTCATTGATTCACTCTATGCAACAGCTCGCCTGAGAGGCTGGAAACATTCCCCCATCATTAACAAAGAAAAATTAGAGGTTTGAACTGAGAGAGAAGGGTGAAAAGGTTAAAGAAATAATTGAGCATTTAAAAGACAGCCCGGCACAACAGCTCCTAAAGGTGTTTTCAGTTTTGCACAAGTTGCTAATGTAAAATAAAATTATATCCTGGATATAGTCATATAAAAAAGCATTTCTTTCTTTTTTCTGAGAGGTGTTCAAGTTAAATAAGACGAGAGAGAGAGAGAGAGAGAGAGAGAAAGAGAGAGAGAGCGAGAGAGAGAGAGAGAGAGAGAGAGAGAGAGAGCTGGGGTGCATTTAACCAAAGACAGAGTCCAAAAAGGACATAAAGGCTTCACACATCCAAATAAATAAGATTGTTACCCAGGGGGAAAAATACACAGATGTTTCAGCTATGTCTTTTTCAGTGTGCATCGGTAAATAAGATATTATTTCAGAGATGTTGCGATAGCATTTTTTCCTTCCCGATAACAATTCTGATACCTGAACTTGAGCATCGGCCGATACTGAGTACTTATCCGATACAAACCCCCCAAATCAGAAAAAGTTGGGACAGTATGGAAAACACAAATAAAAAAAGAAAGTAGTGATTTCTAAATGTACTTTGACTTGTATTTCATTGCAGACAATACAACAGCACATAATTTAATGTGTTCCTCATGATTTTTATTGTTTTTCTTTTCAAATAAACAAAATTCCTATTTTGGTTCTAGCAACACATTTAAAAAAAAGTTGGAACAGTAAAGCATTTACCACTTTGTAATGTTGCCATTCCTTTTCACAACACTTAAAAGACGTTTAGGGACTGAAGACACCAAGTAATGAAGTGTTTCAGGTGTAATTTTGTCCCAATCTTGCTGCAAACAAGTCTTAAGGTGGGCAACAGTACGGGGTATTCGTTAGAGACAGGTCGGGACTGCAGGCAGGCCAGTCAAGTACCCGTATCCTTTTCCTCCGCAGCCAGGACTTTGTAATGTGTGCAGAATGTGGTTTTGCATTATCTTGTTGAAATATGCATGGACGTCCCTGGAAAAGAAGTCTTCTTGAAGGCAGCATTTTGTGCTCCAAAATCTCTATGTACTTTTCAGCATTAATGGTGCCATCACAGAAGTGCAAGTTACCTTTGCCAAGGGCACTGACACAACCCCATACCATGACAGACCCTGGCTTTTGGACTTGTTGCTGGTAACAGTCTGGATGATCCTTTTCTTCTTTGGTCTGGAGCACACGGCATCCATTTCTCCCAAAAAATACCTGAAATACTGATTCATCTGACCACAGTACACGTTTCCGCTGTGTGATGGTCCATCCCAGATGCCTCTGAGCCCAGAGAAGTCGACGGCGCTTCTGGACAATGTTAACATAAGGCTTCCTTTTGGCACAGTACAGTTTTAACTGGCATTTGTGGCTGTAACTACGTATTGTGGTACTTGACCAAGGTTTGCCAAAGTAGTCCTGAGCCCATGTGGTGATATCGCTTATAGATGAATGACGATTCTTGATGCAGTGCCACCTGAGGGCTCGGAGATCACGGTTGTTCAGCTTAGGCTTGCGCCTTTGTCCTTTACGCACTGAAATTCCTCCTCATTCCTTGAATCTTTTAATTATGTTGTGCACTGTTGAAGGTGAAATAAGCAAATGTCTTCCTATCTTTCTTTGAGGAACATTGTTTTTAAACATTTCAATAATTTTCTCACGTATTTGTTGGCAAACTGGCGATCCTCAGCCCATCTTTGCTCCTAAAGGACTAGACCTTTCTTGGATGCTGCTTTTGTACCAAATCATAATTGCTATCACCTGTTGACATCACCTGTTTCAAATCACATCATTATTTAACCAAATTACCTGATTACTAGCCCTAAATTGCTCCTGTCCCAACCTTTTTTGGAATGTGTTGCAGGTCTGAATGACAGGAAATGATGTATATTTACAAATGAAATTAAGTTGACCAGACAAAACATGAAATATTTTGTGTTCACTTGTCTCCAATGAAATACAAGTCAAAGTACATTTAGAAATCACTACTTTCTTTTTTTATTTGTGTTTTCCATACTGTCCCAACTTTTTCTGATTTGGGGTTGTATGTATATATATATATATATATATATATATATATTTTAACTTTTTAACAGCTGTATACCACTAACCATGTGATTGCTATCATTGTTGTATGGCCTAGCTCAGGTTAAACCCTTTGTAAAACATGATGAAATGCATACAGAGAATAAATGCCATAGAACTTTCTTTTATCTAGTTTGACAGTCAATCATAACTGAAAAAGAACATAAATAAATACATCCAGAAATAAATAACAATTCCTAAAAAGTAGTGTTAGTGTTAAGACAGTAACAGTAAGAAACAGTAGTGAAACTGAAATTGGCAGCACTAGTGCCACCCTTCGAAACTGAAGCTTTGCGAACTGTACATATTGCTGTTTCACTGGTTGGATTTTCCACTGTAAATCATAGCCAAATTGTGGATATTTTGATAATGTTAGCTCTGACTAACATTACACTCCGTTTATTGCTGACATTGCGCTGTGGAGATAAGGTCTGACAATACAAGACTACACTCCGTTACACTCCCTGTGAGCAGACCAAACTGGAAATCAACTCTCCTTCGCTGCTCTTAAAACAGTAGCTGCCACTGCCAGCACAACTTTCAGTGTTCAGAGTATTGGTCAGCTAATGAAAGCTTACGTTAACGTTTTTCATCAGATGGGTGCATAGACATGCATACTCACCGTTACTGATACCAGCATTTCAGGCAGTATCAGAGGCTTGTTGTATATTATTTTCACAATAGCTGTTCAATATAACCACAAAGATAATATCACACAATTAGCATTAGTTCTGTTTAAAATCACTAATAGAAAGCGTTATACATTTAAAATGAATTGAATGTTGTTTACACTCCTGAGTACATTGTTTGCTGTCAGCTGCCTATGAATACGAACCTACATTACTCCTGACTGGAGATAGGAAAGACAGCCACTAACCTTACACATATAGACAACCATCTGTTGCAAAAACTCTTCGGTATATATATATATATATATATATATATATATATATATATATATATATATATATATATATATATATTATATTTATGTATACATTGTCTTATTTTAAATTTTTTCATGGCCGTATTTATTTATGTCTTAGGCATATTTATTTATTTAATTAATATTGACTTAAATCGCATTGCATAGACGTAGGTTTTTTCCATGCTATTGTTTTAGTATTGGTATAAAAACATGTAGGCAGGTATTAAAGTCATAATTTTAACACTAGTTTAAATATACCATACATGCATGTTTTTGTAACAAAAACTCAACAAAAGAAGCACAGCCCTTGATACGTTAGACAGTGCAGACATTCAATTCAGTATGCTGCATGTTGGTCAGTGAATTGCCTTCCAGTTGCAACAGTGCTCACTCAGGTTTGTCTCATTGCCAGGTTCCCACGCACAGGTCACCCAATCTATTCCACTCTGCAGCTTTTGTCTAAAACGGTGATCAAGAATAAAAGAAGGCATGGCATTTAGCCTCCTGGTGGCTTTTACCGATCTTCAGGCCACAAACCACACACTGTGACCAAGCTGAGTAAGAGGCAGGAAAGCAAAAGCACCATGGGGGAGTGCTTTAGGGAGCCTATCAGAGATGGTGATTATCGGCTGCCATTAAAACGGACCAAATGATCATCAGTATGTTTTGGGAAGCAGAAAGGTAAATGGGTGCTGACAGCGAGGCTGCAACTCTAGGACACACTTCCTGATGATGAATACTGCCTGCTGTTGTTATAATATCACAAAAACTGCTTGTGGCAACCTCATTTTATGGACACTAATGCTTACCAATTTTTTGCTAATTTGGCTTTTTATGTAAAGAAAACAACACATTGAACACAGACGGTGTTTATGGTTATGGTTTTTGGAACTGGCAAAGAAAAGAAATTTGCCGATCATTTACGAATGTGCAACATTTCGAAAAACACATTGCCGTTAAAACTTTAAACAGCAAATGTGCATTGCACACAAAACAGTTGGGATATTGTACAAGGAAAATACAGATGACAGTTAAACAGGATGTGTGTTTTAGAGATTTACTACAAATTCTGATTGAGGTTACAGTACGGTTGACTCAACGCAGCTTTTCTCTCCTGATCATTTCAGGATCACATGCAGGTCCGAGCACTGTCAGCCTTGATTCTCTTTGTGAAATCGAATGCGTCAAACCACATGTGAACAGCTCACATTGTGCTTGGGATGATATAAATGTCATCCTGTGCAGCCAAAAGTTGCTCAGACATAGAACTAGTACTTAAATTCTAGGTGAGAACTCGAAACTTAAACGATAAGGAACATTTTAGAGAAAGAGATACACAAGACATCTAAATATGTCCATTGAATGTAATTGTGAATAAAACTTGGCATCTTAGGTATGGATATTTCCATAAGCATTTAAGATTCAGAGCTTTAGTGTTGGATGAAGACACAGAGCAAGAAAATGACACATTTAAACAATATAAACATAGCCTAGGGAGGTATATAATTGTTGGTTCTTTGAAAGGCCCACAGATACAGCGTCAGTGTTAACACTACTGAGTTGTGACATACTGATGCCTCTTTTAACATTCCTCAAGAGGTATTTTATCACTATAGCTGATTCCAAACTAGTATTCCTAAGCATAACGGAAAGTAAGGGTGTGGAGTTCAGGTAGGTGGATTAATGTGCTGACACACCCGTCAGCACATTAATGAAGGGACATATGTTGGCCTTATCTCTATCTCTATAAGCAATATCTGTAAAAGCTTGTGTTTAACTTCCCATGTTAAGTTTGTGCAGGTGTCGGGCACCATAAACAGGTTAACAAACAGTTTTTAGTTCGACCTTCTAAATTGTTAAATGCGGGGCCGGAGTGGGGCCACTTTTCAGCCATGGAGTTTCAGGCCCAAGACCGGCCCACTTTTTCCATGGTGGTGGGAATTGGATAAATGAAGCAACAGTTCAGCTCTTACTATTCTGTAGTTTTTATAAATACCATGGTCATTATCATTTTTCTGCATGGGTATCATATTGTGGTGATTTACTCCATTACTACCCCCACTTCGGAAAAAACAATGCATATTGGTTTATACTGCTCTTTCTTACATTAAATAACTTTAATTTATATTGTTCACTCTGGTATCCTCTCTATCTGTCCCTGAAGTCATGGCCTCCTCATTGCAAATTTCAAGCTCATCATTTTAAGCAGGGGACTGGCTTATCTGCTGCTTAGAAGCTACAAAAAAAAAATAATTAAGAGGTCATTTTACTGCATACACAGATCAAGCTTGAGTTTTGTTATTAATATTTGCACAATATTTGCAAAGTCTATGAATTGCCATATATTGGGTGATACAAAAAGGCTAATATTTTAATTAAATTTAATATTTTGCTTGTGAATAGGTTGACAACACTACAACGGTACTATTAGTCGAATAATTATGTTGCTAATGCTAATCATTAGGCCTGTATCTATCTTTACCAGTTGCCACTTGTGTTTCTCCTCTTGAAAATAAATCAGTAAGCTTGGCACATTTGGCAGCATCCTCCTCCAATGCCTTTCTTTTTTCAACCTGGCTTTTTCAGCCCCTCCTGGCCTCTTCCTCCCATCCATCCTCCCTGACGCGTACCGTTACGGTAGGGCCGGCCCAGTTATCGGTAGCCTGAGAAAAACATTTTGGAAAAGACGGGCTATGGACCCAATCAACTCTATTTGGGAGGGGAGTGGATAACTCTCTCACATGGTACAACCCATGCAGAGGCTGCGGTGTCAGAATGCGGAACGTGTGTAGCCTACTTTAAGAGAAGATAGACTAACGTGACAAATGTAAAAAAAGTGAAGCGGCCCACCAGGAATTCTCCCGATTCTCCCGATTACCCACCCCAGGCCTGGTTAAATGATAATTACTTTAAAAGTGCAGTAATTGATGGTGGTGTTTTTGCTCTACCAAGGAATCAATTTATAATTAAAGCTGTATGCTTTTTTCTTTGCTCTTCTGTTGATTAAGTTTAAGTTTCTTCTGGTGGCACTCATTTCTTTCTCTATTGCTGCTCATGTCACATGCAAGTACAATTACACATTCAGTTACACATGCAATTACAGTGCTCCCTCTATTTATTCTAAAGAACAGAAGGATTATAGTTTAGATTTTTGTGTTTTGAGCAGCACAATTGTTCTTTAGCTTTATCAACTGGCATTAGGTGGAATAACTTCACATTTATTAAATTAAATGAGGAGCTGTTACAAAGGGATTGTTTAAGGCAGTTATTTCTAATCTGCAAAATCATAGCTTTTTAGTTTCTGTTTAGCCTAACACAATCACTCTAATTATATTTATAATATAATTATATAAAGCTGTAGTCCAGTAAGTGATTGTCTTTAGCAAAAATGATAGACAAGACGGTGAAAACACTTGACCATCGCAAAGAATATAGCAGCAAAAACATTCATATATAGTCACTTTACAGAAGCTGTCTATTCAGCATCACTACAGCCCAGAAGACCACCGCCAACAGTAGCATTGTTTATTAGTTCTACACAATGGCTCACAGTAGGTCCTGCCCAGTGTATAATGGATTTTTGTATCTGTTTACTGCAATAATGTTGTCAAATGAGTTTAAAAGTGTTAGGAAATACCTTAATTGTACCAAAAGCCTCTACCCTGCTAGATTACAAACATGAGGTGACTTATGTGGCTTTAACAGCGATCTGCAATAATCCACCAAGAGAAGACATCGAAACGTCATTACATGACAGTTTATAAATGCTTTCAGTGTGACATACTGGCATAATAGAACAATAAACATTCAGTCAGGATGTAATGTCACTCCTGACACATTCATGAATTGCTTAGAGGGGGAAACTGTTGAGCCATATTACCAGTAGGAAGAGTGCTCTGCTACACTTAATACCCACTAACTGCCCAAATAGCCTATTTGGTATCACAGACAATCTTTTTATAAAGCAAAGCATCTACAAACAAAAAAGTCTTGCCTGGTGAAAGGCGTGAGGATTACCGGGCTTCAGGCAGGATTTCTCTGGAAATTCCTGTGACAAATTTCAGCATAGAAAGCCAAACGTGTCTTTCTGACAAAGTAACATCACTGTAGGTTAGAAAAGATGCTGTTGATTATATTTTAATTATCACTGCTCATGTTGCTGTATTATTCAGAAGACAAACTGAGAAGATGTTGATGCCTTTAAACCTTTAAAACCGAACACTAGCACAACCATACAAACACACAACAATGTGTAGCGGGGGCTCTCTAATACAGTTACTGACTTCAATAACTCTGCCAAAGGGAAAAGTGAAACACAATTTCATTGCCTGTAAGGACAGAGAACAGACACCATCCACACACACAAATCTGAGAAATCCACCTCCTCAATTACCCACTGCTCATTCTACAAAGTCTTATCCATTCGAGACCTCATTTGACTTTATCACAACGTCCACCAGACAGACAGTGCCATTAATCAAACAGAAGAGGGAAAGAGTGAGCAGCCACCCAGGAAAGCAAAGAAATGAACTGAAATGACTGCTATTGTTTTTATGTTCTGCTTCTGCCTGAGAGAGAACAAGTGACCCAGCATCCATCCATCCATCCATCCAGCTATATATCTATAAATCGGGATATCTCTGTGTCCCCATACATGCACAGTACAGCAGCGGGGGCAGGGAGTTGCTGAATCCCTACAAGGCTCATTGATTGCGGTTCACCGGCTACTAGGCCTGGCAAACTCGACTCCTTTTAAGGATACGGGGTTACTCCGAGTCACTCACTAAACTGATCTGGATCTGAGTCAGTATTGTATACTACATTGGCTCGAGCCAGGCGAGCTTTTGATTTGGATAAATGCCACGTTTTCATTTTGAATCTTTTAATTTTATTTGGAAAATTTTATAACCATAAATGTAAATGGTCTGAAAGAAATCCGAATATTCACCAATTTAAATGACATGAAATTATATTTTGAAACATTGAAAGGACTGACAAGAAGAAATCCATCCGGACTCTGAACATTTAAAATGCCTTACAACCTCTTTAATGTAAATTTCATGCGCCCCTTTTTCACGTATGTATGTATGCATTTAATGTTTTCAATGTGTTTGTGTATCTGTACTTGAATTATAAAGTTTTTTTTTTTTTTTAAACTCAATGAGTTTGCAATGTTTTGGACTGTCTGCTCGACCTAATTGCATTTTAATATACTACATTTATACACCAAACCTACAGTAGGACTATAGGCTACATGCAGAACATTGTATGTTATTTCAGAAGTGAAAGAATGGCTTTTGTTGTGGATTTGCTTTACCCTGAGCTCAAGGAGAGACTTCACTTGCTCGTCTGCTACTGATTCACTCATAGCATAGTACTCATAGTTGTTGACAACTCATGAGTTGTCTGCGAGCCGAGGCGAGCTTGTAATGTTTTGGACTGTCTGCTCGACCTAATTGCATTTTAACATACTACATTTATACACCAAAACCTACAGTAGGCCATGTTAGGCTACGTGCAGAACATTGTATGTTATTTCAGAAAGAATGGCTTTTGTTGTTGATTTGCTTTACTCTGAGCTCAAGGACAGACTTCACTTCACTCGCTCGTCTGCTACTGATCCACTCATAGCCGGCTGATTCGTGGGATTGACTGTCACGCGCGAGAACTCATGAACATCAACAATTCACGAGTCATCAACAGCTCAAAAGCTTGTGAGTGCTCGAGTGAATCCCGGTCTGTGAGCTTCCGGCTCTGATTCTGCGACCTGTCTCCTGTCTCTCTGCTCACTCAGTCGCTTGAGTTGACGTGGAGTTGTTGTTGCCTACGAAACTGTAAGTTATAAAGCTTTTTGCAGCTAAGATGGCTAAGAAATAGTAGTAGCTAATGTTGCAAGAGGTTTGTGTGTGGCGCTGTTATCATTTTAGATTGAATTGTAGTAGGACTCAACTGAACCGGGTTAATGATACTAGAGACTCGTGAATCGTGAAGCAATTTAAAGATTTGTGTTAAAGATCCGAGTGTATCACGACTCAGACAGGTTTATCGGCTACAGGTGTCTTGCCAAAAACTGATCATCCGCCTACAAAAATCAATGCTGTCTATCCTACATGCAAGCGATGAAATAGGGGATATCCTGAATCTCTGATTGAGCCGCGCTACAACATGTGTTTACAGGTTGGGGCTCTCCAGCACGTTGTTTTGTTGCGCACATTTCTCCGGCCGTTCTGCACGCTGCTAAGCCAGGTTCCCTGCTTCTACCGCCTGGGCCACATTGCCTAAAACTACCAGAATGTGTGACTGCTACACGGAAAAATGCGGTCACGTTGAGTCTCTACGAGCCACAGCCGAAACCGCGACTAATTGAACCTGCAACATTTGTTACAGGTTACTACTGAACTATTACTTATGAACTATAAAACCGCATGTGACTGCACAGTCCAAGTTCTGCTTTCAAATTTTTACAGTAAGAAGAGAGGCATTATCACTCAAGGTGGAGAATTTCAACTCTAATATAATGCTGGATAGTTGAATGCAGTATGTTTTTATGGTGTTTTTTGTGAGTAGAATCTGAATCTGCAACGTTCTCTGTCAGGTAAATGTATGGTTTCCTCTGAAGTAGGCTACAAGTACAGATTAAGTATAGGCCTACAGTTGGGTTATTAAGTACTTTGTAAGTTATTTTCAAAGTACAATGGTTTTGGAGAAAGCTACAAGCAGCAATACAGGAGGCCAGGCAATCGGTCAATTCCAAACAAGCATGTTTTGAACAGGCACTGCATTAGTGCTTCAAATGAAGCACACAGTGCATCTAAAGGCAGCGCTGCATTTTCTTTTAAGGTAGAGGAGCAGTGGATTTTAGCGAGCCTCATTCGTACCTGGATATAAAGGCACATAGAGACAGATAAGCTGTAATCATGGGCAGTGGTACTTAATTGATGTCTTAGTTTTCAGTTTGTGGTTCATATTGCATTTCCCTTTCAAGCCTTTTCATCTAGTGCAGAAGCTGTCAAAGCAAACATCTGGAAAGGTCATTTTAAATCAAGCCAGATGACAAAAAGTGTGTTGAAAGTCAGTCAAAGAGGAACAAATAAATAAAACATGCTTGACAAATTTCTGTGTTTTCTCTCTTTTTTAGCCACAAACAGAAGGTGAAATGGAAAAAAAATGCCTCCCTCTTTCTGTTGGGGAGCAAATGACACTTCAGGCAATTCACATCATAAACGAAAGCAGCCAATATCTCTAATGCTTTGTTTGCCATTGATGCTGTCCTCTAATTTGTTTTGGAGGAAAATCAATACTATTTGCCAAAATCACTGTCTCCAAATGTTTAATCAGACTAATTATTGCAGGAGTAGTGTGTTCTGTGGGTTCCCAACCAGATGACTGTAATGATTAAGTTCACTATAACCTGATAAAACAGTTAATCCCCAACAGCATTCCTGAATTCGTTAATTCAGTGCAGGCAACCTTATCTGTCGAATTGATTGATTGCTCCAATTGAATCCACAATAACAAAAATTGCTTTCCTAACAGATGGCTCGGCTTGGAGAGCCCTGATCAATTGCTGCCTGCAGGAGGAGGAAACTGAGTTTTGCTCAGATAATAGACACAAGGGTATCAATACTGGATGAGCTCTCATCCTGACAACAGACACCCTTTTCTTTCCAAAACAGCCGTGCAGGAAAAACCTGTTTGCCATTTGCTGAGTGGGTCTGTGTGGTGTTTTGTAAAGGTATTTTAAGTATGAGCCGAGAGACATGTATACTGCTATTCTTCCACTTTATTATTCTTCCTTCTTCTTCGTACATAACATTCACTTGTATAACGTCCTGCGCGCTCTAGCGCCCCTAGTGTTCACCTACAGCATTAACAGGACACAACAGGGGTTATCCATTCAGCTTCAGGATCCAGGGGCCTCATTTATAAACGTAGCATACGCACAAAAGAGGACGTACGCCGCTCTCTACGCAAGAATTTGGATTTCTAAAAAGCAACCATGACGGGAAAATGTGCGGTCCTCCACACAAACACCTCTTTGATCGATCTGCGGTGAAAAACAGACAAAATAAAACAAGATACTATTGTAAATTCAAACAAAAATATTTGCACAGAAAACTCAAATGTTCTGTAATTATATTGGCATGTTATGGAATTTATTCTCATGAATAATATGATAAACAGGACAAATAGACTGATGCTGTTTTCGATGCCTCCATCTGGTGGAGCACATCGTTTTAACATGGTCATCATATAGTATCATAGTGTTTTATACAGTGTTTATTTTTATGGCTTTAGATGGGTAAAAGCATGCTATGTGTAATGACGCACTGGCTGGCTTTGCAATGTTGGAAGATGTGGCAAATGGAGACCGACAGCAAGAAGACTTGCTGGCAAATGAGGAAGAGTGGCCTCAAAGTGCTGCTTTGGGCCCAGCGTTACGGAGGAGCACTTGGAGAAACCACGCCGTGCCTGTCCCACTCCAAGAGGGGTCAGCTCCGGTGTCCCATGGCATAAACACTTTCTCGGGGTAGCGCTAGGCGTTTTTTTTTGCATAAACTTTAATATCGTACCATTTCTTTTTAATTTGGCCATGGTCTGACCTCTGAGGCTGTGGCAGTAACTGCGTCTGCAACATGTTGTCATTCTACAGCTTTTTTGGCATTAGTAACGCCCACACTGTGCCCTCCAAACATATTTTCCTCTTTTCCACCTCTCTAACAAGAACTACAACTTCACATTGAGTGAAAGTCCTTTGCTTTGTTTTCCTCTGTGCGGTATGGTTGAATATTAATTTGGGGCATTTCGCTGACTATTTACGGGCAATTATGGGCGTGACATGAAGCTTCCAAAGCTGCGTCGCATTTGAGTTGATTGTGATTTATAAAGGGAATCCGGCGTGGGGTGTGCATGCACGCGGTTTTATAAATCTGAATATGTCTGTGCTTACTCACATCACATGTTTCGTCCGTACGCCACTTCTGACGCAAACTCGCCGCACAGTTTTATAAATGAGGCCCCTGTTTACAACCACGATGAATACAATCGTCTGGCCGTGTTCAAATAGAAAATAGGACTGTTTGGAATAATGAAATCCCATCATTCATTTTAATAAGCATGGAACTACAGCGGGGGTGCCAATGCATGGTCACCCAAAAAAGTTCAATCTGGCTCAGCTTTTGTAATTTGTCGTCCTTACAGTATAGTAACCATAAATATATAAAGATATGGACAGCTGTTCCGTTCAAACTACATTGAGGTCTGCAGGATTGCTGGACAATTAATTAACTGGGCAAATTGGGCAACTGCCCCAGGGCCTTAGGGCCCACATATGAATTATTCATTTAATGTGTGGTAATAATTAATTGCAATTGTGAGGGGGGATGTCCCTCACTAATAGATAACTTTGTGTTTAAGCAAATATTTGCCCCTAGTGGGTTAATTAGGCCATATATCGTCTTCAGATGCAGACAGGCACGTTTGGTTCAAACGGACTACATTTTGGGCTTCATGCGGATGGATCGTATGTGTCAATGATAAAAAAATTCTAATCTCGATATTCTGTCATACATCATTTGTTTTTCCAGTGATTAACAGGTTAATTAGTGCATTAACTAAGGCACTAATTATTATTTTTTAACACAAGGTTAGTACACGCATGTTCTTTGATTTGGGCCTTAGGCCGCTCCATAGTTTGGGAAATCAGGAAGCGATGCAGCAGTAACCAAGGGAGTAAGCCTGCCTCCAGAGCGTAGCTCCTATGGAGCCATTTTGTTGCTAACAAGCCATCACCCGCCGTTTCATTGACTGCCATTCATTTTGGCGTCACTTTGATAGTGAATAACTTTACTGAAGCGTTTAAAGACTTTATCTTTATTTAAAGAAACACAACAATGTATAAAAGGCTCCGTTACCTTGTATCTCACGTTATGGCTCTGTAGCAGACGTTTTTGTAAAAATAGGCTAACGATTGTGTCATAACCATGCGACTTACTGTTGTATAGTAGAGGAATTACCATACAGTACAGGAGAAGCTTGCAGGCAGTTTCGACTTACATTAGCTGTTTAGTTTAATTAATAATGTTAACTAGCATTTTAGTTAGCAATAATTAGCCTGTGTCTATGTTATCTCCTTACATATACCTACGCTCTCCGTCTCTGCAAGATTGGGAATGATTGAGATTTCTCTTGGCACAGCTACCAGAAGACTTACAACTTTCAGACAGGTTGCTCACATCACATCTACGTCGGCTTGCAGCTGCGCAGTAACGCTCAGCCCTCACTGGAAAAGTGCTTCTAATAGCCTTCACTGGTCTCCGTCCAGAGCAACGGGATCTGTTGGTCCATTTCTTTAACTGGCTATGGCAGTAACATTGTAGATGGCTAGCAGAAACAAACCTCCTTGGGCAGAAATGGCTAACAAAAAGGGTCTTTTGAATGGCGAGTTCAGTTTCAAAGCCTTTGCAGATGTTCTCTCGACAAGACTCAAGTTATTGCATGTACTGTCGATGTGAATTAAATTATCAAAGGAGTACATCGAGTCTCAAATATCACTTGCTGGCTGAGCATACGGCAGAGGCAGAGAATCCTCCTCCCCATTGCCAAAGGCAGGCCACGCTGGATAACATGTTCTGTTGTCACTTGATGAGCTTGCGTTTGCCATATTATGCTTTCAGCATATTTTTTGAGCATACAGTACTTTTGAGGTTATTCTGGAGATTATTCTAGACAGTATTTGTCATTGTTTTGTATTGTGGCAATAATAAACAATTGCATAAAGTAAGCACATTTGTCCGCCCCAATGTTGATAAGGGCATCAAAAACTTGAAAAATATCCCTTTTGAAGTACATTTAGAAAAAGATTAATCGCTAGTTAACTATGGACAATCAATCGATTAATCACGATTACATATTTTAATAAGTGTATTTGTGATTAGATTAGAGATGCTATCTCAGATCTGACATTTTGAACTTATTTGTTTGATGGCGGCATGCAGTTAATCATACTGCATTCTGCAGTACAGTAAGTGCAAACAACCTGAGAGATTTTGTGTTTATTGAGAAGACAACAGTGCTCTCTTGTTATTAGGGGTTACTTGCTTTTAATGAGGTTTGAGCGAATTCTGCATTGAAGTAAACAAATCAAACACAAGGGCAAGAAAACAAATTAAACTGAGCAGCCAGATAGAAAACTCTTATTATCCTTGTTATCTTTCCAAATTAAATGGTCTACTTTTTTGTTATCACAAAAGAGGAAATATGTTGTTTTTTTTAACATCTTATCGTGCTCCTTTCATTTGTTTTCTCAATTTGAGTCATTTTTAAATATTCTCATGAAACTAACAATAGCTCCACGGTCTCTCCTGCCACAAAGCTACTGAATTAGCAAGCAATTAGTTTTATCTCTGTTTTAAAAGGTGAAAGATACATTATGAGACCTGCTAGTCACACTTTCTCTCTGCTACTTTTCTTCTCCCCATGTAATGCGTTTAATGTGTTTGATACAGGCTCTTATTTATTTAATGTAGGCTTATTATGGATATCATGTTGCATTAGCCAGTCTGAATCTCAAATTGCCTCATAAACAATTCGCCAACACTGTTGCAGAAGTACAGCATGTAATTCTGATACGAAATGAATTACAGCATCTGTTACATCTTCCAACAATCAAATCACTTTATGAGCAGTGTGTGATGCTGCCTTCAGCTCCTACATGTACATTTATGTTTTAATTAATGTACAGTAATAAGAACAAGTGTGGGTCAGCTAGTTTTAGACTAATTTATCAAGACTGTGCTCAGATGAGACTCTGAACCACAATATTTGGAGCTTAAAGTTTGAAGCTTGAATGCTTCTTCTAAAAAATAACTAACAAAAGACGTAATTTGTATGAACCCCAGTTGAATCACTTACCTTTGCATATTTGTTGAAAGCTCTTTAATTGAGCTGTGTCTGATTTTAGCGTATCTGGGCCATTTAGATACAGTATGTGTTTGTGAATGGAGTAGCTATGGCTTGGGTAGGAATTTTGATTAAGAAATGAAAGGAGAATGATAATAATTTTTATTTTACAATCATGACAGTTATTGTCACCAACTTCTAATGTATAAGCTAGTGCAATATGGGTTGGAACATGAACCTCTACAGAGCATTGTTCAATTATTTTCCATTTTGATTTCAGTTTTTGCTATAAGAAAGGTTCCTAGACCAAGCTGATGATGCTGGTGAGGGGCAGAACTTCTCTCTGCGAAAACATTTCCTTGGAGCTCAGCACGCCTGAACCATCCGTTTCAATTCACCTAGCTCCTCAAACATGAGCTGCCATTGGCATTACAGCCGTCACTTTTCATCACAGCATCAAAGACTTCCCTGTCAATTGAAAAGCAGGAGCTGGAGGGGGTAGTGGAAAAGAAAATTCTTCCCTTTCCTTTCTTCCTGTCATTTCTTACTTCCTTCATGGAAACACTGGTTTGTTTGCAATTCAAAGTTATGAGACAAAGTAGAAACAAGTAATAACAATCGCAATCACACTGAGAAAAGATGTCTTTCTTCCACAGCCATTAACTGATTGCTGGACCCCTTGATGCTAATGTAGCCTGCGATTGACACAAACAATAAAGTAATTGTGCTGTGGTCAGAGCCATTTCAAAACACAGTATGAGTGCAAAAGTGAGTTTTGCCTGAAATCTTAGCATCTAATGAATAAATAATGAAGTAATAAATTACTTAATTTAATTTGCTGCAAAGTCTTTTATTGCATATACTGACATATGAAATACCCTTTCGATAAAGAAATCCTAGTGACGTGCTACCAAATTCACCTTAAATCTAACTTTGTGACCCGAATGCAAAGTGCTATGGTCCCCTTTTCCTTCCTCAAGTATCTGCTGCAGCAATATTCAATATAGACCTCCCAGAAGACAGAAGCAGCTGCAGCCTTATAAAAAAAAAAAAACACCAGCTTCCCATCAGCCAAGACCGTAAAGAGAGACATAGAGTGTGAGGAGAGGAAGAGGTTAGGTACTCATGTGGAAAAGAAGCCCTCTAGTAGTAATTACACTGTTGGCCATTACTCTTTTCTGACCACCAAAATCCCCCCAAGAAAATAAAGGCTTATACCTCATATTTACTGTATGATCTTTGTCTCGAAGGAAACCTGCTACTGCAGTAGTATAGTTATTCCCTGAACAGACATTACTCTTGCGACAGGGACCCAGGCCACCAATGAAGGCTTCCCCAGAGAGTGAGCAAAGCACTACCGCTGGATCCAGTGGAATGTAGTCTAATCTAAGAGGGTTGTGTGTGTGTGTGTGTGTGTGTGCGTGCGTGCGTGCGTGCGTGCGTGCGTGCGTGCGTGCGTGCGTGCGTGCGTGCGTGCGTGCGTGCGTGCATGAAAGAGATAGAAGATGAAATAATGAAGATACATGAATGAATACAATGGAGAGGGACAGGTGATGGGACTCTCATAACGCAGAGGCACACAGATCTAATGCATTTGTCTGTGTGTGTGTGTGTGTGTGTGTGTGTGTGTGTGTGTGTGTGTGTGTGTGTGTGTGTGTGTGTGTGTGTGTGTGTGTGCGCGCGTGTGTGTGTGTGTGTGTGTGTGTGTGTGTGCGCGTGTGTGTGTGTACACGTGCATACGTACATCTGTGTTAGTAGACAGAAGTCTCTTTGTGGAAGTGATGCCATTGCAGAGACTTGATTTATCACTCTGTTAGAGGTGGGGAAAAGCAGAGGGGGAGGTGGTATGACAGCTTTATCAGTCCACTGTTCCAGATCTCCATTAGCACACCATGCCAGAGGAAGAGAACACAGATGTGTGTGTGTGTGTGTGTGTGTGTGTGTGTGTGTGTGTGTGTGTGTGTGTGTGTGTGTGTGTGTGTGTGTGTGTGTGTGTGTGTGTGTGTGTGTGTGTGTTTTTGTGGGACAAATCCTTACAAATGGGTTTGTATTGTCCACATACTGGCTAACATTTCCTCATCTTGTATTCCTACTTTGAGTTGTCTTTATATGTTGTCTACTCTGTCTGGTAACAGGGAGTCAATAGAGTGTGTGCATATGCGAATTTGAGCTTTCTAGCAGTGATTCTCAAAGTGAATCACCAGGGGCCCATGGCACTCTGCCAGAGGGGTCCATGAAAAGTCCTTGGAATTCCAAGTTACGTCTTTCTTAAGGATAAACAGGTCATAACAGTTACACCTGGTAGTAAGTTGTAAATATTTTCTAATAACTAACATGTAAGAACTTTTTTGTATGTGTAATCCATTTTAATTTAGGGAGTGAAAGTAAAATTCTTCATGATGACTTGCTCCAAACTAGGCTCAGTCACAATGGTAGCACTAGTCTTAAAGCATATCACTAGCATAAGCCCAGCTATCTGGTATTTAAAACCACATCTGTTAGAAGCTAATCATTTAACCACACAGGCAGCCAACAACATAAAATCCAGTATTCAAAAAGCTGAAAACTTCATAATATAAACATAAACGGAACAAAATGTCACTTTTTTTCCAGAACAGCCAAAAACATACGAGAACCTTATCACACAAAAATGTCACCCAAAGTAAACACCAACTGGAGCTGTTACACAAGGCATTTTGTCAGGTCCTGTGTTTGTGTGCATTTGCATATATGATAGTAATGATGAGGTACAGTGGAACATGGCTCATTAGCTGGTAGCCATAACAACAGAAAGTGATGTGTGGTTTTATGACAAGTAAGGTGCGGGAGGAATAGAGAGAGCAGAGATGAGAAGCAGAAATAGGAAAAGAGGAGTATAAAGAAATCAGAAGCAGTCAGACAGAAACAGCTGGCCTTCAAAGAGAATGCAATTGTTCAATTTTCAAACCTGCTGGAGACGTCTAAACAGATAAGGTGAATGAAAATCCCCCCCCCCCCACACACACACACACACACCCTCCCCACCAGCTATCACTGAGCTGCTCTCGAGCAAGGCACACCAATAGTTGAGGAGTATGATTGAGCTGGATGACTCACAGCAGGTGTCAGTGAGTATTACTGCATCTGTATGGATAATGAAGCAGTGTTTTTCTGACAGGCATCTCCCCCACAGACAGAAAAAGTACAAGAAGTGTCAGAAACTCAAGCTTCTACTGTAAGTCTGGACTGAATCTTACAGTGGCAATTTGCCCTTTGAGAATGCATTAATCAATTGTGTTAAGCTGGGAAGAAAGCCAGTAGAATCCATTATTCTTACTGTTGTAAGTGGATCTTGAGCCCAAGCTCTAAGTTAAAATTAAGTCTGAGAGAAGTTAAGAGGGCACACAGGAGAGGATCCAACTCTGGCTATAATAAAAATGATTTCAGATTTAAAAGGATCCATCAGGGTCGTGACAGAACAATAAAAAATCTCCTTTTCAAATGCAAATTCAGTGTAAATATCCCAAGCATGTAGCATATTATATACTGTTTTAAAATCAAAGGTCAACTGCAACACGGCAACACTACATTGGGGAACTGAGGCATGGCTTAAGGCCATATTTGCAGCCTCTGCTCCCTGTATGGCTTTCCAGGAAATAAGCATGTTGTGCATTTCACAATTATATGAGCAGCCCACAATTTAGCACTAAAAATATGTGATACTTGCTTGTGTTTTTGTTCTACAATTTCATAGGTGATTTATGATATTTCACTTTAAATGAAAAGGTGAGGAAAATATTGTGGGATTGAAGAGTTTGGAAGAAAAATGCTGTGAAACCCACAGACACGTCTGACCTACTTACCATGTGTTTTTTACAGAAAGTGAGGTTGAAAAAATATTACTGAGAACTGTAAATAATGATGCTAAATGTTGAAAGCATTTTATTTTATTACACTTACCCTGCCATGGCAGCATTCCCAGCCCTGAGTACACTCATGATTCTGTTTTATAAAGGTTGGATTGGCTAGTGCTTCCTAAAAATGCCTACAAATTTTAAATGTATTTATTACAGTACAGTACAGCTATACAAAATGAAAATTAATTCATTTATTAATGAAAACATGCTAGCATCTGAGTGGCTTTATCTTTACAATCTTATATAATCTAATACAACAGCCCTGCAATAACATATATCTTTACAAAGCTCAGCGTGATTAATTTTCAGTTGAAATGTCCGAAATGTGTAAAAGATAATGAGCTGATTACATTTTTTGTCCTTTCCGTTTACCTACATGAAGGAGGCAGTATATTAGTAACATCTCTTAAAGCGTAACTCTCGCCAAAATGCATCCTAGGGTATTTTTGTGAATGTACGTGAGTCAAACTTTAGTTTAAAAGCATATTTAGGATGGAATCGCTACTTTTAAGATTCACCAAAATAGCTATTTTTGAAATACTAAACTCAAAAGTTCAAAAACTTTCTTTTTAGTAAGTCTGGGTACACAAAGAATGTTGTCAATGCTTGCGTTAAGGTGTAGAGCCCCTGGTGATACTTCAAGCAAAGTTTCATGTTGTGTCAAGCCTTCTTAGTGTTTCAAAAACAGCTATTTTGAGACTAGCAAGAGAGTGCCCCTAGCACTCCCATTCAAAAGGCCATTTGACCCAAAAAATGACAATACGGTAAATCTTAAAAGTGGTGATTCTGTCCTAAATATGCTTTTAAACTAAAGTTTGACTCACGTACACTCACAAGTGCATTTTGGCGAGAGTCACGCTTTAATATAATAGAGTCCAGTACAACAGCATCACCTCTATGACTGTGTGAAAAAAAGAATTGTGCAATATTGTATTGCATTATGTTGTGCAGGTGTAGTCTACCTAATTAAGTGGCACTGAGAGTATTGCATCCAATGCAGTCATGAAGACTGGGAGTTGGGCAGGGCTTGTTTGCTTGTCATATTTGCACTAATAATGTTAAAAGGAAGTTCTTATAGTATATATAACTAATCTTGAACTCAAATGTGTCTGGACTCAAGCATACATCAAATGGTATCCAGCCATGCAAGTAACGTTGGTTTCATGATGTTTTGAGATATCCACCTCTGATTTTTGTGCCCAACCAATGGAGACAATGATGAACTTGTGCCCAAAACAATTCAGGTGATTGAGCACCACAAACAAAAGTAAGTTAAGTATTGAGAAATTACATTTGCAGTTGGGTTTCTGGTTTCGGTTACTGGAGCTACTTTAGAAAAAATCCAAATGAAAACTGTTGCCAGAGAGGTCTGTGATTTAGGAGAAACCGGGACAATATTTCTGGAAAGATACATTGCTGTTGAGTTTTCTAAAAGTCATTGTGCTTTGAGGACCACAAACAAAGCTCCATCCACCTCCATTGTATTGGGGTAGTGGCACACGTTTCAGAGGCAGTTTGCAAAATGATAGTTACGAATTGTAACTCCAGATTCCATGAGTATAGGCATAGCCCTCTAAGAGCTGTTACTATTGGGTTTATCCCTCATGCATGAGCATCGTCGTGAAGATTTATTTCGTGCCTTTGTGCCCTGCACGGGCCTCTCTTACATCCACAGTTACTGTATATTACAGGTGCGGAACCATAGATCTGCTCCCAACATCAGCATTTTTCTTCAGCCAATGTTAGTGAAGCAGGTGGCCTGAATCTTACAGGGCTGTGCCTATAGAGCTCAACAGTCCCGCCCCTCCTCCGATACACCTTGTGTTCCGGAAGTAAATTTCCCATTTATTTCTCCCATTGACGTCTGGAAAAATCCATATATAAAGAGTTTTACACCATGCCTTAGGCTAACCAGAAGGTATGTGACTCATATGGATACAATATATAATTTTGAGTAAAAAAAATGAACAGAAAATTTAAAAAAAAGACAGTGTACATATTTTCATTTCAGAGCGAAGAAACTACTCATCCCATAAACCACCATTGCTTTATTCACCACTGAATAAAGGAAGCTACATTAGTTTGGCTAACAGCTAATTCAGCTAACCGCTAGCTGAGACAGCATGTAATAACTTTAAAAGACCCTCAAAATAAAACCTGAAAATAACCGTTAAAATATATAACAGTTGTTACATCAGCTGTAGCCTGCTTTTCCCAGTGTTTAGTTTGAGTTAACGTTATTTTAAACTGAATCAAGCTGTCACCTAGCGGTTAGCCAAATTAGCTGTTAGCTAAACTAATGTTAGCTTCCTGGTGGAGGCATGCCGTTAATGCAAACCACATTCCTCATGGGTATTCTGTCACAGGAGGATGGAGACATGACATACCAGATGTAATAGTGCATGACATGCCATTAAATGTGGATAAGACAGTGTGAATCATGGAGACACATCGTGCAATGAAAGTGCCCAGATGCCACTCCCTTTACACTAAAAACGTGGGTGATAACCTCACATAGCCGGTGAGACAGCCGCTGTTTTGAAAGAGCTGCGTGAGTGTTATATAGTGAACAAACAGCTGCTACACCTGATGTCTGCCATGCGTAAAACATACTGAGATAATGCGCGCACTGGGCAGACTCGGTGAGATGCCTATTCCACTTCTCTGTTATGAGGCGGAAGGAAGAAACCCTCGAGGTAAGAAATTCTCGACTTTCGGCATGAATGAAGGATTTGGCTGTAAAGTAGCCACGCTCCCGTCCTCTCTAATAGAAAAGCAGGACAGTGAGACCGCCAGCGTGCATAAGTCACTCACTCTCCTAGCCGACGTCAAGGCTATGAGGAGCGCTGTTGTCAGGAACAACATTCTGAGAGAGATTTGTGTCAGAGACTCAAAAGCGGAACCCCCAAGCCCGGAGCACTGGGATTAAATCCCATTAAGGTGCTAGAGAACGCACAACAGGTTTCTGTCGGCTGATCCCCTTCAACAAACGCTTCACTAAGGGATGCGTAAAACCCCATATCTCTCCATGGTCCTTGTGGCACGACAAAAAAGGCTGCAACATACGCTTTAAAAAAAGCCAAATCATTATCCAGCAGTGTATTAGGGTAGGTTAACACGAGAGGCACAGGACACAAGGTGGTGTCCGAGACTTTCTCTACACTCTATACTCTAAACAGCGTGTGTCTCAGTGGCCGCAAGATGCTCAGAAGGGACAAAAGCGAACTGACTGAAACTGCTCTTTAGGAGAAACTGTGTGGCCCTTAAAAGCGTTGTTATGTTTCCAACTCTAAGCTGGAGTGAGACATGCCTTCCCGTTACTGTCACTGCCACTGACGATGTTTTTCAGGGGATACCACCGCAGGGAATGAGGGCGATGTGGAGCTGGAGCCAGGGGCTTGGGGGCTTGGGGAGGCGCAGCGTTTTTAGTGTGGCGTCTCCTCGAGCTGACATCTTGGTGCTGCTGTTGTGGCTGAGGCACCACTCTCCAGGAGGTGTGGTTCCGCAACCCCTCCACTACCTATAGCTCGTGGCCAAGGTGCAGTCTAAACAACCCAAAAGGGGCAATGGGACCGTCCAAGAGCACACGTCTGCTATTGGCTGGGAGTTGTGACCTGTGCAGGCAGATGTTCCGCTGTGACATGTGCAGCCAGATGTCGGTATAACTCCGGGGGACAGCCAAAAGCTTAGCGGTCATGACGGAGACAGCAGAGCGATATTGTTGTGCGCACGGTCAGTGAAGCAGGCATGGACCTGGTCCCGGGAAGATGGTGGTGTGGGCTTCCATCGGAAGAAGGATTCCTCTGTCAGTAAGCAGGCGCAGAACTGCTGGCGGCTGCCGGAGTGCACTCGGTGCGTGGAGAGAGAGAGGTGTGCTCATAAAAGTTAAAACATTTAGAGAGCAATAACCCCCGTTAACATTCCCTGATGGGTATTTTTATGAAAAATATAGATTTTCAGCGGAGGGAATTACATATAGGCTATTTATCCGCCTCTTGAGCCGTGCGTTTCCAATGCACACATCGGTTTGAATTATGTTTTTATATTTTTTATTTGCTCCCATGATCGCTTCCCCCTGCCAGGGTTGCAACTGAAATAATAGGCTAAAGCAACGACATTTTATGGAAAGCACAAGTGTAATTATGGTCAGATCTTGTGCCTGACTGATGGGGAAGTGATATTGATAAGCGTTGTGATTTACGCATTTACAGCATCAGCTTTTTTTGCCAGCTTTCCTTCCTGTTTTTGGAAGCAGCGACTGTATTGCATTTTGCCTATAAAACCGTGTCTGTGTTTTTCATATTTATGTAGAATTATAGTTTGCTCTTCTTATGTAAAATATGCAGCTCTGGTAGATGTTTGTGATTGGTCACGAAGTGCAAACACCGCCTCTTTTATGTGAACGTGCGCGTCGCTGGATTGGGAAACCCTGGGTTGATTGAACTAGTTGTTAACCACCGCTTATGCTAGGTTAGGTTAGGTGAAACTGGGTAACTGAAATAAATCCAGGGCATGTTGATCTTGATTCGTAGTACAGGCCTCTGGAGGCTACGGTGTCAGGCTTGCTTTGTCATCATACCCAGCTGGATATCCCGCCTCTGCACACATTCCTCTATTCACATTCACAAATAGTTTCCTTCCATTTCGCTACTGTGCTCTAGAAATGAACACTGACATTCAGGGAATATTGAAATGGTAAAAGGCCAAGCATGATCAAACACACCTCGTCCTCCTCCTCCTCGTCGTCCCCTCAACATCTTTCTGATGTCTTTTCTTTGCTGTTATCATGGCTCCACTTTCCTCTTCTCTACTCTCATTTCTTTCTTTGTAGGACTAATTCAACTTTCTTGCATTGCCCTCTCCTCCATGATTCCTAATAACATGGTGTCCACATCTGTACACTAAATTGGGCCCCCTCTGCGCAGCTATTGTCACCACATCTCTAGGACCTAACTGTCCCATCAAAAGCTTTACATAACTCTAAAGGCTTGCAACTGTTTTGCTTCTTGTAGTTCAATACTAGTACTAGCACAATATTTACTGCTGGTGATTTGTACATGCATGCAAGTCTAGTATGCAGTTCACTATTTTATGCAAGATTTAAAGCAACCATAAAAAATGTGCTGAAGGCCATCTTTTACAGTCTCAATGTATTTTATTGTAAAATTTTACAAAATGGAAAATTCTCTTAACAAAAATATTATTATTATTATTATTATTATTATTATTATTATAATTATTAATGAAAGATTTTAAAAAAGAAAAACGAACAAACTTAAATATATAAATATATATTAACTGCCCTTCATGATGGGAATAATAGTCTGTATCTATAGAGGTCATTCCATAATTCAATCTAAATGAACGTATCAAACTGGATTATTTTAATATTGTCATGCAGGCTCAGGTAAGCTACTCACTGTTTCCAACTGTCCAGATTCAGTACAGACAGTAGGTTGTTGTTTTTTTTATTTTATTTCATAATGATCATTATGTGAGAAAATAATTGTTATTAATGTGTTTGATTTTCTGTCATTAATAAATATTTCATTTTCTTTTTTGTAATGTTTTAAAGAGCAGAGAACACAGACTGGCATGTCATTGAACCCAATGTTGCTCACCTTCACTGGGACAGGGAGAGGCACAGTTAGGGGGACACTGGGGTGCTGCTGACTCATCTGTTGTTAATTCTGCTAAAAGGGGCAGGGACAATGATTTAATATGAATATCTTGCTAAACGTTTCCTTGCACTGATTAAATGGTGATTAAATGTAGGCTTACACTAGTCTGTAGCTAGCTAGCTTATTTCACTATGGACATTAAGCCAACAGGTTAATACCACTCACAGACAGGCTACCCACCTTTCTTGGTGAAAAACTGGGTTACAGTTTGACACCCTTTCCTTTGTCTTTCCCCTCTCTCTTGTCTCTCTTTCTTTTTTTGAAAACCAGATTTTGATTTAATGTTACTTGGCAACATTGTTGTCACTGAAGTTCTGGCGCATCCACTGACTGAAACTAAACACCGTCACTAGTGTGCTAAGGCAGGACCAAACCATTTCATGCAGATACAGGGGGGTGGTCGGTCAATATGGATATTTACTTTTTGGTCAATGGGGATATTTCACTTTTACTACCAAAAACAAGTAAAAACAAAGAGATCATTCATTGTATTATTATATTTGAAATATATATACTGAATGATGATGGTTTAATAATTTTATATTAGTGTTTACCTGTTTTTGGGGCCCCTGTCAGTCATGGGCCCTTGGAATTGTCCTAACTTTTCCCCCCTATACGGCGCCCATGGTCCTATCCCTGACCAATCGGCTATCCTAACCTTAACCACTCGAGGTCAATGACTAACCCCAACCAATCTACTTTGTAGGGCGGGCCTTTCCTAGAAGGTGGGTTCCATAATAACACTACTGTGAGTCTGTTTAGCTTTACATCTAATAAACAATTTCAGATTTGTTTTGCAATGTGCATCTCAGATCACATTTTCACTCACTTTGACCACTACTTTGTCATTACTAAATATTGTGCCAAATATGAACAAAAACATTGGGTCAGTCAGTGGGTTTATTTGCTAGCTAACCACCGCTAAGGAAAAATCCAGCACATATACAGTACCTTACAGCGAAAACACACTGGATGCAGAAGCGCCGCAAAGCTCGATTCGTGCCCGATCGCATCCCTGTGCATTTCTCCGCAGAGGTCACAAAGCGACCATTCTTCTCTCCACTCTACATATTCTCTCTCTCTCTCTCTCTCTCTCTCTCTCTCTCTCTCTCTCTCTCTCTCTCTATCTCTCTCAGCGGGGAGTCAAAGGCAAAGGGGCCGCAGGGTTCGCTAATGTTAGCTTCCTGTCTCATCTGGGGTCTGATAAACAGTAAATTCATCAAATTCAGTGCCAATAATGCTATTTCCCAAGTTACTGTAGCTCCAGGATCAACAAACTGTTGTTTATTTGACGTCCTGTCACTGTTCCAGTTCCAGTTGGTGACTGTTCGCTTGAGTTCAGTGGGGCATACAGCTCTGCAGAGTCATGTAATTACGACTTCATGACATTTCATAAATTATTGAAGCAGCAGCGGCAATAATTGAATAGCGGCCGACCGCCACTGCTAAATGTACTGTATATAGTGGAAACACTGCCTTTCAATGGAATTTGGACACAATGTAAAAAGGTACAACCATGGTACGCCACAGTAGATTGTAGCAGCCTGAAGGTTACTGAAAAGCAAACATGCAGTCTGAATGTTTTGAGTTTTTGTAATGCTGTGAGGAAAAACTGAAGTGAATGACTACTATTCTCCATTAGCTGCTTGTTGTTAATCAGTGTGCCCCTGAGTGAGCCATTTAACCTTCAGTTGAAAATTGTGGTTTATGGGCCTGGATGCTAACTGTGCAGGTGCAGTGAGTGCCTTGCAGAAAAAAATATGTGAACACAGTCGGAACAAACCTGAATAAACAAAAGCAATAAAAAACACAATATTCTCCCTCTTAGAATTGCTCTGCCCAAGGTTTCATGAATTTCCACTCATAAGATGTTTTTAGTTGTTTCTTGTCTTTGGGTTTGTGGTTGGTGTGACAAGTAGGTTTGTTATGTCTTTCCAACATGTGATGTTATTTGCATTGTGTCGTTTTCTCTTGTCTTTTTTTATTCTATCCTTGCATTAATGTTTGACTGTTTGTGTACTGTATTTGCATCATGTGTTTTGAGGCTGACTTTTGATTGTTGGGTTCTTTTAGGCATGATGAAGAGCTCTTTAAACTGTATATGAAGTATGGTTCAAAGTAGGTTTGGGCAATTGAAGGGAAAAGACATAATAGTAGTTTTGAAATGTTGAAATGTAAATGTTTACCATAGCTTCAAAGTGTGACATTAGAAAATGTAAGGAGCACATGTTATATGCAGGCTCTGGACCAGGTCGTTTGGAGGTACTGTAAAATGCTCCATGCTAACATGCTGATGTTTTGCAGGTATGTTTACCGTGTTCACCATCTTAGTTTAGTGTGTTGGCCTGCTAACATTTGCTACAACGCACAAAGTACTGTACAGATGAGGCTGATGGGAATGTAGTCAGTTCTTCAGGTACTTGGTCACAAACCAAAATATTGGACACATTCAAATTTTTACCTGATAATGGCACCATATAGCAAGTTAGGGGATCACCAAAGTTATTACAATTTATCCTAAGGAGGACATGAATATTTGAATCAAATGTCAAAGTAATCCATCCAACAGGAACCATGAATGTATATACACGTTTTGTGGCAATCCATCTAGTAGATTTTGACATATTTCACTGACTACAATTGTGACACACTGCTGGCACATGAAAAGTAAGGAGACCACAACATTCTGTCAACAAAGTTGAATCAACCCTTCTTTGCCTGAGTCTGAACAAAAATGTATTACTATAAGCTTTGCAAAGGTAGTGCCTGTTGCTGTGTCCATGACCTGTGGATGTCAGATGTTTTGTGAATTACTAATTAAACTCTCCACTAAAGATGCAGCTGCCTGGAGCAATATCGCTGTGAGAGAATAAACACGGAATAAATCATAAATAATGAAAATAGGGAAATGACTAAATAATGTTTTAATGCGTAGAGGGTAGCACAGTGCTGCTATTTGTCACTTCTTGTAAAGCAATAACCTTGGATTTAAATTAAGCAGGGAATTAGCTGGTAATTAAACTGTTTGCATTCAGACCTTTTCTCCACCGTTAACAGCAAACCTGCAATTGACTGGCAAATAAGCTGTTCCTTGCAATGACAGGGAACAGCTTATTCGCAAGCTTTTTTTTCACAATTAATTTTCACTTGTGTAAACATTTTGTACTAGAACAGAACAACAGTAGCATGGTAAATTAGCTAGTGGGATGTTTGTGTAATTCCAAGTCAAGTCGTACTGCCATATTTCCCTCTCACAATGAGGTACTGTGCTACTCTAAATGCAGGGAAATGGTTTTGTCTCTTTTTGTCTCTGACACACACACACACACACACACACACACACACACACACACACACACACACACACACACACACACACACACACACACACACACACTTGGCAAAGGCTTTAAAACGAGTCCATACCACCCATACTTACAGCTGTGGCTGTTATATGTAGCCTTTATTTAACCAGGTAAAATCATTGAGATCAAAATCTTAAACTCTAGAGTGACCTGCTGGCCATGAGGGCAGCATAAACATTGTTACAAATTCAACTGTCACAAATGAGTGAGTACAATATCCAGTTAAAAAGAAAAGTTCCAATGCAGAAATACGTACCTTTTTACAGATACAATAATATTGTAATATAACTAATCACTCTTAAATGACAGTAACTAGTAATATATAATGTATTACAGTTAATTTTGTTTTATGTAAATATAAATGACAAGAGAATGTAATCTCTTTAATAAAATATGCATTTGAGGCCTGTGGCAAGAGAGGACTGTAAAATCTGAAGCAACCACAAAAGAGCAGAGTGCCTTTGATGTTCAAATGAAACAAATGTCTTGTTTGGCGGAAGCGCTCTGTTTCTTTTTCTCTATACACTCACAGACACACACACACACACACACACACACACACACACACACACACACACACACACACACACACACACACACACACACACACACACACACACACACACACACACACACACACACAGTATGAATTAGGTTAATTAACATTTTAGGTAGTGGATAAGTCACGTGTTGCATTACATTATGAACATATCTCTGTCAATTAGAAAAAGGTGCATCTTATTATCATTAATAATGTCTGTGTACTGGAGGTTTGCTAACATTTCTATGATTTTCATGACAGACATTTTGACACAGGTGCAGGTACTAAAGTTGACTTGATTTCCGGTTTTAATAATACTTTTAATGATACTTTTACTATTTGTCAATCCACACGGCCCACAAGGTACATGTAATTGGCAGTTGAAATGGATCTTAGCCTCTTTACACTCATAGCACATATAATTCAAGGGGTAGGGCATGGTCAACCATGGTACAGCGCTCCTGGAGCAGTTCGGTGCCTTGCTCAAGGGAACCACGGCAATGCGAAAATAATGGGAAAATAAACCGTTCCCCCCACCCCCCCACCACCACAACTGCTGAAATGTAATCTCCACATTGCGCCGCTTGGCTCTGCAGTAAAGATCTGTAAAACCTCTGTTAGTTTATTGATAAACAAACATAAAATTATGTTAATTACGTGTCATATTGCTTTTTACCAAGGCAATCTACTTGGAAAGTGTAGAGAGCTAAGCTACCCGTTACTCCACCTTAAATTAAGCTATAACCTTACACTGAAGCTAACAATAGCCCCCAAATAAATGTAGCAAACTAAACTACAGCAACGTGCCAAATGTTTACTAAAACTGAGCTATTTTTTTCATACATCCATGTAAACAACTTTTCCGTGTTTGTCTGTGGCATCAGTGATCCTCACCAGTTTTATTTTAGACCACAGCAGAAAGCTCTGCTGCCCTAGAGCTTCAGAATGCTCGGGGAAATGTCGCTTGTGTGGACATTACTACTTGAACAATAAAAGAATTAAAGTTACTGAAAAGCTATTTGATTCAGAAACTGCAACTCTCCTGAGAAGTAGTTAAATTAGTATTGCTACTGCCCAACACTGCTTCCTCTTCGCCGTGACAGCGGCACAGTTTGCTAATGTAGGCTATTTTTTAAATTGGCCAGAAGGTGTCATAATGACAAATGCCAGTTCGGCCGGTTAGCATGAAATCAAACTGGTTTAGCCTTGTCCACCGGACCGGACCGGTGAAACCAGAAATCAACCCAACTCTATTTTTGCTTTAGAACGTAACTGCTGTGAAACAATCAGAAAATAACTATTTAAATTGTTGCAGCTCTGCTCCATCTCTTCATTCACTCTCTAGCTCACTTGACCACCCCTGCTCTCTCTCTCTCTGTCACTAAGTCATGTCAACACATCATTTTTGTGTCATTCATGTATCAGAATAGGACCCATGTTTGAATACCTCATGCAATGTTTACTTACATTCATATTAATTCATAGTGTCTAGTGTCTTTTGCTTCTTCTCTTCTACTGCTTCTTTTTTGCTATTTCCTTTTGATGTGTTTCTGTGTACAATCTAGACTAGCAATTATGGGTTATTTTGAGTGTCCTCATCATCATCTGTGTTTCTGTCTCTGTCTTGATGTCCATGTGCCTACAAACACACAATCACTCTCCAGATAGGCATTGATGTTATTTCCTCCCCAGCTCTCTCATTCTTTCTTTTCCTTCAGGAGCCTTTTTTCCATAATGGAAATCACAATGGCTGCTGCCTTATTAAACAAGCATTAATTTCAAGATGATTAAAGCCATAACAATGAGCAATGGAAAAGAGAGCAGGAAAAATGAATGAATTACACTTATGCATTCATATGCCATTTAACCAAGTAACAGGATTTATGAAATCAATTACTAAAATGTGTGTGTGTGTGTGTGTGTGTGTGTGTGTGTGTGTGTGTGTGTGTGTGTGTGTGTGTGTGTGTGTGTGTGTGTGTGTGTGTGTGTGTGTGTGTGTGTGTGTGTGTGTGTGTGTACAGTATATGCTGTGTGTACAGTATATGCTTAGAGGCCAAAAAATATGAAGGGAATAAGATTATCTCAAGTCAAGGTTGTTGTGCATATGTGATATAATGCATACATTAGGGGGGCAGTCCAAGACACAGTCAACAGCCTAATGCTATGAAAGATCCATTCACTCACTACTTAAACAAACATGTATTCCATTTAATGTGTTTTGTGTGTGCAGGTTAAAAACTAAAACTAAACGCTCTAAACCATTCTCCCATTGGTTCAGCAGCACAGCTCAGACAAATCTCTTGACATTTCCAAGCAATGAAATATAAATCACTGAAAACATGAAAACACTGCATATCTACCGTGTGTGTGTGTGTGTGTGTGTGTGTGTGTGTGTGTGTGTGCGTGTGTGCGTGCGTGCGTGCGTGCGTGCGTGTGTGTGTGTGTGTGTGCGTGTGTGTGTGTGTAAGGACGCTCAGTTGGCTGCTGTGTGTTCCTCGCTACTCCTTCACGTCATTGACTCTCCCCAGAACAAAGCTGCTGCACAGCCTCTTCAGTGCAACTTGAACAGACTGCATGTCTGAAAGGCCCAACCCAGAGCGTCAAAGTGACGTCAAGAGTCCCAACGCTAAAGGAGACTTTTGGCGTGAATAACAAACACCAAAGGGCGGCAAGAGTCCCGACGCTAAAGGAAACTTTTAGCGTGAATAACAAACACCAAAGGGCGCCAAGAGTCCCGACGCTAAAGGAGACTTTTAGCGTGAATAACAAACACCAAAGGGCGCCAAGAGTCCCGACGCTAAAGGAGACTTTTAGCGTGAATAGCAAACACCAAAGGACGCCAAGAGTCCCGACGCTAAAGGAGACTTTTAGCGTGAATAACAAACACCAAAGGACGCCAAGAGTCCCGACGCTAAAGGAGACTTTTAGCGTGAATAACAAACATGTAAGAGCGTGTATTTCCCTCCAGCGTTCGCAAAGCAGACACTCTCTCGCGTGTGGTGGCTGCTCTGTGCGCTTGCTGAATAGTTTTATACATGAGGTGCCATTCTTTGCCCCTCCCTATGTTTTCTTTCATGCCCACAGCTGCCTGTACATCTCTGGGTTGTTGAATTGGTGCACAAAGACTAATATCGGCGGATGTGAAATAATAGAATTTGCTTGTGAGTATGTTTTATCGCGCTCGGGAGATATGTAATAAACATCCTAATAATAACAAACTGAGCCTGTCAGTGGCAGAAAACAAGCACATAAATTGATGGTGTTTGCCCTATAGGGTAACATTGCACCCTGATTTGTGACTGCCGGGTTACAGCGATCTCGATTAAACCTGGACCAATGCCACGTCACTTGCACACAAATGTATTGACAAATAATGTCCAGGTTGAAAAATACAGAAATTCTTAGCAATTCTTCAGCCTTAATATTGGGAGCATAAACCTTAATGATGTTATTACAAGTTTAATATCAAACTATTTATTTCTTAAACTGATGTATATGGAATGGTTAGAAACGGAAATAGAACTCTTGCACAATTATTTATTTTTATTTTGAGACACACTGCAGCTAAGAGATTACACGCTTGCCAAATTGTGTTATTATGGCAGCCCTCTGTTGAATTGGTGCACAAAGATGAGTATCTGCTTGTCTCAGGAGATATGACATAAACCTGACACCATAGTTGTCTGACTACATTATGGAAAGATGGTGGTGTCATTCTGAGGTCTCGCGAGGTGTCTTGCTGGAAGACAGCGATGTGGACCGCGAGTCGGGAGAGAGAAGTGTTTGTTGCTTTGGAGTACAGAAACCGTAGCTTTGTGTTGTCTAAACGATTGTGTTGTCTAAATGATTTTCAACTGTGCATTTCTGAATTGTGCCGATTAAATGTTGAGCTACAATTTGTGCAGCTTTTAAAGACGTTACCTGGATGGTATGCTATGGCATCAGTACTTACACACGAAAGCATGGCAGCATAACGGCAACTTCTCCATCACATGTTAACCAATACTACAACATAGCAATAACATCTTGTACAATTCAAAGTTGAAGATCAGTATTCAAATATTCCCTCTTCATTTTGTCTATGGTAACACATCCACACACATCTTAATGAATGCTACATTCAGTAAGATGCTACTTCACCTGAATTACACAAGAGCCCAGCACACTGATAATGATGATGGACGATATGAGACAGGCTGTAATTTGGGTAATTTTGCTCCACGATTCACCTTTATCTTTAATGACTATAATTATCATAGGAAAACATCTGTAGGATGGGTTGTTTTCCCTTCATCTCCTTCTTTGTCTGATCAATGTCTTGCTAAATCACGGATGTGTTTCCTATTCTTCCTCCTCCTCATCTTCCATTCTTCACTCACCCTCTCTTTGTGCCCCTAACTCAATTTCTCTCAGTACAAACAAAGTTTATAAACCGTACCGGAGAACAGTTATTGTATTTTGGTCTTAACTCCCCTCTCCCTTTCATTGGATTATCAAAAACTGTTAATAGGAATATGTACTGTATACACTATATATTATACTTATACACTATACACTATAACTTATACAGCATTTAACCGGTATAGGAAAGCATCTTCACATTACTCCCAATACTTAAAGGTCCCATGGCATGAAAATTTAACTTTATGAGGTTTTTTAACATTAATATGAGTTCCCCCAGCCTGCCTATGGTCCCCAGTTGGCTTGAAATGGTGATAGGTGTAAACCGAGCCCTGGGTATCCTGCTCTGCCTTTGAGAAAAAGTAAGCTCAGATGAGCCCTTCTGGAATCTCCTCTTTATGAGGTCATAAGGAGGAAGGTTACCTCCCCTTTTTCTGCTTTGCCCGCCCAGAGAATTTGGCCAACCCATGAGAGCAAGACATCTTGGCTTTCAAACGAGCAAAGTGGCAGTTGCTCAAGGCCATACCCCCCCCCCCCCCCCCCCCCCCCCTCCACCTTGCATCCAAAGAGCACCATGTCATGGGACCTTTAAATCACTTCACTGGCTTCCCATTCAACAGAGAATCCACTTTCAAAGCCTTGTGTTGGTTTTTAAGGCACACCATGGCTCAGCTCCCTAGTATATTTCTGACCTGCTCACTGACTATACCCCCATAAGACCTCTCAGGTCTTCAGAATAAGAGTTGGTAAAGGTGCTTACAATACATACCTTCGACATTTAAAGCTAAGCTCAAAATCTTCCTGTTTTTTTAGGCCTATGTGTGTAGGTATTGGGTGCATGTATAAATATTAGGGCTGGGACAATATGCATTTGTCTCGATTCAATTCTTTCACAATACATGGGTGCTGATTCAATTTGTATTGTGATTTTCCTTTATTGCGATTCTAGAAGTATTGCGATTTGACAGTATTGAGTATTGCAATTTTCTTTTCCTTCTTTAACAAAAAAGTTGAATAATACACTTCTAGAGACAATATATCATGAGACATTTATAAATAGTTTTCTAAGAAAATGCACATCACATGTCAGTCTGACATTTATTTCATATGTAAGAAGAACTTTGCTCTGTTTCGCTGGAAATGGATATGATATGGATATAGTCGCTGTCGGGCATACACAGAAAATATTTAGGTGAATCATTGGTAAAAAAAGGAAAAGAATCAATATAAAATACATACTTACAGTATATGATTGGTGTTGCATATGATGAAATGTGCTATATAAATAAGGCTGCCTTGCTTCTTAGCACAGTATAGTGTTCCTCAATCACATTTGGAGTTGGGGGTATTTAGACAGTGAGGTATTTTAGGCCTGAATCTCTTACTCACCCCAGTGGTTTCTCCAGTCGACTGGCTGGTGATCCCACAATCTCCCCAAGAGTACAGAACGTCTGACCCAAAAAGTCCTGGAGGGAAAGAAGGAGTACAGTCAGACCCAGACTAAAAACTGGAACTGAGAAATTAAAGAATTTGTGCCAAAGAAGCTTGCTTGCTTCAATTTACAGGTCAGAGTTTACAATATAGCCTCTGCATCCACATATTTAACCAAAATAAATGGTGTTTTATGTACAACATCTTTGGTTAAAAAAACATTGGATAAGTCAATAATTGTAGTGGTGTCAGGTGAACCAATTTTATTTAATGCTTGCAGACAACAAACTGCAACGCATGATGCTCGCCCTCAGCTGTGAAACAAAAATAATGCTCTCCTTTTGGTAAATGACACCAGTACTGTGCTCTGCTCAACAATGTGACATATCCAGTTTTGGTATGAAATGTAAAGTTTGTTGAACTGAAATCAAAGTTGTCATTGTATGCATGGTAAGCATGGTTTGATGCAGTGGTTCCCAACTGGTATAGCCTAGTTGCCTGGATGTTCCCTTAGACAATGGTCAGCAGATTTAAAGGAGATTCTTGCTGTGAGGAGACATTCTGTGTGTTTTATTTCACAAATTTAAAACTAACACAGCTTAATTATTAATAGTTTAATTATAATTACAACTTGGTCATGTTGTGTCTCTCCCCCCGCCCCCCCAATGTAGCACAAGTAGACATTATATTTCACAATTATTGCTTCCCGTCAGATAGTTTATCGATTTTGCACTTGAAGGCAGCTTTGTTACGGGAAACAGTCAGCTATTTCAGAAAGTCCTGGTCAGTTAACTGCTTGCCTTAACTGCGTTTAATTTTTAAACCCAGCTTTATTCAGGTCACTAAAACAATATTCATAGCATAACATACCTATTACCTATACCAACAGGAGGGAAGTAATATTCAAAGGGGAACACACTTCAACCAAAGACCGGTATCAATAGCAGTGGTGAACTGTCAGGGCCCTCAGATATTCTAAAGAATAATGTTTAAAAAGTCATCAGTTGTAATAATTTGATTTTGTCATTTCAGAATTTGACAATCAACATATAAACAAAACGTTTTGGAGTAAATACACCCTTCAAACCTGACTATTCAGTTTGTGTTGGAATGTGTAGGGTTAAATGAATTGTCTACCAGGATTTTTCTGCCTCTGCAGGTGCTAGGAAGATGTTATGCTTTCAGCTCTGTGATTGGTGGTCCAGTTTTAAATTTACAGAGGGCCGAACAATCGTTTTGTTATCGCTAACTATATGACAAGTTCGTGGCGACAGAATTACAGGCTAGCACCATCAATACATTCATAAGCACCGCGATAAACTAGCTAGCTAGCTAGCATTCTTGGAAGCTGGGAGTAACGTTATGACCACAGCTATGAGGAGGACATCCTTGCACATTTATTATCCACGCTTTTTCAAGATTAACTTTTAGTGAAATGATGGAGTTCGTCGGCAAAGATAGACCTACACCAGAGCTTAATTTGGTGCCGAAAAACCAATGCTTTTGAGAAGCATTTCAAATCAAGCGATTACAAATGAACTTCCTTTTCAAGTAATCGCTATCATCATTGGTCAGTTATTTAAAATTGAATAGGCCGCCAACTGATTTTATACTGGCTGCCGCTGCCAGTTCTCTGACTTTGGGGACAGTCATCGTGCAGAATTACCGTCAATCTGTAAATTTATCAACATTCCGCACATTTACTGTAATTCTGCATAATGACGGTTTTCTCAAATAAACCGTAATTTACTGAATTTAATAGGCAGCTGTGGTGATCAAATAATATTATTTATTAATAAAATTGCTTGTGTGTGGTGGTGGGTTCCAAAATGCCATGATCACTGTTAACTGTCCATGGTTCTGAAGTGTGTGTCGCTAATGGTTAGTTGGCTGTGTGCGTGCGGTTTTGTGTGGTAGGATGGGTTGGCTGTCATGCGTTTTACACCCCAACTCGCTTTCACCATATTCCACTGAGTGCAGACACAGCTTGTGTGATGATGTGATCATTTGTAAGGATCAGATGTTTTTTGTTTTGGTGATAACTCTCCGTGCTGCTTGCTTGTTGCATTAAGTCTGGACTATCATCTTTTTTTTGTTTCAGAGCTGGAATTGTCATAAATAACTTTTTGTAGTACAATAGGAGAGGACACAATAAGCTAGACTGGTAGTTTGCTTTTTTTCCCCAATAAGGGAAAGGGGGTCAGAGGGCCAAGGTTTAAGAGCCAGTGGACGTTGCGGCCCCCCTGTTGGGAACCGCTGGATTAATGCATTGTGGAGGATAATGGACAAAGGGAGATTATAGAGGGATTCACAATACCATGAACAATGACAACAAACATTACATTATTTAAATTTAAATTTTAAAATGATTAAAGTTGAGTCAGAGTGACTTCAGTGACAAGTGACGTCTTCAACTGGATACAGTCTCTATGTATCACCCTGCATTGGCTTGGTACATTAGACTCCCAAAGACAGATTCAAAATCATACTGTTTGGTTTCAACACACTCTTTTTAAACTAATCTCAGCAAGGATTTGGGAACATCTTTTGCCTTAACAGACAGGTGCAAACTAAATAATTCAACCTCATACTGTAGTGTGTTTTATTTCTGTCAGTCGCTGGTCTGTTATGCCCTCTGATTCCTCTGAAGGAAGAGCCTGGGACATCTCACCATCTTTATCATGTTACAAAAACATGGCATGAAAGCTAACTATTTATTTTCATATTGTGACCGTCATGGAGCCCTTTGAGACTGCAGCAATGGTTAAGAGCTGCACAGATGGGTTGGCTTGCCTCTCAGTTTTTGTTTTGATAAGTGACATAATTCTTCCTCCTGAGAAAAGGATCGTTAATGTGAGACAGCAGCCATGCAGTGTCAGAAGTGAGAGAGATGCTGGGACCTACGTTGAGTTCTGCAGGCTTCCAGAAAGGTTGGGCAGCAGCAGCAACAAGATTAATGAAAACAACGACAACAGCAATAACAACATCATCACAACACTATACCAAATACCTAGCACTCCTAGCATTGCTCAAGATGGCGAAGCACGAGTGTAAAGACAACATGCTGTGCCAGAACTAAAACCCAAAGCACACAGTAGAATTGAAGCTAGTGATGGAAACAAGCAAACCCAGTCATCCAAATATGTCAAATAATCATCCAAACTGATTATTTTCAATAACGTTTTGTCAATGCTTTCTGTCACCATAGTTTCCAGCCTTATGGATAACAAACAACTTATCTTTTTCTAGTTAAACAAAAATGATCATGTAATGTATTGCTTAAAATGGAAACTAACAAAGCATTGTATAATCCAAGCTTTTCTACATGACAGTATAGCAAGTTATTACACAATGCCTCCAGAATACTACTAAAACAAATACAAAAATTAAATAAGACTTTATCATACAGTAGATCTATAGAAATATAATTAGCAAATTCATAGCACAATGACAGCATGGATAACCCCTGCTTAAGTCTAAAAACAAAGACATTGAATAAAGATAAACAAATATTTGTATTTGGATACTTCTACTGTATGATCAGGCAATAATAAAAATAATAATAAAATAAAAAGGGTTTGCTCTATTCCATCAAGACGATACCATGCAGCAGTCAACAGAAAAACATCATCATTGCCACCAATAGACCACTGATAAAAAAAACTTTGGCCAGTCTCAAATCACTTTGAACACCATATTCCATTAAAGGTCCCATGGCATGAAAATGTCACTTTATGAGGTTTTTTAACATTAATATGAGCTCCCCCAGCCTGCCTATGGTTCCTAATTGGCTTGAAATGGTGATATGTAAACCGAGCCCTGGGTATCCTGCTCTGCCTTTGAGAAAAAGTAAGCTCAGATGAGCCCTTCTGGAATCTCCTCTTTATGAGGTCATAAGGAGGAAGGTTACCTCCCCTTTTTCTGCTTTGCCCGCCCAGAGAATTTGGCCAACCCATGAGAGCGAGACATCTTGGCTTTCAAACGAGCAAAGTGGCAGTTGCTCAAGGCCACACCCCCACCCTCCACGTCTATATAAAAGCATCCAAAGAGCACAATGTCATGGGACCTTTTCACAGCCATTCAAGCCAATAATTCCGATTTTACTCAAGACTGGCCTCCATTTATCAGTGGTTCAAGGTCACAATACGTGCACTCACATGTTTGGACAGGTCTGGGCTTTTGGAGTCAACATCATACCTGAAGGGAAACAAAATAAAAGCAGCAAAGCCATTTTACTTCGAAAACTGTGGAGGAGACTCTGTCTAACTGACATTTTGATTAATATGCTCATAAAGTCAAGCTTTTAAACAAACGCTGGTGATCTGACATCACTGGGAGCAGGAAAGAAATACTCTCACCACTTATCTCATTTGGTTTGTAGGTTTAGTGTGTCTCAATCGTCTAGGGAAGGGAAAGGGTATGATGCCAATTGAGGAAGGGTATGAATTTAAATGAAAAGTAACAGAGGAAAAAAGGATAACAGGACAAAAGAAAATAATATGAAATTTTAATTTGCTAAATTGAAAACCACAGTATGCACAAAAGTGGTTGCATGAGAGATCAAAAACATTCATGTCATCACAATTCAAATCATACACTAAAAACAATAAAAATGAGGACAGGATCTTAGTATCTTTTCAGATGTGGGCAGAATAATTGGGTAAGGGTTCAACAACACCTTTTTTTTCTCTTCCATAGTAATGAGTGGTGGACCTGGTCTGATTTGCATGTGAATATAAAGCTTTGAAGGTGAAGGAAGTGGACCATATGTGATGTACCAAGATTAAACACTCAATGAAACAATAGATCCTTTTTGCCTGGAGATTATTCAGGCTGCACACGCTACATGTTTATGAGTTTCTCTTACTATTAATTTAAATAAAAGATCAAGTGCTATACTACAGAGTTGCCAAATTGCATCTAGTTTCATATTTTGTGGTGGCTTAGCTGTAGAGGATATAAAGGCACTTTGTGCTAAGGGTCACTGTATTCAGGCGCTCTGAGTGAATGTTTTTAATGTGATTTCAAATTAAGATTATTTGCATCCATGAAAAAGATTAACCAAAGGAAGTGCTGAGGCAGCGTTCTTTGTGTGTCCAACCTGTAAAGAGCTGGCAATTAACCTTGGTGCTGGCTAACAACATGCTACATACAGTTTGCAAGAATGATGACCACTCTTGTGTCAGAAACAGATTTATTTGTACTGAGAAATCATAAATGAAAATCACGTCACAAAACGAATCATGAGGTCAATTGACTGTTTTGCTAAACCACTCAGTTCTCACACAGCACATTCGCGGGTTACAGCAATAACTTTGGCAGATTTTTCATTCAAAATTCTTTACATTTCTTAAAAGATTGGTCTTTGATTTCACACAGAAGTGAAAAGCAGGCTCCTCATTTCTGGATTCTGTTGGTTAAAATGATGACTGCCGGTATCCTATTTTATCAGCTGTAAGTAGCTAGCATAAGCTTCTGCTCATGCTAAAACACCATGAGTTGGCTGAAAACTCCATCTTCAGCTGACTTTTTAATGTTTCCTGCTGACATGTTTTAAAATGAGAACCTTCATAGATTTGGGCTGAGCCCCGAATATTTACAACGTCTGGCCCCGCCCCTGACCGTTAACCGGCAAGCAGGCAACTGAGTTCCAGTTCGCTTTTAGCATCCTTGGACAGCTGTGAACTTGTACCACGATGTTGAGTGCATTGTCATGGACATGTGCAGCCACTTTGGCAGTAAAAATGGAACCGCCTGCATGCAACATATGTTCGCGCCTGTTTCCACCGAGTCGATTACAGTAATTTAGCTGCGAGGTTGTCAGCTGTGTGTCTGACTAACGTACACACTCACAAACGCAACTTGCTACTAGCAAGCTAACTATCAGTTAAGAAATAGATTGTATAGCTCATTTTTCTTTAATCAGATTTTTTAAATTACTTTTTAAAACAATTTTTAATGATATTGTTTTCAGTTAATGGTTAAACAGTAATTATTAACATACCTACTAGTTACGATTGCTGATCTGATTGGGCAATCGCTGTTTTGGGGGCGGTGTTTACCAAACAGTAAATGTTTTAAGACTCAAGGCTCAAATCAGCAGAGTGGAGGGAGAGAAAATGCATCACAGTGAAGGACAGAGAGCAGCAGAGAAGATACTGTTGATACGACTTCAAAGGAAATCACTCACAGGTCAAAGCGAAGGTTCTGCTTCTCCTCAAAAAAGTAGTCCAAGATGTACTTTCGAACAAAGTCTGGGTTTAGGGTGTTGTCTATCACCTCCGTTCTGCCAAACTGTGGAAGGAGAAAGACAAATGGAGGTGAGGAGAGAAAATGATGAAAGGAAAAGCAAGACCACAAAACACTTTTAATAAACAAATACTGTAAGTGCTGTTGTCACCTTGCACTGTTTTTCTGCTTTTTTCTTCTCATTCTCAGACTCTTGCTTTTACGCAAACATTTACAAGGGCCTGATTAATGGAGGAAGCCAAGGTTGTGTTTCCCAGTTCCTTAATCCTCACTCCTCTCCCACATTAATAATAGCAGGATAACTCACTCATTAACCCCACAGAGAGGATGAGATAAAGGAAGATGCGAGGAAATGTGTAGAGAGAGACAGAGAGGGTAAGAAAAATGGCGAAAGATGTATAAAGAAAAGGGGGCAGGAGTGGGAGGTTTGTACAAAAAAGAAGGGGGGAGTAGTGGGAGTGGGAAAAGAGGGGGAGAAAGCTAGTGATTAAGGCCTCCTAATTAGTTGGATTCTCACTCGCAAATTGCAGAATACAGGGAAATATGCCAGAGAAAAGGCTGGCAAAAACCCAGCAATGCCACATGCATATACTATACAAAAAGCTGATAAAGAGATTCAAATACAAGATACAATACATACATAAATCATTTAAAACCTCGTGGAATTACACTGTTTAATCAAATACTTCAAGTGTGAAGATTTCAGATGGTAGTAGTTGGTTAACACAAGAAGGCAGTCAACATTTGTGACCTACTGTGTAGCAAGCCACAATTTATGGTATTATTGATGGACATTTACTTAAGGTATCAATACACTTTCATAATTCTTATTCATGGACACTACTCACAACTTTGAATGGCTTATTGTAAGATGTTTTTACCGGATTAAGTTGATAGAAGGCCCTTGTGCAAAAAGTTGTTCTTTGGCTGCTATTACACCTCCTGCCCCTGTGGCTTTGTGCATACTCTGTCCACTTGAGTTCCCATCAAGTGTAGTGCACACAGAGACCAACAAATAGCCCAAAATATATAAGGTATTCAGTGTGTCAATCATTTAGGAATATGAACCATATGAGCACAACATAATCCAAAATTATAAGGTCTTGATTTTGACACAGGGCTACCAGACTGAGTTTATATTTTACTTCGGTGACTTTTCTAAACAAATTTGCAATTATTGACATTACGTACAACCAATTGACACAAAGAAATTGAGGCTTTTTGGGGCAGTTGCTCTTTTTTGCCAGGTTTGTAATTCATCTTTCATTGCTCACAAAAACATAATTTCCAGTTTAAATATAACTAAGCACTGCATGTGTTGAGTGAACTTCTTTAACATTCAGTTTAAGTTTTATTTCACAAAGGAAAAGAACAAATTCTTGATTCTAGTGACTCTTACTGACCACTGTTACATTTTCTTGATTTATGATCTTAATCAAAATATTCTCAATAAATTCATCTTCATCTTTATCCTTCATTCATTGTGTTACAACGGCTGGAGCAGTGATTCAGGCACCAGATGGAATCAGAGTATTGCTGTTTTATGTGTCTTGCCTGCAGTGTGCAATAAAAATGTAAAATCCGACATCATACAACTGCACTACAACTGTGTTCAAGCCAAACCTGCCCTGTTTTATTGGAACACTGCCAAACTCTACAATTTCAATCAATGACAAGGAAGCCACTTGCAAGTAGGAATCGATCTTGTTTTTCCATAATGTGGACAGCAGGTACTGTAGGTGGATGTGTGAGTTAACACCAAATGCAATACAATGTGGGTAATTAGGACAATACAACTGCTATAAAACCAGACACCTCTATATTGTTACACAATGTTGAACACATCTTTGATCTCTGTTTTTTAAGGTTATATTTTTCACTCACTGACCAAACATATAAATTTAACCAGCGAGGGAGAAAAGAAGAGAAAAGGACACTGATAGTATGAGCCACCCATATTTTCCAAGAGAGCCCCAGGTGTTGATGAGGCTGTGAGCCCATGTTAGTAAAGAGGCGGATGATGGCGAAGATGAGCTCCGTAATGTGATTTCCCTGCTGAGTGGAAGAGACAATACCGTGCTGCAGAGTTCATTAGATACTGCTGGGCTGCTGGAGCTGGCTAATGAGAATGTCTGGCTTGAAGTCCCTGACCCACACCCTCGACATGTACCACACACACACACCCTCACACACACAGATGCAGAGCAGCAGACACATGTAGAGTCTACATATAGACCTACAGTGTCTGATATTGAAATGTGAACCTGTCCCTAAAACATAGACACAGGACAAATCACACACACACACACACACACACACACACACACACACACACACACTCTCTCTCTCTCTGAGTGACGGGTTTAAAATAAAGGCGACAACAGGATAGTCTAATCCTTCATTATTTTTGTGGGGTTTTTGTTCCAAACCTAACAAAGATTTCATTATCTTCTTCCCTGGAGCACACATGAATCACCCCTGGGGATGTGTGCCATATGAATGTCCTGCAGTTCTTTAGCCAATATGGATTTTTATTCTCCTCGTACCATGTTCAGCAGATGGTACCATGGTGCTGATATAATGAGCTTGGTGGAGTCTTCTGTTCTCACAGAGAGAGGTAAATGACGATGGTGTGAATTAGTGTGGACCAACTGTGTATAGTATAGACTGAGCTTTGTTACTGTTTTGGCCTTCAGTGAAAAACACTGGGGTGTGTTTAAGATTCCCCAAGACAGAGTGAGAGAAGCACACAGGATTTTGAAAAGCCCCCAAGGAATGATAGAGAGTTAAGGGTACTTCAGTTGTTGAGGGAGGAGAAAGAGCCAAACAACCAACTGAAAATCACATCTTCCTCCCCATGAAATGTGGCATTAAAAACACATCCCAAAGTTTGTTAGAGCTTTAGTGCGTAGTTTCTGCCGCCCCCATGAGGAATTCTAAGTAATGACAACAAAACTGTCGGAGTGTCCACATGGTACAAGCCTTCCGTGACTGCTCTATGCAGGCTGCAGCACACAAAAAGACTTTGTCCCAGTGGCGATTTTAGACCTTTTTTAGGGGGGCTCAAGCAAACTTGTCTGATAGTGACAGAGGGCTAACAATTACAGGTTCAAAGAAACAGGTTTAATATCCTGTGTCGCAGTCGCCAATGCTATGCACCTGTAACCCAGTCAAGGAAAGTTTTATATTTTATTTAGTTATTGTTCACACATCATTATCACTTCATTTAATTCTGGTAGTCCATAAAGGGACTTTTGTAGTTTTTTCATATTTTCAATATTTTGCATGTGTTATAATAATAAATACACATTCATTCTTATCCAGTTAAATTACTGATTTAGCACTTTTCCAAGGCACTGTATACGTGTCACATTCTCATTAGGGGCTGAGCCCCCCTAAAGGTCTTATCCTAGAATTGCCCCTGCTTTGTCCATATGCAATCATTACAAAAAAACAGCTAAATGAATAAATAAATAAATAATATATAATAATAAATGGGTATTGAAGTGCACCTGCATATCACTGTAGCAAGGTGAGAAGTTAAACCCCTGGAGGTCAGCAAAGTAAAAGATTTCCAGGGGGTGTTAAGTTACTCTTTAAACATGCTAATACAATTTGGCATAACTGATTTACAAGATTACAGGGCTTTGTTTGATTCCAATTTTTTTTTGCCATTGCCTTTATTTGACAGCCGCTAGTGTAGAAGGACAATTATGTTTACATAACTTGTTTGAGGACAGGTCTCTTTGCTGCTCCTACTCCACTGAGGTTGTGTTGTCAATGGTCAATAATAATTAGCAAAAGAACAGCCCTACCTGGCACCTGGTAAACATCTCCTACTGTACACTCTGTCTGAATACTTAAGTCCATACCAGAGTCATTACTATCAGTAATTTCCTGATATATAAATGAATCAACAAATCTATTGTATTGTGCACTATAACGTAGTTAATATTTCATAGAACAATCATGTTTTTCAACTACCAGCATATTAGATTGAGACCGGTTTTCTACACTGTGCCAGTTGTCACACTTCACCGAACACACTGAACTCTGATGGAAAACAGCCTCTGGACCAAGAAAAAAACCTCCAATCAGCATAAGTGTAAAAGTATTTTCTCACCAAATCTAGAGTGAAACACTTTACTGCACAGGAGAATGAACATAGTTCTGTGATCTTGCATAGTAATGCCAACAAATGAGGAGACATTCTTCATCTAATCAAAAAGCTCCACAGAGAGCACCAACTGCATTAACATGACACACAGCGAATACTGGAGGAGGTGGAAATCATCATCAAATGTGACCCAAACCTAACCGGTCTGGTATGCTAGGGGGTCCTGTCATAAAAGGTTATTTAAAAGTCCCTAGTGAGTCACCTGTTTGGCTTCGCTTGTTCGGTCTGAGGTTTGGGCATGTTACCTGGAGCCGCATCAACACCCACCACCTCTTACCGATATGATTATAGATGTGACGGTTTACAACAAAATCAGCAAACGTGAAAGAATTAAGCATAATTTGACTTGAAAGTAAACTCAAGTGAAATGCTTGTTATATTAGCTATGTTTTGTGTACTTGATTGGATTAACAGCCTGTCTTACAATCATTAGTAAATTTAAACAGTGTATTTTGTGAGAAGTGCGAATGAGAGTTGTATGATGGAAAGATCTTTACATATGCATACCACTATGCTTTATTCACATATGTATTTTCGCACACACACAACAGAGTCCTCCGCAGTCCCTCAGCTATATTTGAATGAAAACCCACACAGCCATCTGCTTTGAAAAAGTAAACACACAAGCAGGAGGGTCATCTGGCAGTATAAATACATATGAATTCCATTTAATTAAGATCCATTATATATTCACAGTGGAATAGCTCTGTAAAAATGTGTGGTCACTTCGATGCATTGACAATTTGCATTGTGGGATGAGTAAGGATGTCAAATATGGCGTCTGACATCAAAGACAACTACTCTGTTATTGGAACGTGTGCATAAGCATGCACAACAATATATTTTGACTGTAATACACACACCGAGACATTGGCAGAGATACATAGAACAAAAACAGTACTCCAGAGTTGCAATTATTCATAGATGCACACGTGTTAATATACAAAAGACAGAAACATTAACATTAACTTAAAAACCATATCTATGTGTGATTATGAGGAGTTTATTCCTGTTGGTAACAGTGAGCTAGGTGGGTTTTATGATGCTTCTGCACAGGAGGAGCAGAATGTCTACTTTATCTTGTCCAATGTTTTATTGTCACTGTCTTTTCCTTGATTCTGCCTTTGAAAGCTATCTGTAGCTCGGCTTTTCAAAACATAAGGCTGGCACTGTTTTGTATTTCTGTTATTATCAACTGATCGCATGAAAAGACCTAAACCAACAAGGAGTCAGTCAATTCTTCAATACTTTCTGAATTTCCTAAGTAAATCCTTATTTAAATATATTGTTTCAATATAAAAACGCTTCATTCATTTCCTAAAACAGCTGGCCACTGTAGTTTATAGCAAACATTACTCAAATAGGAGTGAATTGTGCATTGGTTTGGGACTATTTTCAACCATGGATTTGTTGTTTAAAGTAGCAGATAGTGTTTTATTTTTGATTGTTGACCTTGCACGGCAGCTGGATTCTCGCGATATCACATATCTATGGTGGCTGACAGGGGCAAACGCACTGCAACTTAATGAAACACACGCGAAAAATCTAACTGTTCCACTTAGTGCTCCCCCCTAGAGGCCTGGAGAACTTCCGTTGTGTAATCTGGATGCAGCAGGTTTTTTTTTGTTGCATTTGTTTGTGAATGGGAGATGACACTCTGATTGGTTTATTGGCAAAAGTGGATTTGGACACGTCCTAAATGCACCTGCGCCATGCGCTTCACACCATGCATTTAGATCGTTAAAATAGGGCTTGTAGACTAGGTTAAGTGTTTTTAGGATTGAGCCAAAATAAACCACAGTTTCCATGTTTATCATCATAAAAGAAAATGTCAGTGCAAAGGCATGGCTCCCTGGTGTGTTTTTACTTTTTGGACAACAATGGAGCTCCATATGGATCAATTAATTGTGGGTTTTGGTATTTTCATTAGATATGTGGACAATAAGAAAAATGTTGAATATCACCAGCCTTACTATTAAAAGTGCCACATTTGACAATGTTATTTTATTGGCATTTTAGGTCTTTATTTGATAGGATAGCTTAGACATGAAAAGGGGGAGAGAGAGGAGGATGACATGAAGCAAAGGGCTGCAGGTCGGAACCAAACCGAGGGCGGCGAGGACTGAGCCTCTGTAGGTGGGGCGCAGGCTCTACCACGTGAGCTACTCAGGCACCCCACATTTCACAATGTTTGCAGCGGACAGACAGATTTCAGTTTCAGTCACTTTACTCATGCGCTATCATTAATTTTTTTTTTTATTATTCCAGCGGAACAATGTAATAAATTGACAAACAGACCAGTCAGATAATAAGTCGAGAGAGAGTGGACAGTAATGCTGCTCAGACTCAGAATAAAGGCACCGTAAGAGCTGGCTTAAAGCCTTCCAAGCGTGCTGTTTAGTCCCCAAAGTGTCAACATATTGATCATTACATTTTGAGGGCCTATTTTTGTTGGATGGAGTGTCCAATTAGAGAATATTTCCCTGGCATTTTCAGAAAAGACAAATACAAGACCTGAACCATCTTAAGTAGAGCCTCACCCAACACACAAACACACAATTATGACAAACACACAGTAAGCACAGCAAGAACTTTATTGGCCATAAGTCATTTCCGTGTGTGTGTGTGTGTGTGTGTGTGTGTGTGTGTGTGTGTGTGTGTGTGTGTGTGTGTGTGTGTGTGTGTGTGTGTGTGCACTCACCTCTCTCCACTGTTTGGTTTCAACACCTTGCGTATAGAGCACGCATACTGTGAAAAAGTACCATATGAAGACAGTAAGAGATGAAATATTGTGAAAGAAAGAGAAAATGAGGGGCAAAGAGAGAGAGAAGGGGAGATACAATCAGAGAAATTCATCAGATTCCACAATGGGAAAATCTATATGAGTTTTAGCAGTACAGTGAACAAACAGACATGGCACTCCGAGCAAAAGAAAGATTTCCCAAATCACTGGGCAACATCCACAAAAACCAGAAGAGAGAATAGACAAAAAAACAAAATTAGAGCAGGACAGAAAGTTTTTTTTCAGGATTACAGCACCTACACAGTGATGACAGAAGAGTACAGACAAACAATCAAACACAGAGTCTCTGTGAAGTACTCACATGGATCTGACTTGGAGAATGTGTCTTTATCCAGCAGATTTCTGAAAAATGAACAAAGAGAATAAAAACAATTGTTACTCGTTGACAAGGAACATCTTGTTCATGCTGACATGTTGCTATCACGGAGATCTGAAGTGGTCAATTCAAGCCCTCTTTTTTTTGGTAAAATTGCTCAATTCTGTAGACCTTTCATACATCCATGTACTCTTAATAAAATGCTATATTTTATTCGAAAGAATCTAAAATAACTATTGTCCTTGGAGAAAAAAATGTTTTGGTAACTCTCTGGGGGCGTTTTTGTTGCATCACGGTTCTTGTTTCTTTTAAGAGTCATCACTGCTACTACTCTGATTGTAGATTCACAGGAAACAAACAAAACTTTACTCTGTTAAGTGACTTAAAAGAGACTTTTCACAACCACACCTGGCATCAAGGAAGGAAATAGACAATAACAGTAGTAGGTGGCAGTGTAACTTAAAATTAAACACAAAAGGAAGACAAACGATGGCCCTCCACCCCCTCAACATTAATCTTTAATAGTGCTGTTCTGCCGTCTGATCATTTGTTCAAGTTAAGATTAGTGGTCTCAAAATAATTCCAAAACAAGATATTAAAGTACTAAAACTTTACTTTCATACTAGTAATGTTGCCTCTATTTTAAAGGTCCTACAAACCTGCACAGGTGTATTCAATCATTCTGACTTTTATTAGACCTATGCTGAGTTTGAAGTTGGGCGAAGATATGTTATTATACCACAAATCCTTCAAATGAAAAGACGAAGTAGGTTGTTTATTCATGTGTCTCCCCCCCCCACCCCAGGCAACATGGCCCTTCTTAGACAGTTATAAATCACTGTTGAAAAATACATCCGTTTTATAATGTGACAACGCTATGGTTTAAGTTTGCTTAGGTTGTCCCACCCTAACAGGTGTAACAAAACTAATCAATGGGTCAGATGTCAATCAAGCACGGTCTGTACACACCCACACTTCTGGAAACAGGTCTCAACTGTAATACCTGTCGGTGTAACATGGCTGTTTAAGTACACTAAATTGTCCAGTAAAGGAAAAAGGCTAACTGAAATACAGTACTATGATGTCTACCCTACAGTTTTGGTGCACTTTCAAAACAAGTTCTGATCAATATACCATTTTGGTTCTACTTTGTAGTTGTATTCAATATGTGCTAGCCAAAGGTATTTTTACCGTGTGGCAGGAGATAATAGCATAGATCAAGCTCTGTATGTCAAAGAGATAAGAGAGCACTTAAACATGAAACTGCAGCCATAAAATGTCTGTGCCAATGGTCTTTGTAAGGTGCACCAACACAAATGCTCATTTATACAATCACTGAATACAAAATGAGCTGGCATAAAAGCACAGAAAATTGTTGGGTTTGGTATCTCGTACAATAGCTGCCTGATTACCAGCATGTCTTTGTTTCCTAAATGCTCATCTTTCTCTGCCCTCCAAATGCCCAACAAGCCTCCCTCTTTGTGATAGCATTCAGAGTGTAACCTCACACTTTTCATATTAAAGTAAAAACAGTGTCAGGGCAACACACTTTTCTGTTTGTTTTGAACTGTGAATTTGCATCCTGTGGATTATAGAGGCCAAGTTGTAAAAAAAGTTAGCCTAAATTGTAATTAGTAGCCTACCATTAATTCCCAGGCTAATGGTTTGTATTAGTAACTGGTAATCATAGGTGTTTTGGGACCAAACTGTTCTGGGGACTCCCTGAGAGGAACTGCCCACTGGAGAGCTCCCCTGAGAACTGGCCTTTACATACCCTCAAGGGTCTTTTATTCAGTTTGTATTCGCACCGACAATAGAAACACTGAGGTGAAGCCAGCCGGCAGTTGGTATAAATAAAATTGCGTTGCATTTCCTTCTCGCATATATGCTCAGTAAAGCCTGGACCGTTACAAGCTGTTGTTTCTGTTGTCTGTTGTTGCTGACAGGTTTTTAAAGGAAGCTGTTGTCATTACCGCATTGGCTCATGTGTTTAATCAATCACCGTACACTTATGTTACTCAAGGTTCCTCTTGTGCTGGGAGAGTACCTACTCTGAAATAGGAGCTACAAACCGGCATTCGAGAACTACAATCGTTCCTAATTCTTGCGTTGCGGACACAATAAAAAAGGCGGTTCTTAGAATTATTAAATAGTTCTGGCCCGAAAATGTCATGACAGCTAAAGACAGGAGTTATAATTTCAGTAGGTAACCCAGCACAGACCACATTTTAAATTAATCCTCTGAACATGAAGCTTGATTAGTGTCTGCAGCATTGATTTACAGCAAAGGTTGGAGACAGAAAATTATAGGCTTGTGTAATGTGAGGAGGAAGTACAAAAAGGTCATTGTCAATGGTCTCGTTAAAACTGTGTGCTTCTCCGCCCTTCTGTCTTACTCCATCATCCATCCTCTTTCACCTAATCTGTGTCTCCCAAATTTTTCTTTTTTCTATATGCTTATATGTGCTACGTGAAATAAGTGAGGGACAAGACAGGACAATTAGCTTAACCATATTACCCATAGATCTTTATATAGCATACATTCACATGGATAGAGGAATATCATTTATATATTTTGTGATTTATTTTAGAAAATGTGTACATTAATCTCTACTACCGTGCAAATTCCGAATGTAATGTTTTTTTTCTTTTTGAGAAGGCGGATCAGCTAGCTTGATGCATCCACTCCACATATTGTTAGGATTTTGGAGGTGTGCACATTGGCTTCTCTGCGAGCCTCTGCAACTAACAATGACCCATAAAATCCTTCTCTGTGTAGACCCTCAATTACATTTATGTGTATCTTTGAAGATGTTAGATTGAGTTTGATTTTTTAACTCTAATGACAATGTTATTGATAAACTTTAAAATGATGTGTTACTCTAAGTAAATACCCCACTTGGCAAATTAAAGGGATACTTCACCGCTGGAAAGCTGAATATATCTTTAAATTGGGTCACTTATGTAGCAGAAATGTGAAAAAAAAATGTAATTGGTGCCTTCTAGGCCGAGAAAAGCCAGAAAATGTGTTTTTGGCTCATATGGATGAAAGACACCAAATCCCAGAATGCACTTCGCTTCTCTGCTTTGAGTCCACTCCCAAGCCACGCCTACCGCTTGACAGACAGACAGTGAGGCATTCGACTCAACTCAATGTGTTTTATTGTTATTTCAACCATATACACGAAACAACGTTTCATCGTGGCTCAAGTGGTGTTACACATTTAAAATATATAAAAACTACATTATATAAAAACGACATACGAAATAGGCTACCTTTAGTGCACACACACATTATAGGCTCAGTAAAGTTCAGCTAAGCATACCAGCATTAGGCTTGGTGGGCTGTAAACACCGAGTATAAACACAGCCGTGAATTAGCGTGGAAGGTCGAATGGTCGCCATGTAACAGTCACAAACTCCAGCGGTTAGCAGTTAGTTGGATACAAATCACCCCATTTCTGCACCAGTCCGTGTTAACACAGCCCACCTTCATACAGAGCATCTCTAGCTCGAATGGCTAGCAGGCCTGGTAGCTGGACAGTCTGGTTCACTGTTATTCAGCCATGTTTCCACGAAAGCAAAAAACGCAGTCTCTGAACTCGCGTTGGGAGCATCGTTGAAGTTGGATGTAGTCCAGTTTGTTGTTTAATGAACGGACACTTGCAAGTAGGATTGATGGGACAGGTGGCCGGCTAGCGTTAGCTTCCCACCTAGCCGACGAGGATGTCCCCTACCCGGCTCGGGCCATCGAGCGAGACCGCTGGTCTCCGTGGCATGCGAAGCTCTCATAGTGGGCCGATTATTCCGTCTGTAATAACGTTCCCTGCATATTCTCCTATCTGTACCGATGTATCCCGGTGGTACACGTGCGGTAGTTTGAATGCACATAATTGTTGTAAAAGTTTGCTGCTGAGAAGTTCTCTTAATACATCCATGAGAGAGAGCCCTGTTTAGCGAGGATTCAAGATGGCTGACATTTCGTTTTTTCCGGCTGAGATCGGCTCGCTTCGGGTGATGGGCGGGTTTAAAACATGCGGAAGTAGGTCCTACTACTGGCTGTAGTCTTTTGCTCTGGCCAAAAAATCGTCATTTTACGTCATCGGAAGATTTTTTCCAGACCCCCCAATGCAGATATCTCCTGTCTCAGGGAGATATGAGGGAGGGACGCACGGTCATTCAGAAATACTACCGGGTTTCTACTGATACAAAGCTGAATGCTAAATCGGTGAAGTATCCCTTTAAGGTGTTCTTTGGAGTCAAGGGTTATATAGACAAACTTAAGGTTAAAAAGATATTGTGGATTTCCAGCCCGTCCTCACCCAGAAAACAAGCAGCTCATGGACCAACAATTACATTTATTGTTAGGGAGCAACCTCTCGTGGCTCTAGTAATTACGGCAAGAGCAGACGAGGAAGTGAGGTAACAAAGTATAAGAGAGCCAAATTCTGCATAATGATGCAGTTTTACGGACCCTAGACTGTGACGCAATGACATCCATGAAGTCACATAACATTCTTATTTTAGTAGTTTTACGTGATTCATTTTAAGCCAATCCCTGATGTTGTACCAACCCTAACTTAGTATTTTTGTTGCCTAACCCAATTCAGACCAAAGATTTGCGACGAGACAAATTGAATCTTGCAACGCACCGGTCTGCAGCTTTCTGAAACCTGCCGGTTCACACCAATGCAACGAGACAAGACGGTGTATCATCTCCATAGCAATGACTCTTTGTACTTCCGTCTTCCAGGCTTTTTGTAGCTGAATATATTATTTGTTGCGTCTAAATCTGAATGTGGATAACATTAATGATAGTGAGATGATTGCAACAGTTACATTTGTAGTGATGAATCGGCGTAAACACGTTTTATTTCTCCAAACTTATGATCTGATCACTCAGGACGGTTCCTAATGCCAGGTGAAAACCGGGGTCTGCCAATTCAACCAGTTAACAGTTTGTAACAGCAATAAATTGAATTATGGATCGTTTTATTTTTTATAGTTTGTTGCTGACTTCACAAGATGACTTCGCTATTGGCTGTTCAAACAGGTGACGTCCCATACATCTGAGCTGAGACGGGCCAGTTCAGAACTCTGCAAGTTTTCTCTGCGACGTTCTAAAACTGTTTCCCGAATCTTTGGTCTGAACTTAACTAGGTCCGTTTCAACTGCACATATTACAATAACTGTATACAGTGTTCCAACACAGCAACCAATTGATTCTTTGGAAAAGTATTCATCCAATGCTCTCCTTTATATATCTTCATCATTTATATATAAGCCCTTTCCTCCACTCTTCCTGAGCCTTTTGTATTTGCATTTTCTAACCTCTGCCCGTGTTTCATGTGTTGGTGTAACACCTCCATCATGCTTACTTGACCTTTCCATATTACAATAACTGTATACAGTGTTCCAACACAGCAACCAATTGATTCTTTGGAAAATTATTCATCCAATGCTCTCCTTTATATATCTTCATCATTTATATATAAGCCCTTTCCTCTTCTCTTCCTGAGCCTTTTGTATTTGCATTTTCTAACCTCTGCCCGTGTTTCACGTGTTGGTGTAACACCTCCATCATGCTTACTTGACCTTTTCATTATGCCTGCCAGAGGCTTCTGTGGACCCAACACTATTACCCACCTTGTTTTCTTTTGCTTGCTCAGTCACTACAGTGACATGAGAGCCCTCACTCGAGATGCCAAAAGCCCACTGGCATCTCTTGATTCTTGTATCGGTTTTTATTTCTTGTTTCATTTTCCTCAGCAATCTCTCCTGTTATAAATCTTCGTCTGTTCTTTCATCGGCCTCAGTCTATTTTGATCTTTCCTCGGCTTCTGTATTTCTTCCTACCTCCCTTTTAAAGCTTTCAAGAGCAAGTTGAGAATACAATTACCGATAAAAAAAGAAAAAAACATGAAATCCTGAAATCTCATGGTTTTCATCTCACGTTCAAAGTTACAAAGACGATACTTGCTGATGTTCTGTGATTGCAGCATTTGAATTGTAGGTGCAGAGTCCAAGGTTTCAGGCACACACTGCACTGACTTTAAAAGTAATTTCATCCTAATAAGAAAAATAATGTGTGGCTAAAACTCCAGTAGAAGAAAAAAAACATCTTGCCGTTTTCAGTTTATCATGCTGTTATGCAAAATGTCTTAGGAACATGTTGTTTTTAATAATTGGATGCTTTGTTTGCTTTAATTTTTTAAGCCCTTCTCCAAATACACGTTCAGTTATATCTACCAACGCATCCTAACCCTTAAAGGGTACATTAGCACACAACTAGATGCAGCAAGTATCTCTTCTCCATTGTTATAGTTTGAGTGTAAACCCTCAAGTAAATACAACATTACACATTATCAATGTTGTGAACTGTCATGTAGTATCATGATCTCTGAAGCTATGAAACCAGTCAATGTTTGCAGATGGGGGTGTAAAGATTATCCATATTGTGAATGTAATGTGAACCAATCAGATTTGATCCAAATTCAGTAACAAAGTTATCAAAATCAGTTCAATTCCATTCATCAAAGGGAGCAGCTGTATCATATAACAAATTAGAAACTTCTTCCAAAAATCAGTGTACATGTACGGATAATTTTCTCTCTTCCTTTAAAAAGAGAACTGTGGAGGCTGTGGAGGCGGTTGCTATTTTTCTCACTTCATCTAAAAATGATGCATTCCTTCTAATAAAGATAGTGTAGGAGTATGACATTTCATTTGTTCTATTTTTATTTTAACAGCTGTTAGCTCTGAGTGCACCAGATTGAGTTTCCTATATAATATATAATAGCCTATCTTCACAAATTAGAAGAAACCAAACCAGTGTGTAGCATAAAGGTTGTCAGCGAGTGCCTTTACATTTTTCTTGTGTCTGACTATACAGAGCAAATAAGTAAATGGCAAATGGCAAATTTTACTGTATAGGAGCCGACTGGAACACCTGTGTCTGTGTTGAAAAAGCTAATTAAAGACATGTCTTGAATTGTCTCCTGAGCATGCTACAATCAGAGACTTGTTGAGTATCCAAAGATCTGCTGTTTGCTATATTTGACTTAATTTAGGAGTTCTCTCCCTTAATTTCTCATTGAAAATTGAAGACCTACAGTAATTATGACACAGATCCAGAAGTATAACTAATATAGTCATAGGAAGTTCATAGGTGCTAGTTATTAATGGTTGTTTTAATATTTTGATGATAATATATATTGAAGTTGTGAAATAGTTTCCTATTCTTTTAGTACAAGAGAAATATAACTATAAAAGTATTTTCTTTTGTATTTTTCACATTACTCCTGATCCTAAACCCATTCGGTATTTGCTTCTGTGAAAGTGAGTAATGACACAAATGTAAACCAGTGTGCACTGGTTAGTTGCCTTGCTCAGTAGAGCAACAGCAATATTCACAGTGGACACTTAACATTTGCATTTTTGTGTTTGTGTGTACTGTAGTGTGCATGTGCAGACATTATCACCCAAGCATGCAAACATCCAACCAATTTTTATAGTATTGCATCCCTTTCTCTCTGTCTTTCCTAATTTAGTTTGTGTCTGCACACTGGTCCAAAATGAATCAGCCCATATGTCATCCACCACTACCTCCTCTCTATCTTAGTAATTTCCACCTCCTGTTTATCTGTCGGCTGTGAATTACCCCTCTAATGCTTATGTTAAACGTAGCCTCAAATAGCTTTTATCCCTGTGCCACTGCTCTTTATTTTCAAAAATTCCCTCAATCAATGCATATATTTTTTTAGATGTGACCAGCAGACAAATACATGCCGGAGATCACGGGTTCAAATCTAAAAAAAAAATGTGTGAGAAAACAGTTTTATCTCTGCCCGGTATGCATTATTGAAGCAAATTCATTCATGATTAATGCAGTGTTATTTTGATGTGAAAAGATTTTCTGGAAACAAAGTCTCTCTCATGTTGCAGCTAAGGCAATATCGATGTAGTCTGTTAGAAAAATGTATATATATGTTATCATTGATGAATGATTATATTGCATTCTATAATGCACTGTATTCTGTTGAACACTGACCATACTTAATTCACACTTTTCACCAAGAGACATTTAAAGGGAGCTTCATGAGAAGATTAAGCTGGCAAACACAAAAACATCTTCTCTCACTGTTTTGGTCTAAGTGACATATCTTCCAGCTCCCTCAAGGGAGCTACTACAGCTGTGTCGACGCGAGCATGCGTGTTCGCTCCTAGAGTAAGGGAAGTTACCATAGCAATGAACTTTGTATCACTTCACTGTGTGTAACTTTATTATAGTGTAATCATTAAAGTTTGATACGATGTGGGCACATTTGTAGCTCACGCCCATGAGCTGTCGAAGCATGTGACTTTTTGAATAAAGCACTGTAAGAAGGAGAGGTTCGTTGGAGATTAAAGGTGGTGTCCTGTTGAGATACGAACCTCTCCCCTTGCAAGTAAAAGAAACTGCAGTGTCTGTTTGTGATCTTTTTGTGCTGTGTGTTTTATTACAGAAAAGGGTTTTTAACTCTAACAAGTCTGACTCTTGGTATCCTATGAAAACATTTAGGCCAACAGTAACTTTATTTCAGGACTGATATATTCATGATCTCATGTTAGCTTTTTATTAGAGGCCATCTTTTTTTTTTTTAAAGATAATTTTTTCGAGCTTTTTCCCTTTATTGTAGTGACAGTGGATAGACATGAAAGGGGGAGAGAGATGGGGGATGACACACAGCAAAGGGCCACAGGTCGGATTTGAATCTGGGCCGCTGCAGGACTCATCCAACATGGGGCGACCGCTCTTACTGGGTGAGCTAGAGGCCGCCCCATTAGAGGCCATCTTTTATAGTCAGAGCGTGAAGATGGCCAGCAAACGCCACATAGATACAGTATATTGCTAATCTAATGAATGATGATGGAAAGCTAACTGGATCTGCCACTCTGTAAACAATGTTGCACTGCATGTGTAACAATTGTTGAGGCAGAAACACTGTTTTATACGTATTGCGGTTTGGTCCTCCTGTTGGCATCTTTCCAGAAAGATAATTGGTGAGGAAGATGGATTCATACTTTGGAACCAATAACCTAAACATGATTTTCTGTAGAGCATGATAGATGAGCAGCCTATGTTTCTATGATGATGAAAAACGAAGTATTTTCTATGAAGGTAAATAACCAGGTTTAAGCCCATAGGTGCACAATAACTAACTAAACTAAACTAAACTAACTAAACTAACTTTGTGAACCAGATCCCTGAAGACATTGTTGAATGTTGTCTTAAAATGTGTACAGTAGTTTAAAGGGTTCAGTGTGTAGAATTTAATGCAAACAACTGAAACTTCTCCCATGTTCCAAGCGTGTAGATGAAGTAGCATGGCTGACGCGAAAATGGCCCTTTCTAGAGCCAGTGTTTGGTTTATCCATTTTGGACTACTGTAGAAACAAAAACCTTTTTTTTTTCGTACACCTTTTTGATTGGTTCATTTGGTGCATTACATTGTATCACTGACATATGCTACATATGTTGAATGTCGCAAAAATCAAATAAATAATGGCCATTATGTCAAAGGACAGCTAGGCCTATCTATCTCTAAATGAAAGGCTTTTACATATTCATAAAAACAAACATCAAAAGGAGAGACACTTGGTTTATGTCCATTAGCAAACAATGCAATAGAAACAAAACAAAAAAAGACTACATAATTACAGCTTAATTACATATCATTGTAATTACAACAGCATCAAAACAAGTGGAAAGGCCAACAGAATATAATTTTACTTGTTCACTATGAGGGGGTCATTTCCTGCTGCTGTTGAATAATTAAAAGCATTTGGTGCCATTACATTATTAAAAGCTTCTACTTTTTGACATGTACACTTTCAGAACTTTGCTGTACTTCAGACTAAACCAACTTTATATCAGCACACCTACTCTCAAGTGCATGATAATTGCAGTCAGAGAATATAAATACACATAAATGATAACTGTCTTTTGGTTTTACATATTATAAATAAAATTATTTAATCATTGTCATAAATTGAGCTGTGTGCAGTGTGAATTTAGCCAACTTTCTTCTCTGTCTAAAAATATGAGAGACGAATGAATGCAAGATAATATGGAGGATCAGCCATTTGTAAAGAGCAAATATTCCTATGCCTGCATTTGAAAAAGGTAAAAAATAACAAGATATTAGTATTGCTACTGAAAGAAAAAGTAATCTTGGTGTCAGAACGGGGAAGGTTCCATACACAGTGTGTCTGACTACCGATCCTTTCACACCTGTGCAATCTATTGTATACCAGTACAATAGCCCTGCACTGCCCACAGACCTTTAATGTGAAAATTAAGTGTTGAGTTTAATTCATTAAAGCTTAACGTCGTTTTGGGAAAAAAGCAAAGTGAAGCGCCTGACGTGACTCTTGCAACATCCTTAGCTATTTTTTAAAACTTGGCCATTGTCTGAATGCTGGCTTTTATGAGAACTTACGGCCAAAATGTAACAAGCCAATAAATTGGCATCCGGGAGGCGATTGAGTGAGGGTACACCAGTTGAATCCTCATGACAACCATCCATGTACAGTACAGCACATGGATGAACATATAGATGTGTATGAGGCACTCATCCAGGAAGTAGCACAGCAAAAGGCTGCATTATCAAAAGCTTCAAACACCAACACCCAGCCAGCAGGAGCTCAATCTGAGTGTACTCCAATCTAGGTCTGCTGAAACAAAAGCTCATCAAAGTGATTATTTTATCACCCTGTGTCAAGTTCAACCCTCACAGCATATGCCTTCCTAAACACCGACCCCAAGTCAACAATGGTCCTGCCCTAAATTTTGAAGTAAACCTCACCTAACATTTCATTAGATGAGGTGCTCATTTTCAACAATATACAGCCTTCAGACTTTGAAAATGGTCTTAAAGAGTATATGTCTTCAGGGTTGCAGACTGTGGTGAAATCTCCTGATCCTTTTCCACAAAGCTATGAACAGAAAAGAAAGACGCATATGAAATTAGAAAATGTTCACTCCACCATTTCTCCAGAAGATGATGCAATTAAAACTTAAAGTTACAATCTCAAATAATTCGTTTTTGTTTTCTATGGCAATAAGCAGTAATTGCAGGTGTGTTTGGTCCGTGTACTTTTTCGTTCATTCAATTTTCATTTCATATACAGAAATTAAAAAACAAATTTTTGTTTTAAAATACAAAATTTGAAAATTGAATTAAGGCGTTTTTTCCTTTTCATGGTCAAAAGAGGATGAGAGAAATTTAAAATATGCTTTCATTTTCATTTTCTATTTCATATAACAAAAAATAAAATCACTCAAAAATAGATTCAGATTCGTTTGATGCAGCTAATGTTAGCTAGTACGGGTCACAGTAGCTTCGCACACGGACCAGAATCAGTCAGTAGGCTACCGGCGACCCGGGTCACAACCTGTGGTCACAACCATTGACATAATAAATGTCTAATGTCTAAATGATGTCTATGGTGACAACAAGCTGATGGCTAGCTGCTCGCTTGCTGCTAGAAAACGGCAGCAGCACCGGAGGTCTGATCCCAGCTGGCGCTCTTGCAGTGCAGTGGAAATGACAACATCCGGTCTCTGAATATGAAAAAAAAAACAGGCCTTTTTTCGTTTCTATTTTCGACTGATTTTATTTTTTGTTATATGAAATAGAAAATGAAAATGAAAGCATATTTTAAATATCTCTCATCCTGTTTTGACCATGAAAAGGAAAAAATGGCTTAATTAAATTTTGAAATTTGCATTTTAAAACAAAAATCAAATAACCATTCGTTTTTTGTTTTTTAATTTATGTATATGAAATGAAAATCGAATGAACGAAAAAGTACACGGACCGTGTTTTTGGATCTTACTTTCACTTTCACTTGTTTTTTAAATGTTTAGTCTTCGCTTTTTTCTTTGTTTGTTTAGCCATAGTAGCTGCTTCACACACAAGAAGAAGAGCGAGTCTGTTGCAATAGCTCCGCCTACCTCCTCTGGCAGACCAACGAGTGCTGGGTGATAGAAAATGGTCACTAAAGGCCAATTTATCCTTATGGGTTAAATCGATGCTGTGGGTACGTACTTAGCTACGTGGAGATATGTACCCTACGCCGTACCCTATGCCATACCCTATGCTGTACCCTATGCCGTAGCCTGACGTGCACCTCTCAAATAATTTAACTACACTTCGTGGCGACGTAGACCACATCAACTGTGATTGGTCCGCTTCGTAGCATCTACTCATTTCCTGGTTCTCCTTCTCCATAAACAACATGTAATCAAGGAGAGCATTAACTTTTCCTGCTACAAATTTCCCACTGTAGTCAGAAAACACAGGGAAGACAATTTGTTTCTCTCACTATGCCTCTGGAGTCGGTACTCTAATTTCCTCCTGAACAGGTACTGTAAGCATTAGCTTCAGGCTAATTTATTTATTTATATTTTATGTCATTTCAACATTTGTGTACTCAAATTGACAGTGAGGTTTGTGTGTTTTTAGCGGTTCCAACCGTAATTCTAAACCAAAAAAGTGTGTCTGTCAGGTGAGTACAGAGCTCCGCATGAGCACAGGCTTTTATGACTGTCAATATAGCCGCATCTAACATTAGCTACTCTGCTGTGCTGTGGAGTAATATCTTGCTGTGTGACAGATATGTGAGACAAGAGTCTAGCAACATTGTTGTGGATGCTGTAGTCTCAGCCTGGCAACCTCCGTGAACTTCGAGTCTGGGGAGGAGGGGGCGGGGAAGACAACTCTCTCCAGTATTTCGAATTTGTACTGCAGTAACTATTTTAAACAATAGCTGTCAGTATTACATATTGCACCTTTAAAGAGATCGACGCACACAGCTCATAATACAGCAAATGCAATTGCTTTTGTCAGTAAACTATAGGCTCAATCACCTTATTCGTCGATTGTGACTTAACAGACATTTATCTAAATGAAGATCTTTGTGATTATTACTTTAAATATGCCTTTAAGAACATAAATAAACTCAAATAAAGAATTAACTTTTCACTATAAGGCATCATAACTATCACTATGATATGAAATATTTAAATATGTCACCACATTTGCATTAGGTGTTACATAATCCATTTCAAAGGGAATGGCAATACTAAAGGGGTTTCAAATTAACTTCCTGAAACTCAACTTCCCTTATGTAAATGAGGTTATGAAAAGATCTGAGATGCGCGGGGGCAGGGTTTGGGTATGTATGTCTCCGTGCACAAGAGAATTTGTGAAATCAAGAGAGCAGGGATATAAGACATCAAATCTAAGAACAAGGAAGGGAAGAAAATGTGTGAGAGAGAGAGAGAGAGAGAGAGAGAGAGAGAGAGAGAGAGAGAGAGACCTCAGAGATTAGATCAGAAATAGACTGAGTATAAAGGAGTTCCTCTTGCACGGGGAGAAGAAAAAAGCCCCTGTTAGACAGACATAGCTGACTTTATTTACAGAGATCTGACACAATCCACAATAATTAGACAGCCCCTTTCCTCTAACCTGTGGGAGATTCCTCAGCTCTCCTACTCTAACTGCTCTGAGTGCTGGCTGAGAAAAGAGTGATAAATATCAAGGGATGAGTGGTTCTTTTTGAAGAGGCGTTTCAAGACATGAAAATTGAGCTGAGGAGATTCTTAACTTGGAATCGAGCACCAGTCAGCATAAATAGGCTGCCACAGGCTAATAAGTAAAAATCTGGGAGCTTAACTGAATACTACTCACTAATACTGCTCACTTGTAAAAATGAGTCCAGATGCATTCATTTACACGGTATTCCATCTGTTATGCATCGTTAGTTAAACTGCCATGGCTGATGTTGAGTCTAAACCTAAGTCTTATGGAAGCTAGCCTGCATATAGCCAACATATCACAGTATTGCATGCATTTAAATAAAGTCAATAGAAGACTGGGATATTATGCATGTGAGCATCAAAGGTAAAAGGTTCCCATCGAAGGTGTATTTTCCTGGTGCAAGGAGGACAGCTTGTGTGTGTAGAATTGAATCTCTGAAACTCTAAACTGAAACACGGGCTCAAGACTATATGTGTGTGTGTGTGTGTGTGTGTGTGTGTGTGTGTGTGTGTGTGTGTGTGTGTGTGTGTGTGTGTGTGTGTGTGTGTGTGTGTGTGTGTGTGTGTGTGTGTGTGTGTGTGTGTGTGTAAACAAGGGAGACATAACTGGATGTTTATCGCCTGCAGAAATGAATTGATAATGAAACGCACAACTGAATGGATTTTTGCGAAATGTACTGTAAGTTTGTACCTAAGCAAATACAACTATTTCAACAGCAGACAGACTTTTTGGTGAACATATGGAGCATTTAGCAGCTAAAGATTCAGATATTTCCCTGAGGAGTTGGTGGAGACCAAAAACTGAGCTAAAAGAGAGTGAATATTGGACTTACATACCGACCATTGATCCTCCTTAAACCTGAAATGTTTGGCATTGTATATTATAACGTTAATACCATAGCAGTCAGCTACTTTTCCTGGAGTGTCCAGATATGGGGACATTTTGAAGCTCCAGTTTTGATTATATTTTTTTTATGTTTAACAAATCTGAGGCATAAAAACCCCTTTCAAATTAATTTTCGTAAAATAAATGCATGACAGTGAAGCTAAAAAAGTAACACTTTTATATCCCCTAAAAGCCTGATGTTTTGAAAATATGAGCTTTTCATCCAGCAATGACAATTTGTCACACAAAAAAATCAGAGACAAAGTGTTTTCCTCAAGGGCATTTAACGTAGGAAGGATTGTGAAAAGAGGGCTATCCTCACACTCTTGATTGAAGACAAAATAAAAAGGGACGAGTGGATAGTACTGTGTGCATCTAAAGAGGATGACAGAGAAGGTAAAAACGAGAAGTGAGTTTAGGAAGATGAAAAAGTAAAAAGCAGACAGATGAGGAAGGGAGAAAAAAGGTAACGTAAAGGAAGCTATAGAAGAAATTGTGGAGGTGGAAGAAGGACGGTAATATGTTTAAAAGAGCGAGAGAGGAGTGTTGGGTAAAGCATTATGCAGCACAGTATTATTAAAGCTTTCACTGGCCCTTCATCACTGTCTCTCATCTTTTCACTGTCCTTTTATTCGTACGTTTTTAGTTCTGCCTTATTATTTTGTTGATAGCAATATTTAATTAGTATCATTATATATGTGCTTTAATAATGACATAAACATCAACATATTATGAAGTTTAAAATAATTGGGAAGAGCTCCTCTAAAATGTTCTGTAAATCAACATCTTTCTATAAAAAAATGAGCAGCAGGAATTTATAAATAAAGCTCTTTTCATTGCCTCTATCATCTGAGTCTAAACTATAGTGCTGGCATTGCTTTTGTGTCGGATCGATGGCAGAACTACGTAGGATCGTTTTTCCCACCAGCTGTTGAATTATTCAGGCCAGGACTTCCTCTGGGGAGATACCTGCTCAGCCTGCCAGAGAGACACAGCAAGCTCTGCAGCTTGGCAGGGAAGCTCAGGATCGTCACAAAATTCCCAACAGCCTGGATTGTGCCACAGCACGAGTCAACAGAGGTCAGGTAATGGGCAGCATTACAAACTGCATGGTCAGGACCCCGACAGACTGCAGTATCTGTTTTTTTATGAGCAGCAGAATGTTTTGTTTTCAAAGGTTTAAAGGTAAAAGTGGCTGATTCTGTCACACAATGGAAATCAGCTTGTATTTTCTAGGTTAATTAAAAAATTAAAGTAGAGTAAATTGTAAGTAAAACAGGAAACTGTATCATACTGTGTGCCCCTCCTCCAAAATGGAAAGGAAAGTGAGCCCCATACTGTAAATATAATACTGTAACAGAAAAAGTTTTAAAAGCTGCTTTAAAGTAGGTCAGTATAAAATTGCTTTAATGAAGTGGGTCACTATGGAGCATCTCGTTGTCGGATGTCACTCCTCTTCTTGCCGCTATGACATGCTCTTTCAGCTAATGAGATACTACTTTGGATCAATGGAAGTACCTTTTCAGGATAAAGCCACACGCTGGATGTCAGGCTTTGCCCCTTACCTTCTGCTCTCTGTGTTGCCGTTCTCAAAATCCCTTCTCTATGGGAATTGACAACAAACTTCGAGCTAGCAAGCTACACGCTGAAAATGGCAAGTTTTAAAGGTCCCATGGCATGAAAATTTCAATTTGAGTTTTTTAACATTAATATGAGTTCCCCCAGCCTGCCTATGGTCCCCCAGTGGCTAGAAATGGCGATAGGTGTAAACCGAGCCCTGGGTATCCTGCTCTGCCTTTGAGAAAATGAAAGCTCAGATGGGCCGATCTGGAATCTGCCCCTTATGAGGTCATAAGGAGCAAGGTTAACTCCCCTTTCTCTGCTTTGCCTGCCCAGAGAATTTGGCCCGCCAATGAGAAAGAGAGAGACATCATGGCTTGCAAACAAGCAAAGTGGCAGTTGGTCAAGGACACAGAAAAGGCACATCCTAAGGAAAGCTCATTGTGGGACTGGCTCTAGTGGCTGTAATTCTGCACCAAGTCTGAATTTCGGGAAAGAGACTTCAGATATAGTATTAGGGGACCACTAAGGCCTATCATGTCATGATAGCAGCATGTCATAGGACTTTAAAACATTTTTTGGATCGTGCAAAAAGGCAAGCCTGCTTGGTTCTTACAGTGAATGATTGTAAAGACTTATAAAGCTTGCTTACTTGGCGATACACTGGTAAGAGCAAATTACGTTTAAGCATGTATCAAGCTAATTTAAATAGTTACTGTGTTGTGTGAACAGTTAACTTCATTTAATATTGTATGTGGTATTTTCTTTTGCTGGGGTTGAAATGTTCCACCAAAACAAGTTCTTTAATGAGACTATTTTGCAGAACTGGTGTCGCTGTGCCTGGAACTTAGTGCAGCCCAAGACGATTGTGACTGGTTTTAAAAAATGCTAACAACAGAGCATTTTTTTTCTCTTATCCCAGAATGTATCTAGCACTATCTTACCCCACAGCGCTGTGGAGGTCTGGCAATGCAAGACTGAGATACTAGCTTCTACAAAAATTGGCTAAAATTATTCACAGGCACAAACAATATGCAGCAGTCTGTAATAATATTGAGACTGAGTCTACAGCCATGCTAGCAGCTCTGTGGAGCTGTGCTAAGATGCAGTTGTGCTTTGAGACAGGGGCGTAGCACAAAACTCTGGGCCCTGTAGAAAGGCATTTTCTATGGGCCCCTCCCCGCATCCACATCTATTCATTCTAGCATCTTTTTGGGCCCTCCTCACATAAGGGCTCTGGGTACTCAGTCCCCTTTTTCCCCCCAGTCCGACGCCCCTGCTTTGAGCTAAATGCTAACGTCAGCATGCTAACATGGTCACAATTGCAATGCTAACAGGCTGGTATTTAGCAGTTATGTTGATTGCCATGTTTGCAATTTTAGTTTGGCATGTCAGCATTTAATTTTGCTAATTAGCATTAAAGTACAGTTGAGGCTGATCGGAAGGTGGGACTACTTGAATGTTTGACCTGATAGTGTTGCTAGATGAAAAGACAGGACATCACCAAAGTTATTTCAATTCATCATGTGGCGAACATAAATCTCTATACCAAATTTTAATCTATCCAATTATTGTCAACATATATCAATCTGGACCAAAGTGGTGGACCATCAGACTGACATTGCCATCCCCAGAGCCACACTGTTGGCATGGCTAAAAACGGCAGAAATCCCCAAATAAATTACAGAGGTTATAAAATAAGGTTTATTAGAATGGTTACTGTGGGAAAAGAAAAGCATATTTAAAAAGGGCTTCAGCAAGAAGGACTTGTTTTGAGAGCTGACAGAAAAAAGTGTGCACACAGCTTTATTTACAGTAATTATATATATATATATATATATATATATATATATATATATATATATATATATATAACTGTCCTAAATCATCACAAATGCAATCACATCCTTATGAATGCTGCACGGAGAACAAGTTATGCACTGATACACATGCACGCACGCACGCAAGCACACACACACACACACACACACACACACACACACACACACATACATACACACACACACACACAAACACACACACACACACACACATCCGTTATCTATTTTTCCTCAGGGAGTTGGTAGCTCCATAATCACATCCAGTTATCTCACCCACGCACTTTTCACACATCTTCAGCCTCGCTGTTTCACACAGGACAATCTTGCCCTATCATCCCGTCCTGTATCGGGCTCAAAGCCAAAGCTGAAATAGCAACTGAGAATAGGCAAACAATCTCACATCTACTCCTGGGAGTGAACTCAATAATATGTCACCCAATACAAGATGCTGACTGACCCACAGTTTGTAAAATATAATTTTTAATGACAGCATTAGACTGTTCATCAGTCACATAAAAAAAGTTAAATTATATTGCCTGAATTTATTTTGACTTTTTGTGGAGTGTTAAGAAATCATGTTCCACAGGTACAGTATGTGAAGGATTTGCAAATTAGCTGTCATCTCAAATTAACTGCAGCCATGCTCCGTTTTGACAAATAAAGCCATAGTCGCTGTAATGATAACTCAAATTAGCATTGTGCTTTCCGTTTTTAAATAATGCTTACTGTCTTCGATGAAAATCATAAAACACCCTTTATGTGGTAAAATTGGACACTGATATACTTGTTGGTAAAGAGCAGATCCAAACCTGAGGCCACATACCTGGAGTGGGCTGAGCTCATTAGCTGAAGCATACCGGGTATTGCTTCTAAACATAAGCACCACAGACTCAAATTACCATCACCTTTTCAAGAAAATGTATTCAAATAAGCATGATATTATTATTTGAATGTAAGCATATCATTCATTATATGCTGCATGTGCAGATACATTTCTTGATTTTTTTTTTAGAACCAGCCAACTCACTAAGTGACTGATACCACTCGTGAAAGTTTTGAGACAAAGCAACGACTGGAAGCATCCAGTTACCTGAATTCATGGGCATGCCATTCAAAACAAATGAGTTTATTGTATGCCATTAGGATGCATCACCTGTAGTGTATGTGGTCCTAGTGAGGATGAAAAGAGCCCCATCTTTTGTAACTGCCAGGTGATGGTAGCTGTCCACAGCTGTGACTCACCTTCCTCAATACAGTAGCTCTGACTGAGAGCCATTAAGCTCCAATTACTCCATCACATATGCCGAGGACAGATGCTTCTACTGCTGAACAATGGTTGCAATCACGCAGCTAAATGACAGTGTTGTTTATCAGAAGATTTTGATGCTCAGAGTTTAAAGGGGTTGCACTCGATATTCATTGTTGAAAAAAGTTTTTTATATGCAATTTCACACATATCACACACGTTCAAAGTTCTGAACAGTGATTTATTGCAGCACAGAGAGCGTAGCAAATCTGTGATTTAGAGAATTTAATGATGTGTGCATATCTTATTATTTTTCACATTGATGTCTTATTGTCTGACCTTGCATCTGACTATAAAATTGAGGACCCTCTGTGTGTGTGTGTGTGTGTGTGTGTGTGTGTGTGTGTGTGTGTGTGTGTGTGTGTGTGTGTGTGTGTGTGTGTGTGTGTGTGTGTGTGTGTGTGTGTGTGTGCGTGTGTGTGCGTGTGTGTGTCTTTCAAATATCTCAAGAACCGTTCATCTAATATACTTCACACATGGCTTCCTGGGTACCCAATGAACTTGGGGTATGGAATTTGGAGCAGTTTGGACAGCGTTGGATATTGGATATTAATAAACTGTGGAAAAAAACAAAATGACCGCACAATAAAGGTTGTGGGGAAAAGAAATGCTGCCAAAATGCTGGCTCTTCCATGTCTACCCTTCACAATAAAAGCCCAGCTTAAATTCCCTCAGAGCATTTTTTTTTTTGCTGAACCTAGATATCAAACAAAACACTACTGTATATCATATTAAACTGCTGTGAGCTGTAAATTCACCACTTCTAATCCAAAGGCAGAAGATACTGTCACTCAGACTCACTGGGTCAGGTTGTGTAAGTGTGCTGCTAACTTATAACACTAATAACATTACAGTCGGCAAAATACCTCCGCTAAATAAATCCATACTTTAACATTAGTTTATAACCTTCAAGCCACTAAACCTGTTTGCAAATGAATACCTCTGCTGAAGTGTTAAATTTGTTAATGAAAATAATGAAGAGACAGCACAGCTGTCATTAAACGCTGACTGTGGCGATATCAACATCCAATATTGTTGACAAAAAAGACAACACTATTATGTAGTTAAAATAAAAACTCTTTTATTCACGCAGTGAAAAACTCTTTTATTTTAGGTACTGCACTAGTTTCTGGAAATAAGTATATGAGTGTGCATTCACTCACCATAGAAACTGCACCTACAGTACATCAAAAACTTTCCTGCATCAGCTCTCATGAATGACAATAATGGTGCCAGTGGATGCAATGTGTATGTCCTCATCCTTTATAAGGAAAGTGAAGAAATGGTAATTTTCCATCAGGGTGTTGGTGATTGGTCATCTTATACAAATGCTGCATCCGTTTTCATATTTGCTTTGAGCTCTATAATGTTTAGTGACTTCAAAGCCTCTTAGCTTCGTTGGGTTTGTCAGTATCTCCAACTGAGAAGCCAAATTAAACAAATTACGCAATGAAATAATAAAACTCATGAGATGGCAATCCCTCAGTCCAGAGTAACTTTGATAAAATGCTAATCAGGGAGCAGTGACAAGCAAGTCATGGACCCCGGTCAGATGTGTATAATAGCTCCTCCAATTAGACAGATGACTGGGGTGACCCATGATGCCCCACATGCAGATCACACATGACACTCATCAATCCCTGACCTAAGGGAAGATAGAGAAACAGTTAAAGTTTGGCAGTAGGAACAGTATGCAAATGTAAAAATGCCTGGTTTCAATGTGTATATCATGTGAAATGCAAAAAGATTGTGGTTTGAATACAGTTTTGTGAAAAAAAATCCTAAATGTTGTAGTTAGATTTTTGTCCCTTAGGTCAAAATATACTTGTCTGACAGTTGTTTGCAAGGCAATATGAGACATCTGCTTCACAGCAAGAGTTACATTTCATGGCTTAGTACCAAATAGAGGCCACAGACTTCATCCCCAAAGTAAAATTAATTAATTTATTACTCAACACAGTCTTTTTAGCTATGTGTGTGTGGGTGGTCCTCCGTTTCCTCACTCCTTCACTGATACATTTGACCTTGTCTATCCATAACTTCTCTGCTCTTGCCAGTCAGCCAGCAAGACCTTCAGTTAGAGAGCACAGATCAAAGCCCTGTTTCAGCTACTCAGCCTCTAATGCCAGCATGACAGTGAGCCATCATTAACACGTGCACGAGTGTTACCACTCTTCCTTTTGGTCTCAACATCACTTATGTTCAGCGGCTGTCAACCGCAGCCTCACCAGGCCTCGTTTGTATTCAGGGAGAGTCTTGAAAGAGCTGAAAGAAACGAGCTTGATACAAGTGTGCAGGATGAAATAATTTGATGGGTACAGGAATGGGACAGTTAATTCTCAGCAGCAGAGCTAGCAGAGCTGATTATAACCATGGATGTGTTAAGACGCTGACAACTGAACAGTGCTGCTGTCAGGACCATTGGGAATCATTGGGTGTCAAGGTCAACTTCACTGGGACATCATATGCCCTGGAAAAAAAAATTCCTGGACATTATTCAACACCATAACTCAGCAACAGAATGGGAGATTGTGATCACATTTCACATTTGGTCGGATACTGAATTGGTGAAACTAATCTTAGGTGCCCACCATGAAACTGTGGTGATTGCATCAATCTTCTGTGTTGCCGGGTTGAAGATGTGTGTGAAGCATCAATGTTTTACAATGCGTAGCTTCTTTGAAGCAGCATCCATATTTGAAGCATTGTCTTCTGTCATGGCTACAACTTTGTGCTCTATCATAATCTGCTTTATTGGCCAAGCATGTGAACACATGCAAGGAATTTGACTCTGTTTTTTGTTTCTCGAAATTAACTTGCACACTCCCAGGCTTTGATCTTGTCCTTCATCCTTCTCTCTGCAACAAGCTGCCAACTTGCCACAGCTGGTTGTAGAGAGGCTTATCCAAGATGGCTTTGATTTTGTCCCTGTGTCTCCACACTGTCCAGTTCTAACCTGATCGCCTAGCTGGTCTTCCTTAACAGCATGTTGAGACTGCTGACCTCCAAAGCCTTGATGCCACCAACCCAGCACATCACCGCAAAGAAAAGAGCACTGGCACATTTTTTATTGATTAGGAACCCAAGGTACTTGTATGAGTCCACCTACTTCACTTCCTCTCCCTGGATGACAACTAGGACAGGGGACCTCCTGTTCCTCTGTTAGTCCACCACAAGCTCATTGGTTTTGCTGATCTTTGAGGTTGAGGTGATTGTGGCAAAGCTCTCTATCAGTCTGTAAAAATAGTGTCTAAGTGAAGACAGCATGTGTCTCAATGGAAATATCAATATAGCGATAACTTAATTTTGCCAGTAAAAACATACTTAATACATTTTATTACATTGCTTTAAAGTCTTCACTACATATATTATAATGTGTCTTGACCAACATTGATGTCAATTGCAACTTGACTAAGGCATAGACATACAAACGCAAGGCAGTAATTCTGCTTGATATCAAACAAGCAAGTAAAAGGAAATAATGCTTTTAAAGTGTGGATACAAGCTCTTGACATGTGCATTTGTAATCTTTTCAGCATGCCCACAGTCCACTTTATTGATTTAGTCTGTCCATCAGTGTGTAGAAGGCGCAGAAAGAAAGGCCACAAAACAGCACTGAACTGTGAAAGATAGTAAATGGGGCTCAGCTATTATGTTTGCTGTCTGCAATGCACTCACCCAAAGTGTTAGTAAGAAAGTAAGAGTGTAGAAAATAATTGATTGGTTCTGCCAGGTCAGGAGAAGAGAGTGCTTCATGCTGAAATGCATCCAAAGGTCTCCACACAGACAGCTCCACACAGACATGCCAACATACAATATGCTATCTGTAGATCAATGCAGTCTTGAAGGCAGAAACAGAAAAAAAAGTTATGTAAGCAGAAACAACATCTCTGATGCATATTTAAAAAACATTGCTTCCAAGCTTCATAAAGTCTTTTAATTTGTCTCCCAAATGAACCATGTTGCTGTTACAAAACATCCTTTACACACACACACACACACACACACACACACACACACACACACACACACACACACACACACACACACACACACACACACACACACACACATACTGGCTATCAGCAAAACAGAGCTACAGCAAAGCAGAAGAGGTGGAACAGAAAGGTTTGAGCTGCTCCACCATATTTTGTGTAATGGCCCCCAAGTGGCCAGGTCTGTGTAGGAGATGGTTGGAGACGGAGAGAGGCAAAGAGGCAGAATCATTGTTGCAGGTGTTAGAGTGCCATGGTCCCCAGTGCTGCTCCAGCTTACAGTAATAACACTGCAGTTTATACAGAGTGAAGTTTGAGAAGTGAAAGGAACAAGATATATATGGCCTCAACAAAAAAAAAACAACCTATAAGTGAAAACTGTTCCACTAAAAATGTAATGCAAAAACTATAAGCAGATTATTACCTCAACTTAAGAAACAGCCCAGTTGCCAAAAATTGGCATTGTACGTTTCTACAAACTACAGATACGTTGATATGAAATATATTTGGCACCCTTTAAGATCTGGGTGGATGCATGGGTCAAAAATCCTAATTGACACAGCACAGTGGAGATAGGTCTGGCAATGTGAGACTACTCTTTGGGTATTTGACGGTTGTTGTTAGATTATCAGGCGTTAAGACAAATGTCTGAAAATTATAATATATCTATCAAAGTAAAAATCTACTTTTAGCTTTTGCTCCTCTGTTTTGTCTCCAAATTCACTCCACAAACTCTTTCTCTGCTGTTTTCCTCACTTCTTTGGTCTGTCATTTTCTTGCTCTTATATACTTGCCCATACTCAAGATGGCTAGAATAACTAGCATAACTTCCAAAGTATTAATGGAATATTATTGCTTTGGGAATTATGCTTCAGAACTGTATGTAACATGTATATATAACTTGTGCATTCATTTCAGAGTATTTGGAAGCCAATATCATCCAATTGACTGCCAAATCCTCCCCTGAACAGCGATGATCATACCTCAGCAACCATAATTAGGTTTGTCTTTGTAATTTGTTTCTTTTCCAAAAAACAAACAAAATATAAAAATATAACAACTAAATAGTTAGGGATAGATTTCACAGCGTAAAGTAAGCTACTAGGATTAGCTAGCTAACTAGCTTACTACCTAGTAACCAGGCATTATTTCCAAGGAGTAGCATATGATTAGCTTACTACATCATTTTGTGGGGCTACAGGTTACATGAGAAAAAGCCCCATTCCAGACAGGCACATCCACTATATGGGAGCCTGTCCTATATTCAAACTACAGTTTGAAGACATGTTTGCCTTTAAAAGCCTTTTCTCTTGTATAAGCGGAACATCATTGTTTAAAAAATAAAAATCAAACAATAAAGCATGATTTAACTTTCATGTTGCTTGTCCAATTATGTTTCTATAGTCAGTAAGAATCCAAATAATAAGAATCTGATCTTACATGTTTCTTTAAAATACAATAAACTGGCTCTGCCCTGCAACACAAGAACAATGCTTACTGTTTCATTTCCATGTCTTTTGTCTACACGGATCTTTAAAGCTACATCGTGTAAGAATTACTCCCATCTAGTGTTGAGATCATATATCGCAATCAACTGTCTCTCGCCACGCAGTTCAAAGTACGTATTGCAGCTACGGTAGCCGTCACGCTTCAAAAAGCGAAAGTGTACTAAAGGCCGTCAATCAGCCGTGGTTGTTGGAGTGTATGTGGCGCGGATGCGTGCTTCACACCACCCAATGCAAAGGAGAGAGAGAGAGGGAGAGAGAGAGAGAAAGAGAGAAAAAAAAAGAGACTGCAGCGGTCCGGAGGATGATTAACTAGTTGGGACTTGGTAGTTGGGATTTGCAGCTCCAATGTTCACTCTTTTTTTCTGACGACGCCAGTCTCTTGCTCTTTTCAATATCAGTTTTCTTATTCTGGGTGAAGAATTAGACTCCTGTTCCTGAAATTTGGATTTTGAATACGTGTGGTCCTCCGTGTTTCCGTATTTCAAGATGGCGCATGAATATGGAGCGGCGACCCCAGTTCATGCCTGCGCAAATGTAAAATTTCAAGCAAATAGGAATACTTGAAATTGATGGTGGTGGTCAATATTCATAAAAAAGCACAAGTTTGTGAAGGGCAATACAGATTTTGATAATGAACAACTACAAACGTTACACACTGGGGCTTTGAAAGGTGACTTTACTGACTGGAAAAATGTAGTCTTTTTCCTCGATATTTGAGACCCTTTGCAGGGTTCTCTTAGCTTGCCTCGTTTCATGATATAGCGGTTATGAAAGAACATATAGTCTGCTAGTACTCTGTAGCTTGTAGTTATTCAACAGTACTGCATATTTTAAAAAGTACTTTCACTGTCATTTTGTTCTGGGTCCCCCTAAAGGTAATTTGTGTGTTTTCTGTACTGCTTCACTTGAACCTAAAGATGCCCAGTAAATATTTCCTTGGTGCCTCATATGTACAAAATATTTAAACTGTAACTTGTGGGCTGTTATCTAAAGCATTTAAATGTATAATTCTCCAGAGGTTTTATTAACAAGCCCCAGTGTGTGTAGCTGGAAGTGTCCGTTCATTTAAGTTGTGCTCTTCCTTCAACACTTGGGTTTACTTTGAAAGATCCTCATTTCCTGTAATTTACTGCTTATGCTCACATTTCACAGAAATATTGCATCACATAAATGACTGAGACTCACCCCTGTGCTGTTGATGATAATAAAACTAAATCACCTAATTGAAAAATTTAACATTACTATCACTTTGTCTGCCGGTTTCTCTCTTACCATGCCAGGCTCTAATTTGCATTTCTTAATGAATTCACTCCCTGTCCTCCAGTTACTGTACAATGATGAATATGCCCACCTCCATATGCTTCTCATCTCAGTCTTTTCTTGGTTTATCTGCTCCTCACCATCCACACTGTTTCCTCTCTCCCTGCCTCTCCATAACTAATTTTCTCTAACCAGCTTTGGGCTGTGTGGCATCAGGCAGTGTGCCCAGTCTGTTGTGCCACAAAATTACTGCCGGTATGTGTGTCAGAGATGGAGGGAGAGAGGACAGAGAGGGGTTTATCTCACTTTTTGGTGGTGCTGGGTCATCTGCAAGATGATTATGTTGCAGTTTGCAAAGCTTAGCTCATGTTTTATACACCACATTCTTCATATGGTTAATTAGCTTCCATGATGCTTGTGGTGCATATTTACACCAAAAGTGCTCAAACCTAGAGAGATGTGATGTGAAAGAGCATGGGAAATCAGACTGATGATAAGCTGTGGCGTCAGATATCCCGAGGGCTTTTCCACACTGTGTGAAATGTTTCATAATTGTCCCAGATCCGTAAAGGAACCTATCAGATGCTGAAACCAGGGTCCCCATAAGCACAAAGCTGTATGCAAATCCAGATATTTAGCAGAATAATTTAATCATAGCAACATATGCAATGCAATACCCTGCACTCAGGAATTAAGATTAGAAATCCTCGCTGTTAGGCAGCCATGCACTAACTACAGGAATAGAAACATTATATTACTACCACAAGCCACCATTTAGCATAAAATTCAGCAGCTACACGATCCATCTTCACCCTATTGAAGATCCTAGATTGGATGTCACTCTCAACAAAAGGACAATCCATTAATAATTGAATTGGTTCTCTCTGCTCTGACTTCAGTCGATGTGAACTTTGACCCAGTGCTTGTTGACAATCACACCTCTCCCTTCTTGAGCCGTATTTGTTTCCCATCAGCCCCTTGCACACACATGTAAGAGCCGAGATGTGTCTTATACAGCCAACTACTGTATACTTGTTTTTGGTTGTTTTCAGGTCTTGGATTCAGGTCTCAATTTGGGCAGTACTAGGTGGGTTTAGTCGGGTTAGATCTGAAAGGTGTGGGTATGGGCTGGGTCCGGGTCTTGGTTTTAGGCCCGTATAGAGCAAGTAATGCTAGGTGAGCTCATTGCTTATCAATATCGCTCTCAGCAGCTGGTGCTCTTCCACTGACTGACCTACTCTATAATACACAAGCACGTTTATTCAAACAGACTGTGATCTAATAAAAATGCAGACATGGTTTTCATCCCTTTTTGAAAATATACAGCTGCAACACATTTGAATGAAAAATTATCCAAAATAAATAGCCTACTTTAAACAAAAGCAGGTCTCTCTGAGAATGCTCCTTCCGTTGTTTTCCATAACAATAACTGACTTAGTACAATAACAGTTTTCCTCTTCTGCTCTACAGTGTACATTTATAACTTGACTGTTAATCGCTGCTCTGCTCCAGTAGCCAACAGCTGTCTGCTCTGAGCGCATCCCCTGTTTTCCACTGGCTCTCTCTTGCACTCAGTAGGCTACACACTGAGCTGTTCCCCAAACAAGCTACTTACTCTTATAACACGAGTCATCATTCTCAACCCAGCCATGTTTTTCGCCAAAACGCAATGGATGTTATTTTGCATTTCAACTCATATGTTATTTTAGGATTGATTGCCATTTCATCTACAAAGTGAACACGCCTGCCTGACATGACAGCATGGCTTTACGGAAGAAATGGGTCATATCACGCAACATCAAACTATATTGATATGAACAGAATTGTTTCATCCCATATCTCGTTTGAAAATATATCAATATAATTTAAAAAGTCGACATACCGCCTAGCCCTTAGACACATTAAGTACTTCTTTATGATGTTTGAATTGACTAGACAGTGGAGCAGTAATGTCAGAACAGACGTTGTGCTGCGTGTGAAAGGCAACAGAGGGATTGACAAAGGGCTGAACAAGGAGACTGTGGCTTGGCTTTGGCTGTAGGATTTACACCTCTGCTTTCCTGTCCACATGCCAGTTGTATCATTCTCCCTTCATTTATCCCCAGGCAGCAGACCATTGATTGGCATGCCCATTGGAAGTGTAAACACAACTTTAAGAAAAACCACAGGTTGAATTTGGCCCCACATACTCCTCTTTCTTTCTTTCTTTTTTAGTGTCAAACTGCTTCACAGATTTTCTATTTCTGACACAACTGTAGCTCCTGAAGGCCAAGCATTCCCACACAACAAATGTGATGGAAACGACACATCAAACACTGAGAGCTGTGAACATGGTGACAGATGTATCCCAAGGCCTGTCTGTTCATATATCAAGTATGGTTGAGGTTAGGCAACTAAAACCAAGATTTCCTGCATAAGCATTGAACAAATAGCTCTATGTGAATGTAACTCTGTATGCAACTTCCGGCCACTAAATCCTTCATTCTTCTATCCTCCCTGAATGAAAGACAAACCTATACCTATCATTTGCCCCCTTATTTTACAGATCCAGCACCCACCCCTCTCCATTTGTCATTGGTCCTGATAATAATCCGTTGTCAAAAGCAGGGGCTGTAGCATGTAATAAGGGGTATTAACCCCAGAGGAAACAGCTATCATCATGGTTTGATGGTTTTAGAGTGCATGTACATGTTGACAAAGGGAGAATAGCGAAGAAGGAGATGTAACAGGAAGCCTCTTCTCTCAAATAGGACTGTGACTCACACCACATCTGTACAAAGGATTTGGAGGATTTGTGAGGCCTTGAACTGTTATTAGAAGTTTTTGAATGTGACCATAAGATTTAGCTGTTGATTTCTTCTGCTTTAGGAGTGCCTGATACAGTAGCCTACTATTAAATATTTGCTATAACACCACAGGAATTGCAGTGTATGTAGGAAAATTGGAGGTATAGGTTATGAGAACAACCTTTTGCATACTTAGGGTGTCTTAATCCATTACAATCCTACGTAAATATCAAATGTTTGCTTCTCTAAAATGAACTCTCTCAGCTTCCGTTGCTCTTTCTGGCTTTTATTTTTTCTCTCTCTTCTCTCTCCCCCCAGCATCAACACTCCCCTTTCAATTAATGATTTCATCTTCCCAAACTCCTCTTCTTTCTGGTAGGAGGCATCTGCACCACTACTACTACCACTACTGTCTCCCTCTTTTCCAACAGACATCAGCATATAATCACACACACACACACAGACACACACTCATATACCTAAATGGTGCTTAATTATGCATCACTGACGCATGTAATCCCAATCACCTCATCGTTACAAGCTGAAAAACATAAAATCTAAAATCATGCAGGGCTTTGACTAGTATAGGCAACACTCTACTAGTCGTTCTTTTGCCTGAAACTAAAAGGATTTTCCACTATCGCCCACCATTGCCTACACAACACAAACAAGCAAACAGTTGTTCATTCAGTAAATTGTAACATTCATTTCTCGCCAGGGTCAGTGCCAGGGTTTTTGATTTTGTTTTTTTACTCTGAGCTGAGAGATGTGGCAGTGAGCTTCTATGAACGCCAGAAAGGCCATCAATAATGCACACGCAGCTTGTTATAGCTCAAACTCACTCTGCTTCGATGGCTCACCAACCTAAAACCCAGCATCAAAGAGACCAGAGAGATGTGTCTCTGTGTGTGTGTGTGTGTGTGTGTGTGTGTGTGTGTGTGTGTGTGTGTGTGTGTGTGTGTGTGTGTGTGTGTGTGTGTGTGTGTGTGTGTGTGTGTGTGTGTGTGTGTGTGTGTGTGTGTGTGTGTGTGTGTGTGTGTGTGTGTGTGTGTGTGTGTGTGTGAGAGAGAGAGAGAGAGAGAGAGAGAGAGAGGCGAAAGGCGTTGAAAGCCTTGACTTTAAAACCTTTCCTAATGCGAAATGGAGTGACTGTTTATTCTCGCTGAACAAGCTCTGTGTGAAGATTTATTTGGTGAAGGAGGATTTATTCTCCTGAAGAACTTTCTGAAAAGAATAATAATAATAATACCAATACAATAATAAGTAATGAGACTACGATTGAGATCAGGGACACTGTGTGGATGTGATGTAACCGTTTGAATCTTTAACATCCAGTACTTTGTAAAGAATTCAGAAGAGGAAGCAAAAAGGCTTTCAATGCTCAGCCAGTGGCTACAATGGACACAGCACAGCTCGATATGAAGGTGGCTTATGTCTGAGAAGATGTTACAGCAAACAATGTGCTACACTATAAAAGCCTCATTATGCATATAAAGTATATCCACAAAACGGGCAAACAAACCATGTGCACAGATTTCTAGATTTTAAGGGCATTTTGTTTGAAAAAGGTGTTTGTCTCCTTAACTGGTTTTCCAAAATTAAGAGCTTACATGGCTCACACACCTTTTCTTTTCCGTGTAAAACATCAGCGTGCATGAGTCAATGTAAAGTGCTGCACATCTTCAGACCACCTTTGTATGGCACAGGTCGAAAATGTCTTCAGTGAGAGGTGTTTTTAATTCCCCCCCCCTCCCCCCCCCCCCCACAGAAATCAATCGAATAATAAAAATAAAAAATAAAAAATGCTTAGATTGAATAAACAACTTTCTCCATAAGTGAACTAAACCATGCAGACTGGTAGCTTCTGTCCCCACCCAAAACCTGCAGCTCATTTGCGTTTTACCAGCGTATTGGATAAGTTGCTGTATTTATTACAGATCATCCTCTCACTGAACAATGCAAATAAAAAAAAACTCAAAGAAAGGGTGCGGCGGTGTCACAACTTTTCTACCACGAACTTTCGGTCGATTGCGCCGTTCGCTCTCTGCGGACGCTTCACAACTCACCTGCAGGAGACGGTGATTTCTACTTTGGTGGCAGGGATGTTGCCGGTGATCGGGTCGAAGTCGTACACCGATGACATGTCGTCTAGTTTGTCCATAACGTCTCCCTCTATCATCTCCATCGCCAGAGCTCGGGGTGGCTCGGGTGTGATCCGGGAGCCGCACAGCCTGGCCCTGACTGAGCGCGTCGAGTCTCCGGTGACTCCAGAAACCAGATCAGAGACCGGACGGCCTCCGGTCCGAGCGGGTGAGGCAGCCACTTCACAAATGTTGAAGCTGGAGAGGAGGGAGGGGGAGCACCAAGTGAGTGGACACCCGCGGAAAAAAAGCAGAGGCGCACTAACTGTCTATGCAGTGTAATTAAAATATTTAAAAAAAAAACAATGCGTGGACATTATCTGAGATTACTGTTGCGCCCTCACCGACCGGCTGCACATCATATGGAAAGGAGAGGTGGACTCCTCTCTGCGCTTGGTCTTCAGTCTGTGCGCACAGCAGAGCGCGTGAAGAGAAAAGGAAAGATACACTCGAACACACCCATCCTCCTCCCACACGGAATTACACTCAAGGGCTGGCAACCCTACCCATGCCCCGGTGCTGCTGCTGTCGCCCTGCAACAGCCTCTGTGCTGCTCCCTTGGTGTTTGAGCGAGTGAGTGTTATGGTAATTTAATTACGTCCTTGTGCTTTTTAATATTAAAGACTTGAGGTTTGGTGGGAAAATTAAGCGTAAAATCCGTCAAAACCATGAAATAAAGATCAGCTCGTCATAACAGACACTTCTCTTCAAGCACATGGTGCTGAGCGGTGGTTGCAAAGCTGGTGGTCGGGACCCCCCAATGGGTCGCAGGATAAATCTGAGGGGTCTCTAGATGGTTAGTAGGAAAGGTATATATTGCTTTGGTTTACTTCTTTTAATCTCAACTTTTTTAATGTAGATTAATGGATCATTTGTATCCCCTCGGCGAAAAATTATTCATATAAATCAGTCTGAGAGGGAGTAATCACTTGAACTGCTCTCAGCCAATGACAAGGAGTAGATATGGCTTCATTTTAATGGGCTGACTTTGGAAGGGGAAAAGATTTTTAGCACCACAGCAATGGACAGCTCCCAGATCAAACCATTCAGCTCAATAATAGGGGAAAAAAACAGCAGTTAAGTATCCAGAAACGTATTTGGCATGTAATACTCACTGAGTAGCCTAACAACTGTACTGTAACTGTAATTTTGACTTAAAGTTCAAGTTTCAAATGGGTCAAAACTGCAACTATTTTTCCATCCCATTGTGTGTGTTGTTTTCTGTAGTTAAAGGAGGCATATGCATGACATGTTTAAGCTTTAATACGTAACTTTTTTATATTAATGAACGTCCGTTACATTCAAGCCATTGCCAAATGAATTGATACAAAGCTAATTAAGACTATCAGCTCCGCACAACTCTTTGTATTTCTCAGTATGGCTATGTTCAGAAGATTGTGCCGTCCGGCGACTTTCAAGCGCAGAAACTCAAGTGAAGATAATTACCTCGTCTGAAGAGTCCATCATGTCTTTTAATCCTCCATGTCCTCCTTGGCTACTAGCAACTGTGTGAAGGGGGCGTGAAGGGGGCGTGCAGGCGATCACGGAAGGCTTGTACCATGTGGACGCGCCGACAGAGTTGTCATTATTGTTGTCATTATTGTATTTTAACTTATTAGTTATGGAAGATATTCGAGGAAATGTTATGTTATGTTATGTTTGTCTTGAAGCTGCTGTGGCACTATAATTTCCTTTAAAGGATTTATAAAGTATCTATTTATCTATCTATTGAAGAACGGGATGCCTTGCGTGGCCTTTCGGAGAGAGGGAGAGAGACTTGCATGTATGCATTTCTTCTCACATTATTATCAATAAAGCTATTTGAGGTGAGTCAAGCCTCCTCCTAATTTGACATCTACTAGCCTCCAATGTCACCTGCCTCACTCCGCCTCGAGAAATCCTACCCTATGCACATCTCTACATCTACACACACAGATCAATCAACGTACACAGGGTATCTAAGATTCCTCTACCTGAAAAATGGCGTGTGTTTCTATAGTCAGTGGTGTGAAGCCGTAGTGTGGGTTTGGCTTATCCTCACCTCGGGGGCTTAGCAAGGTCCACACACACACACACACACACACACAGAGGTGCACACCAGAATTCCTCATGGGGGAGACAGGAACTACATATTATAGCTTTAAGAAATTCAGTTAGCAATTAAAATGTGTTCATCCTGGCTGATTTACAATCAATATTAATTACGATGAAGGAATTACATAGAAATATAAAGGCCACCATCCATCATTAGCCTGTTGTATGTAGCTAAGACTTGTAACCCACATTGTAAAGAAATTATGACTTGTGAAACTGCCTGCCAAAGAAAGTGATGGGCTTGTCATTTCTGGACAGCTACAGTTCCTAAATGCAGTGTGTGTGTGTGTGTGTGTGTGTGTGTGTGTGTGTGTGTGTGTGTGTGTGTGTGTGTGTGTGTGTGTGTGTGTGTGTGTGTGTGTGTGTGTGTGTGTGTGTGTGTGCGTGTGTGTGTGTGTGTGTACCCCTATCTGTTTATCACACACTCTGACTTTTTTCATGCATAAACAAAGGACTTAGATGCATATATGAAATGCACGAAAACACTATTGTCATAAATAACCCAATAACCAGATGTTTCCCGCATATTGCTGGTTGCATCAGGAAACATCACTTTTGACCAACTTGGAAAACTAACTTAAAGTGGACTAATGACATTTTTGGGTCAATATGGAAACAGATGGAAACAAATGGATCTGCATACCAAGTAGCTCCTGTTCGAAGGATTTGAAGGCTGTGTAATGTTTCCAAGAACTTGAAGTTACACAGCATTAAAATCCTGTGCATGTCTTTTTTATAGTTTTAATATGGAAACAGGGACATCAGGTATCATTGTACATGCACAATTATATTTTCTTTCATAAAGTGGGTTCAGAAGCACACAGCTCTTTACTGCATAGAGCACCTAGCATCTGGATTCTGGAAATCAATTTATACTGACACAGGACGCTTCTGCCTACACAGCCCTCCAGCTCAGGATCAGGAACACACACAAACACACACACACACACACACACACACACACACACACACACACACACACACACACACACACACACACATATACACACACATACACACAGAATCCTTCATTTAGAGGTATGCAACAATGTGCACCTATAAAGACGTCACTGAACAAACCATTAACGGAGATAAAGAGGCATACACATCTACATACACACCCTTTTCTCTACCAGGATGATTCATGTATTTACAGGGTCTGCTGTTAAGTGTGGGTGAGCACATTATTGCAGATGTTCCAAGGAGTGGGTTGGTAACAGCAGGGCCAGAGGACAAAAAAAATGTAAAGAAGAACCTTTTCAACAGCTACAGTATTTGATACCAATTAGAATTCATAAAAACTAATATCTATTTCCATCCCTTTATCTGATTTGATCTTGCATAAAGCAAAGGGAACTGATGTTGAGATGTTATATTAAGTTATATTTTTCCTGGATATTGATAAGATTTTTTTTTATGTTATAATATTGCAGACCTGTCATCTCTTTATACATTTGTTGTGCACGATCAGTCATAGTCATCAATCACAGCAACATTTAACCTCGTAGGTGTTTAAATCAATACTGTTCTATCCATCACAGTTAATGTAACATTAGTTTTGAGCACTCCTTCAATAGGGACCTCTGTAACAAACAGCACTCCAATCAACAGTTGGCAATTCAAAATAATTAATGCAACAAGCATATGTTTTCTTTTTCAGAACTACCAGCAGACCAAACTATATTTGTTTGGAGCAGTAATGATAAGAACAAATAACAAAACCATTGGAAAGCAGTTGCTGCTGCCAGTTCTTAAGAAACAAAATTCTTTAATGCCTATTTCTGAATGTCTTAAGGAGCCAGCTTGTTGAGTGATCGATAGCCAATACCCTGTGCCTGGTGCACACTGGAGGATTTTCATAATATATTAACTCAGTAGTTCCCAAACTGAGGGGTATAGGGGGTATAGGTAAATAATCCATGGTTCTGCTGCACTGCTAGCAAATCATGGACAGGTTTGTGAAAGGACTACTAGGTAAACGTATTGTAAAGCAGACGATAAAGCTACACCAAACGCAACTGCCAAAACAAAGACAAGAAAATATGTAGTAGTGACCACAATTCGATCTTTAATTGAATATATAGTTGTATCTTCAAAGGGTGCCGTGCAGAAAAAGTTTGGGATCCACTGCCTTAACTGATTTTAAAAACGTGGAAGACCGCAGACATAATGACAGATTTAACCGTTTTTTAAATATATATATATATATATATATATATATATATATATATATATATATATACAGGGACTTGTGATCTCACAGAAACTCAAACGTGAATTTAGAACAAAACAACATGTAGGCGAACTGATCATCAGATCAGATGGTTGCACTTGTGTGTGCTATGTTTTGCACTAGAGGAAAAAATGGATGACATTAAACAAGCACTCATACTGTGTCCGTCATTCCTCCAAAGTTACTCCAAAGTTATGCTCTTTCTTTTCTACCGTCCACCTGGTTGGAAGCCATTTTTTCTGTTCTACGCAACATCCGGTCGGTGACGTTTACTGGCTCTGAGCCAGTCGGTAACATTACGATTATATCTGTAAACCCCTCACACTGCAGGATAATTTGGGCAGATAATCTGTTCAGACCAGCCTCGAATCGGAAACACCCCCGCAATTGTTGAGAGGGGTGAATCGGACCCAAACTCCAATTATACAATACTATAAAGTGTGGGGCCAGCATTACAAAACCCTGGATACATCCTTTAAATCCTGTCATCCAATTGCAATGGACCAGGAGGTGGTCAATTCTCTGTACTGCTGGTCACATTGATAACACCATAGGGAATTCAAATGTCCCTTTTCCTCCTTCTCCGTCCTGTTCTCTCGGCTTCCTGCAGTTTCCTTAGAACTAATTACTGTGTTTATGCTTACTTGCGTCATGCTGTCCCAAAATATCGCCTTTCTGGAAGTAATTGTACAAAAACAGACAAATGCCCTGTCAAGCAAGTAAAGCGCCTTACAATAAAATGTGGTTTTTTTTCCCTGCACACCCTGGAGAAAGACATTTGTTTACTTCATTAATCACATTTCTCAGTTTTTTTAAAACATTTTTGAAAGGAAACATAACTAAATTCACTAATTAATATGTGTTGGATGTCCAAGGCCTATTGCTAAATAAAGGGAAGTGGTCTGCAAATACCAGTTAAATAGGTAATCTGTTGGTATTTTCAGCCAGCCTCTGACGCACACTTTTAAAAAGCAGTCATCTTTTTAAAATTTGACACCAGCTAACTACAGTATGTCTTTGTCAAACTTTATATTGTGGCTTCCAGAGGACGTAATGAAAAGAATCAGTGGTTAAGGGTAGTGCAGTTTTCTATTGATAGATAGTATGCCTTCTGCTGTGTAGGAAATTGTGTTGTGATTCATTTCTTAAAGAAAATTCTCCCACAGCAGGTGTGTTTTGTGGATAATCTTTCTTATTCTCATGTGTAACTGGCTAAATGAAGATGACATGATTTCATGTTGAGGTATTTCTAGGACAATGACAACACTGCAAATACTTCTTAAAAAAAACAGCAAACTTCAGATTTGCATGTATGCATTTCTTCTCACATTATTATCAATAAAGCTATCACCAAGGCTTTTCTCATTAATGAAAATAGAGAAAGATATATCATAAAATACCTTTGTAATATAAAACATCCTACAAAAAAGTAGATTAAGGTCCCATTGCGAAAACTGTTCATCAGCCCCACAATGAGTGATGTTTTGCATTGACTGCTCTCCATCAGAGAGTAGCATGCTCAAAACAGCACTGGGAACATGCTTTTTAATGTAGAAATGCTTAAAGTTGTAATTATTACACCCATTTGGTGCATCTTAAGTGACAAACAAACTGATGATTTATGATTGAGCTGGATTTAATCTGATGGCTGAGGCTTTGTCCTTCTCTCTGCTTGCAGTAGAAGCATGTGGGTACCTCACTTGTACCCTGTAGAGAAGTAGGGGGTTTGATAAATCCCAGTTCAATCACATGTTCCCTCCCAGAGTGTAATCCTGCTCTGTGGCCTAGTGGTTTAATCCAGAATCAAACCCCTCCTTAGGTGGTAAACATCACAGTGAAGCCTTTTATGAATTATTTCTCTGAGATCGACAAACAAAGCAACAGAGGGAACCATGGAATAACGCGCACACGCATACAAAGGGTATTTATGGAAGGCCACAGTAGCCTAGATGGCTGATTGACTCAACTAATGGCCCAGCGCTCCCCCAAGTTGCAGCAGCTGGGATTCAAAGAGCTGGATGTTGGATTACAGCTGCAAAACAATAATAAAAATAGCCACACTTTTTCTTAGCAGGACTACAGTCGATTCAAATGGGCTCAAACTAATTATGAACTCCTTGATTCAACACTTGCTGCTGCCCTTGATCAAATAAGTAGCTACACATCCAAAAGTTTTAATGGTGCAGTAGCTTCTCTGCTGTGGGTAAAGTTTACTGCTAAATCCTCCAGGAACCCTGCCTGGGCTCTGCACTCCTCTCTATTTTTACCAATGGAGTATTATGTTGAGTGGCTTTGCTAATAAGGTTATGTTGTGCTTGAGTTTAAATTTTGAAAATTAAGTGAAAATTATTCGAGACTGAGCAGCAAAAAACTCCCTACAGGCAAAGCTTCCACCAGGGACTTTTTAAGAAATCAAGAGAGAGCAATCTGTTCACTGGCTTCTTAATGTCACCACATTGGACATTCTCGCTGTAACTCTGGCACAGCTACTCGTTGCCTTCATTCAATTATTTTTGCCTCTTACAGCCCCTTTATGACTGTGGTTATGTCACCATTATCAAATATTTTGTTAGACCTAGTTTGCAAGTCTCCAAAAACAACAATAAATACAGTAATATTTGTAATATAGGCTGACTGCTGAAAATATATTATAGACTGGCAAATGTCCATGGTGACATACCTCTTACCCAGTGCATGCTGGGATATGCCTATATTATACGCTTTCTTTCTTTGCTTTCTTGCCAACAGTTAGATGATGTCCAGTCGCTGAGATTTTCTGGCTCAACCAAGAAATAGTTCCAGTATGTAATGTCATGTCATTTTTACACTGCAGTTCTTTGCTGAGCCCAGCAAAGAAATAGTTACAGCAGGTAACTGGCTGTAATATATTCATTCATTCATTCTTAGAGGCAGCCTACTGGTAGGGGGATTTTTTAGCAGAGCATGGCTAGCTGTTTCCCTCTGTTTACAGTCTGTATGCTAAGCTAAGCTAACCATCTCCGGGCTCTATAGCTTCACATTTGGTGTACAGATATGAGAGTGATTGTCGATTTTCTGGACTTTTTGGAATCTTCTCATCTAACTGCAAAAAAAAAAGAAATTAAGAGTAGTTCCCAAAATGTTGAACTATTCTATGTATTTATTTATGAAACAGAATATTATGTTTAGAAGATTAAGTGCCCTAAAAAATATCAACAAATTAACAACTTAAACTTGATGCTATAGACACGATTCATAATATACAGTATGAAAAGCCATACAGTATGTCATTTGAAACACTACCCACCAGAAAAAGAATAAAAATAAAGAAGCTAATCAGTTATTCAAGTTTCAGTTTAGTTTTTCAGTTATTTTTTTAAATGTACTACAGAGTGATTTTATTCAGTTTTTTTATGTTTTTGCAGCTCATATTACAGGTATTCATGGATGGTTCTATAAATCACTGTACTGTACTGGTCAATGCAAAGTTCAGGTTTTTACAACATAATACATTTATGACATGTTACTACATGGACACTTTGACGTACGAGAAGAGTTTTATTAAGGAATACTGTCTGTGGCTTTTATAAAATACACATGAAAGGACAATAACATTGTTTTTGTTAGTATTTTAAAAGTAATGAAAAATCATTTTAAGGAGTGCTTCATGTCTTAGATGGTAACAACTGCCAAGTGTCCTGATAAGGGGGCACAGGAGGTGGATAATGTTTGACAGGACTTTTGTGACGACGGATCAAAGGTCCAAGTGTGTTTTCCTGTCAGATCCACCTTCACACTTCAGACGGATTTCTGTCGGTGGGGGAGTGTAAATCTGATCCGGGTGAGTGTGTCTCTGAAAATACTCTTACTCAATACTTCAGTGGATTTTGCTACTACTTTCCAACACATGTTCAATTGTTAAACCCAAAGGCTTTCTAGTGTGTGGGAGCATCCTGTCTTCAGCATCATGGTGGAATTGGCCTTCTACCCAGGGGTGGCACTGATGTATTTTTTCGGAGTGATGAAAGCCACACAGGATGATCGAGTGGAGCTGGATGACCGTGCGTCAATGAATGTGTTCTGTCTGTTCGTATTGGCACAACCGCTGTGTCTGGTACTGGGAGGATACACTGGCATGGCTACATACCTCCTCACAGCTCTAGTCTCCTACAACTTCCTGCCTTGGAGGAAGACAAAACAGCCTGCGAAGGGAAAAGAATCAAAAAAGAAGACAAAGTGAGAACAAGAAACGTACACTATATGGAAATGACGAGACAGTGGATTCAAACAGGTTGCGAAAGAAAAAAATATTTAGGCTATTTAAAGAATAAGCATTCAATGTGAAAATCTTCTTATATGAATAAATGAATGTGTTGCTCAACCATGCAGTAATTATTTAACCTGTTTCCACAAGGCTGCCACAGCTCGATTCACAAATGCATTTCTTTTGAAAGGGGAATAATTTGTAGCCAACCTGGTTCCAACCTCCTTCCATTTCAGCTAACAACACATATTTGTGTGTGCATCAGAAATATATTTGGGAAACTTCTTTTTTTATATGTGGATTTTCTTTTTTACATTTATGTACAACAATAAATATTTTTATGTGCATTGAAAATATTTCGTGGAGAGTCATTTATATAGTATAAATCACAAAATTAGTTGTGAATCCAACTCAGTGGATACCCAGGTCAACATGGATATGACCGACCATTAAATGAATGAAATATCAAACACATTATACACATTCATGAGCATTGCCTGCAAATTTCACCCACAGACATAATTATTACTCACACTTTTTTTTTTCACCCAATGTTCATGATTGACTGTGTCCCTCTGATGTGCTTAAACCTGGTAGTGTGGAGTGTGTGATTGTGTGCTGTGTAAAACCGGAGAGAGTATGGGATTAGACTGTGCTATTAAGTCAATAGTCTGAGGCTTTGTTCAGTGGTTGTGCAGATGTTCGCTGTGTGCATCTGATAAACAGCTGGATTCTTTTATTGAAGATGCTCATGACTTCCCTCAGCATTAAAATCCTCTTTGAGTTCATGTTGTATGAAGTCATTTTCTAGGCTCTCACAGCGTCTCACCCTCAGTTTTCTTACTATAAGTGTGAATTTATGTAGCGTAAATAAGGTATCCTATTGTCTCAAGCATTCGCTACAACGTTTTCATTTCCATTGTTATTGGCTTCGAAATCCTCTTTCAAAGTTATACCAGTCCATGACAAAATGTTTGTTCGATCTCCTATACAAGCTGTATATGTGCAGTATGTTCTCAGTTCACCTTGCTTATTGTCACGTCAGTGGTGCTGCCTTTTGCATCCTTCATTATTTAAAAATATCAGTCTGCCCCTCCTGAACCTATTCTGCTCATGTATTGCCTTTTTTTGAGAGCATTCTTCTTATTCCCCACGCAGTACTCCTAGCTGAATTACTTCCCCTTGTTGTTGTTGTTGTTGTTCATTCATCTCAATCTTTTTCTACATCCAACTTTGTTTCCATGATGCTGCTAATTATCTGTCTACTAAATGTATTTGTCTGTTTCAGTCCCTTTGCATAACCTGATCTCATTACCATTATCAGACAAGAGCTCTATTTACCAATCAACAGAAAAGGCATTTTACATCCATAAAGTTACGAGCTCAAATTGTTACTGGATAATATATTGTCTTTTTCTTTTTATGACCACTTTATCACTCTTATTTCAAGTTATACAGGGAAATGATTTTCGCAACAGGCAAACATTACATTTTAGACCGAAGTGACGACAAGTGATTAATTTTCCATTTTCTGTTTGGGGAAGGTTTTTAGGCACTGTGTATTCACTTGAGCACTTAACTATAATTCAATCAGGAGAGACTTGTTTGCAGATATGCAAAGATTTATTGTACGAGAATAAAATGTACATTGTTTTGGCGATTGGACTCCATCGCAAAATTAATACATTTAAAGATGTATATAGGGTTAGGGAACCAAGATATAACCCCCCCGATGGAATCCAGACACCGGTGGTGGCGAAGAAGGAATTGAAGACCAGGCCGAAGGAGGAACCAGAGCAACAGCCGGAGAAATCCTATGACAGGAGGTGGAAGGGGAGGAGGAGGGTCGAACGCCTTGTCCACAATGACAGCTGTTACACATGGAGAGAACACTTTTAAGCAGAAGTTGTAACGCTGTGATTGGCCTGAGGAATCCATGCCAATTCTGATTGGCTTATTGAACAGGTGCTGCCTCCAACATTTATTCAATTAGGCAGGGAACTGATTGTTACGTCTTCCTGGTAGAATTTTCGCTGAGCTTCATTACAAAGTGAAAATGTTTTGCTATCTAGTACGTGCACTTACAGTATTGTTACCTGCATTAGCTTTAAAGAGAAGTGTTACGCAAGCTGTAACTGATTAAAAAAAAACATTGGACTCATAAGCAAGCTTAACAATTAATTATGGCAATATTATTTGTAAAGAGATGTGTTGGCTATTTAGTGGCAGCAGAAACAACCTGTAAACCAAAATAAATAATGATATATTACATTACAATGATATATTACATTTATTTGGAGTCATGTATGTGTCTACCTGATAAATTACGAGTCCTACTCCCTTACTCGCTCTACAGTTTGTTGGGTATGTAGCACACAGTGGGTTCATTAGAATGTTTTCCCTGAGAATAGCTGCCTCTGGAAACAGCAGTGATGAGAGCGAACCAAAACAGTAAAGTTGCGGGCCATAAAACTAAAACAATAATCTGAAAGGCGCTGAAACTCTCCCAATGTTGAGGGGAACTGCAAGTTTGAAACTAAAATCAATGTCCTTTCACATACACACAGAGTCATTTGACTGCTGTAAGACTCTACAGCCATGCAAGTGATTCTGTGAGGCTCTACTTCAACACAGTGACGCTTTAAGCAAAATACTATTAATACTACAATATCAGCATGTAACATGCTCACAATGAAAATGTTAACGGTTGAGCAGGTATGTTGACCATGTTCACCAGCACCTCTTCCTCTGCAGCACTGTGGAGATAGGTCTGGCAATGCAAGACTAACCACCACCTTGTGTTAGCATGCTAACATTTGCCAATCAGCATGAAACAAAGTACAGCTGAGGCTAATGGGAGCCAGTAGTTTTGCAGGTATTTGTTCATAAACCAGAGTATTGGACAAAGTCATTTTTTGATGTTGGGGCTAGGTTAGTCAATATCTACGACGTTCCACTTCCCAGATTGCTCTCGTTCTGCTGGATATTCCGCCAGATGTTACTCTTTTTGGATGTCCGTTTCCTTCCGCTTTCTTTGTGTTGGCATTCTAAACTCTGGTGGATTTATGAGGACTATGGTTAACTGCTCCTCAGATCTCTGCAGGGTAAAGCCAGACAGCTAGCTAGACTATCTGTCCGGAGTTTTCTGTTGCATGACTAAAACAACCTTTGAACGTACACGTTCCACCAAAAGAAATTCCTTCCCGAGGCTATTTTGCAGCGGCACCGTGGCTCCACTCTGCGCTAAGCACCGCCCAAGACGATTGTGATTGGTTTAAAGAAATGCCAATAAACACTATCCCGGATTGCTGTGTGGACTAGCCAGACCCTCCTTTGCAGTGCTGTGGAGGAAGGTCTGGCAATGCGAGACTAGGGCTAGATGAATGGACCACCAACATTATAACAATTCATCCTCTGGGGACCATGAATGTCTGTACGAAATGTCATGAGAATTTGTGGAGATATTTTTGTCTGTGGACTGCGGAAAGTGGTGGAGAAACCATCTGACCCACTGACATTGGCATCCAAAGTAAATTGCAGTATTTTTACTATTATTGGAGTTAAATTCATTTTGGTTTACTCACTAGTAAGCATAATCAATATGGGACATTTACTATTCTCTCTGGGTATTTGTCTGAATTTCAAATAGATTTTTACAGTTACAAGGGAATTGATAGAGTAGGACAGAGATTGATGGATCAGCAAGTAAGAACAGACTTACTGGAGCGTTGTCGTGTAATGAAACAGACAAAGCCATTCAAATGGAATTTCAGGAATTTGTCATATGAAGAGAGCAGATGGAGCACATACAGCTGGGACGTGACAGGGTTTGTGTATGGATGTTTATTTGTTTGTGACAGGCATCTTCAAATGGTTTTTGCCTCCTTGGAGAAGTTAATGGCCGTCGTACATCACAGTGCTTGTGTCTCCCGTCGTGGCTGGGACATGCGCAGCCTGACACGAGTTAATGATCAGAGTTTGCAAGGGAAATGAAGATGTATGAGTTTTGAGTCTGTATCTCTAGTCCTGAAGTAGAAATAAATGCATCTGGATGAAAAACATCTCCCCATGCCTACATATCATCCCTTACAACCGTTTTGCCTGTTTATTCAGAATGATCAATATACTCCTTGTCCATCTGCATGGTAAATGATCAATTTCATTCTCAGCTGCTTTGGTCTTAACATTAGACAAAGATCAAGAGCTAAATGTTTTAATCTGATAAAAAGCTGGATACATACATACACATCCCAATCAATCTGATTAAAAAACAAATCCCCTTAAGATAATCACAGGAGAGTGATCTTGTGAAAAAACATCTCTAATTTTTTTTCATGATCCAAAGCACAATATGAAATAAGTAAATCTACATTATTCACACCAGAAGACACAAAAGACGGTGGTTTTTAACTTATTTATTTTCTTGAGGGAATGTTGGATCCTTCATTAAATATTTACTTACATAATTTACAGCAGTATATTTTACATGGCTTGGTATCATGCACATTGTCATATAAAAAAAAAACTGTACACATGTACACTCATTTAAGAGGGAGTAGTCTGTGCAATAAACAAACCTTTGACCCTGCATTTATGTCTCATGATTACATATTGTTGTTACCATAGTGAGCTCAAGATGCACACCTGGAGAAAAATGACTTGAGCTGCAGAGAAGACTTGTGTCGGTGTGTGTGATAGCAATTAGCTGCCGAGCAGCAAAGCAGTAAAGTGCCCTCTTCATTGCGTCTAAATGTGATCCTATCCCCTCAGCAGCCTCAGGCAAAGTAAAAAGTCTTTTCAGCCATACTGATAAAGTGAGCTGAGACGTCGTCTGATTTACAACAGAGTTCCACAATCTGTAGGATAATCTACAATCCTCAGAATAAGTCTGTTACAGATTCAGGATATTAAGTGAATGATTATCAATGTCCTACAAACACATTCTGTTTCTTTAAGGCAGTAAGGCCTGTTGGCTGAGGCACAAGGCTGAAGCTGAGCTGACTACTTGGGTTTCATGTCCTAGTGGTCATAGGATGGTTGGGCTGGAAATGCTACAGATAGTAATCACACATCAGTTTGACAAGCAGCTCTCCTATTGTATCAGTCCTGTGGTCCTATAACTAATACCAGACAGACTGGTTACAGCCACTACACATTGAATATTTTTGCCAATTGACCATTCACTAAACCCCGCCCCCGAGCAGCAATTGTGCAGTCAGAGTTTAGCAACCTTAACTAGTCACTGCGGACCGGTCAAGCTTTGGATTTCTCCACATACTGCAGAAGTAAACCAGTGTTATTTTAAAAGCAAGAGGCATGTCATTAAGTAACAATATTATTATGTTTGGTTACAGGTTAAGTCAGAAAAATATCTGTTCAGAATTTAGGGTAACGATTGGCTCTTTGTTCTGGAAGTTTACATTCCAGCAACTCCAACCAAACTTGCACTACAGTAGATAGTATTATGTTGGCCAAACTCATTGGTTAGTCCTTATCCTAAAATCCTTTTCTTTTGTAAAAGTGGAGCATACCCATTAAAATAATACAAACATTAAAGCACTGAAGTGTGTTTTTCTGTGTAGTAATAGTTTACTTCTGTGTGAAATTATTGGTTGAGTTGCAAATCTGCCACTGTTGTTATTGTAAACTGCATACCACTGGTGGCAACCAAAGTCAGAAATTTTAAATTACACATACAGTAGCAGCTTTAAAGAGTGAGCAAGGCATCAGCTGTTCAAATGATATTTAGCTTTGGTCAAACAGCTTTCCAATTTAAACTAGATGCTAATAGGGCTACGGAACATTTTCTGCAGTTGATTGTTGCAGGAGAAAAAGATTACAGTTAGATCTTGTCATCCTGTATCTCAGATCATACCTTTCATAGAATAAAATGGCATGTTTGTGGTCAGTATTATTAGGAACAATGTTCAAATACCAGCTGACAGCCAGGGAAATAAGGATGGAGATGGATTCTCCTGAGCATCTAGGTGTGCATGCTGCTCTGTCAAATTATCATTCTCAAGCAACATTTGATATACAAAAGAGTGACTTTAAAGGCAGGGATATACCGGGGACTGTTTCTATGTCTTGACCGTTATCTTACATACTGTATCAGCACAAACATTAATACAACTGATTTCTAAACCTACTGCTGAGCTAAACAGACGTGATCTTTTCAGTACAATTTCAGTGCTTTAAGCCTCATTTGTGACTCATAAACTCTGTCTTTGTAAACTAAGTCTAAAAATAGGCTTAATACATATCTAGAAAAAACAGTTCACAGAGTATTCACAGCAGTGTTCATTATCCAAAGTGCATGTAAATCCTAACTTGCAGCCATTACGCTGTAGATTTCTCAGAGGCCAGCTGATGAGGAAGACGTCAGTTAACCTCGGCTAAATCTCCTATGTAATATTAAAAAAGGTATGACACACCTATTTACACATCATCAAGTAATGAAGTGGTGCTGACATTGGCAGAATACAAGACTCAGAACTCGGCCCAACATTATTATCTTTGGGGGGTGATCACCCCCCAAAGATAATAATGTTGGGCTTCTGGTTGGCTATACACAATTTTCCAAGCAAGCATCTTTTGAGAAGCACACTCAAGGTTATTGACTGTCAATGCTTTCAAATATAAACACATGGCCAAAACAAAAGATTTCAACAGCAAATCCACTCAGGCGTTTAACATTAAGATTGACAATAGCAATTGCCTACTAAATAGCTATGTTTTGAGGTGACCAATCCATCGATGAGTACCACAAACAAAATGCATCCTTCAACAAATGTACAAGCACAGGGCACCGAAGAGAGTGCCTAAAGCTACAGTACTACAAGATCTTCTCTAGCAATAAGTATGAGTCTGGAGAAGAGAAAAAGGCTGGCTTAGCATTCTTATCACATGAAACACACCATAGCAGGTGAGAAGGGTCAGTTTGGCTAATGAGCACAGATAAATACATAGTATACAGTGAAGGGCCGAGTGGAGTCTGACTCAAAGTCAAAGTATATAACCCATTATGTTATGGAGGTTAATTTCCCTACTGACCACATTATGTACACTCCACTTTAACTACTATACAATTACCACATTTATATATATTTTAAACAAGTAATTATGGTCAAAAATCAGTGCATATCTTCTCAGAGTTGCAAGACTTTCAGCTTTGGCCAGATTGGGAAGCTATAATGTAAGACGTGAGAAAAGCACAGTACATAGATAAGAAGGGAAACAAATGCAAAACCAAAACATGGAAATTAGTCTACAAAAAGGGGTGATATATAATAGTACCTTTCTTTTCTCAAAGTAAAAAAACAACAACTTTCAAACAAGGCATCTGGTTAAAGAGCTACCTTAATTCACAGGGTCAAGTACAGTAATGACACAAGTATGACTAACATTATCCTTCAACCTTTACCTGAGTTGGCAGAATATTAAAACCTAGAATGCTTCAACAAATTTTGTCCATCCATACAATCACCCGCAGCTTCAAACTCAGGTTGGCTACATCAACAATCAACTGTGCGTACTCCCTCTTAGAGGAGAATTTGCAGAAAGTACGTCTAAAGTTTAAACTTCAGCACCTGTGACTGCTGTTTTATGATCCAAGCTTTGTTTAATTAAACTATTAGTTTCTGGGTCTTTTATACAAAAAAGTGCACTAAATGACCAAAGTATTTCTGAACAGGAGTGAGATCTCGGAGCTGAAAAAACTGTGCTAAATATTTTGAAACTAACACACATGAATTGATTTTTATCAAGCTGTAAGACGTATGTATGTGAAGAAGCTTCTAAATGCTGCGCAACATTTTGAACTGGTGTGTGTGTGTGTGTGTGTGTGTGTGTGTGTATGTGTGTGAGTGCATTGCTGCAGTGCTGAATTTGTTGCATTAAAGAGACACTACATCAACACAGTGAGGGATGCCAAGACCTATCAGGCAAGATGGATAACCGACACATCCACTGAAATCCTGTGTTTGTGTGTGTCCATGGTTTGTGCATACACATAATCTGCAGATTTGTACATCAGTGCACGGGTACCGCAAGTTTCTCCCTTTCTTTAAATGTAGCAGCAAAACGTGGGTGGAGGAAAATTGGGATTTTAATAAGAAATCCCTCTCAGTTATGACCTACTTTCACCCAAGTAATCTTGCCTGACAAGCAGCCGGTAAAGCTGTGAGACCTCTAATTAAATTGGCTTCCCAGAGAAGTTCAGTAGCTGGGAAGGTGGAGGACTCTTCAGTATCGCTGGTCAGTCGGATACAGTCACTAACCTCAAAGATCAGAGTGGAGCTGAAAGCAGGCAGGGGGAAACTGGTGAGGCTCCTTTTACCATTTGTGGAGGATAAGTGGCAGGTATGGGCCACGCACTGTAGGATGGTTGAGATAATAGCACTCAATGGAGTATCCAACTCACAAATGTCTTAGGAGTGTGTGCTGTAGGTATTTACTGTTTGTGTCATGTGCATCTGCAAGGATGTATTTTGTTGTTGTTGTCACAGTTAGCAAATATTACAATCCAGTCAGATCCTCTGGGGCCTTAGTTGTGCTACTGGATGTGTGCTTTCTTGTTTGCAGGGTCAGCAGCTATACAGTCTTATAGCCAGACGGCCACAGAGGACTCATCCACACAACGATGAAGAGCCAGGCATTAAATAAAGACTTCAAAATGCCAAGAACTAGGTGTTTGTACACAGAGACCCGTAAAAATGTTTCCTCACGCCAAAATTCTAAACAACTGAGGTAGGGAAAAAATAAATTAGTAAATGTCATTAAAAACATTAACACGGCTTGTGGAACACAATAAAGCTTCAGTGATATACTGAGAGCCATGTGAACTACATTACAAGTGAATGGAGAACATCAAGTGATGGTGTTTTGTGTAATTGTCCAGTGATGTTTCATCCACATTTTTTTATTGATCATCCACCATGATGAGCTTATAGCATGACCCTCCACTGTGTTCAGTGTCAGAACAGTCACAGCGCTAATGAACACTAACGGTCCTGAGAGGAGGAAAAGGAGGAAAGGGTCAGAGGTCCCAGTTGTTAGTTAACATCTCTCTGGGATTTAAATTCCTCCCGCGCCATGACTTTTATACAGTAGATACATGAATGCACGTCTTTGAGCCAATTCATCTGTCATTGTTCCACAAGGATTGTAAAACCTTGGTGAAAGAACAGAAGGACACTTTTTATTGTCCTTTTAATACCAGACTGTGGTAGTTTTCATGCCAGGAGAGAGAAATTGTTCCACCTAGTCTATCCACGGCTGGGAAGATGCAGTTTATCTTGTCCAAGTAGCATCACACCTGAATGGCACTTTGAAATTGGCAGTAAAAAAACAAAACAATCTGAAAGGCAAATATGTTTTTTGCCTGAATACATATTCAACCTTGGCTTCGTCATGTTGCACCTTGACAAAGAAAAAAAACACCTTGATTGCCTTGGAAACAGTGTTTTCGGTGTCACATCTCATTGCTAGAAGCGAGCAGGTCAGAAAGTTGCAGCAAGATGGCCGACAGAGGAACTACTTCGGTTGTCACCTTTTCCTCCACACCTTTGACGACCAGATCTTCACTGTCTTGTCGCTAGAGAGAGAGAGAGAGAGAGAGAGAGAGAGAGAGAGAGAGAGAGCGAGAGAGAGAGAGAGAGAGGTTTGGGATGATGAGCAAAGGGAAGCAAGATGAACACAACAAAGGGAGAAAGTAACAGAACATCAATCAGGCAATCTCTTTCTAAACAACCCATTGTACATCAGACACAACGCAAAGAGACTAGCTTCAAAGTACACTTTAAAACACACATGCCCACACACACTTCATTAAAGACCCTTCTCATGGTGTCGGTAAAAAAAACACCTCTCCAACCTCTCAGAAAAGTAGAGAGATAAGTATGATTCATTACTGCAACAAGCAAATCTAATCAACCTGCCCACAACTCTACTCCCAACTGACCAGGCAATTTAATTTTCACTTTCCTGCACGTTCCCAGGGTGCAATACCCAGGACAGCATCACGGTTTCCATTAACACTAGCTAAAGAAGTTGTGAAGAAGCCGTGCTCTTTGGTTGGTGTGGAGGAGACGCTAAATGTCAATTGAGTGGATTCAGTCTGAAAGGATCATGTTGAATGTGTTAAATAAATAGTTCAATTTTGAGAAATACACTTCTTGCCCGGAGTTAGATGAGAACAATGACACCACGTCCCGTGTCTGTATGATAAATATGAAGCTACAGCCAGCAGGCTGTTAGCTTAGCAGGCTGTTAGCTTAGCTTAGCTGACCAAAGTGGACATAATCCACCTACCAGCACCTCCAAACCTCACAAATTGTATCTCATTTGGTTAATCCCAATGAAAGCTCAAGTGCACAAATGTCACGTTTTCCATTTTAAGGGGGGTTAAATGCTGGGCTAGATAGCGCCAGGCTAGCTATTTCCACTGCTTTCTGTCTTATTGCTAAGCTAACTGTTTGCTGGCTGTTGCCTTATATTGAACAGACAGACATGAGTGTGGTATCGATCTTTTCATCTAACTCTTAGTAAAAAAATAAATAAATATGTGTATTTCTCAAATAAGGAGCAACAGACTAATGTGATTTGCACACATGAGAAAAAGTTATTCTGAGCAAAACTATAAATCACTTGTTCAGTCAATAAGAAGCTGTTTGTCTTAGCGGAGGCAGTGATCTGCAAATAAAGCAGCAACCACACATAAAAACAAACATCAGCAGCAGCATGCTGTAAACAAAAGAACATAAAAAAATGATAAAAGAATTGGAGCAAAAATTAAAAGAAGGATAGAAACAGAACAGATGTAAACAGAAAGGTGCAGGTATTACCCAGGTAAAGACATAACAAAAGTAGGAGAAAGGAAACGCAGCAAGGAAAAAAGGTTGGAAATTAGTTAAGACAGTACCAAAGGAAGGGAGGGTTGCTGAGCGGAGAAGAGGCAATCATGGGAGGCTGGTGGCTCGGCCCTTGATGGCCAGGACCCGTCGAGGAAGACACGGGGTCAAGCCTGGCACATAGCTCCACAACTTCACCCTGCAGTCACTGGGGTCAGGGAGGACGAGGAGGAGAGTTAAGAACAGGAGGAGCGGGAAGGCAGAGTTTAAGAGACCAGACGAGGAAATACTTGTCAACAGAAAAGATGACGGTAAGCAGTAAGAGATGATAAAGAGTAAAGAAGTGATGAAACAAGAGAGCAAGAAGAGGAGAAGACAGGGGAGTGACATATACTGCATAACCGTCTTCCAAACAATGCCAGACAAATATTCAGCCGGATTGTAATCTGACTATTCTTGGTTGCTCTGACAGTACGGAGGCCCTTCCTCCACATCAGAAGGCAATTATTAGAGCAGGCATTGTTGCAGATAAAAAATAATATTACTCAATTGGAAGTCTCCACTGTCCCCATGTTTCAGGGGGTGTCTCAATGAAATGCTTTCTATGGCTAAAGCTTGATTTATACTTCTGCGTAAAATCGACGCCGTTGCTATGTACATAGGTATGGGGAGACACAAACCTACTTAGGACCCTACGCAGTAGCCTGATGTGCACCTCTCAAAAATTTAACTACACGTCGCGGCAACGCACGTCACTCAGCTGTGGCTTAATAGCGTTGCATTTCCCCCAACTCATTTCCTGGTTCTTCTTCTCCATAAACAACATGAAATCAAGGAGATAGGTAACTTTTCCTGCTACAGATTTCCCACTGTAGTCAGAAAGCACAGGCGAGACACTTTGTTTCTCACTATGACTCTAGAATTGCTACTCACTCCGCAGCTAATTGCCGTCACTCTCTCACTCACTCTACCACACACTTCCCACACACAAACACACACACACACACGTGCCGGCCCTGCTGAGATCGACACACACACCAACGCACAGGCCTTCAGGCCACTGACATATGCTACGGCGAAAGCTCTGCGTGGAGCCTCCACAGAACCATAAATCAAGCTTAAGATGGAATAGATTCTGTTTAACAAAAGGAATTCACAAAAATAAATTTTGAAGGTGTGGAAACCATTTTTGACATTGCTTGATGAGACCTAAATGTCTGATTTGTGTGTTTGCTGCTGTGCTACACCCTTCATCTGAGCAAACTTTGATCTTGCACTCTGATACTCTGGCAGCCCTCCACCTACAGTATGTGTGTGTGGCTGTTTTTGTTTTTTGTTTTTGTTTCATCTGTTTTACTCACATTTTCTCTCTCTTTTTCTTACCTTGATGCAGTAAAGATATGTCTTGAGTTGGTACATATGGCATTAATGGGGCTTTCATGACCTCTGACCTCTCCTATGGGGGTGAAGTTCTCTACGTTCCACACCTTCAGCATGCCGCCCCGGCAGGCGCTCAGCAGCATGGGCCGGCCCGGGACATATGCCAGAGCGCACACCCAGTCCTTATGGGCATTGGGGATTTGCTGTTGAGTCAAAGCAGGGAGACATAAAGTCAGAGAGAGATGAAGATATTACATCATGTTTTTACATAAAAAAATACAGGAATGTGAGTCATCTGGGTTATTGTGTTCTAAAAATAGCAGCAGAAAAACATACGTTTCATTTTTAATGGATGTAAATTATCGTCAGTAAGGCAGTTTGTTTCTTGAATGGAAAATGCACATTGTTTCCAGGCAACATACACTAATACTGTACTTAGACTCAATAAGAATAACTACTTTCTTAGCTCATGTGTCTGTGTGTTTATTATAATTTACCATGGCTTCAAACATGATTTGTGAACTAAGAATTAAATCATCTGACTTATGTTTACCAAGATAACAACACTGACATGGCAAAGAAATGGCAAAGGGTTAGAGCATTTGTGTAGAATCATAAAAGTCTGTACGAAGTGTTCCAATTGTCTTCAATTTTAATTACAGAGCAAGTATTTGGCAAACTGGGAAGGTTAATTTATGAGTAATTTCAGCCCTATGGGCAGACCTAATAATATGGCCTTTAAGAGATTTAAACAGTATCATTTTCTGCTATTGTATTGGATTAAATGTTCCAGCAGCTAATCTCCACACAGAACAGAGTGAACCTTGTCTATGATGACGCAGCACTGCAGAGGTGAGATGTTAAACGTAATCAGCATCTTCAAAACAGTGGTTCTCTTTTTTCAATAATGTACCCCACTAAAGCCTATGTAAAGAGGTACTGTGCCCGTTTAGGCTAAATAGCAACCATGTAACTAAAAAACACTTAAATGCTAACACTAAATTAATTTGTTTTTATAGTATCATTATTTTAGGAATTATGCGTAAATCTCATGTACGCCCCGCAGTACTCCAAAGTACCCCTAGGGGTACTAGTACACTCTAAAACACAGAGCATACGAAAAGCGATTTGGATTGTACACGCGGCTTTAATAAAACTTTATCACGCCGACACTGCGTTTTGATTCTGTTTATCTCAACCAACTGGGCTGCAGATTAATTTAGCTCTAAACAGAGGAAACATGCACAGGGAGATAATTTATTACATTTATCTTCTTGATTGATTTGATTGTCATTATTTTAATGTTGCATTTTGAGATTAGCTTTCAACCAAAAATAACAACACTGCACATAAAGTTAATTTCCCTTATTGTTTCCATCAGCTACCTCTTTTTGTTTTTCTCTTGGTGCATGTTTTCCACACTGCAGTTTGCAGGTAGTCTGCTCTCTTTCTCTAGTTTTTATAGGCAGTAAGTTATTCAGTTCAATCCTATTTTATTTATAGTGTAAGGTATTAATTCTATATATATTCCTCATTTGCATGCAAGTCTATTTTAGCCCTATTTCTTGTGATCTAAACAGAGCAACATGCTTAAAAGTATGTGTTTTTCCCCTTCAGCTTTCTGAGCAAAAATAAATCAGTGTTATTTTACTGAGGTGATTTCAAATTGAAACAGAGCTCCGAGTTACTTTCTGTTCAGTGATTCTTACGGAACAATGGTCCGAGCCAAGAGCGACTGACATAGTGACATTATCCAAATGGCTATAATTTGCTACAGTATGTCAATCAATAATTTTTTTTATTTGTCACATGAAATTGTACGAGGTACGATTCCAGTGAAATGTTATCCCATCAGCTCATTCAACTTGTGCATGATTCATCATGCTCCAGGATCCAGCCAAGACTCAGGCGACCCAGGCTAGCAGAGTCAGAAGGAGATAATCATATGTACCACATGATCTAGTGCATGTATCACATTGCTTTATATACAAAGGTGTATGCTGTATTTAAAAACAGCATGAGTAGCTCTCAGAAATTTATGCTTCACAATATACAACCCAATACGTATTTTTTTTTTTTTTTACCATTTAGACACAGAAACGGCATACTGTTGACACAAATGGATACAGATGGAAAAAAAACATTTGGTTACAATGCACATTCAACAGTGTAGACAGCAGGTAGAATGAACTACACAAAAATTCTTCTTCAAAGGTGAACGTTTACAGATATGTCCTTTGGCAGAAAATGGATGCTCTTGACCTATTTATGAGGCCTTCCTGTTTGCCTAAAAGAGTCTTTCATTGCAGAAAACAAGGATTTATTGGCCTTTGCCACAATGGGTATGGCCTATTTTGTCCATTCTCTATTAGAGCCAGACTGATAAACTGGCTGGGCCGATATAATATTAGTTTATCATCAATATAATAGTATTGAAGTATAAGTTAGGCCGATAAGTAACCAGTTATGTCAGTAAAGTAATGCCAATGATATATTTGAGGTCATTTAGAAGCTGTGTCTCCATTACACTAGAGGGCACTGACAAGTTCATAGTTCAACTGTAAAATATCACACATTTAGGGGATCCATACAGACATTTTTGTTTATGTAAAAACCTATATTGTCTTATCAAAGCTGTTTTCTGTCAAAGCAGTTTGGCTGTTTCATAGATACTGGAACCAGCATCAGTCATTACAGTATGCAATGTCCAATGCTGTTAATTTATGGGCAGATTGTTAATTTCTGTACAGAGCTAGATTAAATTGATTATTTTTTCCTAGCTCCTATAAATTAAACATGATCTGCATTTCCTTTTTGGTTGAAAAGTTGATATGAATGTATTTTAAACCAATCATTTTAAATGGTTTAAAATATAGCGCAATTTCAGTACAATCTATATGGAGCTCCCTCCATGACAGCTGACAACTTGACAACAACCTAATTCTGATGGTCAGCAGAGATCTGTGATTCATAGTTGGGATCTAGAGAGAAGGTTGACAAATTAGAAAGCCTTTCTCAACACAAAAGGAAAATGGAGGAAACCTTTGGAGAGGCAATTCCTCCCCCGCCCCCGAATCCACGGGTAGTTGGGCATGCAATAAGAGCTGAAGAAGGGGAATAGCAAGTACAAAAAGTAAAGAGAAAGTTCTCACATATATAACATCTAACTCGCTATCTGTAACAACTTAACACCAGTGGTTAAAAATGCGTCAGCGCTTTTCAACACCTCATAGAGAGCAACACCACCCTGCAGCAACAGTTGCATAAGCAATATATAAACAAATGTTTTCAAGCAATTGGGAACCCCTAAACTACAGTGTTGAGTAATTAGAAACAAATTGCTTCACATATTCCCCCATGAAAACACACTATGGCGTATGCATTTTAAGAGAGGGGCCGGAGCAGAACAGCTCGCAGCAGCAATCCTGGAGGAGGCAGAGTTTTCTGTAATATATTCTATTGTACCCCAAGCCACAATTTGATCCTATTCCATAATTAGACAAGGACTACTGAGTTAGAGAGGCTGTGAAATGGATTGTGTTAGCTGCTTCACAAATGAGGTTAAGGTCATATGCCACAGACCACAGCACTGACTAAGTTGATTTAATTCCACCTTTGAATTGAAATAATAATGGCTTATGTTCTTGTTTTCTCTGTTCGGATAAACAAAGGCTAAAGAGAACTTATGCAAACAACAAGAAAGTGCTGCTTACTATGCATATTACTGAGCATGCAAATGAGTAAGCCACCTCCACCCACGAGGGACATTATTATGCACTATTAACATATGCAGCGGCAACAGAGGATGCACAAGAGACACATGCATTACAAAGACACACACACTCAATGACTTTTCTCTGTGGAACCTGTGGCTCTGGTGCATGTGGGCTCTAACGCCTCGATGTTGACGCAGTGCTATGCTGCCACATTACACATGACGACACTCTGTTGGCTTTCTCCACAGAGAATTACTCTAGGTAAAGGAAGACATGAAGGGAGCTATCCACCAACTGAACGCTCAACGGGCAGGCAGCACAGTTTTTAAGTGTGACAGCCAAGCCAGTGTCAGATAACAAGTAAAATACAGTCTCTATCGGGACTGTATGGGCACAGAAGGTATGTGTGTTTTGTCAAGTGTCTATAAGACAACTAATGGTTATTTTCACTCTCAATGATTTTGTTATTTAATTAATCATTTAAACATGTAGTCTATAAAACGTCTGAAATAAGAAGATATCTTCAAATTGCTTCTTTTTTTTCAACCAATGGTTATTTCTTAATGAAATAAACCAAGAAAAGCAGCAAATCATCACATTTGAGAAGCTTAAACCAGCTAATGTTTGGCATTGCTTTGTCATTGTGAGCATGTTAGCATGCTGGCATTAACAATTAGTTCAAAGTACTACTGATAGAAATTCTTGTTGCTTGACAATTACTTAAACTATCAATTGGTTATCAAAATCACTACTCTACACTAGAAGCAGTGAAGATGTCTTTTAAATGTGGCATTCTCACTGAATAATTGTTTTCCACAATATTCTCCTATCTGCACTACATGAACCATATGGAAAGATTGGCTTTGCTCACAAGATGATAAGGGTCAAGGGATCATGAACTAATAGCCTCAGAGACGGATGGACTCTGCATGCCCTACCTGTAGTCTTATGGTAAATACTGTCAGGAGCAGCACTGAAGCACAGCCAGGGTTTGAAACTTTGATGTATCCACATGAATATAAAACCATTGCTTCCTGCTTAACTCAACCCTGCTGAACTCACGCAAATAACCCTTCATGAGTGTCGGTATGTTTCAGCTTGGTGAAAGAGACTTTAGACTTTAGAGGTTTTAGGCTTTAAGAAAAAAACTCTTCTTCATCCATAACACAAATCTCAACAAACAAACACATAGTATACATGCAGGCACACACCTGAGTGAGTTCCTGCTGCTCCAGATCCCATTTTTTGATGCCATTGTCTCTGGACCCGCTGAACAGCACATCTCCCTGTACAGCCAAACACTCGATACCATCATAATGGGGCGGCTCAAAGTTATGAGCTGGACCTACATTACCCATAGTTCCCTCTGTCACGTCAAACACCTGAGGAGATGACAGGGAGCAGGAGACTGTAAAAGACGTCTGCATCTGTGTCACTCGGGTATGGTCTGAATGTGTGTATGTGTGTGTGTGTGTGTGTGTGTGTGTGTGTGTGTGTGTGTGTGTGTGTGTGTGTGTGTGTGTGTGTGTGTGTGTGTGTGTGTGTGTGTGTGTGTGTGTGTGTGTGTGTGTGTTACCTTGACATAATGGTCTTTGGAGCCAGTGATTACTTGGTCTTTGCCCAGCAGAGACTGTCCAACTGTCAGACACATGACAGAGCCGATGTGGCCTGTCAGCTTCCCCATCCCTTGCATCCTACACACACACACACACACACACACACACACACACACACACACACACACACACACACACACACACACACACACACACACACACAGCAAAGGAGGTGAAGCAAAGGTCTGTCTGTGATATTCATTATTTACAAGAATTTGATTTTCAAGGTTTCACTGAATGAAATCACTTTCCATCTAACGAGTGAAGTAAAACTGCAGAGCCATAGCTATGCCATAGACAGAGAGGATACTGAAGAATTGTTTAATACATTCATTTTTCATTTGTGGGGGTTGGTATGCCTCATTAATTGGGTCTCAGCCCCTCAGCATAAACTGTCTGGTCCAATCTGTTACATCATTTCCCTGTAGACACATAAAACTGAGGAGAAAACTGCGATGCCGCTGGATTTCAGAAATGGGTGCCTTGTAGAAAACATACTCCTATACACACACCAGTGCTATGCTCCTGTGCTTTCTTTTGACATCCTTTTTAATATCTTAAGTCAGATGTTAATCAGCTCTCTGGTTGATTTACATCTGACAAGTGAATGAATGCATCCACATCTAGATGAATTTAGAGCTGAGATGAAACTATCTGCATGAGTGAACCAATGAATGCGGGGATGACTAAGCATATAAATCAGTGAAAGAATTCATGAATGCATAGATACATAAATGACTGACTGACAATTTGATGAATAGTTCAATGAATAAATTGATCTATGACTAAATTAATGTATAGACAAATGTACCTGTTGAGGTCCCACATGCGAACAGTGTTTCCAGCAGCAGCATATAGCACAGATCCTGATGGGTTGAGGGCTATCTGGTTAATTTGACACTCGCCCTGTGCAAAGGTTATTGTGCGGGTGGTGGTGCCAGCACATGCATCACCTGAAACCACCTGCCCCGATGAACTGTGGGGGTAAAGAGAAGCCAAAAAGTATAAGTGAGAGGGACAAATAGGAGGAGAATAAAAGAGGTGGAGAAACTAATGTCAGAAACAGAAACAGAGACCAGTGTAAGAACAGTGCAGAACTTTACAGCTGTCATCTCCTCTGGATGCATTTCACTTCAAATTTCCCCACATATAATTTGTCACTTTTCTGCAACTTAAAACACATCACAAACTGAAAGGCATATCCCTAAATCACTTCTATCAAATATCTCCTCAACCGCAATTTGTTAGATTAACTGCTCCAATCCGTTCCATCTGGCTGGTTGCAGGGAGGAAACTTACGTAAGCGTGCGGACACACTTGGCAGAGTCACGGATGTCCCACACCTTGATATAGGAGGTGGAGACAGAGAAGACCAGACAGGAGGCAGGACAATATTTGACTGACACCACATTGTTTGGGTGGCCTTTGAGGGTGACGATCTCTTGACCTGTTACCAGGTTCCACATCTTACAGGTGCGATCTGCAAGAGGGGAGAAGGGTAGTTAAAATACTTTCTTTGGGTTGACACTTTGTGATGCATATTATATTGTAATAAATGGATCAGATTATTGTAGTCTTGCACTTATTGTCAGTAATCTGACTTTTTTGATACATTTACAGAAGAAAATGTATACCACTTATTGAAGGAATCATTTAGAACTACAATAGTTTTAATGCTAAGCCTAGCCTAGTATAAACTTTTTATGCTAAGCCAAGCTAACACGTATGGCATTTGTTGACCCTGCACACAAAGCCACAAAAAACCAAAATTGTCTTTTTTAAACTTATGTTTGTGAGCGTACTTAAGGCATTGTTTTACATTTTGGAAAATATGTGTATTTACATTCTTGCAGTGAGATGAGAAGATCAACATGACTCGCACGTTAGTATCAATCTTCTCATCAAAGAGAGCAAAAAAGCGTATTTCCCAAAATGTTGAACTAACCTTTTAGTGCTGTAATTGTTTTGATATGAAAGTATTTAAGTAATCATGTTATTTCCTTTAACGTGAATAAAATCCATTTAAAAAAACTTTCATATACTGTACATACACACATACACACACACATTTATATATATATATATATATATATATATATATATATATATATATATACATACATATATATACATATATATATACACACACATATATATATATATATATATATATATATATATATATATATATATATATATATGAAAATATATTCACATATACAGTTAGTGGTACAGTATGTGTACCTTTAGATCCAGTGAATAGCAGCTCATCAGTAGCATCCACACACAGAACCGGCTTTGAATGGCCCTCGGCTACAGAAACACACTGCAGGGGCGCCGTCCGACCCCCCTTCACACCCCCGATGGGATTGATCACACCCCTAAAGATCACACACACACACACACACACACACACACGTTGTCACAGTCACGTCATAATAAATCAGTGAGGCTGATTTCTTTCCACATATCTACAGTGCAGATGTATGCAAGACACAGGCCGATCACAAACATGCACACAAAAACACAAAGAAATCTATCCATTACACAGAGACAATACAAACGCATACAAACCTCACCGCATATATAATATACAGATCACTTTTTCACCTAAAATAGCTATGTACCTATATGCAATCAAACAACTTCCTGTTGATTTTCTGAGCCTACCTGCTCCATCTCTCTGGTCTGCCTTCACTCCCCCTCCATGCTTTCCTTTTGTTGTGGAACAGACTAATTAAGACACTACCACAGTAGGAGCAGATTTCCTACTCAACTTGTCTGTCTATCTCTCTCTCTCTCTCTCTCTCTCTCTCTGTCTCACACAAACACACACACACACACACATCTACAGTATGTCCCACTGACAGGCCAGAGTCAGACAGCCTGGAGAGCAATCAGCAGAGTGAAACAGAGCAGGCAGAGGGTGAGAAGAAGAAGAGGGAGGAATGTGGGGAAATTGGTCTCCGGTGGGCATCCTAGCACCAGTGGTGGTTAGTGTGTGTGTGTGTGTGTGTGTGTGTGTGTGTGTGTGTGTGTGTGTGTGTGTGTGTGTGTGTGTGTGTGTGTGTGTGTGTGTGTGTGTGTGTGTGTGAGAGAGTGGAACAGCAGTGAGAGAGAGCCAGAGGATGTGACGAAGGAAAAGAGAATCTGTGATTACACACAAAACTCGGGATAGGTTTTGTTTCTGCACGGAGTGAGTAAAATATACAGAAGGCTGTGCTAGAAACTTGTCAAAGATGGCAACATGCTCCTCTTCTGTGCCTGCACGCACACTGATGACCAACCAAACAAATACACACATCAAATCAAAAATTAAACATTCAAAAATACTGTATATCTTTTTTACAGTGAAAAATGCCAACCAAAATCAAAAACTGTGAAAATGAAAAAAAAAAAAAATATGTGCATGCATGTCTGCAAAATCTCATGAAAACACAAAAGAAAATTGACTTGTGCAGCCACAACCTGGAAGACCAACCACACAGCAGCCTGCAACTCAAAAAAATAAAATAAACCACAGCACAACGTCCTGAGACGTCATCATCACCACATGCAGCATCCATTCTCCGCCAGTCAGGCGGGAGCTGACTCTCAGTTCAGCACCTCCACAGCCAATCGCCTTATGGGGCCCAGGGAAAAGGGTATGTGGGGTAAGTGGAGAGATGTAACAGCCTGATGACAGGTGTACGGAGTGAGAACAGCATCACAAACAATCTTTCTCACTCTCTTTTTGGTCCAATTCCAGTTTTGCAAAGGTTGATGATATAACTAGTCTTTTTTATTAAACAAGAGGAGAAATCAATACATATGACAGTTCTATTAATGTGATTTTTTTTTTAATAAATAGAGAAGAGAAGGGAAGGGAAATTGAAAAAAATAGGAGAAAAAGGATCTGAGATGTAGTTTCATTTGAATGAACCTCGACACTCTGGAGGCCGTTAACCCAAAATGGGAAGTCAGGTGAAGTAAGGTGCTAAAGCTATTATATATTTAACTTGTGAATAAAACAATTTCTTTTACTGTATTTTATTATACCAGAGCCCATATACTTACAACCACTTGCATGCTACTTTGTTTACCTGCCAAGGAACCATTATGCTGCATGACTTTAAATACTTTATTTAAAGTTTTCCTCTATAAAGGACATATACTGCCCATATTATAATATTGCTTAATGCAGCACTCTATTTCTCACAGCACGGCACTGGTCCAAATGGCAGACAGTGTTCCCATTCTATCAGCGTCTGCGGAAGATATCATAGTGTGCTGTGTTATGCACTATGAAAGGGCTGCTAATGGATGTTGCTGGGCCAAGCACCAAGAGACAAGCATAATAATAAAAACATGGAGGGGGGATCAGTGTGTGCCCTTTACAAATACACAAAAAAACAGACAGAAGGGCCTTGGTGAGAGGTGCATCAATTTGTGTATAAACGTGTAAGATAAATACACAGAGGAGAAATTTCTGTTTTTTATCATTATTAAATAATTTCATAATTATCATAAAGGAATAGTTTGGCATTTTGGGAAAACATTTTGCTTATTGGCTTTCTTGCCGAAAGTTAGATGAAAAAGTGGATATATCTTTGTTTGTACACTAAATTTGATGATACAGCCAGTAGTCAATTAGCTTGGCACAGCAGCTGCACACAGGGTAAACTAGCGAGCCTGGCTCTGTCCAATGGTAAATCACTGACTAACTAACTCATTAACATGTTGTATTGCTTTTAATACATACAAAAAAACAAAGTATAAAAACTGAAGTCGGCTGTTTGCCTGGCAAACTCACAGTGACTACACTGCACCCGGTTAAGAAATAGTCCTGCACATTACCCCCCATAAAACCACAATTTGTGGTTTACGCTTCAGGTTTTGTACGGATTAAACAAACAAGATATACCTACATGTTCATTAGTGAGCTTCAGAGGTGCTGGTAGGCAGATTTTATCTTTAGAAAGAGACAGACTAGCCGTTTCCCCCTGCTTCCACTCTTTGTGCTAAGCTAACTGGCTGCTGGTTACAGCTACAAATCTAACAGACAGACACGAGAGTGACACCAATTTTCTCATCCAACACGTGACAAGGAAGCCAATAAGTGCATTTCAAAAATGTGGAACTATTCCTTTAACTCATGTATTTCTAAACCTCTGTCAATACTGCAGTCTTCACTGGAAATGAAGTATCTAGGAAATTACTGATTGTTGTTGTCAAAACATCAGGTAGTTACTACAATCATAAGATGTTTGTTTAAATAACGTTTGCCCATTTTAATATTTGCTTCTTTGTTTTTCCTGCAGCCTGCAGAAAAGTGGTAAGGTTCATTCCGGTCTTGTGTGCGAGCTACACCACAGAGATACAAAACATCACAGGTGGGAAAGGCCGGCGGGTCCAGAAAGCCGCATGTGGTTAGCATGCACCACAGCGACCTCACCCACAGGGGAGGGGATGAGGGGGTGGGGGTTGGGTAATTGGAGGAGAGGCCAGGCGAGGCACTGACTACCGGTGGCGACCAGATGAGTTAACAGGCAAATGGGAAAACAGAGAGTGACAAACACAGTTCCTCTACCTGAGCACCTCGGAGAGCGAAGAGTCGCTGTCATCCGACCTGGAGGCAGAAGAGGAGCAGGAGAGGGGAGGGTGGGGTGGGAAGAGGAAAGGGTTAACCACGCTAAGGAAAGACAGAAGGGTTACTGGCAAAGGGTTAAAAGGAAGGAGTGACTGGAGGAAGGGTTTTAGATATAAAGCAGTGAGCAAACTGGCAGCAAAGCTCAGTCAAACAATAAAGCTTGTCCAGCGATTATCAGGCAGTTTGCCATGAAATGTGCTTCTTCAAAGATAACCACTGAACCAGCTGTATTCCTTAACCTCTGTCTGCAGATGTTTTCCTTGGTAGAGCATGTTTACTGTAGGTACACCCACACTGAGCAGCAATAGCTGTGTTTTAGTGGACTTTTCCCTAGGGCTAACATTAAAAGGTTAAAGGTTTAAAGAAATTCTTTGACATTATGGCTTATTTAATTTCTTGCTGAGAGTTAGATGAGAAAATTGATACCACTCTTTTGTCTGTCTGGTTTAGCTTAGCATAGCATAAAACATAACAGTAAAAAGTAACATAATTTGCCAACCAGTAACTCTAAAGCTCACTCAACTTTGAATTAAAATAATAATTTGTGGTTTTATATGTGGTTATGTGCTGGGCTACAACCACAGCTTGTCATATTTACACAGTTTATTACAGATTAAACAAAGAAACACGTGTTAATTATTGAGCTTTAGAGGTGCTGACAGACAGCTTGTATTACCTTTCGAACAAAGTTAGTGGTTTTAACCTGTTACCAGTCTTAATGCTAAGCTAAGTTAGCCAACTGCTGGCTGTAACTTCATATTTGACTTACAGACATGAGTGGTATCAATCAATCATCTAACTCTTAGCAAGAAAGTGAAAAAGCATATTTCCCAATATGTCGAACTATTCATTTGAACATGGCAGAAAAAAGGTACTGAAAGAAAGAAGGAAGTAGTCAAGGAGGAAACACTGATCCTAGGATAGTCATACACAGAGGTCAAAGAACTGCAAATTCGAATTTCTACACTTTTGTAGCCCCAATGTATGACTCCCCTGATGCCAGTGTCCGCTCCCACATCTACTCTTTCCAGCCATATACAGGGAATTAGTACAGAAAAGAACATAAGGGACCGCAATCAGGGTTAACAGAAGGGAAAATCCAGAATGGAGGATAAGGTCGTCGATCAAACTCACAGGTAGGCCTGCTCAAAGCTGCCGAGGGAAAAATCCAGATCACACCAATACAGTACCTCTACTGTGTGTAAATGTGCAATAAAAGTGTTACTATATTGTAAATAATTTACAACCTCAGGTTTGTCACCATAAGAGCCTGTGCTTTACACTCTGAGCATGAAATAATAAAACAAAGTGGTTCTGGATATGTCCGGAGGGAACAACTGTGTTAAAAGGTGATAGAAATTCCTCCATTTCTTGGTGTTTACTGCTGGCCACAGTGGCTATTAACATAGGGATATCCTCTTTTCTTTCGGACTCTCAAGACAAAATCCTTTTAAAATTCATTGGTTTTGGAGGATGCAAATGTAATGTGTCAAATGGTTCTGGGATTCAAAGCCCCTTTATCCATCAGAAGACACGAAAACGTTTAAAATTCATTTCCCTCATTCCCATGTGTATTTGAAATCTGATCCCTGCCTCACAGGCAACCAATCTATTCAAATTAGGGATCGACCGATTTATTGTTTTTCAGGGCCGCTACTGATTGTTCAAGGAGTAATCAAGGAGGCCGATAACCGATATTTGCAAAAGATATACAATGAAATGAAATTATAATCTTAGTGTCAACATTTAAAATAACACAAACTCCAACACAAAACTTAGTTTAAATACCTTCAGGCATATGTTGAAAATAAATGCTGAAAAAGAGAACTTTTAGTGCACGGTTAGGCCTTTTCTTTAGTGCATCCATCAAGAAAGAGATATATAGAGGGGGAGAGAGATAGATTGACGTGTAGACGTGATACAAAAATGTTCTCTGGTCCTGAAACCGATTGTTACTGTTCAATTATCTGGTTTATCAGTGAAGTGTATGAACTACACTGCAGACTGGCATCTCCACTCAGTGACGAAGGGAGCAACGGCTGACTCATATCAACGGGTCCAACGCGGGTTCAATGCACATCCGTAGGTCGCGTTATATCCGTCTGGTGTACTAAATGTCTGTATCTACTGCGCAGCAGATTTGGTTAACTATGATAAACTGATCACATTTCTCGCCCGGGTCCAGGCACCGTCTCACTCCCTCTTCTGGAACGTGTCCACATGTGGTGCCGCTTCCCAGCATAGGACGCTCGATGGGCTTGCCACTAGGCGGTGTCACGATAGATGATTGACAGGTGCTCTCCTTTTTCCTGGCTTCATTTCAAGCATTGGAGGGATACTGGTAGTGTACTGGCTGCACATGATTGGACGAACGCTTTCCCTCGTTGGCTGTCCAATTTCAAACCAGACCAACATTGTGGCTGGCTTTAAAACTTTCTCTTACATTACAAAATAGTTCAACATTTGAGGCAAAAAAATAAGCCATGCAGTAGCTGAATCTGTCTTCTATTTAGATCGACAACAGTTAGCTTACAAGTTTTTTGTGAGTTTCCAGAGGCGGGGAGTCACACTGCAATATCTGCTGCCTTATGTTCAAAACTCAGCTCCGCTTGCTTGTTGAAGCAGCTTTGACCATCAGAGGGACACTATCCTTCAGTGGTGTTGATAGACTATAACTCAAACATAAATCGGTCAAAAAACCGAAGTAGAATCCATCCATACAGCCCTTATCACAAAAACCTCTTATTGCATTTTAATAATTTTGTGAACTTGCAAAGATGCACTTGAGAACGTCACTATCTTCATCTTTGCATAGCAGACAGCTTCTCGTTTGGCATCCAATTACACAGAATTCATGCAGATGATTCGGACTAGCTTTGTAATTATTTTTATTTATAAACTGGCTCCATTTAGCTTTGAATTTATGCTTGTGACGATGAATTAAGTGTCACAGTTAGGTCAGTGTCAATGTTGAAACCAAACAAAGTGATTATTTAAATGATGAACCTTGAATCATTGTATCCAGTGTTCACTTCAGCAAACAATACATTTACCTCACAATTCACTTTAAGAAAAAAGAAAAAGAGTGTAAATGGCAAAATGATGTTAATACCTTCCATCAGATTGCAACAAATGCAAATGTTGCCTGCAACAAAAAATGAAAGGAAAAAACCCACCATTTGATCCTCCTGCATCATGCTCTATAGGAAGGCCCCTCCTGTGGGTACTACAAACATAAATATCCTCCCACACTGTCAACCTGAGTTAATTCAAAATGGCTTCAATCAAGAGCTGCATGGAAAGATGACAACAGCCAAGTCATGTACCTACCCTTGCTCCACATAATGAGGACCACAGGCTCCGACACACAAATATTCACACGTACAGCACACACAAACACAACACCTTATTCTCACAGCATCCTCACTAACGATTAGGGGTCAATGAGAAATGTTCCGGATTAATAAAGATTAGAAAACAAACCACTTTAGAGCAGAGCCAAACGATGATGAAATTACCAAGCTGGAATTGATTGTGAAGTGCAAGGGAAAAGGGCTGTTGCTCATTCCAGACTGGGCAAGTTCAGAGGCTGACATTAACATGCATCTCATATCCGCTGTGTCTCCAGCTGATGTAGCTGGACTACACACTTACACATTGAGAAATGTTCATAACATTCTTTTAACCTTTATGTATGTAAATAGGATGAAAAAACAATTAAAAAAAACAGAACGATTTCGATACCAATTCGATACCACATCTAACTACAGCCTCAACAATTACCATAAATTTAAATCTAATTCTCTCCGACACTGTGTCAACAAATTTGAATTTCATGAGATAAGATTGATGGCAGGGCTGCTTTTTATTGTATTAGATTAGATTGTACAAGATGATTTATCTTTCTCTTGCCCAAATGCAGAGCATGCACATTATTATCATGCACATCCTGTCAACTCAAAACAGACATACAGTATTATACCACAGAGTGCTGTGGGAATAGAATAGCACACTCTTACATCTACACCGCGGACAAAAGCACTTTCCTCTCAAAAGGCCTGACCTTCAGCCTATCTACAGTGCCAGTTAAGATTTTAAACCACGGAAGAGAAGAGAAGTGAGACTGAATTGACCAGAGAATGCGGGGACAAAAGAAGTGTGTGAGAGTATGTATCTGTGCAAGAGTGTACTCACTTGTCCAGAGCAGAACCTTGGGTTTGGTTGCTGGTGAGCCTTGAGAAGACGTTGCGGTCGTTCCTGGTCCTCAGAGGAGGGGAGGAGGGGGGAGTATAGCCGTCAGTGGGCCTGATAAGGAGGAAGAGGAAGGATAAGAAAGGGCGAGAAGAGTTAAGAAGAAGCATGAAAATTAGACTACACAGTCAAAAAAAATGGATCAATCTGCCAACAAAATAGCTCAAAATTGAGCATTATAGTTCATGTACCTGTACGCGCGGTCGTAAGATTTCCTCCTTGTAAGAGGGGAAGTGTCATAACCTCGAGACTGCCTGGGACTGACACACACACACACACACACAAAAGCAAACTAAGCAAATCTTTAAGGGAGTGCACAGGAGGATGATACACGAATATGTAAACTTTGGGGAATCTATAACTTAAGCTACAAGAATTGTATGCATTTCTAGCAGACTAAAGCAACTGGCAGACAAATTTCTTTAAATAGCAAATCGCACACAACCAGGCTTCATATCCCAGAGGACTAATACAAATTTCATTGGCTTGTCCTTTTTTCTCCCTGAAGCAGTTTTATAACCGAAAACATGTTCTGGCAGGTTTTCAGTGGTTGCTAACTTGGAAGTGTGCAGTAGGAAAGAGACACAAAAAAAATCTTGACAACTTTATCAGGAAATAAAAAAATAAAAAGATGTTCCTTTTTTTCATGATTTGTGATATTAGTTTATGGTAATGGGATTATCCCTGTGTTTCTATCCCGCTTGTTTGTTAATCACAGCAACACGCCTTGTGTTAAAATAGTTGCAAATGTTCCAGTTCAACCCATGTCAACGGCATTCAATGACTTAGCTCTTCATTTTGCTCACCGGCAGTTCAGCAGAATAAATGTTTACCGACATGGGGATTCGAGATGAGGTTCTCTAATTGAGGAGGACTCTAACCAACAGGCCACCCTGCTGGCCCACACAACAGCGCAGTGACTCCCAACCAGGGACACTTGTACCCCAGGGGGCACTTCTGCAGGGATGGTACTTTGAAAGATTTGTGGAGCAGCTCAACTAATTTGATAGAATAGAAATTACAATTTGATTAAAAAATATATATATATATCCACGTACTGAGTCAGCTGTAATACCTGAACACTATTGTAGTCTAAACAGTTATGAAAGTAATGAATAAAAGGTTCCAATAGTTAGGTAAATGTAATGGATACATGATTAAAATAGCTATTGAAAAGTAATGACACAATTGTGAAAAAGCTACATGTAATGGAAAAATGGTGGACATATATAGCCAAATGTAATGCAATAATGGTTGTGATGTGGACTACAAAGAGGTACTTGAGCTTATTTGATAGGCGTTGGGGGTACAAAAAAGTTGGGAACCACTGAAGTGGAGAGTGCAAATACAAATGCTCTACCATCAGACACACAGCAGTAATTGTTACTTGTGAGGTGGTATCATAATTCAACATGGCTTAAATACAACAGCCAGGTCTCCTTCTTTTCCCAGGTAACACTTAAATCATATGTAATGTCCTAGATCATCTCAGAGGTCATTATATTCACTTACAAGGTGTGTCCCCTGACAGGTAGGCTGATGGTGCGGAACGCCCGGTCCCTGTGGTAGGGGTCTCGCAGGGCCAGGCTGAGCCCCAGACTCGTTGTCCCTAGGCTCATGCCGTCCTCCTGGATGTCTGTCAGCGAGGCCAGAGACTTGGTGATGTGCTGCTGCTTGCTGCCTGACGAGGAGTCCAGGATGGGACCCAGATACTCCGCAGACACCGCCTTCATCTGAGCTGACAGACGAGGCTCCAGCTGGTTGATCGTTTGCGGACCATAGACAGGGGAATGATATAAGAAAAGTAGAACAGTGTGATATGAAAAACTGAGACATAAAATAAAGATAAAGATTGAATTTAATAAAGGCAAGAGAGGAAATTAAGAAGATACTGTCCTAAAACATCATTCAGTGTTTGACCGCACCCAATGTCGGGTCAAACAGCTGGATAGAGAAAAAAAAACATCAAAAACCCAATAAAGACAACAAATTCACACAGCAGTAACAATATGACAAGAGGGGTTGGTGTCAAATCAGGGGTTCCTCTTCAGAAAATCAAACCAACACTTTAGTAAGTAGAAGAATTTTAAAGTGTTTGCTTATACTGCCACCTCATGGTTCCAAACAAAAATGGCAGCTGCTCTGACAGAGAAACTGTAGCATCACTGGGTGTTGACAGTGAAAAATAGATCAAGGGTCTAAACACAATCACACTTCAGAAAAAAAAACACTAATTTCATCAACATGCAGTGGCATCATGATTCATAAAGGTCTGACACGCTTGGCTACTGCAAGCCGCAGCACTACCTGATCTTTTAAACACTGACATGGGGGGGAAAATAGAGCTATTCTGAGAAATAAAACATGGAGGTAATGTTGACATGTGGATTTAAAAAGAGGACGCCTTTGTTTTGTTAAGAAGAAGAATGTGGATTTAAATCTCTAACAGCCAAATAACAACTACAATATGCACTTCAACAACACAAATCAACTGTACCTTTATTTTGAAATCATCTTGGCTGTTGGATTCTTTCATTTGAGATACACTGCAGAAAGAGAGGAAATGAGAGTTAGAGAAATATGCATGGATACAAAGAGGAATGAGGAATGTACATAGTGCAATGTTCTTATTTTTTTAGATAAAAATATTCCAGGATGAACACTATGTTTTTTGCACAATTAGACCAACTTTAGCACATTGTGGTAAATACTTAAACCAAAACAAATGGGTCAGAGTGAGAGGAGGATTTTGTGTGGGCGACTGCAGTCTCACCTGCTGTCAGACGCCTGGCTGAACTCAGAGGGCTCCTCGTCTGTGCTGGCGTAACCATTTTCTGGAAGCACACAAAACAAACCTTGTCAGCTGCCCGCACACCGTACATACCACTGCCACTTGCTAAGTCTGTGTGTGACACAACTTAGTCCACTACTAGACACGTTTTATACTGTGCATATATATATATATATATATATACATATACATATATATATATATATATATATATATATATATATATATATATATATATATATATATATATATATTTATATATATATTCTCTCAATCAGATTAAGTCAAGGGAACATACAGAATAAAGTCGCACAGTACACACTGCCACACGACCCTTAACATAAACAAAAACTACCACTCACCCTGCTGTACATTGTGGATGAGAGCCTGGAGCTCAGGGATGTATTCTGCTTTTTCTCGCAGGGCATCAAGGATTATGTGATTGTGAGATGAGCCAATCACATCTGTCTGTCTCAGCTGACCCTCCAGCAGTCGGACCTGAGCCTCCTTCTGAGCCACCTGTAAACTCTGTGCACACACAATGACCAGACAAATCAAAAAATAATAATGTGCAAACAAACATACTCGCACACATGCACGCACACAATGCACTGTAGGAGTCAACGTTTAGACTAGGTATTCATCATACAACAGGAAATGAGACTATCTAGTTAATAAAAGTGTTTTGGCTTTCTGAAGGGTGATTTGATTGTTTTTGTACCAAGAAATACATGACTACATCTTGCAGTACAAAGAGACACCAGTGGATGGAACCACAATCCACTGTTCAGTGCACCTGCACTTTACTCACTTCAGGACATTGCAACATCAATACATACAAATAACATGATTATATGTTTGCCAGTGGAATGATAATGCAGTGCAGATTTAAAAAGTTTCAACTCTATTGATTTTACAAATGTTTCTAAGTCTGCAAGCCCACCTGCAAACCCACCTATGGACTTTTAAGTTTTCATAGCCCCCACAACACCTTTATGATAACTCACTTTGTCTATGGAAGCCTTCAGGAAGTGGTCCAGCAGGTTGCGTGCTTCAGCCAGAGAGCAGGAACTGATCACCACAGAGGTGTCCACTGAGTCCAGCTCATCCTGCAGGAAAACACAATCCTAGGCATTACTCCTCTCACTTCTCACAGCTGGACTGCAAACATTAGTGTGTGTATGTGTGTGTGAGTGAGAGAGAGAGAGAGAGAGAGAGAGAGAGAGAGAGAGAGAGAGAGAGAGAGAGAGAGAGAGAGAGAGAGTGAGTGTGTGTGTGTGTGTGTGTGTGTGTGTGTGTGTGTGTGTGTGTGTGTGTGTGTGTGTGTGTGTGTGTGTGTGTGTGTGTGTGTGTGTGTGTGTGTGTGTGTGTGTGTGTGTGTGTGTGTGTGCGTTTTACCTTGGTCTCTTCTATCTGTACAATGGTGGCCTGGCAGTCAGACAGGCTGTCATTGATGTAGTCTATGTTGGCGTTCAGCACCTCAATCTCCTCAGTAATTTCCTGAAGGAGGCGGTCCTCTGCTTCTGGTCCCTCTCCGTCTGCCATTAGTACCTCCCTCTTATGTGAGAGGGATTCCTGATGGACTGTCAGCTCCTCTCGCTTCTGACTCATCAAAAACACAAATGCACACAGACCAAAAAAAAAAGGTCAGACCTATACTTACTTATACAAAAACGTATATATGTGCTATACAATCGTCTTCAACAGTCTCTGTCTATGGAGAAAGGAGGAAGGAAGAGCCTCACTCACTTTGGCTTGTCAACTACTTAGAGGAAGAGAGCCAAAAAAGTCACTAAGATGTAAATCTCTGAAACTAGTTCTGTTGCTGCTGCCACTACAATAAACATGTAACTTTGATTCCTTGTGTTATTTTAATCACCACTAATACTGCTGCACATCTCATGGTAGGGCTGCTCGATTACGGAAAGAAATCCTAATCACAAGTAGTTTGGTCAATATTGAAATAGATTGATAGATTATTTAACACGATTACTCATTGACTTTTGGAAAAACACTGAAACAGTTAAATAAATCAACAGTGACACACCTTGAACTGTGACGTGTTCCTAAACACTTTTCCCATTGAACTTTAAGAATTCCCCTTCAGAACACAAGACAAAATAAGAAGTTTCTAAATGTAACGTGCAATATAATTGTTTTTGTGATTGTTATGTGCCAAAATCAAACGCGATCAAAATTCGATTGATTGCACAGCCCCATCTCATGGTGTATACTGGTTTTGGCTAATTGTATCACAAAACACTTTTCCACGTTGTCTCAAGTGATACAGGTCAAGACCATGTCCCGGTTAACAGCAGAGCCCTGCGGATGCCATTTTACTTTATAGCCACCAAACCAAGTGTAATCCCAGTAACAACAATGCCTCAAACAGCACAATTTTCCACCCTAAATCTAGAATAAAAACGTGAAGGCCATTCCTACCTTTATAAGGCGATCCATGTCAGCTTCCACGTTAGCGATTGTCATTCTCTGCATGACAATGTCCATAATGCGACGCTCGAGCGCTTGCCACTTCTGACGGGCAGACTTGGAGAAGCTAATGGCTCTGCCCGCCACTCCAACGCTTCCAACGCCCGCTGGCTTACGCTGCAACTTCTTCCTACTGCTGGGAAGGGACAAAGGGAGACTGATTTTTTTTTTGGCCACAACACTGATATATCATCACCTTTTCAGTTGATATGATGAACCTGTTAGCAACAGTTTACTCATTTACACAACCAGCATTTACTGAGCATCATTCTCATTAATTTGGTTGTGTTGTTTACTTGTTTGTGTCCACTTGAGGAAAACATCCGTCTCTTTAGCTGCTAAATGCTCAACTATTTTTACTAGCCAGTAGGGGTGCATGATATATCGACTCAATATCATTATCGCAATATCACGTTGCGCAATATTATATCGAAAGAGTCGCAATAAGTATGCAATATTTTGTTTATATTGTGGAGCGCTGCATCCCTTCCGTTGGCTGTGTGGCTGAGTTGTGTTCGATTTAGAGCCCGCTTGTAGCGTTATAATAATCATCATTTCATTGGCCAGTTGCACATGTTAGTACACATCAGCGCACGGGGCCACTACGTAACAAAACCTATGTAGTGTACCACGTGTGTGCATATTTCGACAGAGTGACAATGTAAGTGAAGAAATAGATAGAGACAACAAGACGGAACGAATCAGAAAAGCGAAAGAAAAGTTGTGTCCTGTTCTCTTTAGTTATATATTTTATACTGTACAACCAGTAAAACACGTCCTGTTCTGTAGACATGGTTGTTATTTATTTATTCATGTTGTACCAGTCCATGACTGTCAGTTGAAATAAACCTTGTGTTGTAAGAAAACTTGTTTTATTTGTTATGAATCTATTTTGACGCGTTTTCCCATAACTTTTGTAATTTTTTATGTTTAAAAATATCTATATCGCAATATTCATAATCGATATCGCAATATCACATTTTGTCAATATCGTGCAACCCTACTAGCCAGTAGCTAACTGTGACTTGGTGCTGAGCAGATATATTATATATTGGGTTTTTAGAGCTGCGACACTATGAGAGCAGTGAGAGTGAACCAAAACAGTAAAGTTGCGTCCGGACGGCTAAACAATGAGCTAAAACTCACTATAAAGCTCTGTAAAGCTGAGGGGAGCTCCACATTCGGGTGATACCTCCCTGTAGGTTCATCACTACAAGACAGCGTTAACACATGCACATGTAAAGGAGAGGTCATTGACTACATCGATCCAGCTTACCCAATGACCCTGGTTCCATCCATGCTCCCTTCACTCTCTGCCAGATATCCAAACGCATTGTTTTTGTTGTTCCACTGTCTCACCAGCCCGCTCACAGTCCTCCCAGTCTCAGGTTCAGAGCTGCTTGCTGTAGTGCTGGCTGATAACTCTGCTCCAGAGTCTGTAACTGGGGGAGTCTGGTTCCAGCGGGCCACACGCCCCGCCACGCGGTCTGACATGGGCTTGGCCAGGCGCCGCAGGGCGGTCACTTCCTGGGTCTTCCTGCGCAGCACCTGCTCCTGCTGTCGCTTCTGAGACTCTAGCGCTCGAATCTGGTACTGATGGACAGGACAGACAGAAAAGAGCTCTCTCAACATGTTTGTTATTCATTGTTCCTCTACATTTTTTATATTGTTCTTCTAACGTTCATTAGATCCCTGCGCTGAATAAGGCACTTTGCACAACAGGCTACACACAGGGAAGTGTCGACCATGAGCGGATTTTAAGACTCAAACCCTGAATAAAAGGATTACAAATGAGGCCCACAGTATCACAGTGTAAATGTGTCCATGCTCATTAATAAGCCCTCTCCTCCAGGGAAGACAAAGATGTAAATGAACACATTCAGGGTATGTATGTGCTAATCTTCAAAACATAGAAGCAAATCCCAACAATATGCGTGCAATATGTGCATGATCCATAAAGGTTTTAATGTGCCAGGCTGACAAACAGAAGGAAAAACCTCAATGCAAGCCACTCATCAGCATGAGTCATTCTTTAAATACAGTTGTGAAGTTAGAATTTGGAACATGTTGACAACAGCTGAAACATAGATTAAACAAGCTCATGTATGACGTTGCTCATACTGTCTCACCTATAATAATAATAATAATAATAATAATTCTATTTCTGCATGAGACATTAGAGGGAGCTGAAGCACATATGTTAATACTGTATGTGTTTCTGAACACTGTAGTATTGACTGTAGTTTGCAGCTTGCAGTGTTGAATATATCTGTCATAAACACACACAAACAGATGCAGTCTGACCTCTTGGCGGCGCTGCTCCTTCTTGAGTTGGGCGATCTCACGGTTCCTCTTCGCCTCCACCATCCTCCTCCTCTGCTGCTCCTCCTTCATCTGCTTCATTAGTGTCACCTGGAAACAGCAGAGAAACTGCACTGGTATTCCTGCTCAAACAATGGCATTTACCCATGCTCCCGCTCCTCCCCCATCGCTCTTCTTCCTCTTACCTTGGCTTTCTTCATATCGTTGACCTCTGTCTGGAGTTTCTTCAGCTCCCGTTCGTACCTCCCCTGGTTTTTCAGGAGACGCGCATGTTCTTTCTGTGCCACTTGCAGCTTCAGCAGGTCTCGATTCATCTCCTTAAGACGTTTCTCGTAGTCCTGCTTGATCCGGTTGGCCGTCTCCTCTGTATAGTTCTCCATAGACACTGTGTAGCCACGTAATAATGTTAATGATCTGTTGTCAGTAGGGCTGGGTATGGTTAAAAAATATTCAATACCAGTACCGATACCAATATGGTGACTTCAATGCCAGTTCCTAAACAATATTTATTGCGATACCAATTTTATAAAGCAAAAATAAATCACAACATTGTGGCACAAATCTGCTGTCTGAGCCCCATCTCTGTGCATAACATAGAGTTTTACCTGCGTGTCTCTACGACGTGTAACGTGAGACAGCCGATCACAAACATTATTAGACCTTGGTAGAAGCATGCTGCATGCTTATTGGCTCACTGACACTGATGAGATTTACTCCTTAGGTATTGAAATTGGGTATTGAATGACAAGGTATTTCTCAATTCACGATACTTTAGAGACAATTCGGTCAGTGCCTAAAAAGTATTGAATTCGGTACCCAGCCCGAGTTGTCAGGGTGCATTACCTTTAATTACACCTTTTACTGATCAACAACTCTCCAATCCAGGTATAATTTACAAATCTCGTGATGCATAAACTCACTGAGATTCTGCAGTACGCGGTCTCTCTCCAGCTGAGTGTCTCGGATCTTGTTCTGCAGTAGAATGAGCTTCTCCTCGTACTGCAGTTTGAGCATCAGCAGCCTCCGCTGGCTGTTCTCCAGCTCGTCCATCAGCTTCTGTTTGATTTCGATCTCGCAGGTCAGATCAGCCAGGTCCGCCTGGAAGTTGGCTGCAGGTTGGACGGGAAAGATCAGACTGAGTGCCAAGAAGAGCTTAAATAGGAGTTTAAATCAAATTAAAATTTAGGATAATGAAATCAATAGCAGGAAATGTCTAAAACACATCAAATCGGAGTCTTAATTTATTGGCATCAACCTAAACCTTTGGCATATGTTGCTTCTTTGTGCTTCTCTCAGAAACTGGCCATAAGAGTGCACATTCAAATTCAGCTCTATTCTATAAAATATCTTCTTCTGTCTTCACGGTCAACCATCTGACAAACTGCATGATGTCCTTAAAGAAAAAGGAGATGTAGGTAACGCTGAATAGGACAAGCCATGTTAGCAGCTCTGTGAGGCTGTACTTAGGCACAGCAATGCTTTAAGCCAAATGCTCACATTAGCATGCTTACATGATCATAATGACAATGCTAACATGTTTACCATGTTCACCATCTTAGTCTAAACACAAAGTACAGCTGAGGCTAATGGGATTGTGATTAGTTTTGCAAATATCTGGTCATAAACCATAAATAAATTCAAATATAGACCAGCAGATGGCGCAAGAGGATAAGTCAGGGTATCTTAAAGGTCATTATGAAATCATGGAAGGAATCATGGAAGGAATCATTACATTGCATTACATTACATGTCATTTAGCTGACGCTTTTATCCAAAGCGACCTCCAAATAAGTGCTTCCAACCCTGAAGGTGCAAACTCCAGACAACAAGTAGTAAGTGCAAGTACATTAGCTTTAAATAAGCAAAACTACAAAGAGCCATATGAAAGTGCAGCTTCAAGAAATATATATAATTACATTTTTTTTATATTTATCCGAGGTGTAGTCAGAAGATATGTGTTTCCCTGAATCATGAATGTCTATGCAAATGTTTGTGCCAATTCATCCGATACTGTAGGTGTTGAGATAAATGTTGACCAGCTGGCGGCGCCAGAGGAAAAGACAGGGGATCACCAAAGTCATTGGGATTCATCATCTGCACACAACAAATGTCTGTACAAAACGTCATGGCAATCCATTCCATAGTTGTTGAGATACTTACCGATCTTCTACTGACAGACATTACCATCTATAGAGCCATGTCGCTAGCATGGCTAAACACAGGACACAAAAAAGAGGGAAGAGGTCTGGTCATTTTGTAGCAGCAGCTGTCAGAAACACACCTTTCTCATCGGAGTCCGAGTCTGAATCCACCAGGCTCTCGTCACTGTCAAACCCGTCCTCCTCCTCCCTGCCCTCCTCTTCATCCTCCCCTTCATCTTCATCACAACCACTCTCCTCCTGCAGTGGAGACATGATATCCTACACACAGAAACACACAGATAGATTAGACTTTGTTCTGTATGTTTTTGTTTGTTGTCCGTATGAATGCCAACACGAGTACCTTACCTCAGTGTAATTGTCGTCTGAATCGATCTCTCCATTCTGTCCGTTTTGACCACTCTGCCCGTTCTCGTGAGTGTGCAGCTTCACTCGTTTCTTCAGACCTTTCTCCAACTCGGGACTACAGGAGCAGAAAAGCATGCTTGTTGAGCCAGGTGACAGTTCACAAATAACGTCACTTGTCAATATATTTTGTATCATCAAATTATTTCCCTTTACTATTTTCAAATGTAGTTGATAGTCTATCCAATTCATGTACAGTAGTATGCGTGTGTTTGTCCATTACCATGCATTACAGGCACTCTACATTTCATGTAAGTGAGATGTCACACCCTCCTAACAACCACCATTAAGGCTTTGGGAGTGTTGCCAAGTGATATGCTCATGGCAAAGTCAGACCTGTGAAGTCATTGGCAAAGTCTTCTTCAGCTCATCCTGCCCTTTCAGCTCTTTCCATTTGATTGCCAATTTTAGTCTCCCCTGTGCTCCCTCTTTTACAACCGCTTATCACCCGTACCATCTCTAAATTCTCTTCTACCTCCATCTCTATCCCATCAAACCTCAATTAGCCTGTTAGGCTGTGTACTCTTCTCTCTCATGACCCACTGGCCGACTGAATAAGACCTTTTTGTGTCCAAGCCAGCGTTACTACTCAGCTCTGGCTGCATCCCAATTCTATTCAGAAGCTGGCCGTCCCAAAGCACTAATCAACTTGTGATGTGTCTCTTAAGCTAGAGGAGAGAAGCAATGAGGAGGGAAGAGTATATGGGCATGAACAACATTTATTGACAAGGGATTAGAGGAACAAATGAGAAATCAAATTTACATCAAGCTGAGATGTTTGGATGTATGAGGACAGAAGAGTTTCCTGGGACGCTGTGACTTTATATTGTATAACGTGTTCACATTATCACATGATTTTCCCTTCACCTCATTCTCCTCTGCCTCCTCTCCTTCTTCTTCAGCCTCTCGATGTCCATCTTGGCCCGACGCAACACGTCCGTCATCTCAGCCTCCATGGACAAGGAAGCAGGGGAGGAGCCAGGGGGGTGGCCGGGGGCGGGGCTGTGAGCGGAGGAAGGGAACGGGGAACGCGAGGAAAGTCGGGGCGCCTGTCGTCGCAACGACTCGTTCATAGCCTCGCTCTCAAGAAGCTTGGATCTGACAGAGGAGAATGAGAGAGGGAGAAAAAGACAACTCTTTAATTTATAATGTCTTTCTGCTGGGTTCTGAGGAGGGGAAACAAATTATTCTGAAATTAGAAACAACATTCACACATTCTTAACACAAGCTAATTAAAGCTACTGAGTCTATTTTTTCAGTCACTATTAAACTTTCGAAAGATGAAATAACACATTTTTACCCTTGCAAAGTTCAGTAGCATTATGGCAGCTTATTTTAGATAACATTAGCAAATTTAAATATTGTCGTGGAACTGACATTACTGAGTCAGTTCACTGACCTTATGGCTCTTCTCTACTCTAGTTAAACATTATGCCATTATTGTCATTTGTGGTCACATTGTCTGCTAATCGGCTAAAGGGGTCCAACTACATAACGAACAGAATAGCAGAGATCATCTCATGTAACTCCCTCCATAAGCATATTTCCAAAAATGTCAAATCATTCCTTTAAACAACAAAGACTGTCCTAAGTCAGGTCAAGACGTTTGTAAAGTAAGTGCTGTCCCAGATTCAGGTTTGATTATTTCAGTTAGTGCGATGCTACAAGTGATGGCAGTAAATAAAGGCATCCCACAAGGTTTAGAGCTCTTACCTAAGTTCTTCAACCTCTCGGATGTAGTTCTGGATTAAAGCCCCAATCTCCTCATTGCCCTCACCTAGAAGAAGCCAAAAGCCAAAAGTCAAAGTCAAATGCAGAAGGAGTCAAAAACGATGCATCAAAAAAATATATACATAAAGCGGTAAACTTAAGATAAAAAGAGATCGTATGGTGTTTAAACATTCAGAGCAGTTACATATCTCCCACACGTACTTGACTTGGTCAGCAGAGCGCTGACCTCATTGGCCAGCAGATGTGTTACACGGGTGTTGAGGTGGTCAATGGTCTCCTGCATGGCCTTTACCCTGAGGCGCAGTGTGTCGCTTTCTCTCTGCAACATTGCATTCTCCTGATACAGGTCGCTGAAGCCCTCTGAACCATCCTCACCTGCCACACGCTTCCCCTGCACAGAGAAGCAAAACAGTCAGCACGACCGTGACCCTGAACATCACAAGCATTTTAGGGATAAAGACAATATTAGGGCCTAACGACCTGAAAAACAAAACAGATTCTGAATCCACGCTCTTGCATATACTTGATGTTGCAGTCCAACCAAACACAACGCTATTGTTTAAAATGAGTTGGCCTGTCTGTGGCTCTTCAAGCAACTATTGTCATATTCTGAGTGACTAATGCTGAAAAGATCATGTTGTTTACGCTTCGAACAGAGAGTCACTGTCTAATCCAGTCGCGGCTCGCAGACATCACCAATCCATCCATCCAAACACTCCATTACTTCCAGACTCCAGTCACATCACATCCCTTATTACCACATCGAGGTCAGCTCGCAGGCATAGTTATGCATTCACTTCCTTTTAGTAACCGTGGTAAAACCCTTAATCGCATAATAGACTGACAGCTCTGCTAAATGATTGCTTGTTTCTTGTGGCCCCGGAGGTGTGACGACTCCTTGCAGACTTTCTTTAAATCTTCTGCCTATTTCTTGTCACATTTCCTTGTATCATTAATCACTCTGTCTTCTTACTGCAAAACGGTCCAAATTATGTAAACCATGATACAAAGTACACATACACTGTAAGGGGCTTCTCTGTACATTCAGCTACGGGATCAATATATCTCTGCATTACTTTGGAAAATGCTGACGTTTGCACTGATTAATCTTCCTCATACTCTGCATGCACTATAGTAGAAGTATAAATGTATGTGTGTGTTCCAGTAAAGATGTTTGATTTGATATAATAATTAGCTGCTGCAGCCTCTGCTTTTCTTCCTCGCCCTTCAATACCAACCTCACTTACTCCCATTAGTGTTGTCGTTTTCCTTCTTCTGCTCAGTTACTATTCTCTATTTCATCCATTATGTCAGCCCTCTCTTACCTCCTCATTGCATCAGTTACACTGACAGCCATGTGTCGTCTTTTTTTCTTCTTCAACCTGCCACATTAAACATCTTCAACATTCCCCCACTCCCCAGCCCCTTTTATCTTTTTTCTCTGAGCAGCTCCTCGGCTTTATTTTTTCAAATCTTTTTTTTTTTTATTTCTCTCCCCCACAATGTTTCCTTTTTCCTTATCGCAACCCATCCGTCCATCTCTCACCGCCTTGTACTCCATCAGTTCCATCTGAAGCCGAGCTATCTCGGCACGCAGGGCGCTGATCTGCTGGCTGGTCTTGTCTTGGTTCACCATCACCTTGTTCTTGATGTTTCGGGCACGGTTGGCGTACTTCAGTGTGTTTAGTGTTTCCATGAAGTCCCGGTCTGACGGACTGATGCAGGCGATCATCAATGTGCGACTGGAGAGGAAGGAAAGGAAGAGGAAGATTTTTAGACGACTGTGCATACAGAATAACAATGTTAAGAATGTCTTGTTAGCATGAACATAACAGAAGCTCTTTTGATAATCAGGCACAACATTAATGGCTCTACAGCATGTCTTGTGTGTCCCACTGAGGGCTTAAGGAAAACTCTGTGACTTCTGTCAATAACCAAACCAGACCACTGGGGCTGCAACTAACAACTATTTTTTATTTTTGTTTTATTTACATATGGCATAGAAAAGCTTCACTTTATAGAAGCTGGAACCATCAAATTGGTGGCATTTTATTTAGAAAAACTTTTTTTCATTTTATGTCAATCAACATTTTATGTCAAACAACTGTGTGTGTGTGTGTGTGTGTGTGTGTGTGTGTGTGTGTGTGTGTGTGTGTGTGGGTGGGAGTGTATGTACCTGTTGCCTCCCAGTGAGTCTTGTAGTAGACGAGTGAGTTTGGAGTCTCTGTAGGGGACGTGTCCTCCCTTCTTAGCCTGGTCTCCTAAAGCACTGATCACATTTCCCAGCGCCAGCTACAACACACACACACACACGTGTGCGCACACACACACACACACACACACACACACACACACACACACACACACACACACACACACACACACACACACACACACACACACACACACACACACACACACAGATATTGATCACAAACTAGTTCTATTAACACGCTGACATTTAAGAAAGCAGAAGAGAGATAAGCAAACTGTATCTGAGTACAGACAGACAGTGGAAGAGCTGATGTAGGCTTTGTCATGTTCTCTGTTTTCTATCATACCACCCACAAACCCACACTAATTTTATATTTCTGTCTCACCAGTCCACAGTTAATAGAGATTCCCTCGCGGGCTCTCTCTCCTGTAGCTCCTGTGCGTTTCAGCCTCTCAGAGCCTGCCAGGTCCACAAAGTGGAACTTTGCCATCAGCGTCTCGAACTCCGGCTGAGCGATGGGGCTCGAGTCCACTCCGTTCAACTCCCCGTTCAACTCCCCGTTCTCTCCTCCTCCTCCTTCTCCTCCTCCTCCTCCACCTCCATTCTGCTAGCAGGGGTGGACAAAAAAACAATTGAAAATGAGTTCATGAATTTGAGCGTCTTACTCCTAAATTATTATTTCATCAACTTTAATGCTACTATGACTGTAATACTACATTAATTGTCTTTTTTTTTCCTTCAGTTTTTTTTCTCCAGCCCTCCACTCCAAACCCCAAATCTCACCATTTGAGCCTGCGGGCACACTCTCATCTGACAGAGGTAGATGGTGAAGATGGCATGCGAGCGGGAGCTTGTGGCGTTCATCTGGGTGCTGGCTGTGGTGCGGGACAGAGCACCGAGCTTCAGGCACTGCAGCAGCTGCAGCAAACACACAATATGGAGGACATTTAGTTAGGACTTTTTTAGTTTAAACTGTGTACGAGAAAACTATTATGAAAAAAACAAGTAGACTCAGACAACAAAAACAAATGGTAATTGTTGACACCACGCTATTTTGTTGGATCACCGCCAATGATCACTTGCTGATTTCTGAGAAGAACTCAACACCTGTGTCAGCATATTTCATGAAGGTGGGAAACCACTCATTTTGTTGATTTTAACCTTTCTTTAATCCATTTTTTCTACATCCCTACACACTCAAGATGCTGCCAACCGCAAAAAAATGTTCTCTTATTTTTGTCCTAACTCCTTTTCTCTTTCCACACTCCATCACCTCCACACTTTTATATCCTCCCTCCCCCTGCTTTGACATTTTCTCTCTTCCCACCCACAGGAGTGCCCATCTGTCTCTACTTGTCTCTCAGCTGTCTGAAGTTTTGGGATTTTAATGCACGGATGACCTCTCCTGAATTCAGCCTTTCTTCTCTTCTCTTTCTGCGTCCATTTAACAATCCGCGCACATCTTTCGTCCTACTCTGTCACCTATTTGAGAAGAAACCAAATAATAACAAGTGTCTTGTCCCAGACAGCATTTACTGTAGCCCAATCACCACCTGACATCTCTGTTAACCTCTTTGTCACTGGCTCGTCACATCTCTAACAGACATTACTCCTGCCCTCTTGAACCCATCACATCGTCCTTCTTCCACTCACTCCTTTTATCTGGCAACTTCTCAAGAAAGCTACCCTGAAACAGTCTGGTATCGCTCACACAAAATAGCCTCATGGGTTTAGCTAGTCTGGCTTAAAAGGCAACATGTTAGCGCAAAGTCTCCCTTATCATCGTCAACCTATTTTTTTTGTTTCTGACTACTGACCACCAGATGGTTCATGCCAGAATTTTCAGGGTACTGGGGATCTCTGACAGCTCCCACGCTCTGCCTCAACCAGTCAGCATTCATTAAAGTCTTCACAGTTAACCCTTTGCAATGCAACACCACTTTATGGTAACAGGAAACTTATCAAAGCATGTATGATCTGAGATTTGCACTCGTTCCTTGAAACTGTTGATGCCAAGCATTTAATCGTAAAGTTTAGCTGAAACAAAAGCTCCAGTTTTTGTTTTGTTTTTGAGCTTCTCCGTGAAATTAAGACTGATGATCAAACTTTATTAAGAAAACCTGAAGGTCATTTAAAATTGCTATACTGAAACTTAATGAACGCGTTATTAGATGTGCTTTTGTAAACAAACAAAGCAAAAGAAAGCGCTGGAAAAAGTACTGTGTCGGGATAAGCATAAAATATGATACAGCCCGAGCCATTGCAAAGCAGGAGGTTAAATTGAATGAAAAATAATGACCATTTTTTTTAATAGTTTTATACATGTTTATGATCCTTAGACCAAGAAACATTAGCAGAAGAAAAACTGCTTCAAATATATTCATACAGTGTAAAAACATACTACATTTTGAACAAGACTGAAAAAATGGAAGGACTGCAGATGACGCACATATGAAACCAACACACAGAAACGTGCACCCACCTCCTCCTCTGACTGCACCAGTCTGGAAGTGACTCCAGTGGTGTAGATGCTGCCACTGGCGTCTTCATGGATCTTAATGTTGGACTTCCTGTTCCGACTCTCTGGATCTCTGGTTCCGTCAAACAAATCGAGAACCTCTTCATTGTACAACTGTAATAAGCAGAAGCCACAAACACGTATGCATCATTATACTAATTATACATACCCTACAGCAATGCTCTGTTTTATCAGAACATAACCATTAAACATAATGATTTAATGAGCAGATTTCCATATGCTCCTCATGTCCTCCCCGTTTCTCACAGCTGTTTCTTATTTACACAGAGGTCAAAATAATAACCTCTCAGAAACTAAAGAGGGCAAAGGACGCACAGGTCAGCTGTTCCCAGCTACTGCCAAACACACACACCCATCTGTTTACCCTCAACAGAGATAACCTTGTGACCTGAGAACGTACAAAAACACACTAACAACAGAGAGCAGGACTGACAGAAAGAAAAGAAAGAAATAAGAGAAAGCTACAAACATTCAAAGTGATTTTGTACTTACATTATTATTACAGAAAGCTGATTAAGGTAATCAGATCATGCACATTCATAAACACACATACAATCGTCCCCCAGAGACAACCCAAACATTTGCCTGCCAGAAAGCTCTGGAGGAAATGATTTCTTGTCAAATTATCTCATTGCTCCTACACAAGCATCCCTGCCTCCCTCCCATCCCTCGCTCTTATCTATCATCTACTCCTCAGTGATGAGGAATAATGTCAGAGGTAATGGACAACATTAATCAGGACCAACAAAGCACAAGCAGACATTCCTGCCCATCTGTCATTGGGTTGTCACTTTGTGTTTGTAGTAGAGGGGGTTGATCCTCTCACCTCCCTGTTTTGTCCCATCTGGTTAGAGTTAATATGGACTAATATCCATCCCAGCATACAAGCACATTTGCAAGCAAGAACATCAATACTGCACTGTTAAAATGTGAGATCAAGTGTGGTTGTTCATGTACATCCATCCACATCTACACGTGTGTGTCGCCTACCTCTAGGAACTGGGCGCTGACTTTAAATTCGGGTGGCTGGCTGCCGGCCTCCTGGGCTCGCATCCTCCTGTTCTGGATTCCCTCAAACAGATGGTGAACAGCCCGCGTGATGATGCCCTGCTCCTGCTGGCCCAGGCTCACATCGAAGCCTGTCCCCATGGTGTAGGTCTTCCCCGAACCCGTCTGAAACACATTTCATCAACCACAATGAAATCCCAATTCCTGAGTGCTCCAAACATCACAGATCCTACATCTATGTACAGTAACCAGTTTTTACATGCATGTATTGGCAGGTAATTAAACTTTAATTAACTGTGTTTTGAGGTGTGTGTGTTTTTATTCCACCAACCCATTTAAGAGTAGGTTTGGGTAACAGAGCCTATACATACACAGCAAAATTGCGATGTCATTATCAGTTTTCCAATAAGGACTAGTTGCATAGATAGCCAGCCCCTAAAGGATTGCTGAACTTTCCTGTAGAGAAATTTCAGAATAAAAGTTCACAATAAAATGTAAAACAGTAAATATAACAACACAATATATTATACATTATATATTATATAATATTCAATATTAGAGTTGGGAACATTAGTAAATTGTATGATTGTGGCAGTGTATGATTTATAAACCCTGTGTCACCACCCACTACAAAGTGTTTCAATTAGCTATATTGATTTTGCAGTTCCAAACGTAATATAAACTGATAATTTCATCAGAAATCAAGAAAACATACATAATAGAAAGCCAAGAAACTCTGGATTATTTACTTCTTACTTATTGAGAGTTCATATTAAGCTATGGAGCTCTATTCTATCAATTAATCATTAAAATTCCTAATATCAAAATCTAAGCATGAGTGACATACCTGACCATAAGCGAACACTGTGGCGTTGTAGCCCTCGAAGCAGCCCTCGATGAGCTTATACACACAGGTCTGGTAGATGTACTGCTGCTCTGAGTCGATGTCAAACACAAAGTCGTAGGTGAAGGCCTTGTCTTTACCCAGGAGGACTTGTGGTTCTCCAGGTGTGACAAGCGTGCACACATGGCAGCCCTCTATCTTCTCCTTGGCCATCTGAGGGCGAATCCTGAGAAGGAAAGGGAAAAGACAGTCAGTGAATGGATAAAAAGATGATAGCATCATAAATCAAAATTGTAAAATGGGTGTCACTGATTAAATGTTTTCATGGTTTTATGCACTGTGCAGATCAAGTATGACAATCTCATCCACACGCAAGACAGACTCTGCTTTGATCTTATGATCATTTCAAGTGGGATAATGAAAAAATTAGAGCCCGACCGATATATATCGGCGGGCCGATATTAGGCATTTTCCAAACTATCGGTATCGGCATTTATAATGGCCAATACATGTTTTGTTTTTATATATATATATATATATATATATATATATATATATATATACATGCCAATACATGTTTTGTTTTTATATATATATATATATATATATATATATATATATATATATATATATATATATATATATATATATACAGACGTGCTCAAATTTGTTGGTACCCTTACAGCTCATTGAAATAATGCTTCATTCCTCTTGAAAAGTGATGAAATTAAAAGCTATTTTATCATGTATACTTGCATGTCTTTGGTATGTCATAGAATAAAGCAAAGAAGCTGTGAGAAGAGATGAATTATTGCTTTTTCTACAAAGATATTCTAAAATGGCCTGGACACATTTGTTGGTACCCCTTAGAAAAGATAATAAATAATTGGATTATAGTGATATTTCAAACTAATTAGTTTCACACATGTCTCCAATCTTGTAATCAGTCATTCAGCCTATTTAAATGGAGAAAAGTAGTCACTGTGCTGTTTGGTATCATTGCGTGCACCACACTGAACATGGACCAGAGAAAGCAAAGGAGAGAGTTGTCTGAGGAGATCAGAAAGAAAATAATAGACAAGCATGGTAAAGGTAAAGGCTACAAGACCATCTCCAAGCAGCTTGATGTTCCTGTGACAACAGTTGCAAATATTATTAAGAAGTTTAAGGTCCATGGAACTGTAGCCAACCTCCCTGGGCGCGGCCGCAAGAGGAAAATCAACCCCAGATTGAACAGAAGGATAGTGCGAATGGTAGAAAAAGAACCAAGGATAACTGCCAAAGAGATACAAGCTGAACTCCAAGGTGAAGGTACGTCAGTTTCTGATCGCACCATCCGTCGCTTTTTGAGCGAAAGTGGGCTCCATGGAAGAAGACCCAGGAGGACTCCACTTTTGACAGAAAAACATAAAAAAGCCAGACTGGAATTTGCTAAAATGCATATTGACAAGCCACAATCCTTCTGGGAGAATGTTCTTTGGACAGATGAGTCAAAACTGGAGCTTTTTGGCAAGTCACATCAGCTCTATGTTCACAGACGAAAAAATGAAGCTTTCAAAGAAAAGAACACCATACCTACAGTGAAACATGGAGGAGGCTCGGTTATGTTTTGGGGCTGCTTTGCTGCGCCTGGCACAGGGTGCCTTGAATCTGTGCAGGGCACAATGAAATCTCAAGACTATCAAGGCATTCTGGAGCGAAATGTACTGCCCAGTGTCAGAAAGCTCTGTCTCAGTCGCAGGTCATGGGTCCTCCAACAGGATAATGACCCAAAACACACAGCTAAAAGCACCCAAGAATGGATAAGAACAAAACATTGGACTATTCTGAAGTGGCCTTCTATGAGTCCTGATCTGAATCCTATCGAACATCTATGGAAAGAGCTGAAACTTGCAGTCTGGAGAAGGCACCCATCAAACCTGAGACAGCTGGAGCAGTTTGCTCAGGAAGAGTGGGTCAAACTACCTGTTAACAGGTGCAGAAGTCTCATTGAGAGCTACAGAAAACGTTTGATTGCAGTGATTGCCTCTAAAGGTTGTGCAACAAAATATTAGGTTAGGGGTCCCATCATTTTTGTCCATGCCATTTTCATTTGTTTTATTATTTACAATATTATGTTGAATAAAAAATCAAAAGCAAAGTCTGATTTCTATTAAATATGGAATAAACAATGGTGGATGCCAATTACTTTTGTCAGTTTCAAGTTATTTCAGAGAAAATTGTGCATTCCTCGTTTTTTGTGGAGGGGTACCAACAAATTTGAGCACGTCTGTATATATATTGTCAGTTGTCACTGTTCACACAAGATCTGGGTCTGCAAACATCACTGTTAATCCACAGAAGTATACCATTTTATTAAAAGTGTTCATCAATTTAGCATTATACTCTTATAACAATGTCAGACTCTCGATGGACAAAACTGATGCCGCAGGACCAGAGATATAGTATTTTATAATCCATACATTGTCAAAATCTTGCGCCTGCATCCCACGGTGTTTGGTGTTTTAAGCCCCCAACGTTGTCTTCCAGGCAGCGCTGCCTGGATACTAGGATTAGGCAATGGTTAGGGTTAGGGTTAGGTGCCTTGAAGGCTACGATCACAGCGCTGCCTTGAAGTCGACGTTGGGGGCTTAAAACACCACTGCAGCGCATCCCACACCCACAAGCCAACGATTCACTGTACAGATTTGGGTGTGTTTTGCTAGTAGCCGCTAAAATAACCTCAAATCGCTAGCCTCAGGCACAGATGAGGAGCAGACTACAGAGGTCACTTCTCATACTTGTACTCTTCAGGCCTGAGCGACACTGATTCAAGTGAAATTACTTGAGGAAATGTATCCAACTTTGTCCATCTCCTTCTGGAGCCGCAAGAGGCCATATACAAGTTTGTTCGCATGTGCAGTGGTACTCCGCAACACCTGTAAACAGACTACGTAAAACATATTTTACATACTAATTTTATAGAAACCCTATAATAATCCCAAAAAATGTATTACAAAAACCCATGTTCACCCTTTCATATCAAAGTCGAGCAGCGTCAGACATGTGGCAAACCTTGGTCAGGTGCAGGGTCACAAAGCCCGCTCACATAATGTGTTTACCCATTCACACAAATACCTCAAACACAGCTTTACCCTAAAGGGGCATTAAAATGAACCATCAATTTGATTAACTGGTAGAGGAAAGTGGAGCAGACTGTGGTGTGTGATACACAAAAGACAAGCAATACATTCACACAACTTTATAGAGGGGAACTAAACAGCCCTGAATACAAAGCTCATACAGAAACAACAGCACTTTTGTTTGTGCTGTTGATTTAGAAAGTCAGAAAATGTGTAGAAAATAAATAATGAGGCATAAAAAGGACAGTTCTGAGAGAAAGTAAAAAAAAAAAAAAAGTAAGGCCACTGAAGATGATGTAGCAGACTTGGCTGATTTCAGTCATCATTAACTGTTAATCCTGCTGCTCAGGACTCATAGTTCTGCTGGGCTTCCCATCCTGACAGTGAGTTCATTGCAGTTAATTGCCTTCACCTGACATAATAATTGTAAAATAATCCCTGATTAGACGAGCCTAAAGGAAAGCAGTTACTGCGCCTGAACATGTGAACTCAGTGAATGAGGGCTGAGTATTTAAATTTAAGATCAGTTGAACTTGTTTGCTGGCCTATTAGAGGAGATGTAGCTGTTAAATAAGTGACACTTTTTACTTGCTTGTGCCACAGTGCTGATTAATTGTGAGAACACATTGATGAGAAAACTGAGGGTACAATGATGTTCTCACATATCGCAATGTTCATAAAACAGAAGATCTGTCACACGGCACCGTTGTTAATCTCAGGCTTTCAGAGGGTCAATGTGGACACAGTGGGGAGGTAATCACTTTAAACTGCGGAAAAAACTGTGAGCCAGCACTATCAGAGCACTGGGTGCACCTCTACACATGCTAACCCCCCCGTTCAATCTTCAGGGGATGCAAATCAACTCCCACTCACACACTGAGACCCCACCAAAGACTCCCTACGGGATGCAGCAATAAAGACAGACAGACAGACAGAAACACAGACAGACACACACACACACACACACACACACTAAATAGAGTCATTAAAAAGCAAGAAAATCCCCAAGACCCCAACCACATACAGCTGCCATAGGGACAGTGAGCACATCACAAAGACACCCACGGTAACTCTAGAAACAAATACTGTACACACACAGTTTAAAAACAACCTACTGTACTGTCTCAGGTTCACACATGGTTCCTCTCAACCATGCATTAAGAACCACACCCACTGCTATCACTCACAATAATCCTTTCACCACACGTCGTTATGGTGCTACAGAAAAACACACACAGAGCTGACAACAGCTTTTCGGGCCCTCTTTCAGGCCTTGAGGCGTCATCGAAGAGGGTCTTCCAGGAAGGAATTAAAGACATTAGAATAGTCCAATTCAGCGGCAGCACACTAACTCAGACCACCTTATAATAGACAGTGTGACATAGAACGCAGCTTGCAGACAGATGAGTCCCTTTAATTACTGGAGGAGACCTTGACACGGAGGTTAAAGTATCTAAAACCACAGATCCCACATGAGCGCTGTTTAAGCCAATCATTAACATAAAGTGGATATGGCAGGAGGAGGTGCATTCACTCTGCATAATGGACTTATCAGAAGACAAACTGTGTGTGTGTGTGTGTGTGTGTGTGTGTGTGTGTGTGTGTGTGTGTGTGTGTGTGTGTGTGTGTGTGTGTGTGTGTGTGTGTGTGTGTGTGTGTGTGTGTGTGTACCAATGTTGCAGCTGTATCGCAAAAGGGTGGGTGGTCATTCTTCTGTACTTTTCTCTCCTTTTACACTCAATTCTGTCAGTTTATTGTGTGCAATATTTATAGGTCAGAAGTGTCATGTGTAATACTTGACGGATAAGAAATAACAAGAAAGTATGAAAGAAAGAAAGAGAGAAAAAAAAGTATACAGTATGATGTGGACTATAACATTGCTTGGCAATTGTTTAAATATAGAGAAGAGAACTTAAGTATTTAAGTTTAAGTATTATGACTATCACATCTACAGTATTTACTTGCACATTTTGCAACCGTCAGTCCTTCCCCATTAAGATAATTAACTTTTCATCATCACATACAGTACAAAAAAAGGACATCCCAGGAATACTACTACTGGATTTTGATTTGGCATGTTTCCTACATTTCTGTTTCTACGTCGCGAATGACTGACTTACTGGGCAGCCACGGCTCTGTCTCTCGTCGAATTTCTGACACAGTTCAGACACTTTGGTTCTTGCCAATTAAGAATTTTAACGTAGGCCAACACAGCAGTTCGGTTTTACATTTTAGTTTTTCAAGAATTCCAGATAGAGAGACCTACAAGGTATTTTTTCAAGCTGGAGTTTAACTGAGACCAGAATGTAGTATATTAGCCATTATATATCATAGTTTAGCCATTCTAGCAGCATTGCTCTATGGATGTCAATGTCTGTTGGTTGACTGGTCCACCAGCTTGGTCCGACTGACAAAAAATCAAACAATTATTGGAGGAATTGTAATTATTTTTCTACAGACATTCATGGTCCTCAGAGAATAAAGCCTTCAGACAGACCACACAATAGGTAAAATTGTTGGCTGCTGCCCTACATATTGCATGACCAAATATGTGTGTCAACATTTAACGAGTGTCTTCTCCATTATCACAGAGAAGTAAAACATTCCCAAGACAAGTATGGCTGAAGTCAGAAAAACTTTGACTAGCTCTGCATCAAACAAGAATAGACAAATACACACACACACACACAACAAAGAGACACAAAAACAACAATGACAGCCTGTCAGTGATCCACAGGGAGAAGAAATGGAACAGCTATAAATAATCAATCAAACACACACACACACACACACACACACACACACACACACACACACACACACACACACACACACACACACACACACACACAACCATCACACCACGGCTCAGCTGGATTAACATTTGAGCCAGCTGCGCCAACAAAAGATGGGATCCATAACATTGATCGAAACAGCAAACATCGCACACACACACACACACACACACACACACACACACACACACACACACACACACACACACACACACACACACACACACACACACACACAGATCTAGACTCAGACCACACACTCACTAAAGAACATTAACAGCCAAAAATAGCCCATAACACTGCGATTAAATGTCTGTATAAGACAGAGGCGTAGAGGGAAACAGAAAGAAGCAGATTGTGGATCCCTGATGCGGCAAATTAAGGCGTTTATCTCATCTCGTCTTTGCACACTAAGAGCAAAATTGTCTTAATACCCTGGAGACTAAACAGAGGCCCTCAATGAAGCAACACACACAAACACAACTTTTTTGTACTTGCGTTCTTTATGGATGTATAGGTACGAACATGGTATCTACACTCATTACCCCAGTCTTCTGTCAGGGGTCTAAACTAGTTCTGTCAGTCAAACATACACACAAAGTCAGAAACTCATTATCCACAATCTCTATCTCAATCTCACAAACTAATTGATGCGTGACTTGAGAGTGAAGTAATCCGCAACATGAGGGAGGCAGCGGACCTCTCAAAAATACTCTCAACCTTCCTGACATTTGCCTTTGAAATTATAAAAGACTTTCTTTTAAAACTCATCAAGCAAGTCAACAAAAAGATGTATATCAGAATGAGGTTGAGTGGGGAAAGCATCAGACAAACCAAAAAGAAATTTCACCAGCCAGGCATGTAATACGACAGCCATTACAGATCAAGACTTTAGCACTATAAAATAAGAATGGCTGTTGTAAAAAAAATGTAGTACTGTGTCCTATCCTTAGGCATGTGGTAACAGTTAGCAGAGTGTCCTACAACTGCCATAAAGTGCCAGTGGGGCTCCATCATTCACACATCTAGCTTACATCACAAAACATACTGTGGATCAGAACCAGACTGGCATCTTTAAGCACAATGAGGCACTGGTGCAACTGCAATGGGGAGTACCGTGTTACGTCCATGGAGTTAAGATGGTGTCACGTTTGTGTTGCTAGCATAGGTACAGTAGTAGTGGCTTATGGGAGAAAAATATGGGCTGGAAGAAAAGAGCAGCAAAGGGTCAGCTAAATGTGATGCTTAATGCGCTGCTCGTATTTTGGACTGCAATTACAGTAAGTATTACAATTGATTGAGCATTGAATGTTGGCATCAAATGCGTGAACGTAGTGATATTTTGAGAATAAAGTCATAATATTTCGATACAGTCGTAATTTTAAGATAAAGAATATATATTATAAATATATTGCAATATAATAAAAAAGTCAATTCTGAAGTGATTAGAAAGAACATAATTAAAACAGAATGTTATATTGATGAATATGTAGAAATGTACATGTTATGTTACTAAAAAGTTTTTTTTTTGCTGCATCACTTGCAATACTGTAAAAAAAAGCCTTTTCTGATATGAAGGGGCCATTTCATTAGTATCACAATATTTTCAATATGTACACACTATGAATGCTAACAGAAATGGAGTAGTAGTCTACTTTCCTGTTTTTTTCCCCCTTCAGCTGGCAAACTTTAGGAGGGTCCAGTTTCCTTGGGAACTGCACACACTGCTCAGGGACTCCTAATGTGCAATGACTGCAAGTGTGTGTTTACACCAGTAACATATATGATGGTATTCTAGAGAATGTGCAAATTACAAAATGCCAATGCCCCTAATTATAAAGTAATACTTACCTAAAACTCCAATCACAATCCAGAAAATAGCCAGGACCGAATGCCAAGGCTGTTACCAACAAGCCCATAGTACCAATAAAATCAGCCCGCTGTGACTGCTGCCAATGACAGCGAGCGCCAGTAATGCCTGTGTGTGTGTGTGTGTGTGTGTGTGTGTGTGTGTGTGTGTGTGTGTGTGTGTGTGTGTGTGTGTGTGTGTGTGTGTGTGTGTGTGTGTGTGTGTGTGTGTGTTTATGCTCAATCAACCTTCAAAGAAGAGGCCGGTGATAGCCAAAGAGCTCATTTCCCTAATGTAAACACTTCAGTAAAGCCACAGTACACATAAAGAGTTAATTGTATTCTCTTGAGCTGTGAGTGTTACAGAGCTCTGTTGTCTCCCCTCTGGCACTGAGCCAGTGGAGGAAGCCAGTCGCTGCATCCATGTTTCCTTTAACACTCTACTGTCTATTTATCAGAGGACAACATCTACTCTCATCAAGTTTCTCAATCAAGGACTATTCCATTGTTACCCCTCCCTCTCTCCCTGTTATTTGTTATCTTTTAGCTTTATCATCACTGTACAGGAAACGTCATTTGGCTCTTCTTTTGTTACTGCGCTCTTGTCCTAATGCTCACCTCTGCCAGTTCCGTAGCCATCCCATAGTTTGTTGCCAGTGAAAACAAGCCTATCAGGACAAAAGCTTGAATGACAGACGCAGCAGAGGGGCCTGTTCCATTTTCCCTATCTCCTGATAACAGCAGAGACTAATCACTAATGTGGACTTTTCCTCGATGCCTCACTTCCTCTCCCTCTGCCTCTGTCTTTCTTTCTATCGATCAAATATCGCCTTCATAATAGAAAAAAACACATATCCATCATTTGGTGTGAGAAGCAACACACTGTGTCTGTTCCTTAACAACTGTTTTAAATGCAAACACACAGCCACCCACCTGCTCCCATCACACAGATGATACAATAACTGTTGACAGACAACTCAACAGCCAGTCTGCCATCCAGGAAAGGTAGTGCTGACAGGTAGATAATAAAAGCTCTACAGACGACTAACTGTCCTGTAAAGACACTGATCGGGTACAGGGTGGAAGATACATTAGGAAACCACATTTGCACAGTAAAGCCTATATAGGCTGTAAATTAGAAATGATTTTGTGTTTTTAGGATCAGGTTTTATAAAGCGTGTCCGGATCGCAAATCAAATCCCCCAAGATCCTCTCATTTATGACGATCAGAGAGGCCGAACTCTCCTGATTGATGAGACAACTTTTTGTTTCCTTACCCCTGTCTCTTATTTTACCTCTCAGTTCTGTTTTTCCAAACAAACACAGACACACACTGTTCATTGTTCTGATTAATGTCACATACATATGGATGTGTGAAGCAGATGAATGCAATCAAGCAGAACTCTGTGTTGATGGGAGCGTGGCTGCATATACAAAAGATTGATTTTCCACAGCCAAATGCAGTAAATAAGACAGCATCAACAGCATTCAAGCTGCACTAATCCTTTGTTTTAACATTAACAGTCATTAAAATGACTGTAATGAGGAAAGACAATTATCAGATAATTATCAAACTCTGCAGGCTCTCAAAGGTCAACATTTTCCAATCTTACAGTGTATTGCTTTGGTTTAACAGCCCCCGACTTTACTGTTTTGGTTCAGTCTGGAATCTTTGCGGCGTTTTCGGGTGCACCGGCAGCTATTTTGATAAATCTGTGCACTACAAATTCAGCTCTTGAAATTACAGTTTTTAATTTCAAAGAGTTGAACAAGACAGAACAACCAAATTATAGATACATGGTTTTCAAAGTGAAATATTAAGTATTTAGTGGCTGTTAAAATTCAAATACTTATGTCTCTTGTTTGCTTCCATATATTTCCCTCAAGAATTGGTGGAGAGAAAAACCGAACTAAAAGAGGGGTGGATATTGGATGAACACACAACAGATCTCTGCACACTGCTTGCAAGAATAAGTGGCTGAAATAAGATTGTTTTGGTACATATGTGTGTGGAGCAAAGACTAAACGTTTGATTCTGGATTAATGGATGCACTGCACCTGCATCCTAAAACCAAGCCCTGCCCGATACTGATGCCCTGCTCTAGCAAAGTAGCAGGTGTTGAGACTTAATATCCTCTGTTGTCACACTACTCATTACTAACCAGTCAGCAGAGAGACAAGTGTAAAACCTGCCATCGCATCCCCTCTCCTACTCTCTGTACCTCTCACACACCTCATTTTCTTTCTGTAATGAGTGTTCCTTTAGCAGCCATTGTCTCCTGAACCAGCAGTGTCCATTACAAAATAGTGTCCAACAGCTCATCATTAGTGCAAAGCAACGACAGTGAAAGATGGATAGACAGGCAGGAGGAATCAATGTTCGTTGTATATTCATCATTAAATAAATGGATGCCAGCCTCATTCATTTATGTTATTATGTCCTCCAGATTGAGACCACAGCGTTACAAGAACAAACACTGTCCCTTTCCACAAAAACCTTTGGAGAAATGTTGTGATGCACTGCATTGCAGGTCAAAGCCATCTTTAATTATTCTTCTAAAGAGCATTAACAGTGCTGTATTATGTTGCCCTCTAATTCCAAGCCTGTCAGTGTGTGTCGATGGTTTCCCAAACTGCTTCAGGATGCATCCCTGCTGATTTCACCGCACCACAGCCCCACCACACTGCTGATGGGGTGTTGGCTCTACATACACACCACAGGCTCGATTTCTCGTTAATGCGTACAGCGCTTTGCCACGAAATACACTTACAGCAGTGGCCTGCATTTATCAAACAATTCACTTAAAGTGATCTTAAAATGTACATGAATATTAGGGTTGGGTATCGTTTGGGTTTTTTCTGATACCGGTGCTAAATCGGTAATTTTAAAACGGTGCCGGTGCCTAAACGGTGCCTGAACCGATACTTTTTAAGAAAGTTTTTAAAAAAAGAAGAAGAAACAAGAAGGATAGGCCTACTAAACAACAGTCGGTGACATTTAAGAACACATTGTTTATTACTAAGGCCATATGGTCAAAATTAAATGATTTAAAAGTAATGTAATAACTATAACTTATAATACACAATAACTTATTTCACCAGTAAATTGCTGTTGAACGACAAAAACAACAACCAGATGGGAAAAGGGTATTTTACAATAACTTTTGAATGCACCGCGAGGCTGTAGGTTACCAGTTTCAGTGAATGCACCGTCTGTGTTTTTCCGACGTCGGCAGCTGCTGCAGAGCAGACTGTTGATATACAGTCACACTTTACACTGTTTAACATTAGCTGTCAGCATTTTAACCGCGTTTAATCCAGCTGCTAGCTAAAGGTAGGCTAACGTTACCTGCTGTCGAGTGTAGTGTAAAGTCAGGCACCGAAATAAGGCACCGAAATTTTCATTCTTATTCGGTCTCGTTACTACCGTTTATGTCAGAACCGGGGACCTATTGGCACCAAATTTCGGTACCCAACCCTAATGAATATATATACTGTATGTACATGAATATAAAAATTAACCTTTATACTGCTGCCAAACTCAAATCTGGGCATATGTTTAAAACCAACTACCAATGACTAAAGAAACAGTCTTGAAGTAAGTAATCCACAGTCATATTACACACAACAAAATCACGTTAAAGGTCCAATATGTAATATATTTACTGTATTAAACCAAAAAAAGTACCACAATATGTCACATGCTAATTTGAAATCTTATCTTATCTGACAACAATGCTAAAGCCAGTAACAGTACTTTGAAATTTCCATTCCGTGACAGCATGTCTGTTTTTGTTTTAGCCTGCGTGTTGTTGTCAACTGTCCATTTTGACACCACCGGGTTGCTAGACATGAAAGGCAAACACGCTAAAACAAGTAGCTGGCTGCAGCCATGGTAACAGCCACCAAATTAAT